>JAMXSV010000001.1:0-600000 GCA_027559495.1 Aurifilum marmelostoma
CAGATATCGGCCTTCGGCCCTGTGTTTCTGGTTCTCATCTACCGGCTGGCATTATGGGCCATCAAGACGTCCGATGCGCGGAGGATAGCCTATTCTGCCGTGCCCGAATCTCCCAGGCGCAAGATCCGGCGGCAGAGTCCTCTGGGTGCGTGGGAGGCACGATACCGACAGATCCTGTGGTGGCTTGGAGGTGACGTTGTCTTCCTGGGTCAGTCGTGGGGCCGGCGAGATGAGTGGGTCTTCGGGCTGGCCTGGGGTGCGTGGATGGGTGTCTTGTCTGTTCTCGAGACGGGTGATGGTGAGTGTGCTATTGTAGTCCTTCTCCTTTCGTACGTAAGAAGGAAAGAAGAAGGCTGACATGGCCCCTTCAGACTATCTTCATCTCACAAAGAGGGTCGGCGCCATCGGCATCTCCCAGCTTCCCCTGCAGTACCTCCTCGCCCTGAAGAGTCTCAACCCCGTCGCCTACGTCTTGAGCTCCTCCCATGAGGAGATCAACCGCTTCCACCGTGCCCTCGGCCGCATCGTCTACGCACTGCTCTTCCTGCACGCCATTTTATACATCAACTACTTCATCCACGCGGGCAATCTGCTCGAGAAGCTGACGTCCTCCCGGGCCGTCCAGACCGGGCTCCTCGGGATCTGGGCCATGACCTTCCTCGGGGCCACCTCGCTCAAGGCCATCCGCGAGTACTCGTACAGAATCTTCTTCATCACCCACCTGGCCGTGGCTCTCATCATTCCGCCTCTGATCTGGTTCCACGTCCGCCACGCAAGGGTCTTTGTCATCGAGGCCCTGGTCGTCTTCCTGGTCGACATCGTCTCCCGCAAGCTCGACACCATCACCACGACTGCCACCTTCGAGCAGGTCGCCGGCACGAGCCTCGTAAAGATCACCACGAGCGTGCCCCCACCACAAGATGGAGCGGTTCCGCAGGAACCCAGGCTCCCACATCTACCTCCAGATCCCCGGCCGGTCGCGTCCCTCCCAGGACCCCCTGTCCAGGGAATATCTTATTCATGAGTTCCTCATGAACCCCTTCACCGTCGCCGCCCTGAACGAGGACAACGACGAGCTCACCCTCGTCGCCCGCCACCTGAGCGGCCCCACCACCTCCACCCTCCAACAGTTGGCGGACCGTGATCCCGGCGCCGTGAAGCAGCAGCATGTCTCGCTCGCCATCGAGGGCCCATATGGCGTCGCTGCCAACTACAGGAAGCTCACCAGCGGCGAGTACGACCGCGTGCTGTTGGTCTCGGGAGGTGTGGGCGCCACGTTCACGGTGCCGCTGTACCGCGCCCTGGCCGTGGACAACCCAGGTGCCAAGGTCGAGCTGGTGTGGGCTGTGCGGAGCCCGCAAGACGCTGCATGGGCCAGCACCGCCTCGGGGAGGGAAAGGAGGGCCTTGTTCTCGGAGGAAGACGGGGTGCAGCTATTTGTGACGGGGCTCAATAGCACGCTTGATGTGCAGGAAGCAGGTGGAGAAAGAGATGAGGACGGAGTGGAGTTGAGAGCGATGCGGGGTGAGCAGAATGCAAGGCAGCAGCAGGGTATTCGTCCTGATCTTGGGAGGATTGTGGATGATGTGTTTAGACAAGGGCAGGAGGACAGGGTGGCTGTGCTCTTTTGCGGGCCTGCAAAGATGGGCCGGGACCTTAGAAATCATGTTGGTGCGTGGGTAAAGAAGGGAAGGGTGGTGTTCTGGCATAGTGAGAGCTTTGAGTGGTGAGAGAAGGTGGGTTCGTGTAAAGTCAGCCCGTGTAGCTGGGCTTTGGCCTAGAGAGGCAACACCCGTCATAGCCCAGTAGATTTCTCATCCAGAGGCCCCTTCAATTCTTGGCTGGGACACTGTCCATCTTGCGCTATTATGACCTTCCTTTGTCAAGGCAGTAAGACATAAAGTCGCTGTATCTTCTTGTAATATTATCTCTCACGACCAACAGCCACACTGCCTGCTGCTTTCTGCACGTAGGCGCAGATTTCTTGGGTCAGGAACGCCGCTTACTGGCCAGCTGCCAGGCTTCAACTCACCCTCTCCGCAGTAGTCCATGATGCTCACAGCCAAAGAAAGGACATTCAAGTTCATTACCGTCATCGTACATACCTTCCAACGCCATAGCGAGAAAAAAAAGTCCGGCTTCACACTTTCGGAGCGGCCATAAGCCCTGATGTGTTGCCCTGTCCCCAAGACCAGGCCAGAGGAGATGATTCAGTCCGCACGTTGTTTCTTGGCATCCTCGCCGTTTGCCTCTTCGGCCGGAGCGTCCCAGTCGTCCGGCGCGTTCTCGTCCCAGTTGTCCACCTCCTCTTCCAAGGTCATCGCCCTCGTGTCACTTGCGCCGGCGCCTCCTCCTCCACCGGCCCCATCGTGGGTAACGCCGCTCTCCTGCGCACCGACGATGCCCTCGCCGAGCTCGATGTCCATCTCGCCATCCTCGCCGACCTCGCCACCCGGCACTGCCGTGTACGTCTTCCTCATGCGCTTCCGCTCGAGCATGCGCTTGTGGTACCAGCTGCACAGGCCCAGGGCGGCCAGGCTGCCGACGACGTTGGCGACGATGTCGTAAAAGTCAAAGTCGCGGCCGTTGGGCAGGAAGCCCTGCAGGAACTCGGAGCCGACGCCGAGGCACAGGGTGCACACAACGAGGGTGAAGTGCAGCGTGCGCCGCCGGTTGGTGTCGACGATCCAGTAGAAGACCACGGTCAGCAGGAAGAAGGTGAGGAGGTGGAGGGCCTTGTCGTTGATGTAGAGGCCGAGCTGGAGCGTGGTCAGGCCTGCGTAGCCTGCCAGGAGGAGCAGGAGGAAGAAGACGCCTTTTTTAACCCTCAGGTTCGTTAGCCAGAGAGGGTTGGGTTGGAGCTGGGGGTGGAGCTCCTGGCCCGGCGGGAGCTAGGAGGGATGGAGGGGGAGACGGAGGAGGTATGTGTAGCTTGCTTACCTGCGAACGGAAGTCGTATCCTCATCTTGGGAGGGATGGATGTAAAATATTCAGACCAGATCAACTAGTATGTGTTGCTGTCTGATGGTGTAGACATGCTGCTGCTTGGGGTGGGAAGGGAATAAAAAGTGAATCCCTTGTGGTGGATGATAGATGGAGGTTGTTTTAGTTGAGGTGGTAGTGGGTGTGGGAGAATAGCTGCCTGGTTGACGTCCTTGTTTCAAGGATAGGTAGATGGCTTGCCCTTTGGGGGGGGGGGAGCAGCTGGAGAGCTTGCGCCCGCCCTGTCGCCCTGTACGCAAGCCCTGCAGGGAAAGCTCCACAGGCGCACCGGGGGGGCCTGGGTGTGGCGTGACAGGACCCAGCATGGAATCTGTATGCGGGTAACCTCCCGCCTGGGGGGGGCCAACCCCACGCGCCTGAACCGAACGCCTGGGCGGCTTGCTGCATGGTTAGCACCGTGATGCGATGTCATTGTAGTAGTACTCACAGTATGGTTTCGAATCTCTTCTCCTCTTTCTATTTTCCCCTTTCTTCTCTGTATATTTCATCCCCGGAGAGACCCCTCAGCCTAGAAATCACAAGAAGGTCATCTTTGGGCTTCACAGGGATATTCTCAAACACTCTACAAGAAATAGACCAGCCGGTATTGGTGACTTCATGTGGTACAGACTTGCTTCTGGACGTAGATTCTTCATCGTGACAGGCCCCGCATCCGACTCGATAACCTCGCGTAAGCGATTGTTGTACAGCAGAAGTCTGAGACGCGGCACATCCAAATACAACCCTACCAGGCCCAGAACGTGGACCGCTTTTCGGACCCTGCATCATTCGTCTCTTGTATTACAACGACATTCATCAAACGTCTATCAAATAACCTTTTTATGCGACTCAATAGAACCAGATATTAGAAGTCCTGGGCTCTTGAAGAGTCACGTGGGAAATGCTTATGTAAGATAAAGGGGGCTGGAACGGAGTGGTGAGATGGGTTGAATGCGACAAGGAACATTGAGAAGGCATATTGTGGTCGTGCAAAGGGCCGAAAGAGCCAAGGTCTCAGAATGGGCTGGATAACATAAGATCATCTCAGTTTTAGCTGCACACGCAAGATAAAATCACGAGGGGTAGATGAACAGTACCCAGATAATTGCTTTGGGTTTGGCCAGCTACCGACTTTTTTGCGCTTTAGGCCGCTACTGGGGAATTTATTGCGCTGCTTGCTGCTGCTAGATTTGCTGTTGCGACCGCGACCGGCCCACATCCCCCAGCCCGGTACAGTACGAGCCCTTGGGGGTTGCGCTGCGCTACAGGTACCGCAGACTACCTGACGACCGACTCCACCCAAACTTGAACGTCAATTCATCAACGCTCAGCATCTGCCCTCACGACCTCCATCATTTTCTCAACCCCATCAACCCGCATCATCCTACAAACCCGTCCGGCCATCCATGTCAATGTCGCTCTTTCGTCCCATGTCCTTCTAGTGCTCCGTTTCCCACCGGAAGCCGGTCAAAAGCTCGCCTGACCTGGCGCATGGAGTGTCGCGGTTCCTCACCAGCCCTGGCTATCAATAAAGGGACATCATGTCCTTTCATTCATCCCAGAACGGCTGGCCAACACCTGTCGGCAGCCAGGGGAATGGCATCAAGATGAATCACGCCGGTCTCGATGGCCAGTCGCGGTCGCATCCCGATGCGCCCATGTTGATGCCTGAGGCACCCGAAAATCACGACGACGACCATCGACGCGCCCACTTCGCACAGCTGTTCCGGAAGACAGATGCAAAGATCGCGTCGCTGTTTGCTGACGATGGCGACTACAATGTCTCCGCCATCGAGTCGCTCAAGCGACCTCCGACCGCCGCCGAGGTCTACATACCCCCTGCTACCGATCATACCCCTATACAACAACCACCGCTCAAGAAGGCAAAGCGGGTCATCATCGATGACTATGATGACGACGAAGACGAGGGCTCCGAGGATGAGGAGGGCGAGCACAGCGCTGCCGCCGCGACCCAGCTCCAGAATGACAACGCCGCCGCCGCCAAGACATACCTCTCCCCGTCCAAATCCGGCAGTTCCCCGGTCCATTCTGTCCCTTCCCCGGGCAAGAACGGCGACAAAGCAAAGGAAGACGCAGCATCACAGGGAAAAGAGAAGTCGTCTGAAGATGCGCGCAAGGAATTAGAAGAAGCGAGGAACGCCACCGAGGAGGCCGCCAAGCGCAGTTTTCACACCATGTTCTACACCCTGGAGAATGACCGCATGGCTATGCTGGAGCAGCAGCAGCTGGAGGAGTCGGAGAAGCAGATACAGGCTGAGATGGAAAAGAATGGCGGGAGCACGAATGAAGGCCCCGGCCCGAACCACGGGTCTCTCAGCAGCGCGAACCTCGGCGCGTCTAGCCTCACACTCAAGCACTTGATTGCCAGGATAGACCTGAAGCGCAATCAGGTGCAGGCCACCGACCAGGAGCTGCGCAGCTTGATGAACGAGGTCAGGAAGAATCGTTCCAAATGGGCGAGCGAGGAAAATGTGGGCCAGGAAGAGCTGTACGAGGCGCTCGAGAAGGTCCTGAGCGAGCTCAAGGCACACACCGAGTACTCGACACCTTTCCTGACAAAAGTCAGCAAGAGGGACGCCCCGGATTATTATTCTGGTAGGTTTGGGACTCATCATAATCTCAGCCGGGGTACATATTGACCGTCTCACAGTCATCAAACAGCCTATGGACCTCGGGACCATGACTAAGAAGCTGAAGCAGCTCCAGTACAAGTCCAAGGCCGACTTTGTGGCGGATCTCAACCTGATCTGGGACAATTGTCTGCGATACAACCAGAACCTGAGCAACCACCTCCCTCGCCTGGCGAACGGTATGCGGAGGGAGGCAGACAAGCTCATCCCGCTCATCCCGGACATCATTGTCCGCCCGCGAGCCGAGGTCGAGGCTGAGGAGCGGCGCAAACAGAACGGTGGCGAGGATGACGGTGGAGACGACAGCGATGACGAGCCCATTATTACGTCTCGTGGTCGGAGCAACGCTACCAAAGGAGCCACCAAGTCCAGGACCGCGCCAACAGACCAGAAGGAAGCCACGCCGAGCAACGACTCGAAGCCGACCCTGCAAATCAACGGAATCCTCGCAAAGACGGGCCGCGAGGGCTCGGAGATGGGTGATGGCAGCAATGGATTTGGGACACCTCCCGTTGGGTCCTTCACACCTCTTGGCCCACACGGTCAGTCCGGCACTAGCAACGCAGATGCCATGGAGATCGATGGACCGTCCCTGAATGGCATAGGCCTGAATCTTGGCGAGGCTGCGGAACAAGAGGTCGAGGATGAAGAGTACAAGATCTGGAAGCAGGTCACAAAGAAGGACCGTGCGCTGATCGCCCGGGAACGACACAACCTTTTCAAGGACAACAAGCTCAACGTTGACGAACCCGCAATCCTGCGAAATAAGGCCAGCATGCGACGCGTGCTCAGACGCCTGAAGCAGGCAGATCTCGAGGGCAGCGCCGCATCGAGCGGAGACCCTTCAGCTGCGGCGGCGGCGAAAGACACCAAGGTCTCCGAGACGTTGGCCGAAGGTATGGAAGTGGAGGATGACCGTGTCATTCCTGACTACTACGAGGCTTGCAACCTGCTTCCGGACGTCGTGCCGAAGCTAGAATGGATCGAGGACGACGAAGGCCAGGTGATCAACCAACATGAAGAGGTCTTGCGCTTGGTACCCCCGGGACAGTTCGTCTCTCCGGACAGCATCCTGACCAAGAAGTTCCGCGCAAACTTGCGTCAGATGCAGGAAACCCGAAAGGTCTGCTCAAAGATCGGCGTTATCAAACAGATGCAGATTCAGACACAAGTCTACGCGAACCAGTTTCCCAAGTACGAGCCGGAGCCGTTCCTGGAAGCTGATATCGAGCCCCACTTTGTGGCTGGAGAGGGGCCGGTCATGGCACCTGAGGTATGCCGGGCAGGCCTCAAGCGCTCTGTCGCGCAGATCTTCTACCATGCTGGATTCGAAGAGCTTCAGCCGTCTGCTCTCGACGTGGTCACCGACATTGCTGGAGACTACTTTGGCAAGCTCATCCACACGTTCAATGTCTACAGAGAGGCAGACAAGGTCAACGCCAGCGGCAAATGGGCTGAGCGTGGAGCCAGGTCCCAGCCTCGTTTCTCCTCGGAGGAGGTCATTCTCCATGCCCTGAGCGAGAACGGACACAGCATGGAGGCCATCGAGGGCTATGCCAAGGATGATGTCGATAGGCTCGGCAGCAAGCTTGGGGTGATTCACGAACGTATGAAGTCGCATCTTGCCGACCTGCTGCGGCCGGCCCTCAACGACGCCGGCCCTGATGGCGCTGGTGCCTTCAAGGATGGCAGCGAACAGTTTGTTGGAGGTGACTTTGCCGAAGATCTTGGCGAGGATTTCTTTGGCTTCAAGGCCCTCGGCCTTGTGGAAGAGCTCGGCCTTGACATGCTCTCGGTGCCACTGCATCTCCTCCAGTCTCGTGTCCGCAACACCTTCCAGGCCCAGACACAAACCGTCGACGCAGAGGTACAGGATCTCTTCGAGCCGCTGCCCCCGCGGAGCCTGTCACCAAGGACAACATCCAGGACCAGATTGGGCTCGTCAAGAATTTCTTCCTTGCCAAGCTGCATGCTAATGGCGATCAACCCCTGGTGGAAGATGAGGACCTTCCTGTCAAGCAGCGGCGGCCCCGCCCTCGTCTTGGTGCTACCGGCAAGATCGTGTCTCCACAGAAGCGGCCACCCAAGGAGCAGATTGCCCTGGCCAAGAAGAAGAAGAAGCTCGAGGCCGGCAAGGCGCAGATCACGGACCCCAAGCCCACCGGTGTGAACTCGACTCCCGAGAAGGGCAAGAAGATCAGCAAGGTTCCCCTACCCAAAGCTCCCGAGATGGAGCGCATGGACAGCACACAAAGTCAGGGTATACCGAGCAGTCCAGCCGGGCCAGTCGATAAGGATGACGCTGTCGGCATGTTGAGTCCTGAGAGTAGCGGGCAGTAGTGTCTTTGCGAAATCAGGATTCGACAATCGCTCAAGAGAAAGATATTGGGCAACAACAGATTCACTGAGTCCTTGATGGCTAAACGGCGACGGAAGCTAGAGGCGTCCACATTACCGGCCCTCCTTGCTACGGCAGCGCATGGCTACCTCCTGCCAGAGCACGCCGCATTGCTTGACCACGCTCGTCGGGAGAAGACCACTTGGATCTCACTGCGCGGAGAGACCTATGCTACACACACCTCAACGCAGAGCTCACCTCTGCCATACGCAAGAGTCACAGACTCATTCTATTTCAATTGTCAGACTATACTGCGAGCTGCCTCAACACGCTGGACGCTCTACATGTTTTCATCAACTTCATCTTACAGACGTGCAATGCCTCGATGGGCTGTCTCGCACCGGCGTTTACGGATGGGGTGGTGATTCAAATTATCTACATTATCAGACATACCGGGATACATGGGGAGGCGAGGCCGCAGTTTTTGTGCTTTACAAAATCAACAGAGGGCGGGAGGTTGTTGTGGTTTTCTTTTTGGTGGGCTGATCGCTTTTCCTTTTCCCTCAAATGACCATTCGAACAAAAAAAGAGATACCTGTAAAATTTTATTGTAGCCCTTCAGGCTCATTGACTGTATTTGTTTCATGGCAGGTCGCTATCGACTACTGTTTTTTTTTCTTTTTCTTTATTCTGGGGGAGAACGTCAATATTGTCCGTGGCGATATCATACACTTTGTATCTGTCTCACTCTACATTTCCTTTCCGTGGAGGACGACGCACCTGTTTACCTGGTCTATATTGGTGGGCTGCGGAGAAACACGGGAATCATGATCTTATGATGGCTCTACTGGCTGGCCGATTTCGAGTTTCAGTGGCACGCGAGATCGTTAAGGGAGATTATGCTGGATTGCAGGGTGGGGGGATTGTTGAGGATGTGCTGAGCTGGACGCATAGCACATTCATGCAGTTTGGAAACGTATGGGATGGAGGAACATTGGATCCCGCGGGGTTCGGACTGAGACGGGGCTGCTCATGGAGGAGGAGGTAGGGAATTAGAAACACACATAGACGCCAATGCAACAGTTGACTGTCTTGCAAGATGCTGCTCCTTTTAACCAAGATAGTGCTGTGGTGGTACCAAAGGAACACGAAGGGTATACATCTCCGCGTATCCACCTGCACGATTATCAATGGCATCGCCTGCTGGGCCAGCTCATCATCACTCACCGCCACCGGCGCCGCCACCAGAATTCCTCCCCAGATCCCTCCTCACCCGCCAAACCTTGGACCCAGCAGCCCTCTTCTGATTCCCGCGCAACACCTCCGCCCACGGCACCCCCACCTCGACCGCGCCCCTCCTAGAAGCGCGGCTGTAGTGGTCCTCCGTGTACGCCCACGTAGGTGTGTCAAACTTGCCCGAGACCAGGACGACGGTCTTGCCGCCGAGCTGCTCCGGCGGGACCGGGGTCGACAGGGCAAGCAGGCCGCGGGAGGCGTCGATGCCGCGGACGAGGGCGAGGCCATGGCAGCGGGCGTACCTGGGGTCGAGGGGCGCGTTGTTGGTGCGGATGTAGGGGAGCCGTGCTGCTGCTGTCTGCTGGACCTCTGGTGTGCCCAGGGCCCTGGGCACGTCCTCGACCTCTACGATGGCGAGGATGGTGCCGTCGATGGCTTCTGCTAGGAGGTCGGGCTCGGGCTGGTAGCCGTAGCATGCGATGCCGAGGAGGCTGCTGCTGTGTTCACTGAGGCTGGTGTAGCTGACAAGTAAGGGTGGCGTGGAGGTCAGGGGCTGAGCATCCCAGTGTATGGCGGCGGCGCCGCCGCCAGGAGCACGGGCAACAACAGGCTCGGTGGCGATGTGGAAGTATGACATGGCCTGCATGTGGCGCAGGTGGAGGGCTGTTCTGGAGGTGTAGTCACTCGACTGAGAGGGCAGAGTCGTGAGGGCAGAGCTGGTACTGGCTGCTGACCTGAGCTCTTCGACGGTGTCTTTGGGCCCGTCTTGTGACATGTACACGACCTCGGCCGGTAGTAGCTCTGCTACCAGGTCCTGCAGCAGGACCAGGCCACTGCCCTGTATCCAGCCCGGGGTGTTGATGATGAGCGGGCAGTCAGGCCATGCCGATCGGTAGTGTGAGAACAGGTCGAGGACACAGGCCTTGTAGTGCTCAATATTCGAGGCCGGCGTGACTGATGCAATAGCATGCGACCTGACGGTGCTGTCTAGTCTCGGCCGTGGGTGGCAGAAAGGTGCTGACAGGTTCGGCTCGTCCAGCCTGACGAGTGAGACGACGCCAGGGGGGAGAACTCGGGCTGGCCAGGGTCGATGTCCAACACGGCGACACCAGGCCACACACGATGCTTGGTGCCGCCTCGGTGGGTGACGAGTCTGTTTGTCAGCATCCGCGAGAAGGTGGACTTGCCCGAGGACTTGGGCCCGCAGACCATGAACACGGGCGCAGACTCTCGGACGGGCTTGACGAGCTCCGCAATCTTCCTGTTCCACTCGGGCGGCGACCTGAGGTCTTGGATCATGGCCTTTTTGGGTCCGTCGGCGGAGGTGCCGAGTACCTGCCACGTCTGAGCGTGTTGTCCTCCTGCGCTTGGCTCGTCCCATAGGCCGCCGAATAAGGGTGACAGCCTCTCCAGATTCCTCAGGCCAGCCGCTGCCGGGTGCGAATGTAGCTCGATAACCGACTTCTCGGAACATCGCAGCACGGGTAGGGCATGACAGTGAGGCGCATGTACCCAGTGGATCGTGTCCGACGCATGGAGAGAAGCGCCGTATATGCTTGCCTCTCCACTTTTGACCTTGACACCGTAGCTTCCGAGAATAACTAGACGCTATAGCTCCGTCAGCAGCGAGAAATCAATGCAACGGGTTGGAGGATAGTCATGGTTTTCTCCCCTGCTTACTTCGCTGCTGTCTGGGAACTTTAGTACGGCAGTCCCATCGGCCTTTCTCTGACAGTTACTCTTGCTCAGAACGGTCGAAGAGAGCTGGATGACCCTTCTCTTAGGAGGTTCATCCACAGGCTCATCAATCTCAAGTTCCTCCTCGTCAACAGTGCCAGAATCCCCAAGGAGGATCTCTTCAGTAGTCCGCGAAACGTCCTTCTTCATGGACCCTTGATCTGCACCCTTGGGCTTGGAGCCTCCCGCCTTTCTTGGGCTGGCCTGTCCAGACTTGATCTGCCCATCCTCAACTGCACTGCTCTCACCACTTTCTGATGCAGCAGATGCGTTTGTAGAGGCCTGCCTCTCCAGCAACCTCCTGCGAAGCGCAGCAGCGCTCAACACTGTGAAGGGAATGTGTTCAGCCAAGTTCTCTTCTTTCCTAGGGATAGTCCACTAAGCAGTAACCTTACTCTGTGTGCCCTGAGAAACATCAAGCTTCCTCCTCTTGCTGGCAGACATGTCGAAGGTGCAAATCTGTGACAGTGTGGAAACATTTCAGCAGGGTGTTGCCATAGCAGGCAAATAGTAAGCACATGCTCTATTCTGGTCAAAAAGGTGCTTCTGAAAGCAGCCTTTCAGGCTTGCAGGGGGTGCAACTCTAGGGGTGGCTCAGTGGGTCTGTACCCTGTTGACAGCCCCTGCCATCGACCCCGCTGCCCAATCGATAAGCCCAATTCTAAGCCTGCTACCCCACGCTGAACCCTGGCTGGGTTCAGGTTTTGGAGACGCGATCAGGGAAAAAAAAGAAGCTTTGCAAAAAATTCATAGCCAAACTTGGGCCCAAAAGCTCACATGTGTGCTGCTGTTGCTTCTTCTATCGCTTCCAACAGCTAGGCGCATTTCCTTTCCCTTTCAATCACACAACACAAGCCAGGTTTCTTTTCCCTCCCTAGCTTTGGTCATCATCTCTTTGGCATACTCTGTTGTTGCGCTGTCCTGTTTATAACAGGCGCGTTGCATTCTTTCCATTTACACCTAACTGCAAGCAGATATCTGTGGCCTGCACAACGACGCGACAAGACGAGGCACGTCGACATTTCCCACCCTAGAGCACAAGCACCTATCGTCGCCTCCCCCTCCCCATTCCTTTCGTCGACTCCTGGCCACTCTTCAATTGCCATCCGTCATGGCTGGCTCCAAGTTTGCAGGTGGAAGCCTTCGCGCCCACGCTTCCAATACCAGCAAGGCCAAGCCTGCCAACACCTTGGGTTACGTCAAGCCGACCGGTCCCAAGATCAACCCCAAGACGGTTGTCGGCGACGACAGCGACTCTGATGACAGCTCCAGCAGCGACGACTCCTCCAGTTCCGACGATGTCGCCGCCGAGTCCTCTGCCGACTTCCAGAAGAGGCTCTCTCAGCAGACGCCGTCCTCCCAGAAGAAGACCAACGGCGCAAAGCCCAAGGACAGCCTGCTGGCCCAAAACACTTCGACACCCTCCAAGAGTCCCACTGTGAACGGCCTTGCGGCCTCGGTCGAGAAACACCTGTCGGACAAGAAGAAGTTGAAGAAGGAGGCTACCCCGTCGAGCTCGGAGGACAGTAGCGACAGCTCGGAGGACGAGTCCAGCAGCGACGAGAAGCCCAAGCAGTCGAGCGCAAAGGGCAAACAGATCCAGACGAGCAAGTCGGACTCGGATTCGAGCTCAGAAGACGAGTCATCCAGCAGCGACGAGAGTGGCAGCGACGAGACAGACAAGTCCGCACCGAAGACTGCCCCCCCCTCCTGCAAAGAAGACCAAGTCGTCAGTCAAGAAAGAGCCTATATCGGAGTCCGATTCCAGCTCAGACGACAGTGATAGCGAGGACGAGGAGGACTCTGAGGATGCTGCGCAGCAGATTGAGGAGCAGATTCGGAACGAGGTCAAGACTGCCAAGTCGTCTCAAACCTCCAAGGCCTCGGCTCCAGCTTTGCCTGAGAAACCCAGCAAGAAGAAGGCCAAACATGTTGAGCCCCGGCCCGCCGAAGATGAGGACGGTGATGTCGAGATGGTGGATCAGTCGATGGCTCTGACCAATGGTGGCAATCCAACCCAAGTGTAAGTCGAGATGCTGCTCATGAATTCGCTCAGATGGCTGACGGTCATTTCCAGCGGCGACGTGCCCGAGTTTGTGGCGCCTGACTTCCACCTGCGCAAGCTCGATGGACTGGTCAACGCCTCAGACGTCGCTAGTTTCTTCTCCAAGGCCCAGATGGAAGGCAAGCAGGTCTGGTACATCACCGCGCCAGCCTCCCTGCCCGTCACTGTCGTCCAAGACTTGACCATCCCCACGGACAAGGCCCAGAGCGGCATGCCTGTCCTCTCGCACAACGGCGATGACTACCGCATGGCTTTCGACAACCCTGATGCGTCTTCCTCGTTCCGCCTTCTCATCCCCAACAAACAGGGCGACGAGTACTCATTGCGTGAGCTTCTCCGTTCTGTTGGGAACGACTTCAAGTCTTGAAGCTGACCTATTATATCATAGTGGAACGACCAGTCCACCAGACCATGCACTTCACCCGTAGCGAGACCTTCCCACCTGGTGGCCCTACCAGCATCACCACTACTCAGACCGTCGCTACCACCAAACCAGCGCGTCCTCAGCCAGAGGGTCTCCGCGCTCGCTACACCCCCCTCGGCGTGCCTACCCCGAAACCCACCATCGCGGCTCCCGCCTCGTCCAAGAAGAAGGCGAAGGCCGCGGCAGTGCAGGAGCCGGGTACCCCCGGCGCGAGCTCCAAGAAGAAGCGCAAGCACAGAGATGACGGTGAGGACGGACCCGCCGCGACTGCTTCTACTACTACTACTACCATTACCCCTTCGGTCTCTCAGGATTCCTCCGCTGTCACCGGCAAGAAGAACACCCCAGCTGAGAAGTCCACCAAGAAGCAGAAGACAAGTAACGACAACGCCACGGCTCGCAAGATCACGCCTGTTCCCGTTCCCTCCCTGCCCAGCGGCCGATCCAGCTCGATTCCCTCTGCGAGCCAGCCGGCCGCGCGATCCAGGTCGTCCGCGTCACCTGGTGCTGCCCTGCCCGCGACGCAAATCCCCACCAGCAGGCAGACGCCCGTCCCTATCCCGACGTTTATGGTGCCCGCGGGCGCTGCCCAGCCTGGTCCAGCCACCTCTTCGGCTCAGGTGACCAAAGAGGCCGAGGACCAAGAGCGGAAGAAACAGGAGAAGGAAAAGAAGAAGGCCGAGAAGGCGGCTGCCAAGGCGGCCGCCAAGGCTACGAAGAGCCCCAAGAAAGTCACGCAGGTGCTTCCGCCCCGATTCGACTCCCGGGGCCGGCCGATCCACTGAAGAGGGTGATGGAATCTTGGGTGTTGCGCGTTGGTGGTTTTGCTTGTTATGGTTTTCGCGGATACCCGTCGCTGGGACAACTACCACTTAGTTCATAGTGACATGCTTGGCCGTGTGGCAAATATGGTGGGCTATGCCTCCCGATCTTGCGCCTTTTTCTTCTTCTTTTTTTCTAGAAGAAAGAACTATGCTGATCGATCAAGACAGCTGGACTCGCCGTTCTGGGGTGGAAATATCATCAGATATCACCTATCCATGGTGCACCTGTTTGGACGAGATGGTCTGCCTATGGACTGCTGGTCTTATATAGGGTCTAGACCTTCCCATGAGTCTGGCATATTGTTGCATGGTCTGTTTTCAGTCTGGGGTAATTCAGGAGCGCAAAGGAGATCTCATATGGGAAGGCATGGCGTCGCAAGGAGGGGAAAATTGGATCGTGGGGATTCAATTTGGATCAACGTGCCGGCTTCATACATGGCCCCGAATGGAGAGAATATCACGGGAATTTCGATCGCCGAGTATTCAGAGGCGTTTCTCCCTGCCTGTCTGTTTATTCATGCAGCAGCAGCAGCCTGTATATTGTGTATTGTATTTGTACATCATTGGTCGATTGGGCCATCTCGTCGTGTTCGCAGATAGAATAACAGAATCCGAGACAAATCGACCCAGAATCAAGAACAACAAACAAGACGAGAAAAAAAAGAAAAAAAGCAAGCACTGCAACCCACCAGGACCCCTTCCCCCTCGCTCACACTCCAAAACCAGAGCGCGCGCCGCACGCCCCGCGGCGGAAGGGGGGGAAAAAACCAAACCAGAAGCGAGAATCGCTTTGAGCTGCGCCGTAATCCGCGCTGGAGTGGGACAATTCCCACCACAACTCCGCACGAATGAAAGACCAACGCAGAGAACTCCGAGCGAGCATCGCTTTGTTTTCCAAGCAAATTTTTTTTTTTTTTTTTTTTTTTTGAAAAAACGTTATTCTATTTGGTCTTTACTGGCTATCTGGCTGGGTCCAAAGGGAACGATCGTAGTTCCCGAGTTTCAGGGGTGAAGATCCTGAGCAGAATGATTTGGAATGTTTGTGTGTGTATGTAATACATATAATCCATACATCGCATTTTCGTCATTGTGCTCTTCGTCTCCTCTACTCAACTCCCAACTCTTCGTTTTCAAGCCAGTTCAACCACAGCGAGCGCGTACAAGTTTACACATTATCGTCCGTCTTCATTCATCACATTATAAACTATTCCAGGACCTATTATTACTACTACATATATCAACCCGAAAACATCCTGGCAAGCACGTATGTGTCCGCCTGCTGGTGCGGTTCTGCTTCATCCAGAACCAGCTCGTTGGTGCCATTACGGATAATCTTCAAGCATGCGAGTCCAGAAATGGGAGGCTTTTGCCATGCATGGTGCACCTAAAGCCGCTCTTCCATATCCAGTCTCTTCCCCCCCCCCCTCCTTTTTGCCCAGCGGCCCCCAAACCCCAACCATTCCAATCCCAATGAAATGTATCGTCTAATTTCGTTCCCATGAGTGTCATAATGACGCCGTGCGAATGCTGCTTGTTGTATGCAGGATGATGATTATATTAAGAAGAAAATTGTACACCAAGCTCGAATCGTGTCATCAACATGACTTCGAACCTCGAGGTACCAGGAGGGGTGAGCGAGAGTTCCAGATGAACCGGTTGGCCAAACCGAGGGTATGCAGGAAGCCATTGCCAGGAATCTAACGCGGACGGAGGCGCTTGGCGGCGTGCACCAAGGAATTGTAGCCATCGCAACGCCAGACCGCAGTGACCGCGATCAGGTTGCCCATGAACGATGGTCCGGAATGCCATCGACTCGGTCCCTTGGTTCATTTCCGTTCCCCGGAGTCATAGAGCTGAGGGGAGGCGTGGTGGTAGTACCCCACGAATTCGACCCCTGATAACCGCCAAGACATTCACGTCTGACAGGAGCAGCCAGATTTGGTTGGTCAGGACGGCACACTCGAGCCAAGGGACATAGCACAGCCGCCCGGAAGGATTACTACGTTGCGTTTGGTCGTCATCGTTGGTATCATGTGACCGTCTCTGGCCAGCGCTGCTCACCGAACAACGACGACCTCACTGAGCTCGCTCTCCCTCGCCGGGCCCCTCTCGGCGCCATCCCACATCAGCTGGCCGTCGAGACCCATCGGGATGGTGGCGTGGGTGAACTCGCCATCGGGTGTGGTGGGACTCATCAGCGTCGGGGAGGTGGTGCTCGTCCTGGGGGAGCTCGAGGCGGAGAAGCTCGAGCTGCTCCCGATCGTCCACTCGTCCTCGTCGGAGCGCTGCTCCAACAGGCCCAGCCCGTATCCCTCTTCGTCCGCCTTGCCGACAAGGCCGTACTCCTCATCGCGGTTCCGCGGCTTGTCGCCAATTTCGACGTATTCGTAAGCCCAGCGGTTCTTCTTGTCCGGCTGCTGGCGAGGCAGGTACCTGGCGCGGGCGACCGTGTAGATGCCAGTGGCCATCAGACTCCCGGCGACGAGGTCGACGGCGTAGTGATGGTTCAGGTACATGGTGGCCCACCACAACCAGCCGACGTAGAAGATGAAGAGCGGGCGCAGCTTGGGAAAGCAGAAGCTCATGAAGAGTGCTTCCAGGGTAGCATTGGCGGCGTGCAGGCTGGGAAAGGCGCCAAAGGGCATGGGCGCGGTGGTGAAGCTCGTGGTGTACATGTCAACGCCGAACAACTTGTCCACGCGTGCGAGGCCAGCAGGCGAACCCTGCATCCCGTAGTGTGCGGGCTCCAGGCCGTGTTCCTTCTCGTACCAGGGCGGCGTGCAGGGAAAGATGATGGAAAGGGTGACGCCGGACAGGGCCAGCCACCCGAAGGCGCGGGCGAAAACCGGGGTCGTCTTGGGAGCCGCAAAGATGAAGATAGCGAGAGAGACCACAGCGGGTGCACCGAAGTGGCCAATGCCGTAGGGCAGCCAGGCGAGCAGGTCGAGGATGGGGTGGGTGTGGGCAGAGAGGATATTAGAGAGGTTGGCGCCGTACAGGACGTTCTCGAGGGCGGGGAGGACCTTGACCCAGATGTGGGGGCGGTACTGCACGGGAATGAAGCTATCACCAAGCTGGTCAGCTAAACACCCGCCAAGTGGCACACGGGGCAGGACAGGACGGGACCATACCGGCTGCAGAAGAAGTAGAGGAGGTAGATCCATATGGGCATGGACGGGAGGAAGAATTGTCTTGTCGCGGGCATCAGACACACGAGCAAGGAGACCAGCGGGATGGCGATCTTGACAAGTATCGGCATGGGCGCTATGGCGAGCGAGCAGAACATGAAGGTTGCCAGGACGGGGTATTGAATGTCTAACCAACCCCACCTGTGTCGTTGTATGGCGCGCACTCCGTCCATGGGGCTGAACGAGGCCTGCAGTCTCGTGATGCTCGTGGCCTCGTCAAAGAGCTTCCTCCTGGGCTTCCTGGACCGGGACCTTCTGCTGTCGCCGCCACCGGAACGATACCTCTCGGGGATCTTGATCTTGAGGGCCCCGGGCCACTGCAGGTGTGGCATGTGCAGCTTTGGTTTGGCCTGCGGCGAGTAGCTGGTAAAGTCCTGCATTGTGGCAAATGCAGAACGACTGTGCTGTCTGATTGCTGTTGGCCTTTTCCCTCGAAAGGAGGGAGAAAAAAAAGTCGAATGGCAGCTGCTGGGAGGAGCGTGTGTGGTTGGTTGTTCTCGGATCGTCGTCGATGACGCTATTATCTACCACTCGTCTATATCATGCTCTGGCTGCAATGACGCTTGTGGTTCAGAGGCGGGCCCGGCGGTGAAGATGGAGACAGCAGGCTGCGGTAGAGAACCTAAAAAAGGTCTTTTCCGAGTCTGATGTCCAGAGAAAAAATTCTGGTCGTCAAAAGAACAAAATCCAGGTGCGACTGGATATAATTTGTAATCGCCGGTGTGAGTCGTGCCCCGGGTCCTCCGTAGTGGCTGACGAAGACACAAGCAAAGCCCAGAGATGCAAAGAAATCAGCTGATGATGGCCAACACGCCCAACTGAGCTAAGGGGAGCAGGAGCAAGCGACTCCAAGAACCAGGACCTGAGGAGAGATTAAACTCCGACAGCCAATAGCAACGACAACAGGGAGGAGAAGGTTTATGAGGACGGCAGAGACCAGGACCAAAACCCAAAATTCGAGTCTGCGACTTGGGAAAGTCGACAGACGAGGTGGTGACGAAAGTGCGAGGACGGATCAAGAAAAATCAAATCATATATCGTAATAGAAGACGTAGGAATGCAGGCATCATAAAGGAACTCTTTATTTGGATAAAGGCAACCATGGGGGAAAAAAAGATTTATGAGATTAGTAGTCCAGAAAAAAAAATCAAAAAGAAAAATTTACGGCTTGGTCGGGCCAACCCAAGTCTCCGAGAAAGTCGCGAGATGATGGATAACCTCTCTCTAGACAAGGCGCCTAACACTGCTGTGCTCTGCTTGCCTGGGGCCCTGACCACTGGTCACTGGCTGCACTCTCTCAACCTGGTGCTGTTTTTTTTCCCCTTAGCGCTTTTTTCCCGGCTTCCGTCCGAACAGATGCTTGCACTTGCTTATTGTCATTGTGCTTGGGTACCGCTACATCTGCGTCTGGTCCTCGGCAAGAGGGTGATCCCTGGACCGGGACGTACCCTGTCCGCTACTAATGATCGATTGGTACCTATCCACTGGAGAATTGGTGGAGAGGTACCTTGTCAAAAAGTATACCACAATGGCACTAAGGCGGGTTAGACACTGCTGTCGTTAAGGTCCTTCCCCCTCACCCTTGCGATGCTCTGCCGATGGGTCAGGAATTTACAGGGAATAGCGTTTCATGGCCCATCCGCGCCTTCCGGTCCTTCGTCTCGCGCTTTCCGCACAATCGATCAGAGGTCGACAAGAAGTCAGTCCAAGGTCGCGTGGGACTGCTCACTTTTCCCCCATCCCACCTCGTGCCTCTCTACCTCTCTGCCTAACTTGGTAATTTGATATCTCACCTGACCACCCGCTGCTCTAGATGGCCATCTGAGGCTTCGAAACTTTATCTACGTCGTCTCCAATCATCACGGAGCCAGAGGGGCAGGATACGAATACGTCTGCCCTATCTACACGGATCTCTTGTTTATGCCCTTGACTCTCGCTTCCACGTGTCTGGCTCAGCCACTAGGAAGGGCAAGAAGTACCAAGTAATGCTCGATCTCCAAGCATTATGTTTCGACCTACTATGTGCAACTATGCTGCTCTGGTCTGTGAGGCTTGCTGGTACGACGCATAGACGCTGTGACGTCAAAAAATATCCATAATGATGTGCACTCGGGCTACGGTAAGTCCTCAGCGCAAGAGCCACCTTGTGGCGCCTCTATCATATCCCGGCACGCCTGGTGACGCTTGCGACTCTCTGTACCCTGCAACCAACCACAAACAAACGCAACGGTAGTAACAATGATGACGCCTTCTCAGAATTCTTTTGCCGCATGTACTCCTCAACGTCTTAACCCGTTGATAGCATCTCTCAAAATAGGACAATCATCCTTTCATTACCCACACCTGCCACAGATGCGGGTTAGGTGAGCATCACCTGAACAGGTGGGGAGGGAAGAGGGGAAGAGGGGGGGGGGGGGTTACAGCCGATGGAGACCTGGGTCTGTCCTGTCCTCGATCTGGGCGATCCAAAATTATGTGGGTATACTCAAGTCGGTCTCAACTTTTGCAGCCGCCCTTCAACTCCAGTCGCCAGTCAGGCGTTCATTGGGCTTTGGGATCTCAAAATCTGATTGCAGATGCTGCCACTACTTCCTCGCGAAACATGGCGCCAGCAACCATGTGGCTAAGTACAATATGCACATAAGACGAAACATCCCTTTCGCAAAGCTGTCGAGATGTTAGTTAGAGCGTCTCGGTCGGCATGCGTTATGGTGATGATCTTCCAAGTTGGCGACAGGCATTCCCGACCCATCGAGAGAGCTGATACAGGCATGGCAGGCCTGCAACTGCAGCGCACCTAGTACCGTCTTCCATAGTCAAACCCACTTCGTCTGATCTGATCACACACGTCTAGTGTCTTTCTGTGCTGATCTTACTCACATAGATAAGGAATTGGTCTCATCTGTCGCAATAATTGTGCATGATGGCCTTGGCAGTCAGATGCCTCTCTGACTGGTCACGCCCGATCTTCTTTCTCACGCTCTCTCACTGTATGTGTTCCTTAGTTGCGGGCGCACAAGGAGCCATTACTAACTCCGAACTCCATCCACCCTTCATCCTCATTCCCTCCCGTCTTACCCATCAGCTTTGGGTAGCGGTACATGGGCGGCGCTTGCTATGGCGGCACCATTCCCAGAAGCTCCATCCTGGCAAAGGCCTAGGCCGTGGATACAGCACCGCGGCCCAACGCAGCGGGACGTGGCAGGCAGCGCCTTGGGGCTTCTTACGTGCAGCCTGAAATGGTTGTCTGATAGGACGACAACGTCCAGATGCATTTTAGGTGGAAAGTGTACTTGTAGCTGCTTCTCCAGACTCCATCCTGCTCTTGTCAAGGACAGGACCGGGATCGGGGTTGGACGAGGGAGAGATTTGTCACACACCTGCAGACGTCTGCAGGCCCTCGTCAGGATCCAATCGACACCACTCAAAGCAACCAACCCCACCATGATTTTCCAGTCTAGAGATGCAGCTGGAAGAGGAGTCTGGCCTACTAATGCAACAAAGCCTACTACCATGGTACTACTATATAATGGGGTATGAACTGGCTACCAGGTTACCAGGGACCACTACTGGACCCAGCGCCCAGTGCCTGGGACTGCATGTGGGTTGACTGTCTCAGCCAGCTCGGTTTGTCCGCTAGCTGTGCGGGTCGGGGCAGCCCTCCGGATATTAAGATTGGCTGTTTTTTTTTTTTTTTTTTCCCTCGCCCGCAAGTGGGCCTGCTGTGTCTGACTGTTTTTGGAAGCCTCGCTCGTTCACGTATTCGGCACGAAAAGAGAAGAGCAAGGAAAGAGGGGGAAAAAAGCCACAAGACAAAGGGAAAAGAAGAACAATGTGGGGGCATAAGAAAGAGCCAAAGTTGTCCATTAGTGATGAGGCCCGCTATGAGATCTTTCCCTCTCCGAAGGCATGCAGCAGCTATGGACAAGCGATCAGCCCAGTGATCGATGACCTGCAAACTTTACCGAGAAATTGGATCTCCATCTTCTTGGTACCCAACGGAAAGCGTCAAGTCGGGACCAGAGTCAGCACGGACTGCTGTTTGTCCCAGAACTGTATTATCTCAACACCGAGGCCGAAAGCGAAGGGCCGGACAAGACCGACTCTTTTCTCGAGCCATCTTCGGAAGGGCTGCCAATCCCGAAGGCCTGATTCCTGCGGACCCTTGTGGGTCCCCAGTCTACTGTACGAGACTCTCGCAGTCAGTCCCTCGAGGACAGCGAAGGACAGGCAAAGACAAAACAAACAAAAAAAAACCCACACCATGCAGCACACTGCGCTTCCATGCCAGCCAGATTGTTTCGAGGCGACCGCCGTTTCGCAAATCGTCCAAGAGGGCCAACCACACAAGTTTTTGGAACCCCACCTAGACCACACCACCCAACCCCGCTGCCGAGAAAAGGTCAATGCAATGCAACGCAGCGAGACATTGTGCTGCAGCAGCGTCTCTTCTGGGGTGGGCGTGGGAAGGAAGAGGTCGGCAGAGGGACACGCGACTAGCTCACGCCACCACCGGATGACTCGGGCCCGCGGCTGTCAGTCGATTAAGTATCCAGCTCCGTTATCCTGCTATGCTACCCATACTTGTGGTACTATTGATATGCTCGGAAGAGTCGGGAATAAGATGGCATTTTGGTGATTCCTGCTAGTTCGCATCACATGCTGCAGCCTGCTTACTACCACCAAGCAAGCACACTGCGGCTCAAAAAGGCTCTGCAAAGAATTATGCCTTTTAAAAGAAATCATCGATTTTGCTTTTCTGACCTTGCAGTGCATGTCTCAGTATTGCGATCGCTACACTTACCTGCATCCCTTCTAGCGTAAAGATAACCTTACTCTTTTTTATTCTCCCCGGGGGGGGGGCGCGAGTACTTGCTCCACTGACTGACTGATTCAATGACTGCCGCCAGGTCAGACCTGAATGCACTGGGTGGCTGGTGGATTGCCCAGCACACCAGCCCCTACCAAGCGCCGCGCAGTGCAAGGCAACTTGCACAGTTGATTGCAGTGTCTAAAGCAATTCAACCAACAGACAATGTCCTCGCACCCCCCTTTTTTTTTTTGGTCTTCTGCTCTGTTCTCCTTGCTTCATTCTCACACCTCGGTAGGTCCCTTCTAAATCCGAGGCGGCTTGAGCATGGTTCGCTCCGCAGATCTGTTTCTCCTTGTCAAACCACGAACCGAAACAGTGGGGGGGGGGGGGGACTTTTTTTTTCTCCTCCTCTCGGGCCCGGTCTGATTCCCGTCCCGTTGACGACAAGCCATCTTGCCAGCCCGGAAACCTCCGGGCTTCACAATCTCATTCGCCGAGGTGCTTACGTCAGTTTGAGGACGAAGTTCCCCCCCTCTTTTTGATTGTAAACATCAAGTCTATCCTGTATCTTGAGCATCTTCCGTGGTGGATTGTCCTCTTGTCTGTTGACGTCCTCTGTGGCGGGTACTACTGCCGAGTGCGAAGCTGGGACGGCGACACCCGTCGGCAGTTGGGCATACGACGGGAATGTACCTCGATAATTCCGTCTTCAAGGGTTCGAGGGTCTCCTTTGGCTGCTTCTGACTGTGTCGGGCTTGGGAAAACAATGTATCACTGCGGGCAGCACGGGATCATGGACACAATAGGCGGTGGCTGAGGTACCTTATGATCAAGTAATCGACCATGAAAAAAAGAATATATACATATATATACATGTTCATATGGATGCCGTGTGCTTCCGTCTTCTTTCGATGTCGACTATTCTGAGCTAACTTGTATATTGTCTAGAGAGGGAATATCTGCTCAAACGCCGGGTGACTCAAAAGTACCTAGCAATGCAATGCAAGCCGAGCAGGAGTGAACACCTTAGGTATAGGAAGACGCGAAAAGGAGTCGATGTGCTCCTCATCTTCCGTTTTTGATTGTTTGTCTGATTCCGGAAAGGGCCACGCGCACACTTTCGATATCGTTCTGCTAAATTAACAAGTCGAGGAGCCCAGCTGCGTGTGCTTTCCAAGGAAACAAATCCCACACTCGCGCCGGCCAACAAAGTCACGCCTCCCATGAGTCCCAGCATCGTTACATATCCACTGTCAAACTGTCCAACGGTAACATGGTGTCTGTGCTAGATTGCACCCCGCGAAGTGCCCATTCGAGGTCGTAGGCACGGAGAAGGATATTATGAACAATCACGTCCCCTCCCAGACGGCGAGATGCGGACCGGCTTTTGCATTTCTTTGCACAGACTTTCTTCAGATTTAGGGATCTTTGGCGGTGAGATCAACCACAGGGGGTAATGGAAATCCTAAAAAGGCCAGCCAAGTCAGGGTACGAAACCTCATTCTCCCTTCCTCAACCACCTGATCACCCTCCCGTCCCGTCACGAGCTCAAGTCCGGCGAGGATAGTATATGACGAGGGGCTTTCTCAGGCGTCCGTAGTGGTTAAGTGTACCAGTGACGTAGTTCCCTGCTGATCGGATCCGTCCGTACGACACAAGCTTTCGCTGGTGCAAACATACGTGTTGGCCTGCCCTTGTGTGCCATGGACATTTGACAGATCTATACTTCTTCTCTCGGTCTCGCCTTTCTTTGACATCCCACCACCTGAGCTAGTCTGGGAATCCCGACTGGGATCGTAATGCCCAGTGCATCCTAGCACTCTGGACAAGTGGTAGTGTATGGTGCCCTCATACAAGCATCTCGCTCAGGCTCTCAATATCCAGCAATCGCAAGAGGTTCAAACAGAGCTCACGGACAGCAGGAGTCCTTCTCAAAGTCTTGTGAGACCAGCTTTGTTGGATGCTGAAGGTATAGATGTATATATTCGCCTCATCCATGCGCTTCTGCACACCTGAAGAAAACATCAATCCACATACGGCCACTGTATCGGCCAACCCGACTGGATATCATGAAACGGTTTCCTCTCATTTCTTTGTGCTGTGAATGGCATCCGTCCAGAAATGATCCCAAAAAAAAAAATCATCAAAATGTATCCCACCTCCTGGTCCTGCTCACCTCTTCGGTGGCTGCCACAGGCCCTTAGATGTCTCCACCACCTTGTTCACCTCCATGCCCGGCCGCAGGCTCACGGGCACCGCATTGGTATCCAGCGGCGGGGCATCGCTCATAGCAACATCCTCGCCCGCCACCGTGCTGCCGTCGCCTTGCTGCGTCGCATACCCGGAGTCCCTGCTCGCACCGCCGCTGCCCGCAACAGCAGTAGTAGCACCACCGGAGACGCTGACGCCGCTGTCAGCCTTGGCAGCGACGGCAGCAGCAGGAGCGGCGGCGGGTGCGGCAGCGGGACCCCTGTCGGGCTCTTTAGACCTGGCGCCGTCCATGAGACCGGCGTTCTGCTGGCCCTCTCGCAGCTTGTTGATGGCGCGGACGGTGTCGATGGCGGCATGCAGGGTGCGGCGGGCGTTGAAGTTCTTCTTGACCGTGGGCAGCAGGTTGGCGCCCTTGTCGCCGTCGGCGCCGCCGCGGTAGCCGGCGACAAAGGGATGCTGGAGGGCCTCGTGGGCGGTCATGCGGCGGGCGGGGTCGATGGTCAGGCAGAGGCGGATAAACTCCTTGGCCGAGTCGGAAACGCCGCGCCAGTAGTCGGCCGGGGTGAAGCTGTAGTCGGCATTGAGGATGGCCTGCATCTCCTCGAAGTCGCTGTCGCGGTCGAAGGGGGTGTAGCCGCACAGCAGGAAGTAGGTGATGACGCCCAGCGCCCAGATGTCGACGGGCTTGCCGTGGCCCGTCTTCTTGAAGATCTCGGGGGCCATGTAGCCCGGCGTGCCGCACGTCGTGGTCAGCACGTGGAACTGCTCCTCGTCCATGACACGCGACAGGCCAAAGTCGGCGATCAGGAGATCGGCGTTATCTTCAGGCGTGCGGAACAGTAGGTTCTCGGGCTTGAGGTCCCGGTGCACAATGCCATGGTCGTGCAGGTAGGCGACGGCCGATAGTGTGGCGCGCACCAGGTCGGCAGCATCGGCCTCGTAGTAGGAACCCTTGCGGCAGATGCGGTCGAAGAGCTCGCCGCCGAGCGCGAGATCCGTCACCAGGTAGAGGTTGTTCATGGTCTCAAAGTAGTCGACGAGGGTGAGGATGTTCTGGTGGCCCATGGAGACCTTCTTGAGGACGGCAATCTCGTTGCGCACCTAATAGATCAAAGGACAGGCGGTCAGTCAATTGTCTTGTCCCTCTTCGTGTCTCTCTCTGTCTCTCGCGCGCGATGATCATGAGCTGTGGGAGGAGGGGAAAGTGACGAGACGGGACAGATGCGCACCATGTGTTCTCTTCCTGACATCAGCCTCTTGTTGATCACCTTGGCGGCATAGTATCGCCCAGTGTCGATGTGTACGCATTCCTTGACCACCGAGTATGATCCCGCTCCTAATGTCTTGCCGACCTTGTACCGGCACGGTTGTATCTGAGGCTGCTGGGCGGCGTTGGCACCAGCCTGTTGTTGGACAGCGGCAGCCATTGTCGGTCGTCGCCGTCGGGGTTGTAGTTCCCTTTGTTTGGGATCGAAAGGAGGAGAGGAGGCAGGGCAGAGGGGGGGGGGAGGTTGGAAGGGTTCGTGGGCCTGTTGTCTGGTCTGTCGCCCCGCTATTGCAATCGAGCCGTCGTCAGGCGGTTATCGGGGGGATTTTGTGTATTTTTGGGCTGCCGAGTCCGGACCAAACAAATCTATTTGTATCGCAGCTTGACAACAAAGAGGACCGAGGTCGCGATTCGTGGTTGGGGTCCGCAGCAGCAGCAGGATGATTCTCGAGTTGGCTTTGTTCTGTCGGTCGAGTTCAGGTGTTTCTCCCCTTCAATCCAGTATAATCTGGAAATGAAGGGACAGGAAAGTTGAACGCCCAGGGTCTTTTCCCGCTGCGGGAGATAAGTGAGGTGGCCTGGCCAGGAGATTGTGGGTCGCGCTGTCTCCGTATTATTTTACCCCAGGCTGTCCCAGTCCAGAACACTCACACAGACCACACAGACACACACACGCAGCCAGCCTGTGAGGCACTCAAAGTGGGAAGTGGTGGGTAAGAGACCAGGCTGCAAGTGGAGAGATGGATGGATAATGGATGACCCTGTGGGAGGAGTTTGTTGTCGCCTCTTGAGACAAGACCCTGAAAGAAGAACAACAGAGGAAAGGAAAAGACGAAAGAGGTTGCGACAAGATCCTGTAAGAGGGCGACGATTAAAAAGACCAGTGATAATCGGTACAAAATACGGTACAGATGGATGATGAAATCCTGCGTGGTGTCGCGCAGTGCAGTGCAGCGCAAGAATTGAACTACCACATCTGGTACCATAGTACATACACTTGGTAGACCGTACAGGTGTGATCGCCGCCTGTCAGCAAGGGAGAAAAAAAAAAAAAGGGCGGTTGCTTCTGCTGCCCCTCACTATCACGGGCCAATCGAACGCTAGACTATACCACTGCCTAAGACATCGTGTACGGGTTCCATCGGGGCAGTGTCGATTGCACCCAGAGAAAGACACAGAATCTGGGTCCTTTCTCGACTTAATCCACCGGTCTCTGCCTGGATTTGTTCTCTTCTTTTTCCTTATCCATTTCATATAGTTTAGATTCATGCAGCTGCGAATGAATTTATACTATTTTTCTTTCTTCTTCTTCTTCTTTTCTTAGTTTTCCAAAGTCGACCGTTGGATCCAGATCTTGGTGCTACAATACTATGTCCATGCTGTGGTAACCCCTGAGGTGGTCTAGAGCTGTCATCCTGGCGCGTGTGTCTGACCGCCCACCAGGTGCAAGAAATAAGCCTTGCGGCCCGACCATCAGAGCCAAGAGGTCTAGGCCGAGAGGAGAGCCTAATAGACAGACATCCATCAGACAGGCGGTCACCTTTAGAAGTCTCCCTTTCTGGCCTGCTTTTTGGAGCTCTGAAACTTTTTCGACTTGAGCCTCGCCTCCCGCGCCGACTTCTCCCTGTCGCAAGATGCGCGTCTTAGTACGGTTTCTTGTCTTTAATTCACCGGGCTGTGCACTGGTTATTGCAACAGAGCATACTCACAGGCCCTGATGTTTCCTTTTCTTCTCCACACTCGTGTCACCCGGCACGGCGTCGCTGTACATCCTGTACAGCTCCTCAAGAAGCTTGGACCTGTTCTCCTCCGTATTGGCGTCCCTGTCCCGCGACGTCTGTGCGTGAAAGGAGAGGCTGTCCTTATTCCTCACATAGTGCTTGGACAGGCGAAGGGCAGGATGCAGCAGCTTTGGGAGGACCCCTACGAGCTCTGAGACGGACCAGGCCGTGATGGCCTTGCTCTCGGTCCTAAAATGTGCGGTCAATAACATGCGCAGTCGGAGTCCATGTTTGGGGTTGGAGGAGGCGAGAGAGGCGGGCAACAAACTTGTTTACATGTTGCCCTCCTGGACCGCTTGATCGGGCGAAAGTGGTGGTCCCCCTGGGGAGCGAAGCCTCGCTGACACTCTGTCGCCACTTCCTGGCCTCTGCCAAGTCTGCAGGGTCAAAAGAAGCCTCAAATGCTTGGAATCTGGCCAGTCTCTTCCAAGGCGCCAACTGGATGGGCAAGAGAGGCGCGATGGGGGCTCGGTACCGGTGAATGAGACTCGGCAGCCTCATCAGAGAAGGACTGGTCATCGTAGAATCATTGTCGGGCCCATTTGGGGGGCACAGCCTGAAATGCCTCAATTAATTCTGTTGAGGAATGAGCCAGTCTCTGGACAAGTACTCGACTGGCTGGTCTAAGCCTCCATGATTATTAGCTCCATAGTAGAAAAAACCCCCCCCCCCCCCACGATCGCAGGCTTAGTCATGCGTCCTGGTACCAAATCATGAGGCTGATTGCCAGCGCTGCACTTGACCTGTTGGGGGCTAGTCTGGTTGCCTGCCGCGCTATTACTTTGTTTTCTGTAGTTTTCACGGCAGCCACTTTTGGTCCCTCCTTCTTCGTCATACTGCCATCCAACTTTCTCTCCATCCTTTTTGTTCCACCTCCATACAGCCACTGCTTCTTGTCAACAAGTCGTCGACCTTTGTACTGATCAACCACATCGCTGTGATCGCGTGTAAGTTTTCTCAACATAAGCACCAGGCCATCCTCATCATCTTCAACATAAAGGCCTTGTGTGCTCTCTTCAACCTCGAGAAGCAGCTACCCTTTGACACCCCACTTTGGCGCAGGGCACCGGCCATCCATCACCAGGGTTCGCCATCTCACAGCCTGTCTCACCTCTGGATCTGACAAGGTCAAGGCCTTCCCCCCTCTTTCGCCCTCTCTACTCGGTCATGATGAGATTTTGCTCTTGCCAGTAGTTAGCCCCCAACCTCTCTGTCTCTGTCGCTCTGGCCTCCTCAAACCATCCGGCTCTCACCACCACCACTACTTTTTGATGACGGACGAGAACCCCGAAGTCGTGGCAGCTGCCAACCTCAGCCCGGTCTCGCCCCGTCCTCTTCATAACACATACACCCTACCGCAGGTCCTCCCTGATCTGCAGCACCAGGCCGAGAACCCAGACGTAGTTCCTCTCGAGCCGACCACCTTTCGCACCGCGGCCGCAGCCATGGCCACCCCCCAGCCTGAACAGGCCAACTCGGTCGACAAGCTCGTCGTCGAGGGCGCCGGCGACGTAGATGCCGTCGCCGAGTCTGATGATGCCAGCATCGCCGACAACGAGAGCTTCGACTACGACGGCAGCCAGGGCGTAGACGGTCTGGAGCAGGGAGTAGGTACGCAGCCGGTCGCGGAGCACGAGACTGCTGACGACTATGCGAGGACCTTTGATTCTCCTGGGCATGAGCAGCAAGCCGAGGTCGAGATCGAGGATGCAGATGCAGGACAGCCAGATCAGCAGCCAGCTCAAGAATTTTTATCAGATGCGCCAGAATCCATGATCATTCCCCAGCAGCCTGACCAGCCTGATGCCGTGCCGACGCGGTCTCCTCCAGCCCAGCAGCCCGTCTCTGCTGATGCCCAAGCTCCCAGCCATGTCGCAGAAGACTCCCGACCCGTCCAAGCCACAAGCCCCTCCCAGGACGCCATCGCGCCCAAGTCCACCGAGAAGGGCGGCGAGCAGCCGCCCGCCCCAGCCGCCCAAGAAGCTGCGCCAGATGCCACCACTTCCTTCACACCTCCTTCAGCCCATCAGCAGCCGGTGTCGTCCCAGCTAGACAAGGTAGAGCCCGATGTCAAGCCTCGCGGGGCTGCTGTCCAGGGAACAGAGGGAGCAGAGGCCAACGACGTCCAGCCCAAGAACGAGGACGTCGAGATGACCACCGCCGACAGCCCGGCCGATGCCACTTCTCTTGACATCCAGCGGCTCGTCGATGAGATTACTGCCAAGGCAGAAGCCACCGACCAGCCACCAGCAGCCAGCGACCCTGCTGCCACTGCTCAGACCTCCACTCCATCCCCCACGGATGTAGACCTATCCTCTCTCCCTCCCAAGCCTGCTCTGACCCAGGAGCAGTCCAAGCAGACTTTCTCTCCAGCCACTTATCAACATGCCTCTCTGCCCAGCGCTCCAAACTTTGCCACGCCTCTCACCACCGGGCCTCCTCAGCCCTCCTTTGCCAGCAGCAGCAGTGCCGCCCCAGGCATGTCCCAGTCCCAGAACTTCAGTGCTACCCCCGCTTTTTCCTCCTTCCCCAATTCCTTTGCGCCTGGCACCGCTCAGCAGCAGCAGCAGCAGCAGCAGCAGCAGCAGCAGCAGCAGGCCCCTGGACACGAGGAGTCCGGACTGCAGCAGTCGTATGATGAGTTTCTAGCAGATGAGCGAAAGCACATGGCCGAGGCGAAATGGGAGCGCTTCCCGGAGGGATCTCGAATCTTCATTGGTAAGCCCTTCCCGTCTCCTCCCGGTGCCCGGGTCTTGTTGAGCTGACCGAGAGTATAGGTAATCTGTCTCAGGAGCGCGTTTCCAAGAGAGATGTCTTTGAGTTGTTCGCTCGACATGGCCGGCTCGCACAGATCTCCCTCAAGTCTGCCTACGGCTTTGTCCAGTACCACACTGTTACTGACGCTTCTTCTGCCATGAACGCCCTACAAGGGGCCGAGGTCAAGGGACGGAAGATCAGTGAGTTTGTTTCTGCACCAGAACATTGCTGGAGAAGACGCGCTAATCCCTCTTGCCAGATCTCGAGATATCGAGAACGCAGAAGACGAAGAAGGATCGCGACCACTCACCTCCGGGAGAGCGCAGAAACCGTGGCGAGCGAAGTAGTCGCAATGCGGACCGCAACGGTGATCGTTACGACGGACGGAGTGGCGGGCGCCGGGACGAGTTCCGCCAAGGGCGGTCCCCATCTCCAAGACGAGGAGACTACCGCGGAAGGCAGGATGCCTACGGCCGAGACCGTGGTCAACACGACACGTACAGCCGCAAGCGATCGCGATCGCCTGACCCCTACCAGCGACATGAGTCGTATCGGCGACGGAGCCCAAGCCCCTATGGACGCGGCCACCAGGAGGCTGATCAACTCGACATCCCCCGTCGGTATGGCAGTGACGTGCCCGATGTGCAGATCCTGCTGATGCAGGAGGTCCACAACGATTTCGTCGACTGGGTGCAGCGGGCTTTCTGGGAGCGCAATCTGAGGACGCAAGCCATGTTCCTGAGTCCTCGTCTGCCTCGAGATGCGGTCATCCAGCGACAGGTGCTGGAGGGCGTCCACGGTGTGGTGGAGCTGGACATGAGAGCGCAGAACACGGCCAAAATCTCGCTCCAGGTCTTCGACAGGTCTGCCGGTAAGGACGCCAGATTTGATCAGTACCGGGAGCTGGACCCCACGATCGCCGCGCAGCTTGTCCTGCGGACCAAAGGGTCTGCCCCACAGCAGACGCCCTACCCCATACCACCACAGCCTGGCTATCCGTCTCAGCCCTATGGGCTGCCGGCGGCAGCCTACCCTGCATACCCACAACCGCCACCCCAGCAGCCACCCGCGGCCGCACCAGACCTGGCGAGTCTTGTTGGCCAGCTGAGCCAGATGCCTGGCGTCGACAATGCGGCGATGCAGGCAATACTCGCCTCTCTCCAGCAGCCCGTCCCGCCTTCACGCACGCCAGCTCTGGGCCAGCCCCACCATGTGGCCCCTCCTGCTACCCCCTCAACGCAGATGGACTTGAACACGCTCATCAGCAACATGTCTGCGGCGTCTGCCAACCCCGGCCAACCTCCTATGGCCGTGCCCGCATACCCTGCGGCCCCTTATCAGCAGGGCAACCGTGGACCTCCTCCAACTGTCGCAGGCTCATCAGACCCTGCTCGAGATGTCGAGAATATCATGGCTACGCTTGCTAGGTACCGGCAGTAGAATGCTTGTCCCGGCCGCAGCCAAAGGCCGTGGAAGATAGTAAGCTTGGTGCATCAGGCTCTATTGACCCGACTCTGTCTGGCATTTGATAGATCCTATCACCACGGCCATCCTGATAGCCTTGATCATCCGAAGAAGAGAGGCCAGCACCTTGAAGGTCTATGGAGTCATGGATAGCTCCAGGGACAACCCGAATATTATCCCTGAACAGACTGTCGGTTCAAGAGGATGACCCAACACCGTGCGGAGGCCGAACGAGGACAGGGAGCAGGCTTGTGTCCCTTAACAAGCGCTCAATGGACGATGGAGATGCGCAGGGTCACAGGCGACCGGCCTGTGGGGAATGGCAGAGGAGGCTCAAGTAGCAATTTCCCTCTTATGACTATGTACTTAAAATCCAAGGCACAGAGCCGATTTCTACAAGCTCAGTTCTTGGATGTGCGTAACCACTTTCAGGCCCTTGATCCTATGGCTGTTACAATGGTCTATATTCACCAAGCCGTGTCCATGACCCACCGCCAAGTGTGGCTCTGTTGTCACTAGTGAAACTATATGACCGGTATTGCTGTGGTTCATCTACTTTTGCTGAGATGAGACTGATACATTTTTGTTTCTATACAATGTCCATATATCTTTACAACGTTCTGTCTATCTGATGCGCCTCTGAGAATGCCCGAGACATGCTCGAACCTTTAAAAACTCCATCCTCCCTTTTTTAGTATACTTACTAGTATAAAGCCGCTTTGATGCCCTACAATACGACACAGCGGCACCGAACATACACGAATCTCTCGTCTCTACAGATACCGATCCCAGGCTGCAGAGTGCTCTCTGGCAAAGGCACGGACGCGTGCCTCGTCCAGACCCGCAGGCCTCCCCAGCACCAGCATGGCCGCGACGAGCACAGACCTACTCACCCCACCGGCCTCCGAAGCAGCACCACTGGCCGCTGCCGCCACCACCGCCGACCACCGCCGCAAGTCGTCCCTCGCGTCCTCAACATCCCGGCCTAGCACGTCGAGGCCCCTGTCCTCGCACGCCAGCTTCACCTCCTCCACCTCGAGCACCGCGGCGCCGCCTGCCTGGGCGAGCAGCGCATCATCCTCTGCCAGAAACGCCAGGTGGTCGCGTAGCCTCCGGCGCGCGAGGAGAGCGACTGCCGCGTCTGGAAGGCCGAGGCGGTCCCACAGCGGGGAGACGAGGCCGAGAGACCTGGCGATGTGCGAGGCGGCGCGCGCAGGGGCGAGGGGGGCAGAGGGGCGGTCGTCATCCTCCTCCTGCTTGTCTGCTGTGCCTTGCTCCCCTCCGCGCAGCCGTGCGGCTGAGGTGGCGCGTCTCGTCTCGGCACTGCGGCGCAGCGACTCGACCTGGCGCGGGATGCGGCAGGTCAGAGGCACGACGCCCGGGAGGCCGAGGACGACGAAAGGCGTGAGCTCGCCGCAGACGAGCAGGACGAGGGCGAAGATGGGCAGGCGGCGGACGTCGTGGCGCCAGCGGCGGTGCAGGAGGAAGGTCGAGCGGGTGGTGGTGCCGACGACGCGGATGGTGGCCGGGGTTGTGGCGGCGGCGGGGGTGCTGCTGCTGCTGCTGCTTGTTGGGTCGGAGCGCGGGATGCCCGAGGCCGTGTCTAGGGACCAGACGAGGCGGGTGTTGAGGTAGATGTTGCGCAGGCCTGTCTTGTAGAAGGTGAGGTAGGCCTTGCCTGTGGCGAAGAGGTGCTTGAAGGTGCTCGTGTCGGGGCCGCGGGTCGGGAGCTCGAGGGGCGGAGGGCGCGTGGTCGAGGGCGGGTTGGCGGCGGTGGAGGAGGCGACTGAGGAGGGGCTGGACGTGGTGGTGACGGTGTTGCCTCCTCGTGTGTTGCTGCTTGGGTGTGATGATTGTTCTATGGAGAGGAGAGGGGTGGTCAAGCTGAAGGAGCGCGAGGTGCTACGTGGGAGGAGTCGTCGAAAGAGACCTGCCTGGACAGATTGCTGGGGCGCGACATGGCGTATGGCTGTGTAACCTGACCGTAGGCTCGTTTGGAAGACAATGGGGGTGCGCAGGATGCGCAATTGGGTTGATGGTGTCATCTCATCGTTGTTGAGTGTTGTGTGTTGAGGTTGGGGATCAAGGTGTTTGGTCTCGAGAGGAGAAGGTATACTTGCACGCGCTGGGGGAAATTTTGATGCATTCATTAATTACGTCAATCACTGAGCACGCTAGGGGCGTTGACCCAGGGGGCCCCTTGTACTGTATTTTCAATCCTACTTAAGCCATTGATCCCCAACCTGAACAAGCCCCCCCCCCCTCCCAAGTTATGTATATATATATATATATATATATATATATTCATAAACGGAATGAAAAATTCCCCATGATGAGACAGAATCTCTCAAAGACAAGGAAGGAACGCCCTCACCGCTTCCCTCTGACTGCTGGGACTTGAAGAGACTCACAGCCGAGATGACGGAACGGGGAGGGCTCTGGCACAAATTCAGCTCTTGTCTCGAACCCTTGGGGGACACTCTTCAGTTTCGTCAAATCAGCCCACATACGCTGTGCATTCGATCTCCACATCCGTGTTGAAAGGCAGTTGCTTCACAGCAACGCAGGTCCGACACTTGATCCCAATGGTCAGTATACAGACGACATCTCTACTGGAAGAGAGGTGCAGGAGAACGGCAGGGATCGCAAATCTACTCACAGGTTTCGGGTCTGAGGTGAAGAAATCATCGTATGCCTCGTTCATCGTCGCAAAGTCGTCCATGGTCGTGATGAAGACATTCACCTTGACCACGTTGCGCATACCGCTGCCGGCCTCCTCGAGGACGGCCTGGAGGTTCTTGAGGGCTTGTCTCTAAAAACAGCATCGCCAACGGGCCGCCCCACGCGCAGAATTAGTCTTGTTGGACTGACAGGTGATGCTCGCTGAGAGAAGGAGATCTGTGATGTACCGCTCTGTCCTTGACGGTCCCCTCTACGATTTGCTTCGTCGCCGGGTCGAGCCCGATGTTGCCGGAGCAGTAGACCATGCCATTGTACTTGACGGCCTGCGAGAACTGCGGGAGGGGCGGCGGTGCAGCGGTGGTATGGACGCCCTCGATCTTGCCCATCTTATCGTCTCCTTGAAAATTTGTAGAGAAAGACTGGAATGAGCCAGAAGAGAATTGATCTCAAAAGTGCCTAGTGAAATTGCAGAAAGATGGATGTTGTGACACTGCCAGTGATCAGCGGCAAGTGTTATCATTTGCCCAGGTGGACAATGAGACAGGAAGAAGGTTAAGTAACAGTGGGCGGGACCGGCTAGATGCGGCCCGGTATCGTGCCGGTACCGTACTTGTAGGAACCTGACAGTTTGCACGGCAGCCAGCATATTACTCAAGGGCGCGCACGACATGTCAGATATCTTAAGTACTTTGTCAGAATTCATTACTGTAATACAGTTATTCGTTGCCATTATGTCCTCTCCCTAGTGCATAGTGACTCGACTCTCCGCGACCTCGACAACGACAGCCATCGAAACAATGCATGTGAGTGGAGAGGGTCTTGCACGGATAAGTCAATAAGTATCAATCATCTGTTGTGTCTTGTCAAGGAAATTAAAGAGTGACTAAAGGTTGGACTTTATGTTAGCTATCTATGGGTGCCAGAATGGCCTGTATAATAAATGCGAGTCGAAGGATTGGATTCATTGAAAGAATGAGGGTATCAGCATCTTCTGATGATCGTGGACAATAAGAGGTCTCCAGCAACATTTCTCATATCCGTGGCCATAATCATAACCATAAAAGCCGTGGATCATCGACCCTTCCGCTCGGGCCCTTACGGGTCGCCTCCCTTCTACTACCCCGCTGTGCTTCTGCGAACGACGATGATTAAGTGTGGTGCTACAAGACAACATTAGCACCATGAACGACAACAAGAGTGACAACAAGACGTAACTCGCCCTGGTCAGATCCTACCAGCCCCGTTGGTGGGGTCAACAGTATCGAACTGAGAGCCGACGCCCAGGAGGAGCTGGCCGCTGTTCCCAGCAGTCATGCCGTTGGTGACAGAATGGCCGTTAGATGACACAGTGACGAGGTGGGCCGCCGACACACCAGCGTGGCGCTGGCTGGCCTGGGCTGCTGCAGAGCCAGCCACGTTGTGCCGGTGGCTGGCTTGGTCACCGTGGTTCGTGCCGTTGACAGTTGGCGTGCTGCGACTGTGTCTCTCTTGTCAGCGACTGGGATGTTTTGCCTTGTGGTGGGATTTAGGAAGCAGAATTATGATGGGGTCATCTGTCAGCACTAGCAGATGTGGAATTGAGTACACCCTCGCTTGGGATTGTGACACAGAGCCATGCTTCATCGTGGACGCTGGTGGAACAGACGGGGGGGGGGGGGGACGGGAGAGATAGGAGAGGCCGGGGAGGAAAATGTGGACGAGAGGAGGGATGAGCGACTGCGGCGTGTCCTCACTGATGCCCTGTACCACGAAAAGGTGGCCATAGGACTGGTGGGGAGGTTGGTAACGACCAAGAAGGCTGCCCCAGACGAGGGGACGAAGGGACGAGGGGAAACATCAAGAACACGACAATGAGAGACAGCTACAGGGAGGGGAGGGAGTTAGGGAGTGAACGGAGAAAGGAAGACTCTGGCCCTAGGCTGCAAAACGGTAAATTGAGATGGTGAGAGAAAGAGATATTGGAGAAGACGTAGAAGACGTCAACGTACCCCGATGTCGCGGAGCCTTGATGGGCCTCCGTGGATCCTGCGGACATGATCAAGGACACGAAACTTCTTCAGATTCTCCGACAGGATCTGTGAGACTGCTTGTATCTGAGACAGCTGCTGAATCATCAGAAGATATCTTGGGAGGAGGAATATTGGGGAGGGGGGAGGGGCTTGTGGTTGAACACCACAATGCCGAGGTGTTGTTCGGGCGGAACTGCCCATCGCTGTGATTCCCTCACCATGCATCACCAATGATAACCCCGTAGTTAATCGAGGCATTTGATCACGTATTCCTTGGAACAAGTAGGGCAAACGAAGGCGAAGGACAGAGAAAGAGAGAGAGATATGAAGGCGATAATACTGACCAGAGGCAGGGCAATGAGCCAGGATATTCAGTTTTCGCAGTTGACTGGCATTAATGTAATAGATAAAGAATGTGATCAGAGTAACACAAGTTGACAGCTGACTTTGGCGGTTGACTTGCAGGTCCAAAGAATATGCTTGAGGCCCAATTCAAGAGAGTGGGCAGATTCCCGAGGAGTATGTATACCAGCCTAACTAATGTAGCTCACATCGCTTGAGAGACAAAACGAACATTGTGGCTTTGGCGGCGTGGTCTTTGCTTTATATAAGTTGGACTGGGGACGCAGTTGAGATTCTCTGAACATGTCGAGAGCACTAGGGCTGGTCAAATACTGCCCTTCTTTTTCTAATTATCCCAAGAAGTAGCAGCAGTCAGTCAACCCCAGCACGCAGCCTGTCACCGTATGACAAGGGCCCTGGTATGGACTTGTGCATCGCATCAGACCAGAGGGGCAGGTGTGTGTGGGCCTCCGGGGGGTCCAAAACTAAAGCTGCTCAAGTAGTCAGTACTCTAGTGCTCTAATAGATACAGCATCAACTTTTTTTCAGTATTCAGTATGTACATGTCCCTTGAAGATGTTTGAAGTATTTGTAGCTATTCAAGCTCAAGTTTCGTAGATAAAAACTATGTATTCGTGAAAACTTTAGTTACTATTGTCACTATTTAAGTACGTTAATAAGATATCCCATTGTTTCTATAAATGCCATTTGCCTTATCTCCGACCAAGCTATAGGTATAATGGATGTACCTATACTTGCTTATGTATGCATAGTAAGTATGCATACTAATATGGTCGGGTTACTGCCGGTACATGGGATGGCCACCTTCCAGGTCGTATGCTGTCTTTCTCAACCCACCTGGTTGCCTTGGCGAACCATTGCGAACCAGGCGTGGCGCAGCCCTGAATCGACAGGACACATGGGGGCAACTAAAGGTATTTTCCGGGTCGTTTTGGTCTAGAACTTGGGGATTCCGGGGTGTCCACGTTGCAAGGCATACCTTTCTACAGCAATGCTCAACTTCTGGCGGGCATGAGAGGTAGTAGCTCTAAGGCAGGGGTGTCGGCCCACAGCGAAAGCTGTTCTACTGCAATGACGTATTGCTACAATAAGTATATTAAGACCATTTTAAACCCAAAGCTGCAAACCTGACTGTGACAAGGCTGCTGCTCAAGCTATTGCAGCTAAACAAGCAGAGTTTAACCACATGCTACAATCGTGAAATTTATATTATCTGTGTTATTTAATTAATAATTAGTATATGATTTGAGTTATGACCAAACAATGATTCCTGGATATGTATAGCAAACATTGGTATTAGCATATGCATTTAATTATATTTCTTATTAAACCTAATAATGTTAAGGCTAAGCTGCAGCTTCTTATAATCACACAAATGGTAAACTGTAGTGTTATTGCAAAGTATTCTATAGGTAATCACTGTTGCAGGTTGCTTAGCTATAATTACTCTAGGTACTAAGACTAGGATAAAGTATATGCATAAATGCCTATTGCATTTGCTCTAAAATAATAGATTTAGAACTACTATAGCATTTTTTATATAGTCTGTTAATGGATCCCTCTCTGACATCCGTCGTTGTGAACATATTTTCTCTCTCAACCTTCTAGCTGCTACTAAAATTGCTAGAATCGCTGGACTGATATGTTGTTGCAGATAACTAACTCTACCCGATCATCTAGCTAGCTTGTTCAACAACGAATTACTACTTTGCGACTTAGTCATTTTAGCTACAGTGCACTATCTATCTTTGTCATTTTGGTTCAGAAACAGATATATAAGCTGAGGCCTCCCCTGACATATCTGTCTCTGTCTTTCTGACATGGGTTCAACCATGATTGGGATCAGAAATCTGGAGAGGTCATGTGAAGAACCGAAAAGTGCCATTCTTGGATTAGACATCTACGCTTGAAAGGTATTTAAATGACAAAAAGTACACCAGCAGTTGTACAAGCGTGATCGTCCCTACGAGATGCTCGGTAGTTGTCGTTTCTCCGCATATCGTGGTTGGAGCATGGCAAAGCTTGACGTCCGAATGAACTGTTAGACTGTCTCAGGGTACTCCCTGCTATCAGGGCTGTTCGCCACGCAGACGGTCCGTTCCGCGACCCATCTCCCACAAGTTCCACAATGAGTTTGGGTGGAGCTAGACTTGAGAGGAGCATACTTACTTCAAGTACCAAGTTAGCCGCCTCATCAACTTACACCGCATTCAGGACCCCTTGCATTGTACCCCGGCGGGAGGCCTTGGCCCACATCTTGGCCCACATCTTGGCCATCGGTCTGTGCGCCGATGCTGAAAAGAAGACTGCCAACTGGTTGAGAGCTTGCTCCGATACCATTGACTGATCCTCGCCCCGACGGACAGCGGGGCGCCACGGTAGCACGATCCGCCGACGTAGGAGAGGGACCCAACTTGCCGTACTGAGATACCCTTCCAATAGTGTGGCTAATGGTGTTGAGCCTTCAGTGGTGGCAGAAAGTACAGTGGCAAATGGTCATCCCAGGCCTCGCTACAAACTCGACCACTGAGCTTGTTCTGCGGCCACGCTGTAGGGGTCAAACTCAGAACCAGCTCTCCCCTACGAGGCATGAACACAATAAAAGAGGCTGCGTGTATGATGTTGGTGAGATTTTGGACCAAGCTGCCCGGGCGATCAATATCTCAAGTCCCAAGCTCTTCAGAGAGGGATATAAGGAAAGTACAATTGAACAATAGCAGATAGAGACAAAAGACTCATGATAAGAAAAACAACACATTTGGGGCAGACCGATTCACTTGAACCAATAGTCCTCGACGCAGGGGAGGAACTAGTGTGGCACAGTGGTGGAGCCGAAATTGGAGGTTGCTGAATCCTGGTTTTCGACATGACGGCAGTTTCCGAGAGGTCTCAGGATGACAGGATGTATGACGCATCAAAGCTATACCAGAGAACAGACCTTTTGGAGTAGAAAAGAGGCCATAACATGCCCTGTGAAGGTTCAACCCTGCTGTAATTGGGATGATATTCTCTTGTCCAAGCGTTGACTTAGGACGATCTGGCAGGTATCAGTAGGTAGACAACCATGACAGATGATCATTACCATGTTTCCGGGTCGCGACGCGTGGCAACTGAATATTCAGAAAGCATTTCAGCAGACGGCTGCCTTTTTGAGATCAAGAACTGACAGCCTTGTCCGAACCAACTAAGACGGCCACTGTAGCATCGAGAGTGGTCGGTCTGGAATCGCCGCATGAATGTGAGCAACATCCATTTCTTTTGAAAATTGGTGCAAAGGCTAAGCACAACGTGTCAACAGCCTGCTTTCAGTCTGCTAGAGATATTGACGTTGTGAAAAAGGGGAGCACACCTAGTGGAGGTCGAAACAAGAGAAATTAGGTAATCGGGCGACAATGAGGGGATCGGTTCTAACTGTGGGGTCGGCCTACACCCCCTGACCTTGAGACTGCCAATCGGATCCGTGTAAGATGATTGGCCGTATCTCCATCAGCCTCACGGTGTAGAGGCGGCGTACGAATTTAGAAGGCAATGTCACGTCTTGCACGTCTTTCCATGTTGGAGCGAGGGTGAAATATTCCTGAACCAATCTCTTGTGTACTGAAACAGGATTCTCCCGGGATTTTGACACTTTTCCTTCACGTTATGCCTAGTCCTAGGCACGTTATCATGACGCCCTCATTTGACCGGCTGTTATAACACACTTTTTGAAATCCTTGTCAAAATACATATATATGAAAATAAAAAAAGTAGAAAAAGAAGGAAAATAGCAAAGAAAAGAAACAGAAGAGTACAACTCTGCGTCAGTGCCAGAGCCTACAAGCAGTCTCTGTTGGATCAGCGTCCAGACTGAAAAGCATAAGAACCTTGCTTTCCGGTTTTTTTCAGCTTTTTCCGTTTCTTGTTTTTGGTCGTCGGAACGCCCGAATCACCTTGAGCTTGGTCGACACCAGCAATGCTCCGTAGGCAACTTAGGGCCTACTGAACGCATCATCAGGTGCGACTATGGGACTATAAGCAACAGTGCTCCCGCTGTGCCCAAAAGAATATAACTCACGAGTAATCAGATCTCAATCTCGGCCGGGAGCCCCACATCAGAGAGACTGGCCTCACAGTCTTTGAACAGCGCACCGACGCCAAGTAGGACAGCGGCTCGGTCCTCCGGGCTGAGTCTTGACACGGTGGGTGGCGAGGCAGTGCTGACCTTTGACTGCGGACCTTTGTGGTGATCAGCCTGACGGCTGTGTTGCGTTGGTGGCCGGGCCTGGGCAGCCCATGCTCAGTGGTGTACGAGTCGTACTCGCTGTCGCCGGAGCATTAGTCACAAACGCACCAGTGACTGCGAGCTCGATGAAGCAAGCAAAGGGAGGTAGCCTTGAATAGAACGAGTCATAATTCATGATGGTAGGTAGGGAGAATGACTAGTCTAGGAATGATGATGCACGAATGCACAGCGAAGGGACCCTTTTTTTGCGTTTTTTTCTGGATGGGAACGTGGTAGAGGGTATGGTGTCTCTTTCAGTACATGCTTGACATTCTGATGTGTGGAAGAGGAGAAATGGGAGGAAGCCAAAACAGATGACCCAGTACGATGAGATGGACGTCGAGGCCAAATATATCACGTTCATCGGAGAGAACAGGCAGATCGGTGAATTCAAAAAAAACCGATTGAAGAAGGATGGAATTTTCCCAAGGGTTCATATACCTCGTTGCAGTTGAGCCTTGGTGGGCTAGAGTAGACATGACTGAAAGACCTGTTGCCAAAAAAGACGGGCAGCGAGCGAATGGGTATGAGCTGTGGTACACTGTAGCCCGGGGCGAGAGTTGCGATATTGACAGTGAAGAAGGTCTCGACAAAGAGAGAACTTGAGACTTGTACTGGCTATGCGAAATGATAGAGAGCAATTGTAATTGACAAGGGCTCTAGGACAATGAAGAATGAATATTGAAGTACCGGCATCCACTTTGAAGAGGACCTAGAGAGGCTGAATCGTACCCAAGTAGAAAACAGCAGAATTTAATCGACGGACTGCTCAATTTATATGCTCATTCCCAAAAAGAGATGAGAGATTGTCTAGGCTCTGCCCTGAGAGTTCCGCGAGACTCCCGGCGGATGCTTGTGCTGACCCAACCGTACTTAATCCTGAAACTGTGAGGTGACATCGTCCCGGCTGGCAGAAGTAACGAAAATCGGCTCCAGCTGCATCTTCCGCGGGCCAGAATTCTGGCTTGAATTCTCGCAACGGCTGTCATATGATTGCGATTGGATCAATATAGAGGCTGAGCGGCTGACCGCCAGTCTACTTTGCGCCCCAGAATATCAGGAAAAAGAGAGAGGGAAAAAAAGAGGGTAAGAGGAAACGTACAGTTACTATTCCCAGCGGAAATACAAGGTGCAAAACCAACTCGTCAGACACGCTGGTCACCAGAAATGCATCAAAGATGGGACTTGATCTCGGTGACCTGTCATATTTTCATTCGGGACCTGACGGCGCTATTTTTTAGTGCGGGGGACGACTCTGCGTCTTCAACCAATTAACACCAGGATCTAGGGTTGTAAGACGGATGTCGCTTGAAGTTTTGCAAAAGACCTTCATGTCAGATGGTTCCATTGCGTGGGAAAAACCCTTGGCTCACCAAACGTGCCGGGCGATAAGACCCTCGAGGTACTCGCCACGTCACTACTTAAAAAATTAGAAAAAGCACTTTTCCTTCTCTATGTGCATGTTTAGCTACCCCCCTCCTTCTTCTGCGCCCAGGCCACCGTCGGCGCTATGCGGAGGGTGGTGTCTATACATGCCTCCGAAAGGGCCGATTTAGTTCCCAGGAGGACTCAGGGCTATCCTCTGTGGCGACTAACGACCGTTCTTACAGATGGAGTCTTCCCCGGTTGTGTTCACCGCCTAGTCTGCCTCCTGCGTGTCGTACACATTATTCTCTTGCGTATTGAGCGTGCAGATCCAGCTGACTGAGACTGGGTACCATACATGTGTGCCCAGGGACAAACAAGGGGTATGGTTGAGCTTGCTCGGCTCGGCTTTGGGCTTTGGTGCAGCCTGCAGCCACTCGCTCTTGACCTTCGCAGGAAGGGGGGATGCGTCACCCTGGTTTCCGTTTCTAGTGGTGGGTCGTCATCTTGCTCACGGCAAAAGCAATTGTCACAAAACTCCATGGCTGCAGTTCCTGGCAACCCTAGATGGGTAAGGTTGCGTTGGTCTGCCTGGCAGAGCTAATGCAAGGCAACCCAACTAGAACGGCACCAGCCCAATTTTTAATGAGGTAAATCCCAATATCCCACATCTCATTACCAATGCGATGAAAGTACCCCGGGGTTCTTTGATACCTCGGCAAAACTTGTTCTCAGCAATAATGAGAACATCCCGGATTGTACAGCGGGGGATTTCAATCGATGCTCCAATGATGTTCAACCATCAGGGAAAATCGGGATTTCTTTTTTCTTCCCCCAGTTCAGAGATTGAAGGAGGAGCAGCATCAGCTGCCAGCGTGACGTCCTTTGACCGCCTCGACTGAAACGCAGCCTCACTGCCACATTTCGAAGCATAAGCGAGCGGCGACGGTTACTGCAAGGTATCTCGTTACAATTTGCTTCATTTCTTGAGCTTGCTGTCCTTCAACTCGTAGTCGCTTGTACACAGTCCTGTCGGTTGTTAGTAGAGGAAATACTGAATATTACTTGCTGAATGCTGGAGCTACAATAGTTGACCATAGAGGGCTGACAGTCATCGTATCTTGCAGACAACCTATTCATGTCACTGCCGCATGACGGAGCACGGCTAGTTTGGCGCACGGCTCTACATAATTAGCGTAGATTTCAACCTCTTGCTGTGTCCGTTCGTCCCACATACCAGGGGTCATTGAGTTGACACAGCGTGCACCACCTTGTAAACCAGCACAGCAAAGAAGTATGGACCGAAGGTTGATACATTCCTGGGTTCTCAATGGCCTTGCAAGTCTCCGCCAGCTTCTTTACTTGAAGTACCTGGTCGCACCACAATACAAGTCGATACAGTAGAGAAGCCTATCGTCCTCCTCTACGGAGCAGTACTTTAGGTCTACTAGCCGTTGAACTACGAATATAGTATTGATTTCAAGAGAATCTGGAATACCTGAGAGTCTGTGCAGAAGTATTTGCTTCAACATGCTCTAGTTGCGTCCGTCCAATCTCGCTCCTTGTGATTTCAACCGGTATGTCCAAAAATGACCGGGAGAAGAATCGCTAGCGCCGATATTACAGCGTACAATCAGAATACCAAGATAGTGTTAGCACGGTACAATGGAAAACTATGTAAAAAAGGTAGCTCTTTGATAGGTATACCTACCCGACTGCCGGTTCCCCGTAGTCTAGACACAGGTCGACGGGGCGTGCGCGTCACACTCTGCTGATAGGAAACGCCCTCATCTCTCCCTTGAACCAATTGCAAGTCACTTCATCAGTCCATATTGGGGGCATTGTCCTTCTAGAAAGCACAACTTGGTGCTTTACACTGCGTGCTGCCCCCCTGTAGGTGCCGTTTTAAGCCCTGTTGTTTCTCCACCATGTGCCTTTCCTGCATGCCCAGGTGTAGCTTGCTGTCTAAATTTTCCTAATTGTCCGCTCCTGGTCCCTGGCATCCTTGACTACCGCATTTTGGCCAAAGACCGGCTATGAGGCCACTCTGCCGCTTACTCCTGCTGGAAAATTGTCTCCTCTCCTTTCCCAAAGGAATGTCCCTAATAAAAACTTGACTCTTGCCGAGTGATTTCTGCTGTGCCGAAGTGATCACTGCCGTGACCCTGGCTGAGGTACATTCCATGGTCGAGTGTCTCTTGCAGCTAGATCTCTTCGAGATCTCCTTTCAAAGGTGTGTACTGGATTTACACTATATGAAAAAGAAACCAAAAGCAAATAAGAAGGAACTGAGAGAACAAGCGATTTCGGCGGCCGAGAGGAGGCGCTCAAGAGACCCTTTTGGCTCTAGTATACGACTCTGTTCGCGGCTATGATGCATGCGCGTCAGTTGTTCTTTGTAGCTCGCCCGTCAGCCTGGGAAGTGGAGGCGCGAGGCTGTCTTTGCAGCGCTGTAAGGACGCTTATTTGTCTTCTAATTACTACGTACAATACAGCGCCTACAGCGCCTACGGCTGCTGGAGCTGGTCAGCCTTGCCGTGGGCAGTGAGGCATTCCTGTGTGGGGGCAGGTTCCATCGCCCAAGTTGCTCCAACCCTCGTGTCGGTGAGCGGAAGACGGCTGCCAGTCCCTCTGCAAGTGACTAAAAAAAGGCATAGTCTGGCGCAGAAATGCACAAATTAAGGGAGGGTCTCATGTTTGACCACGGCGAAGCCGGAAAAGGTCCGTATCACCCGGTTGGCTAGTCGATCGTGACTTGCGTAACGACAAGCCGCTTGCTCCCATTTTTCTTGGGAACGGCACAAGCAAGCTTGACGGGTAGGTTACAACGGTGCATGTCACGGTGTGACCGCAGCGCGGACTTGCGACCGCGGAAGTGGTCAGTCAGCTTGCCGAGTGAAAACTGTGGTTGCTCTCACCCGGCCTGGATGCGCATCGTGTGACGGGATGGCAAGCTGGTCCAGAGGATTCTCGCCTGTGCTTATGTGCACCAATGTATTATCCCTGAGGAGCTTTAATTCGGCCTTGGCTGCTTTATCGTGTGGCGACATTCCCAAAATGAGTGCCTCTATATGTATTCCGATATTGGTGTGAAGCATTCAATTCACAGCACAAGTTTTTCCTTTCATTTCCGAGGATCTTCTATTACTTGCCACATTCTACCAGACCCTGGATCCTTGTCGGTGGTGCTTCCCCGGCGATGTGACACTTTTGAAAAGTGCCAGAAAAAATACCGCTACGGAAAGTCAAAAGTGTACGCGCAAGACATGTTGCCTGGATTGTGGTCGATGTCAGAAGTGTCTTAGACTATATTATAACCGATCGTCGGGCCTCCTTAACGGCTCGGTTCAATCGTGGAAGCTTGAGGATTCCCGTGCCGCAGTGACTCTGTGATGTAATTAATTGTATAAAGGACATTTTGTATGTACGTGGCTCACATACGCAGGCGGGCAAGGCCTGGATCGACGAGGCAAATGTGGCAGCGCTCCTGCCTGTAAAAATAGACTGGGCCCTGTACTTACAACCACCCTTGACCCTGTACAAAAGGGGCCCGTGTCTCCAACTAGTACTGCGTACGCTCCAGATCGAAGCTCCAGTAATCAATGTTTAGATCTGCGACGTGGGTACGGCCCAAAATCATAAGCCAGTTGCCACAGCGGACCACCAGCAATCCCTGTGAAGGTCTCAAGAATCTGATTGGGCTTTGCTCTCTTTCCTGGTCTACGACCCATGAAGAACTAGGTCTTGAAAACATCTTATGGAGCATTAAGCTTTGTAAGTGCTGGGGATGAATGCATCTCGGATTTGCCTAGCTTCTAGACGCGGCTCTCGAAAATTACAATGTCGATCCCGGGAGGCGTAAGGGAGGGCCGCGGCTCCAGGGGTTCTGACATCCGGTTCCTGAGTAGGATGGTTCTGAACCACGCGGGAGGGCAAAAGCTCGGCTGCCTGCACGTGCGTCGCAGTTGTGTGGTGTGGCAGAGACGAAGAGTCATGTTCGAGAAGGAATAACCGAAGTGCATCTGATGGTCCAACAAGTTTGCGTCGATTCTAGCGCATTTCGCCTTACTTTTTTGTAGCAGGGGGGTTGGGGGGGGGGGGACGCGGTGGTGGAGGGGGCGAGCCGTGTGGTTGATGCGACGATACCGCGGACGACCTGCATGGTGAGATTGGTGACCTTAGCTGGAGAAACTATGGAAATTCCCCTGTACGTCAAAATTGACACCCCAGAAAATCCTTTCGGCTTTATCAAGCGTACCAAACATACCAACATGATGACGTGCAGCTCAATCACTCCAGACCAAGTGAGTGAACAAGGTCGAAATACATTGAGAGAACCGGACTGGAGAACAATTTGGAATCATCCTTGTCTCATAGCGACCAACGACTGCTCAGTACTTGGATAGACAATGAAGCATGGATGAAGCAGATTCTTTCGTCGTCTAGCCCGATAGCATGACGAAGGGAGGGACTATCGGATCAAGGGACAGCAAACAAACCCAAGAGACATTCTCTTACTGCCAGGTTGGATTATTTCAAGTGACGTACGTTTTGTGTGGGGGTGGGGGCGGAGAAAGAGACCTTCCGAGGGGGACAGGAAGTTGAGAGGAAGGGAGGGAAGATTTCAAAAGAAGAGAAAGGAGATTTGAAAATGGTATGTGAGATTTCAAGTGGATACGCGAGCTTTTCGAATTGAATGTGAGGTTTCAAGTGGGTATGCGAGTTTTCAGAAAAGTTTGAATGTGAGGTTTCGAGTGGCTATGCGAGATTTCAAAATTGGATGTGAGATTTCGGGCTGAGGACAGAGACGTCAAGAAGGAATTCAGACTAAGGTAGATGCGGATTCCATAGCACATCATTGAGATCGATGACCGAGCGGCGGGGTAAAGAGGATTCTGCATACCCTTCTAGCCGAAAGATGTCTTCTTCTTTTCTTTTTGTTCGACATCCTGTCTCAATTGCTCCTGAATCAACTTTGAGGCTGTCAGTATCTTCCAGTCCTGTTCATTTTTTTTTGTTCAACTTTTCGTCTTTCATTTCTTTTCCGTTTGCTTCCTTCGACTCGGCTCGACGTCTGCAGCACCCCCAACTTACCTGAGGCTGTACCTTCGAATTTGCACTCAGGCCGGATCAGACGGCGGTGAAGGCAAACATATGGCATGATACCACACAACCTCTACATTTAGCCTAATCGATTTCGTGGGCAGGCAATACAACCCATGGTCGGCTGCGCATGCACATCATTGCACGGGCGGTCTGCTCGGCATCTTGACAGCCAATCAATCATTCTCACACGACCCAGACGGTGAAAAGGGTCCCCGCTGGAGGTGGAGGGTGATCGTTTCATCTGTGCCGTATCTCATACAGGTTCTAGCATGTCTGAAAATCAGTCTCTCGTCCTCGAGCGAGGGTGTTCTCTCTCTCTCTCTCACACACACACCTTTTTTTTTTTTTTTTTGTGTCCTTTCGTCAAAGGGTTGGTATTCGGAAAATGCCGATGGGTTTGTTTCCCCAGAGTGGGCTGATGTCGGGCGTCAGCCACCACCTCAACGTACCGTAGCAACAACAGCCCTTTGCACCGCCACGTTTCTCAGAGAAACCATTGCAATGTATAGAACTGAGAACACGTTCCACAGCATGGTGTAATGTACGGCTTGAGGTAACCGCTCAATCATGTGATACAATGCCTGGTTGTGCTTGACATCGCTATAGGCTCTCTGAAGAGTCTTATCGGACTGGCAGAAGCCCTAAGTCTTGGACCCCAGAGCTTGGGCTTTCGTACGAGCCATAGACAAGCAGCAGCACTTGAAACACAGAGCATAGACCGTCTCGATACTACTGTATATGTACATAGCAACTGTACTTTTGTCGGATCGGTCGGCAGATTCCGAGGTGGGGTCTTTGCTAGACGATGGCTGGCCATCAACCAAACCGGTTTTTCTTGTCAAGTGGATTCAATGAGGTTCTACCACAGTACATAGGATGTAAGTAAAAGTAATTGAGCATGACCCGAGAATCGCGCAGTATGGGGCAGGCTACTTGCTGGCAGGAATTTTTTTTTCCCTTGGAGGGGCAGGCGGGGGAGGCAGTGTCTGCAGTCGGACCCCCTGTATTTTACGTCATAGATAAGCCCTGATAATATCACATGGGAACGAGGAGAGAAAAAAAATTGCAAAGGCATCAGAGCATCACCGTGTGTTCAATAGAATGCAATGCTCGTGGGAAAGAGTGGGCATCAGGTCGAGGGGAAATCAGATTCCTGAATTGATACCGTATTGTCTCTGCCAGCAGGGATGAACCTCGTGTCTCTTGCACTCTAGAACCAGCGGCCCGCGTGGTGTGCTCAGTGCCCCGGCCAGGGTGTTTAGCCATGCCCCTACTAGTGTTTCTTCTCCACCAGAGACCGATGTCAGTTGCAGGAATTCGAGATATAAGACCAGAAGAAGAAGGGCAAAAAAAAAAAAAAAAAAAGAAGAAGAAAAAGGAACAAAAAAAAAAAGGAAAAAAAGGAAAGGAAGAGAGAGAGAGAGAACACTGAACGAAATTAATGAACTTACAGTTCCTGGGTGCCTTATACCCAGAGCTTGACCCGAACTGAGCACCGATGCCCCGAAGCGCATCTCCCTGCCATTCCCGACCAGATCCTTGGCTGGACCTGGTCGAGGCTGGTTCCGGTCGCCTCGATGCTTGATCGCCCTGGTGTTTTGGTTTCTGTGTCTTATGCACTTGACTGTTGCCAACATTGAACTCGCTGAGGCGGCCCTTGGTTAGTTGGGACATTATATGACGAGAAGCCAAACGTCAGAGACAATACAGACGTGCCCACAGCCAGTTGCGTAGCCATAAAGCAGCGAAAAGACCGAGTACAACTCCGTCATCTCAATAGATCCTGAGAAATATGAAATGAAGAATAGAAAGAGGCAAGACAGTCTCTGATTAGGAAAAAAACAATTAGGAGCCAAGAGGAAAGGAAAGCAAGACAGCCAAGCAAAATGACAGGCTGCAATATATAGCAGTTCAGAGTATCATATATATCGCGTACCTGGGGGCAGACCCTTGAGCAGCTCGATCAGACATCCTTCAATAGGTGGATTGATTTAAGGAGAGGCGGTATATAAGGTAGAAAGACGGACGATGGGCTAGCCACTTGATGGTGAGGACGCAGCAATAAATAATAGGACAGTGAAGGAGGGTCGGGAAAGTCTTGAAGATTCTCTGAGATGACAGACAGCACACGAGGAATCGAGGATTCGCGAGGCCTCGGAGGTGTTGAAGTGGCTTGGATGCGAACTTTCTTGACTCTGTCCGTGGCTGATAGGTGAAGACGTCTACTTATAAACCTCGACACCACCCATGTTGAGCTGATCGTCGTATGCAAGACTGATGTGTTCTCCCAAGACTTCGAAAAATTTTCTCTGACCGCTCTTCGACATGCATCTCTAGGGGCGCAGGCAACAACATTTCGATACTGGGCGGCTTCAGCCAGAAGCGTTGCATGGGTTTGGCCCATTCAAGTGCATATGAGACAGGCGAAGAGGCATTCGGAGCATTGAGGCGGATGACATGCAGAGGCGCAGTCGGGCCGTCAAGACGAGGCACTGGGCTGAGAGATGGACAGCATGATCAGCGCGTCTGCGTGTCGACACCTGGCTCTACCGGCCACGTGGTGCATGTTGATCCTCAATGATTTTGTGCCTCAAGGGGAGGCAGGGCAACAGTACCATATGAATTCATGGTATGTTGTTGAGAAACTGCCTTTCCCGGCTTCGCCGGCGGAACCCTCGTCACATTGCCTCATAGGGTATGGTCCGTAACGGTACTTTGCAGCAAGGTAGATAAATCTTAAACTCACAGGTTCCTGAGATACAATCTGATTTCCGTGGGTCTCAAGACACAATTTGTATAGCGTCAGTCAAAGAAGCCTTATTGTGGCATGCTGGTCAGATCCTGTGGCGAGGGCAGTGTTTTGGATGTGGATACATGTTCCGGGGCTTAAAGTCTCCATATTTCAATGATGTGTGTACTTGGTATTTAAACACAATGCACATCACCGTGCAGGGGACACGTGCCCTGACAGAAGTCGACCCTTGACCTAACCAACTATGGGGCACTACCCAGATGGACTTGGGTTGCTCGTTGGGCAGGAATCAAGTGTCACGAGGAACCGACATGTTACAATCCCGAAGCTGAAAATCACATAGCCTGCCATGGCCGCTTTACGGGTCTGCCACGGGGCCGGTTCGGTGGGTACTTACAGTACGTTTTCTCTTATGGGTTCTACTGAGCATAGCCGCCGCATGTGGGGTACCAGCTTCATTCAAAAAGTTGAGAGAACAGATTACACCCGGGTGTCAAAAGCAAATCGCGACGGCTGCGAACTAAATATTGTGTTATTGCGTTGTCCATACAGACAGCGGTGTGCTCATGTACGCGCGTAAGATCATTTGCTTGACCGCTGAAATATCCAACCCTGCATGAACTTTGACGACTAAAACAATGAATCCGACTGCTGCCTTGCTAACCACCATACATCTGGAACGAATCATTTGCGGAACCGAAGAACGAAGGCCGACGAGTAAAATGATCATCGACCTTGTAAGTGCTGCATTCTCAGCCCGAGGGGGGGGGGGAGGGGCGGGTGCACAGCAGCGATATTTTGAAACGGAGGTCTTCCACATAGCCGGGGCATATCGAGGCTATCTGTCACTCAAAATCATGTCTCATGACGACCAATCTGTCGGTAACGCCGTCGGACAAGCAAGAAGGATGTAACCACCCCGTGGGGCCAAAGCATCCGCGGCTGTCTCGAAAAACAACATAACGGGAGAGAGAGAAAGAAAGAAAGAAAAGAAAAAAAGCTGATAAGTTTCTCCATGCAGCTCGAGACTGGGTCCTCACAAAGGTGACCAATGAAGCTGAACCTGCGAAATGACGCCCGAGCACATCACGTAATAGACAGCCGAGATTCCCCAAGTACCCCAGACTCTTATGCCTTAAATAATTGATCAGTGATGAATGTACCCGGAGCTGATCTCCCCACAGAGCAAGTACCCGTATTCTGGGGCTCAACAGCCTAGTATTTTGTTCTTGACGGACCAAAGAAAATTCTGGAAGCATCTGAAATCAGATACCAGAGACTTGTCAGGGGGTAAATGTGCAAAAGCGAGGCCGTGAGCTGCAGCCTTCTCGATTTCTTCGTGCCCAGGAGCCCTGCCGTGATCCGGCGGGTAGCCTTTTTGAGAGCCGAGGGCGACATATCACATGCACTTGGATGGGCAGCAATGCATAAAAAATGACGAGATAAGCGGTCTATTCCGAAAATAATTCCGTGTTGGTGTTCAGTTGTCTGCTTGGAACGAGCTCGGGGACTCGGGCTGCCGCGATGCCGACTGAATTCCTGCTCCTATTGAACAATTTCCTACACACTTCTGCGGTGACTAGATCTATGTGGCTGTGAAGACGGCTTGTTGCAGACTCACAGATGGCAGATTCCCGACAGAAGCGACAAAGGAGAATGCCAGCGCACCGAGGCAGGGACGTTGAGAGATTTTTTGGCGTCACAAGTAGAAGACAAAAATCCCTGCTCAGAGGGGTAAGATCTTTAGGGAAACCCATGATTCCTGGTCTGTAAAGATGGCATGGGGTCACTTTTCTTACTCTGCTGAGCTGTGACAGGCCCCACGCAGTTCACACGCTAGACAAGTGCTTGTTCTCGTTCTGGCATCTGCTGCGTCTTAAAATCTCGTTAAAATGTGCGCCCCACCAAGCCTTGGCTTCACCCTCTGAAGCAGACATGGCACAGCACTCTTCTGTTCAAGGCCATCGTCCGCAACTAATCCACCAAAAGGAAAACGGGATGCTGTACGTATCTCCATAGCCGTTGGTACCAACGATGAGTAGATAGCCCTGATTAGAAATGCTGATCCGTATTGTAGCTGTGTACTGCGTCGTGCGAGCATCCTGGCAGTAGACATCTGCCGATCCACAAATCACTTGTCATGCGTATGGCAAACGACGTAATACCAACAACAACAGCCTGCTTCTTGTTCATGCTTATATTGTTCATGATCATCGAGACGACTGTGAGGCAGGCTTGCTTAGGCCCTGCCGCGTTGCAGGTCATGCGTGTGAGTTCCATTGGATGCTCACGTCCATCTCCTACCACCATCCGAACCTAAACTCTCTTCTCTTGCCCCTGGATCCCCACCAAAGATCTGCCTCAAAGAGGTTACTTGCCCATGCGGTAAGATCGGAGGTGAATAGAAGGCTACGACGCTTAGCTACGCCTGATCAATATATATTGGGCTCTGAGATGTCAGCAAAACCAGACTTAGCCAACGCTGATCATGAGGAGGTAAGTCGACACTTGCAACAACAATCATCGCTAAGGCTGGTTATCTCCAGGCATCTACCAATCTGCGCGACGTTGCGATGAGAGGCTCCTGGTAAGTACAAGCCTTTTCACCAAACACGGTGACCTGTGTGTGATCAAGAGGTTCTGTGGACTCAAAACCTGGCACGGCCAAGCCGGACAGAATTATATCGAGACCCACAGCATACACATAATAGTACTAAATAAGGTTTGAGTAAAAAAACACCATTCACTCAACACCTGCAATCATCCTCCGCGTGGCTTACACTGATAGGGCTATCAACGTGCACCTAGTGTGCCAAGTCTTGAGGTGTCATACAGCATTACAGTCTATTGGTGCTCTTAACCCCTGTACTTCACAGTGCTTGGCGTCCATGGGGGTAAAAGCTCTATAGGCCTGCCGCACGAGAGGGCACCCCCAAGCGGTACAGTACGACCCTATTGAGGCTCAATCAAATCTTGAACCCTGAACCTTACCAGCACCCCCGCTTCAGCTAGCTTCGTCATCCGCCCGAATTCGTCATGAAGTCTTATTGAAGACTTCTGAGACTCCTCTAGCAAGTGCAGGCAGTCAAGTGATAGATATCCATATCTCACCAGTGGCCAATAGTCATCCCAGACTCCTGGTCTCGCGCCTGGTGGCGGTTCCCGATTGCTGGACTTTCTTGACCGCTAGCTCCGATTCTTCTGAGTTGGGTTTGTTGACAGACTGATCTGCCTGACCGCTGCTCGTGTTCTCGTATGTGGTTTGCCCCAGATCAATGAGATAGCACTTGCGAGATGTCAGGTGCCACTGTGGGCACTCTAGTGCTGCAGGTACATGCCGTCAGCATTTGCCCCGGCGGATAGCGCAACGACCTTTGGGACGAGGAGGGCGGAGCTTAAATTCGAACTTCACAGATGGCCGTGCGTGAGAGCGAATGAGGGCTTTCACAGTACACCGAACTTACGCACTCCTGGACAGCCATCTCTTTAATCGGCGTAGGACAGACCAGGGGTGCAGAACATGGCCAGTGCTTGTTATGTACGCCGCACGGCGGCTTCCGTAGATGCCTAATTGCCTGATCTGCACCTCTCAAGTCCGGTGGTCGTCACAACAGCACTACCTGCAGAGGCTTCCGTGAGGCGTCATTGAGGCAGGAAGAAGAAGAAAGTCGGAGCTAGCTAGCTAATCTTATCTACAGGAAAGGGCCCGGGCAGACGTCTGCTAAGAAGGCATGGACCATTGCGTCACTGGGTCTCGTGCTCATACGATGTGACACGTGGCTGCAAAGCGCGTCCTCGACAAGCTTCACGTCCACTCAGGCTTCTGGGACCACGGGTCTTGTTCCCGCCCTGGCAAAGGTCACGGTCATCAAGGTTGGTACGCAAGGCGATGTAGTCTCTCATACTCGAGTGAACCAGAGTAAGGCACATTATGCTATCATGTGTACATGGAGGTGATTTATCCTGGCCCTAGAGTCTCCTTTTGAAGTGCAAATTGTGGCTTCCGTGTGTAAAAGAATCATTACCTAGAAAGCATCGACGAGTTATCGGTTCTGGTGGGATTGAATGAATACTTTCTGCAATTAGTCACCGGCTTGGATGTCGATTATACCCTTGACTGTAAAAATATCTCCTCTGCTGAAACATTGCAATCAGTACCCAATGGGGATGCTCAGATACTAATGATCTTCGATTCAATTATGTCAGCGTGAAGAGGCGACTACCAGGAACATCCGCAGAGCTAGAGGTCGCTGCGTCGTCGTCGGAACTTGGATTCTCTCCATGTTCCAATCCCAGTTTCTAGGTCAATGGCAGTGGGAAATTCCTGGCGTTATCCACGCTTGTGGTATTCTATTGTTGTCGCGAACTGAATCCAGGCCGGTCAATTGTGCATTTCCTTGGCTCCTGACTCCGTTTTCCTTCTTGAGAAGTAATTTTGGCTGTAAATCTTGGGCCTCAAGATAATTTTATTGTCCTGCCTCCACGGATCCATGCAATTGTTTTTACTGTCCTCAGAGCAAGCAGCACAGTTAGCCATGGGATATTTAGCCAAGCAAGCCAGTCTTACTACCATTTACACATCTTCTAGACGTGCTGGGGAACATGTAGAGCACTGTAAAAGCCTAGTTGAATATATGATGCACTACAAGGCCACATGGTTATGCTTAGGCCAGTCCTATTACCATTTTTTACAGCCTACAGCAAGGCTCTGCACACATGTTGGCACTTAACTCTGACAATGACTTGATGCACTCTACAACAATGTCTTCTGTAAATTTCCACTTTGGGTAAACTAAACAGTGGCTCGAGGCTGTCTTTGTGATAGTGGCATTCTTGTTCAACATACAGTTTCTTGTGTGAGTCTGACCAGGCTGGGGGCCATACTCCAGCTCCTGAAAATGAACAATTTTATATCCCCCTCCGCACAGGTCTGCCCCCTCCCCCCTTCCTTTCAGACGTGGGATCTGTCGACTCACATGCCTGCCCCTCCTGTTGCCCCCCCCCCTCAATCTCTGGGTGGCTGCCACAGATCCTCGAGGGTTGGTGATGTCGTCAAGAGTTAGTGCCCCAGCTTCATTGTGGCAATACTACATATACTGCCCTCCCCCCAGCCTGTGCATCACCCTCAGAGACAAGTTTCTAGCCCCCTTCCCCGCCCACACTTTTACCTTCTGTCTCCAGCTCCCCTTTTCCTTCCTGTTTCCTCCTACACCATCACCAGAACCAAGCAGCTCAAGTCTCATTGCCATCCTCTCCTTTCCAAGGCCATTGCCAGCAGAGTCTGTATCTTCCCAGGCACAGGAGACCTTGCTGTGCCAGATCAGCACATCTACAGTAAGTCTGCTCAGAAGATCACCCCAAGGCAGCCACTGGGATCTCTTGTTCTTTGCTGGGCCCATTACAGCATGTCCAGAGCTTCCCAAGGGCTCAGCCTAATCCCTCAAGACGTCTAAGTCCCTCGTCCCTTTTTGTTGCACAACACATTATTTCTATGTTTGGCCCTGTAACGTGTCTGTGTTCTGTCGAGAATTGAGGCCTACCCCACAGACACGTCCCCCCGTCCCTCAAATTCTTTTGTGGCAGACCTTACTCCGACCCAACCTCCTTCTACCCCTTCCTCATTACCTTACGGTTGTAACCGTTCCTCCTTCAAACAGGCTCCTAACAATAATCCATCAGTCGGTCATTCAGATTGATTCGTTCAATCAAGTCGGTCAGTAACGCGTCTAACAGGCTCAGCTTCCACTCGGTATTGACTTTTTAGAAGACGAAATGGAGAACTTTCAGTACGACTACGGTGCCTACGCTCAGGGCAGCCTCAACAACGAGGCCTACATCTACGACACGGACCCCATGTTTGGTGTCCACTCCGCGGAGATGTATGACGCCGTTCACCCCTACCAAGGTGCGTAGTCCATAAATCATAATCATCGGCGGGACTGATACTGACTGTATAATGACACGACTATTAGCCACCTTCGACGAGCCTATGTCGATGCAGCCCGCCACCTGGGCCCAGGAGACCGTCGACATGACGGCCTTCATTGACCCCTCTCTCCTGATCTTGTCGGGCCTCCCTGTTCCTGAGCAGCCCATGGCTGCCATTGAGCCTGTTCACTCGCCCGACAATCTGTCTATGCAGCAGGTCATCGAGCAGCAGCCGCTGCAGCAGGAGCAGGCCCAGAAAGCTCAGAAGCCCCTGCAGCAGAAGAAGCAGCAGACTAAGAAGGGAAAGCAGGGCAAGAAGCAGCAAACGAAGCCCAAGAAGGCCAAGCAGCCCAAGAAGGCTAAGCAGCCCAAGAAGGCTAAGCAGCCCAAGAAGGCTAAGCAGCCCAAGAAGGCCAAGCAGCCCAAGAAACAGCCCGTCCAGACCGCCAACGCCAACGGAGTTAAAAAGGTGCGCAAGAACACGCCGCCGACTCGCTGGACCCCTGAGGAGATCCAACGGGTGGTGGAGCTGAGAGAGACCTACGGCCTCGACTTCAAAACGATTGCCGTGGTAAGTTGGAAATCCTCCCGTAGCTGTGACACCAAATACCTTTGTCGCACACGGAAACGTGCTTTGGACTGACTTGCCCATGCCCCGTCTCTCTATGCTAGATCCTCGGCGCCCACACCGATGGTTCCACCCGGGACAAGTACTACGACGAGAGAAAGATTCGCTGGGCCGCTGCCGGCCGCGAGATCTAAACATATGCTCGCGCTGCCTCCCTATACTTCTCGCCTGCCTGCCTACTCAAGTAAGTGTCTCAAAGAAAAGTTGACAGAAGACTGGTCAATGTATGCGATGGCTGATCCTTTGATAATCTAGGAACAAATTCAGATTCCCCGGGGCCACGGTGGAACGCCTGGCGGCTCTCTCGGCGATGAAAGGCTTGGCTTTGTACGAATAATAAACAACGCATCCGGGTCAAGAAGTTTAGAACAGATACACTTCTTAGGATGAATCAGGCAGAAAAATAAAAAAACACATTCTGTGTCAATCGAGTGTCCAATTTTGATGCCCATGCAGGGCTTTGCTGAATTGTGCGACTGCTGCTGCAGAAGCAGCGGACGGATAATTATGTCCATGCGGTATAGAATCTGATAATAATCACCAGGTCTCTCCGAGCTCCAGACACACAAAGGAGACATCGACGTACTTCAAAGATGCTCCAGTTTCTCTATAGAGACGGACAGTCGACCGAAACCGTATACACATGCAGCATGCTCTTGAGCCAATTGTACGAGACCAGGCACGCAGCACTACATAATAGCTATAAATTGGGAAGATCACGGCAAATACTGGCTTCCACAACAACCTTGGAAGTGAGAGTTCTGCACTCGTCGAGGTCAAGGATTTGATGCCTACAGCCAGAGATACTATGATCACCTCAGGCCTCAGGAGCATCGTAACTCTCACTTTTGGGAAACGGGTATCGTACCCGGTATCCTAAACCCGCTAGTCAAGCCGAAAAGGCGGGCAAGTTTGTGCCAAACCCCTCACTGAGTCACTGGAAAGGGAAAAGCTCAGGCTGTGAGCCACTGCTTGCAAAAGTAAGGTCTGTCCAGGAAAGCCTGGCTGTGCAAAGTTGGCGTTTTAGTATCTGAAACGTCCAGTGGCAATAATACGACAAGACGAGACTACAAGGCAACATCCGAATAGGTAGAGTTCACGTGGCACACACATGGTACATCAGCTATGGAAACACATAATGAGGTATTGTATTCTTCTTGAAGCTACAACAGGGCCTTGACAGTAACAACATGAGACACCTCTCATGCCACCCAGAACCATATCTTCTGCAACCAGTTCTTGGCCACCGGAGGAACATCCTCGGCCTCGAGCGCGTCCATCTCCCGCACGCCAGTGATGACGTCAATATCGCCCGTCTTGTGGCCAAACGAGGTCCGCAGCCAGAGCTTGTGGCCAAAGTAAAGGGCCAGGAAGATGGGCAGGGTGATGTAGGCGGCAAGGAAATCGGCGACGCTCCAGTTGCCGGGGAAGAAGACGGCAAAGCCGTTGGTGAGGGTGACGAGGATCAGGATGAGGAGGGAGAACCAGGTGATGTAGGGCTGCAGGGGGGTCTTGTAGGGGAGGGTGTGCAGCAGGTTGCGGAACTCCATGGCCTTGCGGAAGCGGAGATAGGTGACGATGCACACGATCCAGGCGATGAAGCCGGAGATGGTGCTGATGTTGACGAACCAGTTGAAGGCCACCTCGCTGGACTCGCTCACGCTAAGGAAGGCCAACAGGCCGACGGCCCACGTCGCCAGGACGGCCATGTAGGGCACGCCGAGCTTGCCAGTCTTGGCAAAGATCTTGGGGGCCTGACCACACTGGGCCATGCTGTAGAGGACACGGGCGCCAGAGTAGAGAAATGCGTTTCCAGCAGACCAGGCAGAGGTCAGGACGGCAGCGTTGATGATGTGGTTAAGAACTGGGATCTTGGCCAGGGTGATGCCGATCACCCACGGGCTGGCAGCTGCGTTGGACTCGGCCGAAAGCAGACTGTCACTCGTCGAGGGACAGATGGAGCCGATCATGAAGGCGCCCAGGCCATAGAAGACAGCCAAACGGTAGATGAAACGTCCAGCTGCCTTGGGGATGTTGCGCCTAGGCGCGACGGTCTCTCCAGCTGCGAGGGCGATGAGCTCAGGCGAGGTGATGAAGGCGAAGCCTGCCTTGATGAAGGCAGCCCAGAAGGCGAGAAACCGTCCAGTGTTACCCCCAACAAGATATTCATTGATGGGACCTGGGTTCTCCCAGTTTTCGAAGCCGATAGCGTCGTGCGTAGGACCGCCACCGCACATGATGACGAGCCCGACGATGATGAGACCGGTGATGGTGATGAGCTTGATGCTGGCAAACCAAAACTCAGCCTCGCCAAAGACCTTGACGGCGAAGATGTTCAAGCCCAGGTTCACGAGCAGGATGATGGCGATCCACACGGCTGTTGGCACAGCCGTTTTCCAGTAGTCGAGGATGATAGAGGCCGCAGAGACCTCAGCTGCCAACAGCACGGCGTAGGCATACCAGTAGTTCCACCCGGTAGCAAATGCAAGACTGGAGTCGACAAATCGCTCGACAAAGTAGGGAATGGTGGCGCCCTTGAGGGGCAGGTAGACGACGATCTCGGCGAGCAGGTTCATCATATTCCAGACGACAGCCATCATGCAGACGTAGCCGAGGAAGAGGGCGAGGGGACCTCCCATGGACAAGATGGAACCGGAGCCAATGAACAGACCGGTGCCGATGCTGTGGAGGCAAGCAAGAAGAGCATGGTCAGCTTTGATGTCAAGTGAGGACCAGGGCAAGACTGCTGGAAACTTACGCGCCACCCAGCGCAAGAAACTGGATGTGCCGGCTCTTCAGACCACGCTGAAGCTGATCTTGTGCCCCTATCACATTGGCAGTGGCCGACGTGACTGTGACCTCGCCAACCCCATACTCCTCGTCCTTCGCATCCGACCATTTCTCCGGGTCGCCCATGGCAGCGTCCTTCTTCATCTCGGGCGGCTGATTAATGAAGAACGTCTGAAGGAGAGGGTGAGGAAAAAAATATGTCAGATTTGGGAACCTGGGAATTGAGCAGCCGTACTCTGTCCTCGAGGGTCGCTGGAGGGGGGGGGAAAGAAGAGCTCGAGTCGACGGTTCAGGTCAAGGCGCCGGCGCTGGTCAACAATTGTCTGTCGTCTGTCTAACACTTACCACACAACATCTTGGCTGAGCTTGCAGGAGCGAGGGTTTTATCAGGGACTTTAAAGACCTCTCCAAAACCTGGCCGTCAGCCTCTCCACGGATCCACTCTGAGGTCCAACCCCAGAATTATAGCGGAGGGGGCGCGCCGATCAATGGCGTTCGTATCTATGGAGAAGAGATACAAACAGGTGGAGCTCGGAAGTCCTTTAGTCAAGACTACGTAAAAACGCACACTAATCTGGGCTCTTAGTCAGTAGAACCAGGACCGCTAGCTAAACCGTTCGTAACCGAGGTCCCCATAACAAGTCTGGAGCAACAAGCGAGGCTATGACGAACAGGCATTGCCTGTCTAGGCAAAAGAGCTGCGCTTACAACCATGAAGGTTCAGTTGAATTCACTTGGCCGCAGCATCGCATCCTGGACAATATTATGCGCCCCGCACTGGGCGTATGTGGTCTTCTGGGGTTCTAACATGGTGAAGACCAGAAAAAGAGGAAAAAGATGTGCTGCAGTACTCCCTCCAGCGACCATTCATTGCTAGTAGCCACAGGAAAAAAGGAAAAAAAAGGGAAAAAAAGGAAAAAAAAAGGTGCACTGAGAAACCAGGCCTCTCCCCTAACTGCAGCTACGGAACGGTCCGCTCTGCTACTCCCACATATTTCTTCCGAAGGTCGGTCCGATGACCAAAACACGCCTGTCAGGTACTGATATGCGTACCAGGACGACTGGCTGACTGACTGGGGCGCAGGATGAACGGAGCAAAGTGTGCGAGTAAGGACATTAGCAAGGAATAGCCAGGACTATGGGTCATTTCCCCAGAACATCTCTTGCGCCATTAGTAAATTGATCGAGTAGTACTGTATTGTTGACCCATGCTTGGCGACAAGGCCGATGATTTGCGAGTCCCAAGGCTGACCAGAGGCCCTCGGAGCAAAGGAGTCAACTCACGAACAAGAGGACGAAGGGTCTGAATGGTTGAGGAAGTCGGTAAACCCCAGATTACGCTACCGTAGCTCACCAACATAACTCAATTAGGCATTCAGAAAAGGGGGGTTTGGATGGGGAAACCAAGACATAGCAGAGACAATAATGGCTAGTTTCGGAGAGTTGAGCCTTGCGGAGGAAATTGGTCACTCTTCGCGGGGCTTTCGCGGTCTCACTCGCAGGCTTGGGACGTGATCTACTTATGCAGGAGATCCTATTTCCATTTCTATTACCAAGCACTTGTAGCCGTGAAGGGCCATCAACTCCACGCCCTCCGCCCAAGTGCTCTCTTACAAATCTACAATCTCATTGCCGCCCACCTGGGCACGTCTCCCACACGCCAAATTTGCTCCTTCACAACACCAACATGTATTACAGCGAATTATTTGGAGAGCCACCCTGGTAGTAGTAGATGATTCAATCAAGCCCAGCATCTTCGGAGCCATCTTTGCCATGCATAGATAGTGCTAAAGCATAGCCTATCTGCGACGCACTGGTAGCCTTGCAACACAGAAGCGTGGTTGGCAGTGGACCCAAGGCCCGCTTCACATCCTTTGGAAGCCAGTTTTATGGACTCAGAGATAAACATGACGTGTGGTCTTTCTGATATGAACGTTGGGGGTCAGGGCTTATCAGATATGTCTCATAGCGCACGCGTAACCATGACCGACCTTGGTTGTGATTCGCGCCCTGCGTTTGACAGGTCAGCCTTTACAACTTTTTGGCGAGCAGCCCCCAGATGGCGATATATGTGCATGAATGTCTGTGGAGTAGAGAAGTCTTTAAGTCGCTTTCCTTCGGATCAAATCTTACCAAAGTGTCCCTGTCTTACAGTCTAGAGAAGCGGATGCCATCTCCCCCAACATATCATCACAAAATCACCCAGATTGATCCTTTTCTACATCCCCACAGATTGGTCTCCTGCCTGTTGTTTTTCGTTTCAAACTTACTCAGTACTGGGTCGTCCGTCCGTCTCTGTTGCTGCGCACCATGATGCTGCGCCATCGTCTGCACGGAATCATCACCGACAGTGACCTCTCCAAGCAGGCTGGCGGTTTTGTGAGCTGCTCCACAAGTACCGACATCTTGACTATGGACGGACACTTTCGCACGAATCCAACATGACGAAGAATATCACATGGACGGCGTGCATATGATCGACCTATAACGAGACCTATGACACAATTGCAATAAGTCGCTCAAACCTCACGACTCGGCCTCACTGCTGCCTAACAACAGGATCTGCCAGCTTCGAGTTTTCCTTGTTTGCTACAAAGCTCACAACCAAATATATGCTAATAGAAGGGTGATCTATAGTTAATAATATCCTTTCGCCATAGTCACTCAGCGAGACCGCAAAGATGCGCACGATCAAAGGAAATTTTTTTGTCGAATCTGCCTAGATGGCAATGACATACCAATACAATTCCGTCTCTGAAGACAGAGGCCAGTGCTGAGCTCTCCAGCCTTGTAATAACCCAACCAGATCGTGTAACCCATTCAAAATCAGGGGATAATATGATCTTCCTCAGACTATCGCCAATCTGTTCCTGACAATCGCCCGTCCCTTCGAACCTCTCAAGGCCCATTCACAACGACCTCCACTTTTGGTGATCCCTGGGATGATGGAATCTTCTCTTGTTTCGGAGATGCAGTCTCGGGCTTTGATCGTATGGGGATGCCCGAGAATGGACACGTGGTTGGGCTCCGCGGTGTCTTGGGGGTGGCACTGGCATCCGTCTGACCGTCCTCGTCAATGTCTTCCAAGATCTTCTTCCCGTCCAGGTATCCCTCCTGCTCAAATACCGGCTTCTCCATGTCCTCCGCAAACTCGTCTCCGTCACGAACATACCATTTGGCAAAGAGATCATTCTGGATCCAGATGACTTTGCCGAGGGCCTTGACCAGCGCGATCTTCTTGTCCATCTTGATGCGGGGATGCGATAGGAGCGCCTCGGTCAGGGTATCCTGGATGAATGCTAGACAGGCGCCGATATGCACATACTCTATATGCAGTGGGTGCTCGCGTCCCCTGCCGACGTGCATCATACTAGTAAGACGGGGAATGTTAGTCTGGAGAGCCACGGGACGATTGCTGCGATCGGGGCTCCCAGAATGCACCTACCCAACCTTGTCCAGGTAATACCAAAAGTCCATCGTGCTTGGGTCGGAGCAGAGCTTGTTGAGGTATGCCCTGAGAAACATCTTCCGGTGCAGGATCTGCGGACTGTTCTCGTTCAGGCTCGGGTCCACTGGGCCCTCGAAAGATGTACTCCTGGTCTCGAAGGCGCGGGCCGTGATGTCGTATTGCAGCAGCTTGTGATAGACAATGTTGACAATCGCCGGTATTAGCTGTTTGATGTATCTGGAGCCAGCGATGAGCGCCTCGATATCATCTAGTATTCGGTTAGCTCTCCTCTGATACGCTTCCATCGCATCCAATGGGACGCGCTTACTCGAACCAAAGTCTAGGAATGTGTGTAGATATTGGATCCTAGCCTCCAGATTTGTATAGAGGTCTTTTCGGTCGATATGCTGCCTCATCGGCCGAAATCCCATGAATGGTGCCATTGTGATCTAGTTGGAGCTGATTCCTGGGTTTTCAGATATGAAAAATGCTGTTTCAGTGTTGATCTGTGCACAATGACTGGCGCAGTAGTTTGGTTGTCGACACTCGAGGGCGCAGATGTTGCAGAGTGGCGGAATATGGCAGATTTTCAGTCTTGGACCCAACCCAAAACCACCCAGAAGAATCGCTTCTTTATAACACAGGCATACAAACGAAACTTTCCCATCCGCGACGCGACATTTTCAAACATTCGCCTTTCTCATAGCTGACTGACATCATGTGTTCTGCTGCCCCTCTGCTGACATTTGAGGCTGCATCTATGGGTCGGACCATGGTGGCCTGACAAGGTGGATCCACCATCCCCCAGATCGAACCATCGGCCCTGCGGAGGCGGATCCTCACGCCTTGTACGGCGCAATATTTACTCGGGCGTTCATATAGATGCATAAGATGACTGCCCAAAGCGCGGCGATTATTTCCGTCCTTCAAGACAATTTCTAGGGACCTTTAATTTGGCAGGTCTGTCTTCTGCAGGGTCCTTGGCTTGTTGGATTTTGCAGCCCGAATGGACCACTTGAGGCCTGGACGGCCAATGGTGATTTCTCTGGATGCCGCCGCATAACACAGTCATTTTACCACGCATCCGAATAATCCGCCCGTGAGTGTTGGACTACCTTCACACGGCTTTCACACTCCAGAGCGCATGTGAGGCTCTACAGACTCGAGACCTCATCGAGCCAAATTTCTCACTTCCATCAATTATTTCATGGTTTTTTTTTCGCTTTCTTTTTTCTCTCCTTCTTATCGAGCAACCTTTGGAGGCACTCTTTGCTCAATCGTTGTCTTCAGATCGTTCAAGCATCGAAAGTTCCGCACGACGACAGCGCCAGAGTTCATCGCCTAGAATTCCCCCTGGTGATGATTCTTCAATACCCAGGACCTTCCAATGTTCTCTATGACCACTCGCCATAAACATCATAGGACCATAGACCCCGATGGCGAGCACTCTTGGGGCCATCGGCCTCACCTCCCTGGCGGCTCCTGTTAAGCCTCTTTCAACTTGAACTATGAGTCCGCAGACAAGGTCTGGCCTTGTGCCTCATGATTTAAATTGAACTGGATCTTTGACTACAAACGCTGGAAACGTGTATTTTTTCTAGCAAGAATCAACTCCACATAATCACCACTATCGATTACCACCCACTATAGGATTTATCACCTGGTTTGCTTTGCCTTCACTCGACTTTGTACACTTAGGCGGTCTCAGCTCACCCGGCAAATGCCACCCACCATGGTTCTGAAACGGGAATGGTGGCGTACAGCCACCCGGCTCAGCTCTTCCACGCTGACGAGTAAATCCAGCTTTGGACAAGCGGGTGATTTCATCCATCCTCAGCTCTTGACTGTCCCTGTCACATGGGCCATCTAATGAGCGATGAAGCCTGTAATAGGGCTCTTGACTTGTTCTCCTTGACTTCTGACCGATCTGCTCAGATCACTTCCATTACTGCTTAGGTAGATATTACTCTCCAACGATAAGGAAAAGCAGGTTTGTTTGCTCCTCGAAATACTCACGGGAAAGAGTTGCCGGAGCCAAGGTATTACAGCCCAGTAATCGCTCCAGTAAAGCACCGATGGACCTCCTCATAACTCCAGCCGACCCGGCTTTCCCAACCGAATCAGCTCCTTTCTTTGAGGATGACGAGCGCTGGGCGGGGGATCCGTTCCTCACGTACGGCGCAAAGAGGAGGCTTTCCACCCTGGAGGAGTTGCAGGAACTCAAGCCAGATGCGCTGTGTGGATATCTGCAGACACATTTCTTCTTCGGCCTCCTCGCAGAGATGCTGGGCCTGAACAGGCTTCAGAACGGGCAGCATGTCATCGACCCACAGGACGCAGAGCACGAGCTCGGTGCCCTCTACGGAGAATGTGTTTTCGAAGTCAACGGACAAAAGTCTGTCACGGGAGCGAAAGCCCTCCAGTCGGGGCCTCTGATGCTGGAACGCACCCGCAAAGCGGCTTCCATGACGGGCGGAATCCTACCGCGCCTCACCTTTGTTGACGAATGCCTGCGAGCTGCGCACCGGGTTGTGTTCCGACCTGAGTTGGCAGGCAGTATACATTTCGACGTCAAATATTCTCTGGCTGCGCTTGGGGAGCTTTTCTCGACGGCAATACATTCTGTTGTTGCGGGCCTGGGCTTGCCTCTGCAGTTTCACTCCACCGGGCTTGCATGGCCCTATGGCTACCTGTCTAGAGGAGGTCGTCTAGAGGCACAGATGCTGAGCCACGGGTGGTGTCCCAGTGAGATTGAGAAGGTAAGGACAGAGTGTTGGGGCCTCAACGGCATACATTACATCAGCAGGCTGAAGAAACACGGTCGGCGGCGAAGTCATGCAACCTGCCACAAGTTTCGATGTTCAGCGTTCCAGATCAAGCTGGACGAGTATCGACCTGCGCACGCGGAGCTCGGGTGCTCATGCGACCTTGTGAGCGTCGACCTGGACAGTGTTATGAGGGTCTTGCAACATACTCCGTCATATCCAGTCCTCACAGGCAATATCGTGGAGAGCATGACTTACAACAGGGAACAAGTTGAAGTCGAGGCGCTCGGGCAAGGTACACCATATGTGGCCATATCCCATGTAAGGAACCTTCTTCCTCAGATCTAATCAGTTTCTGGATGTCGCTGACAACTTTATCAAGGTCTGGGCTGATGGCCTTGGAAACCCGAGCAACAACGCCCTGCCACGGTGCCAAATCCAACGGGTCAACTCCTTGGTGGCCAACCTGCAAAGAGAAGTCGACCCGAAATGGGAGCAAGAGGGCAGGCCTGCATACCGCGTTTGGATCGATCCTCTATGCTGTCCTGTGGACTGGGAAGGCAAGAAAATCTCCCTGGAGCGCATAGCCGATGTCTACCGCAAGTCCACACATACCCTCGTCCTAGACAACTCCTTTACGACCATGGCTTCGGAGAATGTTGATCCGGCAGACCTGCTCTGCCGGGTTCTTACCTGTTCTGCATGGATGCGCAGGCTCTGGACTTTTCAAGAAGGGGCCTTGCCCCAGTCCTTGTATTTCCAATTTGCCGACCGCGCCGTCGCAGCCGATGCCTTGTTCCTCCAGATCTATGAAGCGGGCTCGAGGGACTCGCGGTACATCAGGCTGCTGCACGATCTCTGGCGCGCGATGAGTGCTTTTGCCAAGTTTTCTCCACGGAAAACGGTGGGGCCTTCAGCACAGCCCGTCGACCAGCATGAGAATCCGTATGATGTCCTCGTCAAGCTCCAGTGGGCTCTCAACTTCCGCTCGGTATCTGTGCCCAAAGACGAGGCACTCTGCATTGCAACGCTGCTGGACCTGGAAGTCCCTCGGATTCTCCAGGAGGACGGCAAGGATGCGGCACAGAAACGTCTGGCCATGATATGGGACATGTTGGCCAAGAGACTCAACGGTCTGCCGCCCAAAGCCATCTTCTTTGTCGACAATCCTCTCGATATCGAGGGCTTTCGGTGGGCGCCGAGGAGCTTCCTCGCTGGAGCGACCGAGTCATCAGCTGCGGATGACATGGACGATCCGTACGCGGAGAGACAGTTCTCTGATTCCTCGATGGACTTGACCCACCGCACCGTCAGGTTCTTCATGACGGGGCCGGGCTCCAACCTCGGCCAAGTAGTCCAGGAGGCTGACCGCAGGGGGTTTCGCGTGACCTTTCCGGGCTATAGGTTCCAGGTGTGTGCTCACAAGACCGCGGGCGAGACGCATAACGCGCGAGATCTCCGTCTCCATCCGTGGGACACCCTCTTTTCGATAGTGCCTGAGGACCGAATCATCCTAAAAGAGGAAAAGACGGGAAAGTGGTTTCAGCTGTGCAACTATGACCACACACAGAAAGCCAGAAAATGGACCAGCGAGGACCATAATCTGTGGTGGAAGACGAACAAGCGTCAGCTGTGCAGGCTTGCGGAGACGGGACAGTTTGCACTGATCAGAAATGTGGATTTGGCCTCCCGTACGGCGCCTCTGGACGGGCCTCTGCCCGAGACCGGTCTCCTGGTCCTGATCAACCAAGAGGACGATAAGGAGTTGTGTGTGCACAGACAATTCAACGCTGTCATCTCAGAGCTCTCATCAGCAGGAGCCCTGGTGGCTGAGACGATGATGGGCCTCGCGGCAGAGCTCGCAGATGATGAGGTGATGGCGGCAGAGCTGCTGGCCCTGCAGGAGGCAGGATCAACCCAGGACCTCTCTGCGGCCAGAGGCAGGATCAAGGCACTTATGAATGAACGGTTCGCCGAGACCGGAGAGAAGCAACCCGCGTTTGCAAAGGCCAGAGCAAAGAGCGAGTTCAAACACTTTGAGAAGAAGCAGGACTGGCAGATCATGGCCATGTATTTCTCGCATCACATCAGCATGGAGAAGACCTCAGATAGCCAGGTCTGGTTGGTGGACTAGAGGATAGAAGAGATACTAAGTACTACAGTACGTACGTGAGGTACTCAATAAACCCTAACCCCGAGAGGCAGCCATATGAACTAGACCTAGACCCACTTCGCCTCCTCCGGCAACGAAGAGAGTCACCGGCAGTGAGCAATGCTATTGACTCAGAATAACATCGTGACCACGATATCTTGAAGTTCTGCTGAGCCTCCATCTGTTCACACAGGAAGAGGACCTGCTTGTTATGGCGTGAACCCCTCAGCGAAGGCGCGACTCATACCGTGACTCACTCGGACCAGAGCCTTCGCCCATCGGACAACCTTGACCACCTAATTACCTCGATTACTATTTACTGGACACATCTCCCCCGGCACGGCAAGGCAGCAGGCAGTGCACACACGCGTCTCCACCTCTCCAGAAAGGAAAAAAAGGGACAGACAGACAGCATGTCCATCGTCAACGTAGCTCTCGTGGGCGCAACGGGTAATCTTGGAGCTCACATCCTCGACGCCTTCGTCGGGAACGGAAACTTCAAGATCACCGTTCTCCAGCGGGCTTCGTCCAAGTCTACGCCAGCACACCAGGACAAGATCCAGGTCCTGACCTTGTCCGATGGCCTGCCGCTGGGCGAGCTCACCGAGCAGCTGCGCGGCCAGGACGCGCTCGTCGTCTGCTACCGGGCCAAGGACGCCGCCGAGCAGATCAAATTTGGCGAGGCAGCCGCCGCCGCGGGTGTCAAGAGGCTCATCCCCGCCGACTTTGGCAGCTGCGACAGCAACGGCAAACGGGAGAGAGAGCTAGTGACGCTGTTTGAGCGCAAGGTGCAGATCCGCGACAGCCTGCAGAGGCTGGCGGAGCAGCACGCGGGGTTCTCCTGGACAGCGCTGGTCAATGGGCACTTCTTCGACTGGGGCCTGCGCGAGAACTTTCTACACTTCAACCTGCAGGAGAAGAAGGCAGATATCATCGACGACGGGAACCAGAAGAGCTCTCAGGCCACCCTTGCCCAGATCGCCAAGGCGACGGTGAGCATCATGCAGAAGCCTGAGGAGACCAAGAACAAGATGCTGTTCATACAGAGCTTCTGCGTGAGTCAGAATGAGGTGCTGAGGTCCTTGGAGAAGGCCATGGGTACCAAGTGGGAGATCCAGAGGTTCGACTCGGAGGAGTTCATCAAGGAGAAGAAGGCCCTCGCTGATGGAGGCGATCTGGACGCCATCGAAGACTTGGTATTCGTCCTGGGGGCCCTCTACGGCAACTGGGAGGAGAAGCCAGATTTCGCAATGAAAATGCTGGGCCTCGAGGACGAGAATCTGGACGATGTTGTTCAGAGCGTGGTTGATGAGCTTCGTGCGTAACTCGCACCGGCACTACAAAGTCGGCCTCGAAGTCCTCTTCGCACTAGGAGCAGACCGCGAACTGAATCAATAGCGCTGCTGTCTTGACTAAGAAAACTCAAATAGAAATACACAATCGTGTTGCCTAGTCAGTGACGACACAACCCCAATGTGACGATTGATCAGGATGTTCATTGGTACGCTGCTGGTCAACACATTGTCCAGACACCTGGGCACTACTAACAAGTTCCTGTTCCTGATCCAGGCTGGACAACTCTCATATATTCCACGTCGAGATGCACGACTTCACCCTGCTCACGCCCATCTGTTCGTGAGCAGTGCCCAGGTAGTAAGGGTGGAGGAGGCTAACAGTAATATCAGAAAAGGCGGTGCTTCGCCCAGGCTTCAGCCGCCTCCCAGGTGACCCAACGGGCCTTGTCATACGCCGCAGTTGGCTTACGGGAAGTAGCGGCTCTTGCCCAACGCCCAACAGCATCATTTCAGTCGTTGGCGATCTATCAGCCAAAGAGCTGAATCACTGAGGTCTCTGATAGTCATCAGGCTTACCTGCTGTTGTGGGGCCTCATCCAAGCACGTAAGACGACGAACCAACCCATCCTGATCAAACGGGCTCAAATGGGCAGCTCAGCTGACTGCTTCTTAGATGTGATAGACCAGTCTGAATGTGTTCTTACACAGATGGCGAAGACTGTGCATGAGGTCTGCAGGTGTCCTCGTGGCGCGCTATCCAGTCATGGACTTTGCACTATCTGTACATGTCTCCATGACTTTCCACACCACAACGACCTGGGATTGACGATGATGGGTCTGGCTAGAAGAATGTTATAACGTATCTGGGAAGGTGACTTGTGGAGACATATTGAGGCTGTGGGAAGGTAGGCTATACCTAGGTGCTACCCCTGGCCCTGTAAATTTCCCGTATATGTAACGTATAAACCATCTGCCAAGTACACCCAACAGGCTTGATGCTAGCATTTTCATACTTGTTTCTTTTTCTTTTCTCTGTGAGAAATCCTCGACAGCGTTTAGGCTTGCCCTTTTTTGGTCCAAAAGGCCCTCGCTGCCTCGATTCTGGTGCTGGTATGACCACCAGATAATCTGGAATGGCCCTCATATAATTTCTACATGCAAACCCTGTGTCTGACCTTTTTTTTAGCCGTCCTGAGAGACCTGTCGGAGCAGTAGACACTTGACCTCATCAGGTTGCAGATTTTGTATTACGTTGACGGTTCCTCCCGGCAATAATCACGAGGTGAGTCTGGCTTCTGGGCGCCCGCCGATGACTTGACTTTTCTAGGCTGCTTATGTGGTCCATCGTGTATGTTGAGCATGTACGACCATGTCCCTCAAAATAAATTACAGACAGAAGGACTTTGCAACAATCTGAAGTTCTGCCAGGCGATCTGGGAGCTTTCTTTATTTTTGGGGGGAGGGGGTTCCTGGGCAACTTGTTCAAGATCACAGTTCCAGGCTATGCTCGCTTACCTACCAAAATTCACAACTACATAGGCGTTCTTTTTTCCACTTTGCTACGTACCGTACTCAGGCACCTGCGCCCGCCCTAGGCCACAACCCCCACCCCCTGGGCGGTTGCCATGCCGCCATGGAACAGGGGCCCAGTCGTGTGTGGCTCATGACTTTTTTCCATCTGAGTAATTACTCTTTTAACAAGACTTCCATCTCATCTCTATAAATACTATTATAATCTAATATCATACAGCAGACAATCCAATTTCTTTTTGTATTCACAAACAACACATCAACCGAGAACACGAGGATCTGAACTTCTCTCACGTCTGTGGAAATGCAATCTCCACAAATCGCACCTCAACAGCGGATCTCCACGTATCCACCCAGGCGGCAGGACCAGGCTCAGTGTCTGTTCCAGCCAGCCCGACCATTATTTAGAATCGCAAAACGACAAAGTACAGACAGCGTAGTATATCTTGCAAATCCTGCCAATACTACCACCAAGGCATCACGGCTTCACCATCGCGCCAATACTGCCTCGATTACTCCATGCATTTCCGGGCGGATTGATAAACAAAATACAGGCAGAAGAGGAGGAGGAACAGGCAACATGAGCACTGGGTACAACATCACCACTCATGTTGATACGCATATTCCCACCCACCACACAGAGAGACGAAGAAGCTCGACGTTAATAATCTCCGGTTACACCTGCATCGGAAAGACAACTCTTACGCATAAGAAGGACTTCTGGGGGGCTCTGGGCCTGTCCGAAATCGTCGATCTGGACTCGAGCGCATACAGCCGGGAGCCTGATTTTCCAAATAATTATCTCAAGGACATCCGGGAGAAGGCAAACGAGGACGGTCGCCGCGTGGTGCTGGTCTCGACTTTTCCGGGCGTCGCGACCAAGCTGAAAGAGGAAGGATACTATGTTGCGCAGATCTACCCGGAGAGGGACCAGGCCACGAAACGGGAGTGGCTGCGCAGGCTGGAGTGCCGCGAGAAGGGCGGCAAGGCGTCACGCTTGTACAAGTTAGTCGAGAAGCAGTGGGACGATTGGTATGAGGAGATGGGCACGAGAGACGTGTCAAAATCGGTGACGGTCTCCTCGGGTCAGTATTTGAGTACGGTTATTGAGGAAATATGCCGGGCCTTTGAAGAATCAGAAAGGAATCCGAGGTCGACATGAACGTCTTATTTAGTAGGTATGCCCTAATTATAACAATCTCGATTTATGTAAGTCTTGACCCCAATACCCGGTGCGACTCCGCTTCCTGCTCGCATACAGAGGCGAGGGGCAAGCGGTGGTGCTATCGCCACCAACAATCCTCGAGTCGCCAGATTCTTGTAGCAAATGTGTATGGGTCATCTATATATGCATAGACATGCGGAAGGTTTCGGATGTGCTGACCGACACTCTTTCGCCCACTCAGCGCTAAATAATCAGACGTGAATTTGACGCTTTGCAAAATCGAAGTCCAGCCTCATGCTCATCCGCCAACGACTTTTGTCTTTGGAATGCATCGGGGGAGAATCTTTTGAGAGAGCGTGAAGTCCAAGCCGGGGAATCTTTCCGTCGATGGTGATCTGTCTTTCCCTTAGAAGTGGGCATAGCCTTACAGTCTAATCGTCGCTGCACCTCTCGGTACCGCGATTGGTCTCGTGCAGTGCCGGAGTTGCTTCAGTCCAACATTCAATTTTTTGGACCTGTCACCGTCTGAATCTAGCCAACTATCTGTGCTGCCATATTTGTGACTTTGAGAAGTAGTGAGGAGAACGAGGTTCCACGGTTTCTACTCGGGATACCATTGAAGATTCAGTAGGGGAAGTGGAAGGTGAAATTCGGAGGATTTGGGTGACCTCCTTTTTGATTGTGACATTAATCACAGAAAAAAGTTATTCAATATCGATTTACCGAACCGCGATCTGACCGAAGACGACCATGGCCACAGCATAGCAAGCCGAGCTCACAAAATACGGCATGCCCAGCGCCCCGCCTCCCATACCAATACCCTTGACCCACAAGACCGCCATCAGTGGCGCACCGATGAGAGAGCCAAGTGTCTTAACCAACATAACGATCGAGAAGATATGAGTATCGGCATCGCCAGTGGACGAGCCGTCGTGGCCCTCGCCGCTCGGGGACCTGGAGCTGGAGACGATCAACGGCGATTTCAGAAGCGAAAGCGTGAAGATGGGGAGTGCCGAACCCAGGGCGTAGACGAACATGGCGGGGATGAGAAGCCACACTGTGGCGGCCAGGGCGATGGCCAGGGCGCCGATGATGGAAACGCCGAAGCAGACGTTGGCGAAGCGGATGTTGATCCGGTCGGATGCGTCCGATGAGTCTGCGCCGGCAGGGGAGTGGGCCACAGATCGTAGGGCGCGGGGTATAATGAATGTTAGGAGGGTGAAGTTGACGACGGCCTTGCCGGATAACAAGTATCCGGCTGAGGCAAAAGTCCAATTGTATCTTTTTGATATGTACTGAACCAGCAGCTTGGTGTCGGAACTTGCCAGAGAGGCGAGGAGGAAGCAGAGAAGCATGAGCATGAAGTTGTGAGAGTGACTTCTCGCTACTCTTTTCAGCGTGCGGAACCTCTCCACGACCAGCTGAACCAACGAGGGATTAGTGTGCTGTGCCTTCAATAGGGGCGAGGACAGGAGGGGCTGCTCCTGCTCGTCAGAATGTCCCGCCGAGGACGTGTGGTCAGGAACCAACCGGATTACCATAGCAGCTGCGAGGAGCAGAGCTATGCCGATCCAGAATGGAAGCCACAGAAGTATCGTCATGGAGAAAGAGGCAAGGGCTGGTCCAAGCAAGTTCACAACATAAGAGATGGAGCTCATGTAGCCAAAGTAGGAGGCCCGCAGCGCATAATCGTCTGTCAACCTGGCTGCCACGGAGTACGTGATAGAATTGAAGACACAGTCTCCGCCGAGGAAAGACAATACGGGGGCCACAATGATAGCCTTGGTCGGGATTGCTTGGTCGAAAAAGCCAACGAGCACAGCCCAGGAGAGCATGAAGAGCCGGGGGACCAGGTTCAGCCAGAGGACGGTACGTCTGCCATATCGTTCTGCCACAAACCCCAGGGGCATGGTCATGAGAAGATCTGCAACCTATGATTAGATGGAAAGTCGGGTATGGGGGACCGACTAGGACATGATAACAGTTTTTTTAACATACCCCCAATGACCCAGATCGTATCCATTGTCCCCTGAAGCCACCCCAAGCCCTGCTGCACAACATCAATCTTGCAGAGCGCTTCATCGACGACTCCGTCAGGCCCAATACGTGAGGGGTCATGGTGGCGATAGTATTCCAGACAGAGACGCCTCTCGATCACCAGATTCAGCGGCAGCTGGTACAGGCTAGCTGCAAGGTTGACCAGAAGCAGCAGGCTGAGCACCGCGGCGATGGAGGATCTAGGACGCTTTCGGCCGTGTACCAGGCCGTCCATGGCTTGAATCAGCCTTCAAGAGAGCGTCCGATGTTGGCCTGGCCCCCGAGTCTTTGACCTGATACGAGTAAACTCCGTAACGGCCGGGTGGTGGCGGACCCAGGAGGCCCTGCTGATGGCCGGCTGTTGGCGGCCGATCTTGACGTGTGTCGCGCGACCCACTTTGGAAGGAATTTCCAGCGCTGCGGCTACTGCCCTTGGAGTAGAAAATGATCAGGATATAGATTGTTGACACTTGGTTAGGCAGGCAGCGTTTGAAGTCTCATATATCCTCGAGTCAATACCAGCAGGTGGTAAGATAGGAAGACAGATTGACGCGGGCACGAGACTTCGGAAGGGTCCAACTGATACGAAACCCGCCCCTCAAGTATCAGAGCTCGGGGTTAGCCCCGCCTAGTGCATAATGCATGCCCTCCCTCAACACTGTCTTCATGATATTGGATAGGTATATATTGTATATCATGTGTACACAAATTTCTGTTTTGTGATAAAAAGAAAATCAAAGCCAATGACCACTGCAATGGCCGAATTTTCCCATTGGAATACCCCTCTTTGCGTCAACGGCTCGCCATGCAAACAATTGGATTTATTCTCCCCCGTCCCGCTGGGCGGCTCCCAAAATCCCACCCTTCACCGCAAGGGCCCACCACATCAATTTGTACACTTGCAGCGCCATTCTCCCGATTTTGGATTATATGACACCCGAGAAGTTCCTGCTATACTATGTATTTGCGTGATTATTCCGGCAAGGTTTTCTCAGTCTGTTTTCCCCGTTATCTTCTGTGTTGCGTGCCTTGTCTGGTGCTTAGCCAGCCTCACGCAAGTAATGGGTAATGCCCTCCTGACTCGTGAGTCGCGAGTTCCACTGGAGGGGGAGGGGGTCAAAATGCGATAGCCAGGAACGACGCCGCAAAGAGTGATTGAATATTGCATAGACCAGAATACTTCGATGGCAGCTGAGCAATGAAGCACAGGCAAGTTCTGGGATCATAGACAATCGAAAGAGCGACTAGTTGTCCCTCCAACAGGACAGGCGGTAGATAGTCCATCATCCAATAAGGACGAGATGTTTGAGGCAGGGATTGATACTGTCTATATGAGCTTGACAATTTGGCCGAAATTCATGTAAAATTTTCGGTCCTTTGGCGCAATGGTAGCGCGTTACTTTCCGGTGGTAAAGGTTCACGGTTCGAGTCCGTGGAGGATCGTGTGTGCTTTGCACGTTTTCTTTTTTTCTTCTTCATTCCTCGATGTATACGTCTAAGTAGTCCAGCCGACGAGATGTCTGTGTTTTTGCTATCCTCACCACATTTAAGAATCAACGCTGAGTAGCCTTGCTTGCCTAATAGAGGCTCTGGGAATGGCTAGATAAGCCAGAGGGGGGACTGGACGGTAGAGCGCCGTCCATGCTGGTGCAGAAACTGCAGGGTAATGTGGAAAGAACTTCTGATCAGTGCCCATAGACGGCGCTCTGGTGAAGGCGTCCTAGTAGAACAGGATGCCATGAGAGTGCATGATGTCTTTTGGTAGATGTACCGTCTTGTTGTGTACGTATAGCTAATCGTGAAAGAAAGTCTCGTTATTCATCGTATAGTAATTACTTGATCGGCCGTAAATGTCATCGTCTTCATCCCTACACCAAAGATGCTATTGAATCCAACAAAAAGGACGCAGCCGAAGACGCCTTTCCACACATCAGATTTTGACTTTTACCGAACACCAAACCCAGTCCATCGTGCGGTGCAGGCGTAGCATGTGATATGATCCAGCACTAGAAAGGCCTTATGCAAGGTATTCAGTCTGGGCCAGCTTATGCTGCTGCTCCTGGAGGTCAGCCCAATTTCGCAGCTCCTGCTCCTCGTCCTGTGCCGTCATAGTAGACCCCTGGTCCTGTACGACCGGGCTCGACCTCGCGACAGTGCCTGTTCCCGTTTTTTCCAGCTTTGTCAGGACATCGAGGAATGCCCGCAGGTATTCCTCGTTGCGCCGCTCGTTGGGCTCTTTGCGGTCAGGTCGGTCGCTTAACAGCGTGCAGGCGACCTGTCGAATCTTGCTGATCAGAGACCCGCCGTTCGGTTCCATATGGCGCTGGTCTATCGATATTAGCACGCTGAAGAGGTCTTCCACGACCTCCTTGCGCGCATTTAGAAACAGGTGGTCGATGCTGTCATTGGCCTGTTCAGCGGCAGCTTGCACGGCCGCAGCTGCCAGGGAGGAGGCCGAAATGTCAGCCGCAGTGCGATATACGATGCTGCCGGAGGCGTCGGCCTGGGCTTTGGCGTGATAATTGGAAAAATGAGCATCGCGTAGTGCCAGGTAGCGCTCCACATAGTAAGACCGAGTAGCCAACAACGAGGCATAGATGTTCGCCTTCTGGATCTCGTACTGAACTTTGCGCTTCTTGGACTCGTCTCGGGCGAAAAGATGTCGCACGTCATGGGTTGGCTGCTTGTTGGGAAACGCGGCGGGGACATACTGGTAGTCGGAAACGCCGGAGCCTTCCTGGCCCGTATTCGCATAAGGAAACTTCACCGCTGCCAGCCGATTCATCTCTACCCTAAGCTCTGGTGGTAAGCTATCCGCAACCTCTTTCATCTGCGAGAACGCAGAGTGCAGGTACTGCTTCTGCTGGTCCCAGGCGTATGCGCCAAATCCGTGGGAGAGCTCAATGCGCACGAGGTCATCCATCGTCCGATAGATCTGAGCACACTTGACAAAGCCGGTGAGTGTCGATATGGTACCTTCGGGCTGTGGAAGGATCCTGTCCGCGAGAATATAGGCATCATCGACCTCACGAGGAAATTCGGGATAAGAGGTGTTTGGGGTTGCTGGTGGGATGATCAGGTCACGGGACGTGGCCCCTAGCTGAGATAGGGATCTGGGAGGGTGTTAGCCATCTCGCAACAGAAAGCCAAGAGCTTGAGGCCGCCGCTCACCGAACGCCTAGAAAAATGCACCAGAAGATGCGCTTCCCAATCTCGTCGCTGATGAAATCAGTGGACTGATCGTCAGGTCGATTGGGGTCAAAGGAGAGCGATGTCGGGGGAGGCTTTTTCTTATGGAACCCCATCTCCCGCAGGAACAGAAGTGACTCTCCTAGAAAACGACGGCACTGATTCGGGCGCATAGTGTATGCAGCACCCAGACAGAGGAAATAGCTGATAGCGGCGTCGTTCACGGTAATGTTGTCCTTCAATAAGTAGTCCGTGGGGCGCATGGCAAGGGCCACCTTCATACACTGATCGACCATCATGATGGCCCTGGGAAACTTTTCGTAGCTATGAGCGGCCTTCAGGTGGAGGCGTGCCGAGCGTGGAAAAGAGGCCACCAGACCGCCGATCATGCTGGCCAGGAGAGACAGAAATTCGGGGTTCGTTCGATCCTCGCGGTTCCTAAACGCCTCCCTGAAGGTGGGCTCATGAGGAAACGGCGTCAAGGGGTGTATGTAGGTGAAGAAGTCGTCGACCAGAAGCTGCAGTACAGCCAGGGGGGCAATACACTGTTCTGCATCCATAATGATCTGTCCGTTGGGCGCCCCGAGCGAGACAAGTGCGTGGGCGGCATTCTGGAGCGGAGGGTTCATCTCGCGCAGCCCTTCAGTTTCAAGCCTCCTCCGTTTTTCTTCGGCTGCTCGTGCCATTTCGGCAGCCCGGTTGGGCGGGCCTCTTCGCCTTTTGACGCGGTCGTACGTGCAGGCGACTCCCAGCTCCCGACAAGGCAGACAGGGCGGAGAACCTCCTTCGCACTGGATTTAAGCCAAAGCTGCCAGTCAGTAACGAGTCCCACGACCGTCAGCTGCAGAAACGGAAGCCCAGGAATAACCGACCTTGACTTTCCTCTGACTACATAGATCACAGGCCCTCGGGATCCTCGTGTTCTTTCTGCCGTTGCGGGGGGGCACATGATGCAGACTCGGTGGCGGCGGGCGACTGTAGAGTAGTAGGAGTTGTAGGTCCGTGATCCCCAGGCGGGGAGTACTGGATCGAGGAAGCATCCTGGGAGTGATGATGCTGATGGTGATGCTGCTGGGGGTGGGACAGCTGATGCTGCTGTTGCTGGCCATGGGGGTCCTGCTGGCCGATCTGATAGGATATACTCAGCCTGTGGTTGTTGTTGTTGTTAACAGGCGAAGAGGAGTAGGCATCACCACCTCCACCTGCTCCTCCCTGGCCCTGACCATGTCCGTTGCCATTGGCGTTGAGGTTCTGCAGTGTCGACAGGCCAGCGTGGGGATAGGCCGACGGCTGATGTTGTGCTGAGGGTGTGCTGTAATGATGATAAAGAGGCGGAGTACTCGTGGTCGTCGCGGTCGTGGTCGTGGTCAGGAGCTGTTCCAGCTTCACCGGATTCGTTGAGGAAGAGGACGGGGAGGTTGTCGATGGGGTCCGGTGGTGGGCCTGGGCATCATATAATCCAGACATGATGAGCAGGAGCACTCCACTTGACCTGTACCAGTAACACTACAATGGAGACCGAACCGAAAAGAGGGAACAGGGCAGGGCCAGACCAAAGCCAGGGCTCGTTCGTGCGAAGGCAAAATGTCGGTGATTGTCCGGGAGAAGTACGGTAGAATCGAGGAGGGGAAATTCCAGACCTTGACGCGCGGGGGCAATGCGTGTTGGGTGCACACCTCACAAGGTCGAGGCGATCAGTCATTGGTCCAGTGTCCCCCTTGCCTTGCTCCATCCCTGTTAGTCCCCCAAGCTCCATCCTCCACGGCACTGGCACGGCTTAGATAATACCGAGGCCGGCCTCTGTATCCCTGCTCATCATGGGATGTGCATGACTCTTTACTAGGGTTGGTAGAAGGTCTCTAGTGTGTCCGAGCGCCTGAAGCATAGCAGGTCATGCCCTATGCCTCTACCACAGAGGCTCTGTGACGAGATGTTTGTATGCTCTGTATGTGCTGTTCCGCGCAATGAATACAGACGACTGTGCACAGGGGAATGGCGTGTGCCGCGATTGCATTTCTCTTTCTAAACCTCTCGTTCTCTTTTTTGCATGGCAAAATCTAGGCCACGTTTTGTTTTCTTATTGAACATTAAAGACCCTGACCTCGTGGAAGCAGATTACTTATCCTCTCAAATCTATTAATCTTCATCAAGACATATTTGCCCTCCCTTTGAAATACGTTCAGACGCACTGCTTGATCTCGCCTTCAATCCAGCCGAACTCAGTAGCCGAGCTTGTCCTGCGCCCTGGCTGCGGCTTTCCGAGCCCTTCGCCTGTTCCTGATGGCATCCGCCCAGGCAAAGGTCCAGAATGCTGCGACGATGAGGATGAGCGCAAAAGCAGCCCATGACAGAGCCAGGAACCTGCTGCCCCGCCAAGCGGTCAGGCCGTACGCGGCGCCATAGGTCCGGACCTCCTCGACGACCTTTTTGCCGCCGAGAGTGGTGACCATGCTGCCGATGAAGAGGAACAGGCATGAGGCAAGGGCGGACCCCAGGTTGCCGTAGATGGCGAGCTGCTTGGTCCGGTGGGACATCTCGCCCGTGACCTTGATGGCAAAGACAGACCAGGTGGAGAAGCCGACCGAGAGCAGGCCAAAGACGCCCGAGATGATGTACATGGCGAGGATGGCCCTGAGGCAGTCAGAGAGAACCTTCATGGCATCGTTGATGCCGTCGACAGCTTCCTGGACAAGGCCGATGTCGCTCAGATCCAGCTGGTAGGGCCCGACGCTCAGGCTATGGTTGAGAATGGACGAAAAGTTTAGAACTCCTTTATGATGAGTTAGTCAGCGACCACGTGTGTGTTTTCGATGGAAGGGCATGCTTACTGGTATAGTCGGCCGGCGTCGTGCAATTCGTAGTATTGAACGACGCACCAGACGAGGTCGCGTTTGGCGTGAAGTTGCCATAACACAGGTCGAGCAGGTGAACCGAGTACCATTGCTGAATGCCGAGCTTCGAATACAGCTCGTCGGCGAGGTTGTCCTCGATCTTCTCAAGCTCCTCCTTTGCCTCGTCCACCAGGTGCGCAAGCCCGCTCGTGGCAGCACTGGCAGCACTTTCAACGGCAGATGCGGCCTCGGTGGCGACGGAGGTGGCCGCAGTAGCAGCCTCGGCGGCCACGGACGTAGCAGCGCTTGCACCCGCGGCGATGTCGGACGTGAGATCGCTGACCCCGAAGCGCTTGGCCGGGACGGCGTGATATCGCCTCATCAGGTTCGGGGGCTCCGTGATCTGTGGCATGGCAGCCGACCGGATCTTCAAGCTCGTGTCGTTCAGGAGGCTCTTGCCAAGGGTGGAGGTGTTGAACTAGAGGTGCGTTTAGCATACATGTGGGGAAGGAGAACGAATGGCAGCCCTGGACGGAAATGTAGAAAGAGGAGGCAACTCACGTAGATCACATGATAGTCTTCCATATAACCAGGACTATGCCCGGGAATTATGGCGAATATCACCAATATGAGACTGACGGCGGCGAACAGAGCAGACGCTGCACCAGGCCAGAAATACCTGAAGCGCAATGACGGTCTCTGCACATATTGTTGTTGGGGCGGGTAACCCTGCGGTGGTCCGTCGGCCTCGAATGTCTCTCTGAAACTCATCTTCTCGGTGACAGGAGTAGAAATTGACGAGTACCTGCTCGTATGGAATCAAATGATAGGGTATTACTTTGGGTGATAGCACAATATTAAAGAGAAAGACAGATTGAAGAGCAGATCCTAAATCAAAGCTAATGGCGGAGGTGATGATGATGAGGCATCAGGTTGCCAGGAGCGAAGAATAATAAACAACAATGGCAGCCACCTGGGAGAGAAGATTCAACACAAATGCCACTGGTCTAGAACGGCCGATCAGAAAACAAGAGGCCCATATTGTATACGTGTGTCAGGCAAGAAGAGTATCCATCAAAACAATGAGACTGGCTATACTATGTATATATCAAGCTGGTGAGGCTCTCTGTCCCCCTCGCGAATAGTGTATGCCACGGCGGGCGATGCCATGGCGGGCGCCTACTGGCGGAGAGCCAGGCCCTGCTCCAGTCTCAGCACCGCCACGAGTGCTATTGTGGGATTCGCGGCACGTTGGACACACAGGAACCAATGCCTTCGACAAGAGCAAGGAAGGTCTCGGATCCGTTGGCAGTGCGGATAAGGACACTGCATGACCAGCTGGCCATTTGATGGGTCGAAATTCAAGAAGGCCGGGGGCCGGCTGAGGGACCCCAGCGTAAGAATCATGAGCCGGAAGAGCCGTCATATCCTTGTTGTGTGGAGCCACAAGAAAAGTTCAGGGCAGCAACGCTGCTTTCCGGTTGGACGGGATAAACGCGGGTTTCAGGTTACAACGGCGCATCGCCAATGAATTCGACAACTACGGCGGTTCCTACAGCGGCTGTTCGCACTCTGCAGGCCACTCCGAAGCCCTCGTTTCAAAACACACGCAATGCGCAGGGCCTAGTCGAACGACCTTCTCGCCGTTCTCTGGTCATGTCTTCATTTTGAACTCAGGACGAGAGTTCCCTGCCGGTAATATAGATCTCGTCAGGGCTATTGAGGCGAACAATCGTTGGCAGCTGTCATTCGCAGGCTAAGACTGGGGTCAGCACCTCCCAGGCTGTCAGCTGTTCCCAGGTGGTCCTCAAAAGGGCTGGGCTTTTAGAAAAGAGGACCTCAGCTTCGATGTCGCATCTGTTCATCGTGCTATTCATTTGATTTCAGATTATATGTGCACCTTTTGGTGCCCTTCTGGGGCATTTTCATTTATCATTGAAACTCTGTCATGCCCTCTGTTGTGGTTGTTGTTTGATGGGCCATATAATGCATATTGTCAAATTCTATATTCAGGCCCCACGTCCTTCTCTATACGAGATCCTCAACCTCGATGGCGACAAAGTAGACTTCGCAAATAGATTTGACTTCACCATGTGAGGTTTCCTACGGTGAACATAGCCTCTCAGGACCAAAAACACACATGAATGACGGCGGTTACCAGACGGAATGTGACGGAGTGCTAATTATAGTAATTTGGCGTCCAAAGCCACACCCTCCCCAAGCTGGAAACAATCATACCGGATTATGGGTGCATTAACATAACTCACAAGATTGCAGGCACTGCACAAAGATATCCTCATAGCGTTCGATAATCCTATTCCCTGCCCAAATCATTTCAGAGGATCAAGAATTATCCAGGCCGGCCGTATCTGCTACGCAATGCCGGTCCCGGCCCGGGAGCGGAAGATGGATGCCGGGTCCCACTCCCGGCGACTGAATGCACCGCGATTGACATATTTATCGTGTAGAAATATAAACTGTAAGAATGTATATAAGCAAGATTTTATTGGACCTTCTTCCTCTTGTTCCTTATTTCTCTCGCAAGCTACCAACTGCCGATCACCAGACCGCATCACCCTCATTCACTTTTTCTTGAAACAGCTTCTTTAACAACACTGCATAATCCAAATAATCATACAACATGGTCACCGGTGGGAAGCACGTCGTCTTTGATATTGTTGGCACGTGTGTCGGTTACGAGGCCTGGTACGAAGCGATAGACGGACAGATCGGTGACCGCCTGAAGGCCCACGGCATTCACACAAAGCTGTTTGCCTTCGCTTGGCTCGAGTGCTCCGAGCGCGAGTTCACCTTCCTGGACCTCTCTGGCCGATACAAGCCTTATTTCCCCGTTTTCCGGTCACTCTTCCACCGCGTCCTCGCCCAGGTCGGCGTCCCAAACGTCCGCCAGGAGTTCAGCGATGAGGATGCCGACGTGTGTGCCGCTGGTTACGCGGCACTCAGGGCGAGACCTGGCGTAGCCGAGGCCTGGCAGAAGCTGCGGGACGCGGGCTTTACCGTGTGGGCCCTGACTACAGGAGACAAGGAGAGGGTGCGAGGCTACCTTGGCCGCGCCGGCTTGGAGGTTGCCGACGAGAACTTTGTCACCTGTGATGGATTGGACGCGAGAAAGCCCGTTCCCAAGGCCTATCGCTACGTTCTAGACCAGTTCACCGGTGCAGAGCAGACCCCCTGGTTTGCCGCTGCTCATATGTGGGATGCTTCTGGCGCCAAGGCTAGTGGGTAAGCTCGAGTCTCCTCTCAGCTGACTTACGAACTCTTTGTCCTCTTTTCTCTTTGTCCTTTTTTTTTTTTATCTTTATTTCCTTCTTCTTCGTTCTTTTACTTCTTTTGATACTAAATGCTGTATTCTCGACAGATTCAAGGCGGCTTGGTGCTCAGTGTGGGAATACGAACAGGTCCCAGAAACCTTTGGTGAGGTGGATGTTGTGGCGGACTCATTAGTCGAGATGGCAGAGAAAATTATTGAAAAATCCAAGCAATGAGATTAGCCGAAGCCGCACTAGCTTTTGCACATTCGAGGAGCACGGATCAATAATCTCGGAGTTCCGATGTGAGATAGATCACTCAGCATAGAATGCCTCTCTGGAGGAGGGGAAGGAAGAGGGGGGGGATGCGGTTGAGATCTTCGTATCACACCACCTTACGTCGCTATTGAGGCCCAGAGAGCTCGGTACAGTTCCAAGCTACTCTCAGCTTCACGAAATGTATTTCACGTCCTAGATAGAACTCTGCGTCCTGATAGTCATCAGTCTGAGCGACCACTATTTCGATTGGCACAACCGTTTGGATCTTTTGAGATCCGTTCAGTTACGTCTTCATGCAATGATACCAATTCCTCCCGTGTGCTTCGTTTCTGGATACAGCAATTGTCTTTCCATGTTTCCTCATTAGTCGACCTCAGGAGACTCCAACTTGACGCCAGCTCCAGTATCCTCATCCGAGGTTGACGGTTTTGCTTGTGCAGACTGTCCATTGGCCACTTCTTTTGCAATCGCAGGCTTGGCTACTCTCATCTCGATCCTCTGCAATTCAACCTCGATCACTGGAGTCCCTGGAGCCACCTTCGACTTTAAGCGATCGTCGTCGAGATCAAAGTACAGAGCAAAGAAGTCCCCTTCCAACACAGCCACGAAGCCCTCCCACCCGCCCATTGTCAACCTACGATCCTGCCTTGTGACGTCGAATGGACCTTTGAAGTTGTTTTCAGCAAATAGACGCTCCCCGTACTGGACTTCGTACGTCTGCCGGTTGACACATATCCAGTTCCTACAGCATGGAAATGTCAGAGATGCCAGTTAGCAAAATAACATGATTAAATCACTCAGTGTTGACATTGGGAACAGCTATACACTACTTCGAGTATCCGCCTATCCAATGGTGTATCAGGGGACCCAAGCTAGTTGAGAGGCAGCAACAAGAAGAAACAAAAGCTTACATTATTGGAGGATCGTCATGGATGGTGGAGACCAAACCATCAAATTGAGTACCAGGGAACGGCAAATAATACCCAGCAAAAGCGTGCCCAAAGGGAACGTCGTGCTCGGTTCCGGTGTCGATGTACAGCTAGCGGCCCAATTGTGTGATCAGCAGGCAGACATTCGGTCCCCTCCGCCCAGAAACGCAGACATCAAACAAGACTTCTGGGTAGTTGAGAGCACAAACATACTTTGCCTCCCGAGAGGACCACATGTTTTCCCTCGATCTTAGCACTGTATTCTGATGACTTTGGACAGTGTACCACGAGGTTGTTCTTCCTGACAAGCTAGTCAGCTATTTGTCCGAAGGGTTGTGATGACATGACAAGCGTTATCCTCACTTCGTAGGTGGCCCTCACCTGCTTCGATGTTCTTGTCTTCTTGACTTCGCTTGGACTTGCCGTATAGCTTCGATCCCTCCGACAACGGTCGCGAAAGCAACAAGAAAGTCGACTTGTTGAGACATCCCCGCGGTTTGAGTAGCGGGTGCGTCCACTGCCGATCACCGTTGCGCATAGGAAGAAAGAGGGGGTGACCTCGCAGCACCCCGACGAAATATATGTCAAACAGTGACCTTAGGCGGCTGAACCCATATTGGGTCGATCGATGAGATACGTGGTACAGAAGCGCCCATCATTCGATTCCCATCCCGAGGGTGCACTAGTGTTACGGTGAAGAAGCCCAATCGACGCCCACAACGTGGCTCGGGACGGTCAAGAAAAGGCATTCATTAACCGATAAACCCCGCACTTAATTCTCTCTGCATTGTATTCGTGACACGGCACGGAAGCAAGAGGGTTGCAGTCGGCACACATCCCGGGCTAGGTAATATCGCTGAGTGTGGTAGTGCTGCCAGCGTGGCGCCGCCTCGCGAATCCTACGAGTTGCTTCTGCGGACTGATCCGGCCGGTACTTCTGCTGCTGCTCACCGCTTGCATGTATGTGGCTGTGAAACCTGACCCCTCGATTGAGCAGCTATAGCCGTTATTTGAAGCACTGCTGCAGAGACACATCATTCGATGTGGCTGACTCGAGCCAGATGGCTTGGTGGACGGCCTATTATTCGACCCGATCAGCGGGCACCTCCGCCGGCCATGGTGATGGTATTGGTGATATCTTTCTGGAGACGCTGGCGAGAATTGTACCGGAGGGGGCCCAAGAGTAACAAAACTTGCTTCCGGCCATCGCTCAGCTCCGATGGAGACATATTTGAGCTGCTGGTTTGGGGAGCTCGGCTCGGATGAAGGGCAAGAGGAGGTATTACAGCAGCGTAGACACGAGAACGAGATTCAACTATAAAGAGCAGGAGATATCCTCCTCTGATGGAGTGTTTTCTTGTTCTCGAGCATCTCACTTCGAGATTCACAGAGCACCCTGGCTGAACTACCTTCAAAAACTCACCTCTTTCCTCCATTTCCCCAATTCCCTCCAGCCAACAATTCCATCTTAACGAATCCAAACATGTCTTCTCCGTGAGTTAACTTGCTTTTTCGTTATCGTACTGCTTGAGAACCGTCATTTGCTAAGACGAACCACATGTAATTAGAACCAAGACCACCCCGGCGGCTGTTGAGAAAGCCGGCCCCCATGGACCTCTGAGCAGCGGTCCTCTGAACAGCGGTCCTCTGAACAACGGCCCTCGCTTCGGTGAGGAGTCCAGGGAGTCCAAGATGGTTCCGCACCACCTTCCCATGCCTGGTCTCTCTGGCCATGCCAATAGCTCCGTTGGTAGAGTCTCATCGTTTCCTTATACCTTTTCATAGCGCCTCCATCCCCTTGATTATTACTGATCGCCCATTCTTCCAGGCAACCTCCTCAAGGGACCGGTCGACCACGAAGGCAACCTCAAGGATGCTTCACTTACAGTTGGAATTAAACTTGACCTCGAGGCCGAGGTTCACCTTACAGCCAGAGTTAGGGGCGATATCCTTGTTGGTCTTTATTAACGGGGCTAAGCGGCGAGACGTGCTGGTCTCGGGTGACGTTCATCTCGGGGTATGGTCGACGTGTCAAGGATTCCTAGCAAAGATTGGAGAGACTGCCATAGCTTTTCTGACTTTTACTTGGGATGTGTGTGTATTGGGCCCTGCAGGTTTCGCTCTTGGCTCGATCACACTGTCACTGGCTACGCTCATTTAAGCTAATGAATACACGCACTCTTGCACCCTTAAACATGAGATACATTTGGCACTATCATCACGCTATGACCATCATCAATGAGACCTTTTCATTGGTGGTTGATTTGTGAGAAGCTTCGGGTAGTAACCCACATAACACCTAATGCTGACCACCAGCATTCCCTGAAAAGGCGAGGTACTTAGTCTGAAACCGCCACACTAATGTAATTTAATCATGCTCTGCATACCGGCCCACAATACGAGGGGAAGCGATTCAATCATTACAGTCGTCAGGACGGCGTATTGGGGACGGACAAGGAAGCAAGCGCACGTCCCTGTGCATCCACACTACTTAATATCTGTGCGATGATCTCGCGGTGTACCAACGGTGAAAGAATGAGCAGGAAGATGTCATGGACTATTTACTGTAATACTATACTTGGCAAGGGTCACCTCAGCAGGCCTAGACTACGCCACGAGCTCACGCCCTCTCCCGCGCTGCAGAGTAGGGTTGGCCATCACTGATTGGCTTGATCAGTATCACACGCTACCGGTCTGCGGGCTTTGTCAGAGATGAGTCTGGACCGCAAAAGCGACAGTAGGGTACAAAGAAGAACTCTGCTGTGCGGTTTGCAACCACGAAAGTTTATGGCTCGAGGTGAGCGGTGGCGCTCTCACCTATATGGGAAGTAGGCAATCATTTTCATCAATCACCAGCTGTTGAGACACTGGGGGACGAGATCTGAGAGAATTGAAGCCGCTAGTTGTCAGTCACTTATGTGTCTCATTCTAAGGTCAGTCCGACGATGAGAGCACGTCTGACCAGATGTCGTGAGGACAGTGACTGAAATTTGGGAGAACTTCTCCAGTGCATGCTTTACAACAACGTCAGTTCGACCGTCCTGGTTGACTTCGGCACGTCTTCAGCTCATCCGTTCGGACGAAAAGCAGTCTCATGACCAGATGAATCAATAATCGTCTACTCAAAACAATGTATATCCACTCACTAATTAGCATCAGGAGGCCTTCGGCTCCGACGGCTACTGTCCATGTCCCTCTCCCTCCTTGATGTTGTCAGCACCAAGTCTGTCCGTCTCTATTGCTTGATGTATGTTTAATTTTGAGACGTTTGATCGCACTGCCGTGCGATGCCATATAAGAGCGCAGATAGGGGAGGGATGTACGGAATGAATTACAGGACAGAATGGGACGTAGTTATCGCCAACCATGGTCAGCACCGCCCATTTTAGTGAACCCATTCAGTCACACAGTTTACGTGGTAGCGATGATAAGAAATACTTGTCCATTCAGTCCAAACTGTTATCAAAAACAAGCTAGCTCGAGTGAGCGATGGGCTGCGAAGGTGTATTACTCGTTGTCACGGGCACAGTTGTAGGCTGAAGTCGTAGGTCCTTGTGCTGAGCCCCGGATGCACACCTGGAGCGATGAAAGAGGGTCAGATGATCACGCCATTAGATGGCGCTGTGCCAGCATGAACACAAATAGCGGCTGAACAGGATTTACGAGCCACGAAAAATCCAAATTACAGCACAGATGCCTCAAAAGTACCGCGGCGCAGGTGGGAGCTGTGCTGTTCACCAAATATTAGTCTGGCGCAAGTTGGGGGCGGAACTCTCAGCCCTGAAATAACCTGGTAGGCTCATTTTAGGCGAGCAGCCGAACGGCAGCGACATATTTCTATTTGAGTTTCTCCTAGCTCATACGTAATCACTCAATCTCACAGCTTGGATTCCCGACTTCCTTCAGCCCTGCTCTGATTGTGGTACGATAGAAGCCTTCCTTCACTAGATAAATAGGTTGGCGACCGGCATTGGCATTGTACCATCACCCCGAATACATACGCTAATTATCATCAATAACAGGGCCGTGTGCCAAATTTTACAGTCTGGTCCTGTTGGGAGAGAGCCACCGCCACAGATTGTTGAATATCCATCTTTCGTACATCAACAAGCATAGGACCTTGAACCTCTGGTTTACAGCCATGGCCACCAAGTTACTTTCTCAATCCGATGCGATACCCGCACCGCTGCGCATCTGCCGGAAACGCCTCGACACAGCTTTCACCGAGGTGCCTGCGCAAACAATGACGCCAGAACTTCAGGCCTTGAGATGTGGCACACTTTCGAGACTTCCCGCCCAACCAATTTTTGACCATTCCGAAGGTCTCATCCACGAGCGGACTCCGATATCCAAAGCGTGCAAGTGTCAAAAAAGTCCAGTCTCACCGTCCGCATCCCCAGTATCCTCTTCGAGCAGCTTTTGCTCGAGCAATAGAAGCACATCACTTGACTTCTCTGCCTTGTTCATGAAGTCACCAACCCTCCGTCACGGCCTCGAGAACTGCACTTGTAACCACGGCAATGCGTATCGACAGAGTCCGTTGCAGGGAGCTTGTGGACTTGCCCAGAATCGAGGATATAGCATTGGCTCCGATCTGGCAGCTGTCTTTTCGAGTTGAGTTTCAAGAGCACTGGTTTCACGAGAGTTTCGGACAGGCCGTGTGAGAGAATTTTTTACCGCAGACGATGCAGGACTTTGGCACTGATGCTGAATAGATGGGGGGAAAGATCCTAGGTGTGGGTCGAGCCCTTACATCACTTACTTCACTCGCTTCGAAGGGGGAAAACTGCCGGATCAGTAACATGCTTTTATTTTTGGCTTCAATTTTACCATTCAAGAGATACCAAAGCCTTAATTAGGCCAAAACTTCCAGTGTCTGTTTCTAAGGGCTTTGACCTAGATAAAAGCCACCCCCAGAAATGACACCTGAGTTGCACTCTTTCTCCAAGTACCTACTAATTTAGTGATTTTGTATATCCCTGAGATGAATACTGTTTGTTCAAATTAGGATACTCAACATCCTGATTTGCTCCGGACATACGGCAGCTAGAAAACTCTATATCGGTGACAAGACCCCAAGCCACGTCAAAGACCGCAGTCAGACAATATCTCTAGTAATGTTTGACCACCTAGTAATCACCTCGATCAGTTAATTGTCATGGAAGCACCCTTACTATGCCTGTCACGACTATTCTGACCTCGTATCGCTGTAAAGGGTTTAGGAAATGGGTTGACTCCACACTATTGCTGCTCGCATTTATGTTACGGATTTAAGGAGCTAAGAAACGGAGATTATCTCAAATGCAGCGAAGTTGGATGTTGAGGATTGAACTTTTTCCGGTGGTCTATAAAGCGTCCTTGACAATTTGTCAACAGTGGACTTTACTGAAAATCCTGATACGAGCCAAATCGGCACTTAGTGTCTTCCCACCATGTACTGCAATTGGCAGCATCTGAGTGATAATGCAGTAGAAGCTGCCCCCTGCATTGGTGACTTTACCAATACCTTCGTCCTCGGTTCGACCCCCCAGTCAAATCGAGGCTACCAAGTACTCTCTGAGGTGCCGAGAACCTTGGATCTCTCCAGGCACCGGCGAGCCCATCGAAAGTCCAGGGCAGGCTGTCAGAATTGCAAAAGGCGGCGGGTCAAGGTACGTCATCTGCCAGCGCACGACTTTCGCGGTCACTGTTACGAAGCTGATGACAAGATGTATGGCAGTGCGATGAAGCAGAACCATGCGAAAATTGCAGCAGAAGAGGAGAGAATTGTCTGCGCCCAAGGAGGAATAGTAGACGACCTTTGAGCCCGCGCCCCATCTCGACGCCACAAACGCAGACTGTTCTCACGAGCCTCACGCCGACCAGAGGGGACATTAATTTGTTCGACCTCAGATTGTATCATCACTTTCTGACAAGCACGTATCAAACGCTCTTGTTTGAACCTGAAGTCTGGGAGCACGTGTCTCGGCTCTGTTTCGAGTTCGACTTTGTGATGAATGCGATTCTGAGCGTCGCAGCACGCCATCTCGCCTTCCTTCGGCCGGGTGACTCGACATACGCAGATGCTGCAACCAGTCACCTATGTCGTGCGTTGTCTAGATTCCGCGTTGCATTGTCCAACGACCTGGTCGTCGTTCATCCCGATGCCTTCATCGCTACCTCACTGCTGCTCCAGTTCGAGGTCTGGGCCGAAACAGACTCATTCGTCCTTCAGAATAGCAGCGACTCTCCATCATTCAACCCATCGGAAGATCATATATTCTCGTTCTGTTCGAGTTTGAAAGAGATGTTCCTTCAAAGCTTTCCGCGTGCGGCCGTGCAAAAGTCGACACTAATGCCTCATATTCAACACAATTCTGTGAACACACTGGCAACACAGGTGCAGCTTGACGAGGGAAAGCTGGCTGTTTACCATCAACGCCTCTCCTACCACCGCCCAGTCAATTCAAAGATTCTCGATATTGCTTCACATTGTCCTGAGGTTGCTGAAATTGGTATGGTGGACCAAGAACCAGCCCCTACTTTCAAACGGCACGAGGTGCCCGATGAGATCTGCGATGGATACTCCCATATTCTTGGGCAGGTCTCACTCATCCTCTCATTTCTGCCTCAAGATGATAAACATCATGGTGTTGATCCTCCCGGTTCGGAAACAATGCAAAGACTAGCAAGGCATATCATGTCATTACCGATATTATGTCGTGGTACCTTCGCGTTAATGATCGCTAAGGCTGACCCACATGCTCTGATCTTGCTGTATCACTTTTATCGAGCTGTGAGGAGACTACTACATTCGACGGATTACTGGTGGACACACAAGAGAGCTGCAGTGTTAGAATTGGCTTTGAAGCAGTGGTTGCTAGAAAACTATGCGACAGACACACTGAGTTCGGAATAAAAGCGAGGATGGTACTCCCAAGCATGTTATCTCAGGAGAGAAAACCGTAGAGTCAATGCTTTGTGCTGTATGATACATTTTATCTGTAGCATCACCTCATGAAGAGGAATGACTTTATCTGATTATTATTAATTAGGGCAAAAGCCCACAGTGCAGCTCTCGGTAACCATCTCAGCCTCCCATCTCAACTCGAGGATGATGATCAATAGATGCGGTAATCATGCCTTTCCTCTTTGGGCTCGTATCGCCATACTCAGCTTAGTGCTTTTCTCTTACGCATTACCCAAGGATGAATAACAGATGGCTCAGTCTTTTACTGGATATTGACATAACCTTGGAAGGGACAGTGGGGATGCGGGCAATGCCAACTATAAAGGAAGCTGAGTCGTCCACCGTTGTTTCAAGGACAACATGGCGTATCAACTCGAACTTGTACCGTTCTTTCCTCTCTCTATACATCATGGTGTCTTTATCTCAAATTGTCGCGTCAAACAAACGCATCGCCGCCACATTTCCTGGCCAACTAGTGGCAGTCTTTGTGGGAGGCACCAGTGGTGTGGGCGAATATACCCTCAAAGCCCTGGCCAGGTACGCTCCTCGAACCCGGATCTACATCGTTGGGCGTTCCCAGGAGTCTGCCGACCGGATCATCAAAGAATGCCAAGGCATCAACGCAAATGGCACATATAACTTTATACAAGCCGACATCAGCCTGCTGAAGAACATTGACGACGTATGTCGCCAGCTCAAGAGCAGAGAGAAGGCGATCAACCTCTTATTCCAGACTCAAGGCACTATGGCCTTCTCTAAGAGTATGTTAGCTTTTGAGTCTTCTTTTCGTCCTGCTGCTGTTTCACTAACAAATGACAAAGCGACATCTGAGGGACTTCCACTCGCTTCCGGCATCACAAGTCACGGTCGTACACGCTTTTGCCTCAACCTTCTCCCTCTCTTACGAAACGCGAAGACCCTCCGCCGGGTTGTAAGCGTTGCGGCCGCAACATGTGAAGGTCCTTTCGACGTCAACAATCTCGCCGGCGAGGGCTATTCTCTACACCAGTGGCGTGCCCAGACTGCGTCCCTACAGACACTGTTGCTCGATGAAGTGGCTCGGCGTGCACCCGATGTCTCCTTCATTCATACCGTTCCAGGCGTCGTCAAGAGTGGCATTATGCGCGACGTAGAGCCGACCCTCGGGCTGTCCATCATCATCGGCATCAGCAAACTCCTAGCGCCGTTCATTGAGACCTCACCTGACGACTGTGCTGAGCAGCAGTTATTCATTGCTACGTCTGCCAAGTTTCCGGCTCGGCAGCACAGTGCCGATGAAACAGGCGTACCGTTGACTGGAGGCCTCGAGACGGCGAGAGGAATTGATGGTCAGATAAGCAGTGGTGTGTACTCTGTCGATAACAAAGGCGAGAGCGCTTCGCCCCAGGTGGAGAACCTTGTGCGCCAGTTCAAGAGTGACGGCTCTGCAGAAAAAGCGTGGGAGCATATCAGAGCGGATTACATTAGGATTACAAGTGTGGAAGTCGAGGTCTAATTTGTTAATTACATAGTAACTACTTGACTATAGGTTTGGAAGATCGCTCACGGCCACACAAATCTTGGGTATGAAGGAGACGACACAATTACATCTCACTCAATAGACATCCAACTGAATCATGTTGTCTTGAAACCACAGGTCCCATCTTTTATTACAAATCTCGTTGCCTTGGCCAGGAAGCGAACGTAGAGCATAATGAAACGATCGATTAATGCAGCAGTTGCTTCACGAAGTGCTGCCGGATAGTATCGGGAAGTTAAAAGGTACATGACGCTCCAGATTGGGATCAACCTTGAAGGCCGCAAATAAAGAACGAGAAGCTTCACGGCATACTTATACGACCTGTCGACAAAGTCTCCCAAGGCGATTCCAGTCTTCATACTCGAAGTGAAACTTGAGGCTCATGAGACACGACTCAATCAAAAGAATCGATGTGAAATGATTCCGTTCTTTAGTCGCCCAAATTGAAGGCTTTCTAGTGTACAAAGCGTCTACAGTCCCCTAGTTTGTACAGTCTAACCAAGTCGATGCATCAAATCTTGAGCCTAACCTGCGCCCTCACCGGCTTCGCGCGCACCATCAGCGGGCCCTTGATCCACAATGCGTAGGATTGCTGCTTCGCCCAATTCCTGCTTTCCTCACACAGCTCCAGGTCGTACTTGAAGAGCATCGTGGCCAAGATGAGTCTCATCTCACACTTTGCCATGTTCTGACCCAGACAGTTACGAGGGCCGAAACCAAAAGGCTGGTGTGCGGCGAAGGCATCGTTCTCGTAACGCGGATCCTCTCCGAGCCAGCGCTCGGGAATATACTTGTCTGCGTCCTTGAAGTTCGCCTCGGAGTGGTATGTCGACCAGTGATGGACTGACACTCGTGTGTCCGCTGGAATCCATCTGCCGCAGACCATTGATCCTCCAGGTAGCACCAGTCGAGGGCTACCAATCGGCACTGGTGGGTAGACTCGAAGTGCTTCTTTGAGACCTAAAGTTCGGGGGTGACAGTTAGAACTCTGATCTTGGAGCCCGGCAGATATCTGTAGACATCTATTCACTCACAAGCATTGAGGTATTTTAGGTTGGCAAGACTATCAAAATGGATCTCCTCCAAGCTGCGGAAGCTGCTGCGTACTTCCTCAACCAGCATTTTGAACCTTCTCTGGTCGCACAGGAGGTAATAGATAGCGCCGCTTAGAAGAGTAGCTGTGAGAAATCCCTCGAGTCAGCACAATTGGGCAAGCATTTTGAGGGTTCATAACTGAGTAGCAATCTGTTTAAAGTCTTACCCGTCGTTTCTGAGCCTGCCAGCATGAATATTTCCGAGTTTGAATGCATCTCCTCTATTGTCAACCCCTTGCCTTGTTCCAAAGCTTCCATGACGAGGTTCCACACGTCAGGCTGGTCTGAACCCAGTTCAAGGCGCTTGTCGACGCGCTCCGCTGAGTGCCTACAGTGAGCCACTCGCTGTTTGGTCACCCATTTCGGCTCGAAACGAGTGAAGATGCTGTTCAGGACCGGATAGTAACAAATGACTGACACGAAGGGCAGCATCTTGAGGCTTTCAAAGATGGCCCGGACCCAAGGGCTGTATTCGTTCTTGGCAAGAAGGTCGAGGTTCTGGCCGAAACAGAGCTCGGCCATGACGTCGAACGTGGTGAAATTGAGCAGCTGGGTCATCTCCACGGGCTTCGTGCCGTCATTGCCCACCTCCGAGATCTTGTACATGAGCAGGTCGACATATTTTTTGAAGAGGTGCTGCTGTTGCTTCAGGGCGCGCTCCGAGAAGGCGGGTGCAAAGAGGCGGCGGTAACGTGTGTGGCATTCTTGATCGGTTGTGAGTATGCTCAAGGTATCTTGGGACGATCAGTCAGTTGCCGCATCCCTCATGATGAATCAAACCAAGCCTGATCCTTACTGTTCACGGGCTGAGGGAAAAACTCTTGTGCCTTCTCGGTAACCTTGGGGCCATGGATGTCATGCCATGCCTGTGCCGAGGTGTAGCTCAAGTCGGTTGGGCCAAATCTAACCACTGGTCCATATTCGTCGTGAAGGTCTTTCATCCAAGGCACGTCACGGCCTTGGAAGTATTTTGACCAGTAAGGAAGGCGACTGAAGGCGCACAGCTTCGGCCCAGGGATCCCAGCAAGAGGATGAAAGGTCACACAGTACAGCGCAGTGGCAACATAGTATAATACTAATGCGGCGACCAACAGGAGGATGGAGTCCAGCATGATTCCAGGCGGTGACGACGTAGCCGTGAATTTTAGTGCTTCCTATGAGAAGAATGGGAAGGAAAGTTTCAATTCACGACAACCGTTGCATTTTTTTTCTTTTTTTGAGTGACCAGATCTGGATCATTACGGTCGCAATTGGCCCGGTCACTTCTTTAAAAAAAAGAAGAAGAAGAAAAAAAAAGGTCGTGTACATAGGACTTGTACAGGATGCAGTCATGCCAGCATAACCAATCACGTGGACCAACCAGCTAATCTGTTGAACTCTAACTCGGAGGAAAATGCTGGAAATTGATTCTCATCCCCTTGTTCAGCCCAGGGTACCCGCCTATACTTGGTAAAATCCTTCGCGCAAAGGATTCTTGGGCTCCGTCAGCTGGGTGATAGCGCATATGTTTTAGCAATACGACGTTGTTTCCTGCAGCACACAAGGTTAACTCTGACATCGAACCGTTGTGCGTCTTTTACATACAGTGGTACGCAACCAACCCCCTTGTCGATTGCGAGAAGGATCCATCGTCCTGGGCCCTTGTTCTTCGTGAGATCATTCGGAAGCAGAATAAGATCATCGAGGGAGGGCACCCAACTATCTTGTCTTCTGGTTGCCGGATTGAGAAGCCGAATCCACCAGCGTTTGTGATATATCACATCACTCTCACAGAAGTCAAGCCCGCAGCCCATTTTCGCAGCCGAGGAATAAGGATAGTTGGCCCAGCTGAGCACAGTAAGACGCATGAACACAAATTATCAAGAAATCTGGTCCCAACGCTATTTGGTCATCGATAAGGATGACCTTGGCATCTGTCTTGTTGATTCGAAATGCAGTAGGGTTGATTAGCGTCGCTCACGTTGCAGGCAGGAATGTCTTGAAGGCAACTCGGCATACTGAGACGTTCTATATGGATCATCGGCAGATGGAACCATACCCTTGGCTCCATAGGCTCCCTGGTCTGGCTCAGGACAGGCACAGACCATGCCCAGTGCTCTCTTCATGACTTCACCATCGGTCATCACGAGTAATTACTGTGAGAATGTTCAGATTGCGTTAATTGAGAGCACACAGCACGAAGTCCCACTCTTGAGTAGAGTCGCCTCTCATCAGCCATTCAACTAACAAAGGTTCAATTTTGCGATCGGACGAAATGCTCACTCGGTTTAGGCAGCATCGTCCGTTGTTGCATATACTAAAATAGTGAAGAGAGACAGGTAGCAGAGCGCTAGGGTGTGTAGGAGCCGCGGCAGCTCTATGACCTAGACTTCCGGTATCCGCCAGGGATGGCATGCAAAGACGGTGAAGCCGTTGGGTGTGATCTGCTTTCTCCAAGCAACTGATCATGCCATTTCGAGTATGTTTCGAAGACGCGGTTCAGTGAAAGAGAACGATAAAGCAACGAGTTTTGAGCAGGATCGTGCAGGCCTTATGGGTGGGCCCTCCAAGCAAAACCCACATGGTGGATCGGATGCCCAAGGGACAACAATATCGAGGAGGATAATGTTGTAATCCCGAAGGTACGGTGTGCATGCACGTGGGGAAAGCGTTTTTTTCCCCCAATGGATTGGCCAGGGTCCGCGTCTTGTCATTGTTCCAAATGTGACAGGTGCGCGAGCCACCTGGGCAGCCGACTGACGGCCAATACGAACCTTGAAATGCGGAGGCATGAGGTTTCTCTCAAACTCCTTTTCTCATGTGTGCACGCGATCTGCCCGATCATCCTTTGTAGCTTTGGCTACCCAGATGAAAACACTCTTCAGTGTCCGCCCTGTCGATTCATTTACATTTTGAATGATGGTACATCTGGACACATCCAGCCATCATAATAGATCTTTCGGTCCATATAGACTTTTCCTTAAGTGTACAAGAAAGATGTACTATTTATTACTAGAAGTTAGAACGCATGACGCTTGGAATTCAGCACGGTCGGAGGATTCCAAGGGCGTTCCCTGCGTGTTGGATTGCCTTCCCATTCTAGCAATATGCGGAGCTGAAAAATTGTAGTATCGGTAGGAGTAATAAGCTCCATCTGCAACTCTCATATAAGCACTGCATTCCTGAGACTTCAAGGAGCGGCCTGGCTAAGGATTTGTTAGTACATAGTAGGAGCAGCATGCACGTGTACCATGCAGGCCTGTGATAGAGAGTTTCCCGAGGTCGGACTTTGTTAGGCACCCGTCTGCTCCTTACTTGGTAGACAACTATGCACAACACCCTTTTCTGGTTACCTGTTTTTTTTTTTTTTGAAGAAGAAGAATAAGAAGAATAGGTTTCCTTAATTTCCTCTGAGAAGCTCTTTGTTATATTGGCTATCTTAAATACTAACACGTTGCCCATTTCTAAAGTCGAGAGCATTGTATGCACGCGAGGGGTTGCCCCAGAAATATAGCAGGGGTCATGTTTCAAGGTTGAATTCGAAGAAAAAACGACGAAGAGGCAAAGACATGAAGTACCAAGAGGTGTCTGAGGATTATGAACATTTGCGCCTTGTTACTGACTTCTTGTGCCAAAATAACGCCCGAAGGTCCTTCGTCTGCTCCAACCGACAGCTTCCATCTACTTTTCCTGCACTGAGATGCTATCAATTGTTCGCTGCTGAAGGTCTGGGTGCCTACTGGGAAGTGGTCGCACCGCCTACTTTTTTCAGACCTCGACTGAGTCGTTATAGACTGTTGAGCGGTGTCAATTCGGCCTGTCCGAGATGAGTACATATGTGACCGCTGAATCGCTCAAACCTTAACGATGTCGAGCCTCCATGAGGTTTTGCAAGGTCCAGTCTCACCAGAATCTTGCATGATTATTAGCTGTTCGCACCATCGTTGATTCCTATTGTGTCGTCCCAATAACCCTTCATCCTTCCCAAGGTGCATAAAACCTCATCGCATATAGACTTTTCCATCCGCCGGATATACAAATATCCAATCATCTCGCCAAGAGATTCAACGACTCCTTCAACAAGAGGACCAGGACGATATAAAGTCAACAATGAAATCCACCAGGCAGGCGATCTGATCCACAGCGTGTTCATCCAATCATATATGCTTTCCCTTTCAGTGTACCGGATCTTGTCATGCCATCATAATGCCCGGTTGCGTCGCCCAAGCTTGAAGATCGTTTGTGACATTCCTTGGCAGCCGGGGGTTCTCTCATTAAGAAACACAGCATCTCATTCAATTTCCTTCTTTTCTGTTCTGTGCCCCATCAACTCACCGGGGTTCTGTGCTGTCGCCTTACGGCCGGCGGTTAGATGAACCACGGAGCGGGACAGTTGGAGTTCTTCAGCTCCCACCACCTAAGCGGCTCGACCCTGTCCTCATCCGCCTGGAGGTCCTGCTGCTTCCAGAAATTCTCAATCAGGCTCCGCAATACGTGTACGTTTCCAATCTTCCGATCCGCATCCATTCTGTCCAGGGTTCGCAAGATTGTGATCTTCTGCCTCTCCGTCTGCGACTCGCACGCCACCACAAACAACGGCCAGGGGCTCGTGCAAATTTCCAGGCCAGCGAGCACCTCGAACGCCGAATCGATCCAACTAGAGCTCCGACTCAAGGCGCTGTTGCTGGGGCAGATGGCGCGCAGGTAGAGCAAGGCGGCGATGCGATACAGCTCGGCGGTGAGCTCGACCTTGGTCCGCTCCTTGACCTGGCGTTGCTGGTAGTCGGCAGGGAGCTGCTGTTCGTGCCTCACGAGGCGGTCATGCAAGCCCTTGTACGTCCACATCACGGGCGGATGGTCAGAACGCACGTCTTCCCCGGAGGACTTGTGAGTTGCGATGTAGCGCAGCTGGTTGATATCATGGATGATCTCCATGATCTCGATAGAGCAGCCGAGAGACCCGATGATCTAAGCGAGGATGTGAGCAGCTGGTCGAAGGAGGAGGCGATTCGTCAAGACTTACGACGCTCTTGTCGAGCTCATTGCCTCTGATTAGCTGGAGCGACGCAGCGCTCTCGTAACGATGCTTATGAGGCTGGCTGAAAGCACCAAGTATCTCCTGCGATGTGTCAGAGCCTGACGGCAAAGCCCAAGTACGCTTACTTGAGGGGCTCTGCATAATAGTGCAAAAATGTGGTGAGAGCTCGGGCGAAGAAGATTGTAACTTACATGATATAGAAACCAGGTGTTGAGGAAGTCATAACCCAAGGCGCCCCCTTTCTTGTTAGCATACAGTTGCAGCATCTTCCTGGAGCCGTCCATGTAGATATGCCAGTCGGCTTCGGACTCATCGAATACCTTGTAACCCACCATCAGCACTAGACTCGAAAGGAGTATCTCGAGAGAGGAATGAACAACTTACGTTGTACACGCACAGCATCATGGACGCGGCGATCTGTGGTTCCAGCTGGCCGTCGACGATAGCCTCGGACTGCAGTGAACGACCTAAGAACGCAATAGCCTTGGTCTTGTAAGGCAGAGCGGCGCCGGTACCGTGAAGATGAAAGGCAGACAATGCTATCATGGCACTGCGGAGAGCTTGCGCAGCGAAGCCATCGCTGGTCATCGCCATGGGGAGAAGCTCTTGTCGGAACCCATTGTTGGCATCGACGGTAGAAATCAGGCCAGCGATCTTCTCTCTGTCTTCCTGGAGGTCAGTTTCCCGTGGTTGGCGGGGTACAAGAGGTGCAGTGCAGCTCACAATATGAGAGCAGGTTGGCGTCATGACCCTGTAGCTCAGGGAAAAGGGTGAGACTCTGCTGCGGCCGGGTGTTTGGGTTGCTGAAGAGGGATAGAGACCCGATGCCGCGGCGACCCTGCTCAAAATCATCGAATGATATGTTCAGGAACTGCTGGCCATAATAAAACCCCGAGGAGTGGTCCTGCTCCGGAGCGGTGTGGGTGGGGAGGTTGGGTGTCTTTCTGCGGCCATCCGGCTGATTAGGCCACACAAGCTTCCTATCATAACCTTCACATTGCCGATTTGTTCTTGTACAGTTATTACATGTCGGAATTCTCTTGTCGCAGCCGATTTTTCGTCCTTTATGCGCGTGACCCAGGACGTTAGTAAGAGCCCACGTCAGAAACAGGTGAGACCAGCCTCCAATTCCTTCGAGGTGCATCATGGGCACATCATGGTCAGTGGAGTGGGGAGCAACTATATGGCGCATGGTAATATAAGGAGGTGTGGACGTAATCACTCACTCTTGCATGTCCAACAACCGGGTCTGGGCTGGTTGGTGTCCATCCTCTGCTATATCTCTTCAGGACCCCGGAGCCAGGCGTGGCCCCACGAACAGCGAGCCCGAAGAGAGCAGAATGGATCAAGCCCGTCTGTCGAGAAATGTGTCTCTGTCTACTGACAGGTGGTTATATGTCCAGATCAGTGATGCGGCGCACTGGGTGAGTCCAAGGCGGTGCCGCAAGGCTGCATCCTCCCACAGACACAGCTGGCCTGTGCTCCGAAAAGCGCTGCGTCTCACCTAGCGCCCGTCGCCTTGGTATTTCTCTTTCTTCTTTAGAAGTCCAAAATTTGCGAGATGCCTCTAGATCGGCGACATCGTTGCCTTTGAAGACATCGTCCCAGCGTCCGCCCTGGCTGTTGCTTCTCCTGGATGGGTGCAGTAGCAGTCGTCAAGGTTGGAGGGATGCTTTTTGGGATGTGCGACTCGCCTGTTCCCGTTGGGTAGGCATGCACGGGTGGGCAGCAGAAGGCTCCTTCCCCCTGCAGCCTGTTGTACAGCCGGTAGCTGAACGTGTACAATGTACGTACTGCAGCTTGGCCTGACCTTTCGGGAATAAGGGCCGCTTGGGAACGGCACAGAAGCAACTGGCAAAAGCGGGGGTGGCAGTCCTGCGGCGTACGGTGCGCCACCAAGACACGGGATACGAGAGTAGCCACTGTTTGAGCAGCATTAATAATAACCAACCAGGTGTATGAGCTCGTTGGGTAGGCTGCCTGTCCGCCTTCCACGTTGTGACTGCACCACTGTCACGATTCTGGTGTGAATAGCATGGGATTCATCTTAGTATTGTAGACAGACATGCGTAGCCACACATCCTCTCAACAAGTTAGTAATTGAGGGACTCGGAAACAACTGCCACAAGGATGGAATTGAACTCGTAAACGGGGCATGGTCAACTTAACTTTTTGTAGTATGATGCCCAGATGAACTGCCTTGGACGATATGTGCAACAATTACGCGATCCCTGGGGTCTCAGGCATCTGGACGGGGACCTTTTCGATGTCTCAAAGCCCTTGGACCATATATATCAACGACGTATACTTGAACAAATTGTGGGTACAAGAGACGACTGGGTCTCTGATTGCCTCTGAACGTCTATTTCTGGCAAATATTAAGCGATCCATTCTGATATAGGGCCGACAGTTTATGGACAGTCTTCATACGGGCAGGTCGCCACTGCTTGTATTCTGGAGTAGTAGACTTTTCCCTCTCGCCCCCTGCAAGTACTCCTGGTACTTCAGCTTTTCACGAGGGAGAGCACTAAACTGGCATTCCAAGGATGCCGATGTGTTGCAAAAAGGAGAGACCGCCACTGCGTACATGACGGCATGATCGCCCCAAGTGTTCCATATTCGAATGTTATTCACCACAGAAACATCGAAGGTTCAGTAGTCTGTTGGCGCTAATAGGGCAATGAGTACTTTTGAGATAAGCACCTGCACTCATCATCACACCTGAATGTAGAATCTGTTCTCGCCCCCAACCTGTGCGCTAGGTACTTACTACGTAGGTTCTGCTGCTGTTGGGCGCCAGGGCGTCTCTCTTAGAATTCACAGAATTCAACTCGGGGCAGACTTGATTTTGTGATATACTATAGCGCCCACGTTGTGGATTAGAATCCCACCAGCTACGGCGTAATATAAGCGTCGGGCTGTTCCGTGCTCTCAGTCAGTCTCGGGATTTGTGCGACTGAGGTTTTTGGGGATCCAGAACACGAAATAAGGGCTGATTAGCGGCCTCAGCACCAGGGCAAACGCCGTGCTGACAAGGAGCTTGAGACAAGCTTGGAAGCGCTGTGGAGGGGTGGACGGACATATAGCATTACAGACGGCGATAGGTACAGAAGAACTCCCTGTCTGTGTGAAGAAGAACCCCGACAAAACCCGATGTAAGTTGGTGATACAACTGTGTCAGGCTCGATACCCTAATAAGTCTCGTGTGAGGCGATGTCAACACTGCTTTGGTATGATGTCGAAGGGCAATGTGATGTTGCGTCCTGATTGTTGCATCGGAAGTCACTGCTGCAAAGGCTTGTTCTTCTGAACTCCAAGAATATCACCTGTCCTTTTGAGAGTTTACATCACGAGTAGGAATAACGAGCTGGCTTCTTTTCTCCTACATGTTAGTTTATTTCTGAGGTCACGGCCAGGGATCCATGCGTTGCTGAGCCGAGGCATTGAGAATGCCGGTCTCGTTCCCGAGATTTCAAGGCCGTCACTGCCTCCGAAGACCGGATACTATCGGGTGTGAAGAGAAAGAAGTGCCCCTCCTCCACGATTGAGGGACATGGCGACCTTCTCCTGCTCTCCTTCACGTCAAATTGGCTCCCTTTGACAATATGTACAGGACGGTTCTATCTAGATGTGCGCAGCAGGCAGCACCAGCACTGCGAGCTGGCGCCCGCCGAAGCTATGCAGCGTCCGCCTCGGTGCCGCCATTTGACTGGCAGGACCCCCTCAACGTTAAGAATCTATTGACGGAGGAGGAGCTGGCGATAGCTGAGACCGCGGAGAAGTACTGCCAGGAGCAGTTGCTACCAAGAGTCCTCCGTATGCCGCCCCCAGTCGGCGCCCACACGACCTCCCCCCCCCCTCCTATTCTTCCTCGCCTCACCCGCTGCCTCTGACCTATCTAATAACGGGATATGTCTACTGATCCCTCGCGGACGCATTGTTTAGAGGCCTACCGCGACGAAACCTACCACCGCGAGATTCTCTCCGAGATGGGCTCCCTTGGCCTCCTCGGCGCGACCATTGACGGATATGGCTGCGCAGGCACCTCTAATGTGGCCGGCGGATTGATCACAAAGGCCGTCGAGCGCGTCGACAGTGGCTACAGGTCGGGCATGTCGGTGCAATCTTCACTCGTCATGGGAGGTATATATGAATTCGGCACAGAAGAGCAGAAGGACAGGTTTCTGCCCGGCATGGCCAAAGGCGAAGTACTTGGCGCCTTCGGCCTGACAGAGCCGAACCACGGTTCCGACCCCGGCTCGATGGAGACGACCGCGCGCCCGCACCCGACCAAAAACGGATACTATCTACTCAGTGGCGGCAAGACGTGGATCACAAATAGCCCAATCGCAGACGTGCTGATGGTGTGGGCCAAGCTGGCGGAGACGGGCAAGATACGCGGGTTTTTGGTGGAGAGGTCAAGGTGCCCCGCGGGCACGCTGGAGACGCCTCCCATCAAGAATAAGAACGGCCTGCGGGCGAGCATCACCGGCATGATCCAGATGGATGACGTGCCAGTGCCCAAAGAGATGATGTTTCCACACGTCGAGGGCCTCCGAGGACCGTTCTCGTGCCTCAACAGCGCACGCTACGGCATCGCCATGGGGACGATCGGTGCGCTGGAGGACTGCATCGCAAGGGCGCGTACATATGCACTCGAGAGGAAGCAGTTCAAAGGAAACCCACTCGCCAAGTACCAGCTAGTGCAAAAGAAGCTGGCCGACGCCACGACAGATGCCGCGTACGGCATGTTGGCGGCTATCCAAGTGGGACGGCTCAAGGACGAAGGCAAGGCGACGCCTGAGATGATCAGCATGGTGAAGAGGCAAAACTGCGACCGCGCGCTGCAGGGGGCGAGGACTCTGCAGGAGGTGTTTGGGGGTAATGCGGTCAGCGACGAATATGGCGTGGGGAGACATGTGGCCAACCTGTTCGTGACGCAGACATATGAAGGGCAGAGTGACATTCACAGTAAGCAAAGAGAATGGTCTGCTCCTTCTGATCTTCAATGGTGCGTCTGCTGACATTTCTTGTGCAGGTTTGATACTTGGGAGGGCCATCACCGGTATTCAGGCATTTGCGTGAGGTCTGCCTGTCCCTTTGAAGGCGTGAGTCGCGCCACGATCACCTCATTCGGGCTGCTATTGGGCTGCTATATGGTGCATGTGTGTATATATACTGGAAGTCATCGTAGCCATCTTCGTATGTGCCACAGCAGAGATCGCGACCATAGGAGAACTAGTTCGGATGAGATGCGCTACATTACCTGTGCTACGAGTAGGCATGCAGTACTACTCCTACATTAGTATCTAGACTATCTACCAAGACATCCTCCAGACACTGCTCAGCAGCCACCGCCGTCGCGGCTCACCACGGCGCCATGATCGGACGCAACCGACAGCCCCCTTTCTGTGGTGGCCCCGACCTTGACCACACTGCCACAGTACGTCCAGCCGTGTCCACGAGCCATCCCTTAATCCCTGCCTTAGCGCTGTCCTCTTTGTGGGCATTTTGGTCGACGTCATGATGCCGGCAGGTGGCGGCAGGCCAGTGAGACGTAAAGAAGAAGACGGACAAGCCCATCATAGTAGACGTGAAGGCGGTAGGTGGTTGTGCTTGTGTTTCGCAGGGGCTCATCTTCATGGCACATCCCAGACGGGAATTGTAATAAACATGTGAGGCCAGTTTGTGAGGTCCAGCAGCCCAAAACAATAGAGGGGCTGGTCTGGCGTCTCGCCTCACTAACATTGGAAATGTACCTTCTGAGCTCCTGTTATGCTATTTAGTACCACAGACCCGTTAAGAAGAGGGGCAGCTGGCGCTCGGTTGGGCTGTTGGTCAGGCGCCGACCGCCTAGAGAGAACGAGGCAGCCAGGCCAATAGGGCGTCCACTGGCCTGACTGGTCATTTCAGGAGTTTGCCAGATAGCGCGCACCAGGTGGCTGCGCACAGCAGCGTAAGTAAGGTCACAAGTGGGCATCCCTTTGTTTCGCACATGGTGCTGGGTACCCACATCACGGCCAACTGCTCAGTGAAGGCACTGGGAACTGACACCGACCACTTACTGGCTGACAAGCCGCACTCACTGCTGACTGGGGCGGGCCAGCCTTCCCTGCGCTTCCAAGGTTTTCAGGCCCCTCCATTCAGCACGACTGACAAGCTTCTTTCTCCCACTTGCCAACACCTTCCTCCTAATTCTCATCATCAACTGTCCACCCCCATACACACCGTACTGCGGCACAACAACCCAACTCAGCCCAACCCGGCGCGAAACACACGATACCATATCTGTATGTTTGTCCTCCTGCATGCAACAGCACTTGACCACTCTCATGCACAGCCCTGTCAATCACCTGCAGGCATGCAGCATCCTATCTAGCCCCGATCTGCCTCGCCTCTCTGGTCCAGTGTTTCTCTGCTGCCAGTGAATCGATCAAACCACCTTCTGAACTTTGGCCGTCGACTTTCGTCCAACTCCACTGCCTTCTGCGCGTTTCCATCTGCCTCAGGCTGACAAGAAGCTAATACTCTCTCTGTGCGACAGTCTCACTAGAAGATTAATACCTGTTCTCCATCCTCTACGACCTGACTAGCGACCACCTACAGACCAAAATTCAGCCAAAAACGGCCTCGTCACCGACGCCTCTCTGTGTCTTTTTTCCTTGACATCTACCACACACCTCAACAATCTACAAAAATGGCTCTGAAGCGCATCAACAAGGAACTGACGGACCTCGGCCGGTATGTCCATGTTCTTTTCTTGTCTCTCTTGCCTCGCTGGCCTGTGTTGGATACCTGGTGTCGACCCGCGCGAGGTGGGGTGAAACTGATGGCTTCTGTTGGAGCGGGGCTGTTGCTGGCCTCTCCCCTTCAGAGCATCATCACCACCCACACGACACCAAACCCCTATGGTTCAACGATTATGGCATCCATCACAGGATCTATCGACCTTCATTTGCTTCTCTGGCTGACATTCTATTGATAGTGACCCACCCTCATCATGCTCTGCTGGTCCGGTCGGCGAGGATCTGGTAAGCATTGCCCCTCTCCTTCCTGCTCTCACCGATAAGCACCAGCATCCTCCGCAAACCCGAATATTGGCACGCGACCTGTCGTGCTGGCAACGAATAAACTCCAGATGATGTGCTAACACGCTTCCCTCGGATAGTTCCACTGGCAGGCCACCATCATGGGCCCTGTAAGTTCTCTCCTTTTCGTCTCGATTTTTATCCCTCGCCGCCAGTCTCCCTGGCTCCAACTTCCTATTCTATTAGGGTACAGTCACTTAATCGTGATTGTCATCCCTGAGAGTGTCTCAAGAGAACGTCTGATGCAGGATTGAATCATCTGCTGACATTTTGCTTGCAGCAAGACTCACCATACGCCGGCGGCGTCTTCTTCCTCGCTATCCACTTCCCTACAGACTACCCCTTCAAGCCTCCCAAGGTCAACTTCACCACGCGCATCTACCACCCCAACATCAATAGCAATGGTAGCATCTGCTTGGACATTCTGCGTGACCAATGGTCTCCCGCCCTGACCATCTCCAAAGGTGAGCTAACTCGGGCTCTCGCCACATTATCCAGAGATCCGCCCTTCCCCCCGGGGTAATAGTAAGCAGCCACTAACACGAGACACAAAGTTCTGCTCTCTATTTGCTCCATGTTGACCGACCCCAACCCCGACGATCCTCTTGTGCCCGAGATTGCACACATGTACAAGACCAAGCGAGACGAGTACGAGCGGACTGCGCGCGAGTGGACCCAGAAGTACGCCATCTAAAGCCCCCAGCCAACCTGGACAAGTCGAAGGGCCACTTTAGATGGGTTGAATGGACACGGGGCTTCTGTTGTTTTGGCAGGGCCGCGGGGACGAGGTTGGCAAGAATTAGATGTCGAGGTTACCCAACGGACGGACAGCACACATACCCACACCGGGGGCGTCGAACTTTCCCTCGTCAAGATTTTCTTCAGGGCTGGCTTTACTATGGCGTTGCATTCCACACATCTCGGGTTAGGGACATTGGTCGGTTGCGACGAGGTGGGTCTCACTTGTTCTCTAACGACACAACACATCATGACCTCGGGGCAAAGGGATCACACGTGCACTGCAGATAGTCAGACAGCGTAAGGAATCGACGTGGACATTACAATCAATCACGTTTAGGGCCAGTAATACAGCGTGCATTTACAGAGCTGAAACTGTATCCCAGGACGGGCAACCAGATATTCTTTATCTGGAAGAACAAAACACAAAACATGCAGTGTGTTGAGCACAAACAATCCGGACCAAAAATTTGTGCACATAATAAGGATTGTCCATGCAATAAATAGACTTGCCGGAGAGGCATCGCTGCTGAAAGAGGGAAATACGAGCAGGCTGCCTGGGTAGAGCGTAGAGAAGGGATACAGGCAACATTCCAAGCGTGATCCTACAGTGTGCGTCACAAGAGCTGAATATTCGACAATGATATCTACATCAAAATCGAGCCTTATGGCCGTTACGGCAGCAGTAAATGCTCCCCCGGATGCACCGCTGGGCTTGAACCGAGTGTTGTTGTGGGCCTTCGATGCAGAGACTGTCACAATAGCAGTCTTTCTACGTGTGCCTTGCTTTCTAGGTGGGTGTACAAGTACATTGTAGAGACTTGCCTCACGATCCGCATATCCGAAGGCAAATGGAATCATGTGCCCGAACAGCAACAGTCCAACTACTCGTCGCTTATGTAAAGTTTGATCGACATGCGGATGAACACGAAGCAAGCCTAACCTTGACCTGACTTTGCTGCCCGTTAACGACAAGTCCTGGATCCGGCTATAGGCTCTCCAGTGCAGTGGGAAGCCCTTGCTAGCGTCTACTGACTGTGGCGGCTATTGCAGAATCCTGGTGCATTCTACTGGGCTTCGATGAGGCCAAAACCCAGGGCCTGTAACTCAGCTTCTCCGAATATCACCCACGCCTCGCAACAAGACTTCCTACACAGTATATAAAGACCACTTGTCTTGGCTCAGCGGCCTTCCTTCTGATCACGTTGCGGAACTTTCTCCTGATCACGATTGTTGACGAGAGAGACATGCGTAATTTTGGCGGAGACGATTCCAGGGTTACCATGAAGCTTGGCTACATTTCGTCCGTCAAATGAAGCAACCTTACCATCGTCATCATCGCCACACATTCTCAGTCGAAACTTCTACAAAGTCTATCTTCCATTGCTTCTGAATTTATAGCCAGTCGCATATCCCGACAGGCTACCGTCTGGTATTATGTGGGTACTTGGAGTCGAAAAGCAGGAAGGAAATAGCTCTTGAGCTCCGCTCCAGGAGATGGTCCTTGTCGTCCATATTACTACTCTCGGCCAAGCACATCCACAATCAGTACATGAAATGTAGAGGAAGAGCTGATTTTCATGGTCTATGATACATTAATCAGGCCCAAGAATGGAACCGGCGTCCAGTCCTCGTGGTTTCTCAGTACTTTCCTACGTTGCAACCTCTCGGTCAAGTCTCTAGCTGTTGATATTTATATGCCCTCTCCCTGTGCTGATTCTGACCAGAACGCTTCCTCTCCTCTTTGGTCACTATCGTCACTCCTTCAACGATTCTCCCATTCATCTCCATTCTTAGGTCCTCGGCCAGTCGTTCCTTCGTGCGGGCTCTGTGAACTCTTCACAATTCCTTTTCTCCACAGTACATCCTCATGCAATGCTATCTTCATTGTCAAGACAAACAAGTCGTATCAGAGACACAAAGCTTCCTCTGTAATCATATACCATTAACACGCCTTTTATTCGACGGAAAGAGCTTTACGGCCGGTCGCCGGTCGTCATCATTTCGTCCTATCTAGCCACTGCTTCGGCCCTGCCAGCGGCCAACAATCAGGCAACCTCAGCCGCTTCCCCTGCTCCGACCGGCGTAGGCGTGGGGAGTACCGGTGTGTCCTTCCTCCTCCCCCTTTTCAACTTCGGCCTCCTCTCCTGCGATGCCCCTCAATCATTAGGACACGTGAGACTGACGTAAGGAAACCTACTCCGGCAGCAATAGCAACAACACAGTCGCCGCAGGAGACAACAACCACCTCCAAAAGCTCACCGGCATCCTTGGCAACGCTGGCCCAGCCGTCATTCAGGACAACATCACTGGTAATCGGCCCTTCTTTATTGAGTAGATAGTCTTGTCGGGGTCGACGCTGCCCTCGGTAGATCCTGTGATATTCAGCACAATATCTGCGCCGACGCCGCCAACGCAGGGCAGCTCTGCGGCGACGTGGCGGACTATGATGCCTAAAATCAGGCTTGCCACGCAGCCAATAACATCCGCAGAAGGAGACTTGAACCGAGATCATAGTACTGCATGTGCCTGGCATAATGTCTTATTAGAGAAGGAAACATCAAGCACTAGAGGAAAATGAACTTTTGGTAGGTAATCGTGGCAAGCTGCCTCCCTTCTTCCTCCCTCCTTCTCTCCCTACATGGCCCTATGGAAAGTTGGGATAGATCATTGTACGATATAGGAGGAACGAGAGATATGATGAAATAACAAAGTCTATGACAGAGACGAAAAGAACTTGGAACGCGACCAAGAGATGTTTGTTATTTACTTGATCAATATCACCGTCGTTTGGAAATTTAACCTGCTGTGGGTATGATTGCAAGTCAGTGATTATAGTGAGGACGGCGGGCTGAGACAGCTACTAGAGCCCTAACCCTAGCGCTCACACGCCCGTAGCGTAGTACCCCTAACACACCCGCCCTAGTGTGTGCTACAGTATGGACAGACGCCGGCCCTCAGGACAAGAACACATCTTCCATCCAAGGGTCGGCATCGCAAACAGGGACAATAAGACGAGCTTGATCTTGGAAATCCTTAATCTTTTCCGTGCGATTAAGAGGTTCGTGATGATTTCAAGCCTCACAATGACTTCGACCAAACACTGACTCAGTCATAAGTCAGAAGTAACATCCAAGCACGCTTTGTACCTCTTCCTCCTTCCTGCTCCTCCTCACACATATGGCCACCTCAGCCAGCGCCGTCAAGGCCCTCACCTGGGGTGCCATTGGTGCAAACCTCTACGTCTTCAGCAGATGGCATATTGTGTTGTACAAGCCGGATCCGAAGGAGGCGAGGTCCACGGCCAACGGCAAGCAGCAGCAACCCACATCACCGTTGTCGCCCTCATCGCCAGCCTATCGCGAGGCCCAAGCCCGAACAGAGCGCTACATGCGCGACAACTACACTCTGACGAAGCGCAATATCGACGAAGGCCGCTGGCACACCGTCCTCACGGCCGCCTTCAGCCACAGCAACCTTTCTCACCTGGCCATCAACATGTTCATGCTGCGCGAGGCCAGCCTGATCGCGAGCCTTGTCGGCGTCGGCCCTGGACGTCTGGCAGCCCTCGCCCTAGGGTCTGCATTGGGCGGGTCGGCGGGGTCGCTATATGACAGCACCAGGCGCGTGCGGAACGGCGAGCCCGACGTTCCCGGGCTGGGCGCGTCGGGTATGGTGCAGGGCATGCTGGTGGCGACCATGCTCGCCGCGCCGCGGCTACCAATGCAAGTCATGTTCATCCCCATCGACATCTCCTACCGGACCGTGGTGGGCGGGTTCATCGCGTGGGACATGTACAAGCTGTACCAGGAGAGGGCAGCGGGCCACAGGAAGGAGGGCTGGACGGGCTCGTATGTTGGATATGCGGCGCACCTTGGCGGCGCGGCGTTTGGGGCAATATTTTACCTGCTGGCGATGCGGAGGGGCAGGCCGCTGCCGCGCAGGGTTCAATGATTGGTTGTTGGTCAGAAACAGGTCTCGTTTAATATGGAATGAAAGGAACCACCATCTTCGGCATGCAATGGACAGCCCTCAACACGAGGAAAGCAGAGGGCACCGTCGCCTTGCAGTCCACGCTTCAGACGAGGGCAGACAATTCATATGGTCATGGTATGTGTCTAAAGATCCTACCTCACCTCTCAGAATTGGTTTTCACGACAATATAATACAGTCACAGCTTTATTCAGCCTTTTCTGCCCGCTCTTGATATCATCGTCGTCATCATCGTCGTCGTCGTCATCATCATCATCATCATCATCATCTCACACATCAAAGATCGTCAATGATTGTCCCTGGGAGCTGGGTGTCTCTGCGCGATCCGCTGAAAACGTACAGCCCTTTTGAAGACCATACCCTCGCTCAAGCCCCCAACCTCGCGACGGAAAATATCCTGCCACGGTGTCTGGCTCGGAGGCACCTGATACCCGCCCCTGGCCTCGAGCTCCTCGCGCCTCATCTTGAGCTGCTCCTCCGGTAGCATGATATCAACACGCCTCTTGTTCAAATCGACCCGAACCACGTCTCCATCTCTTAGAAGCGCCATACTACCCCCGTCTGCAGCCTCAGGCGTCGCGTTGAGGATGCTCGGCGAGCCAGACGTTCCAGACTGGCGACCATCGCCGATACAGGGCAAGTCCCGCACGCCTTGCCTCAATAGCCTTGCGGGCGCGTGACGGTTGACGACCTCTGCCGCGCCCGGATATCCCAGAGGCCCAACGCCCCTCATCACAAGGATCGTCCTGCAGTCGATCTCAGCGTCTTCAAGACGCTCGTTGTAGTCCTCAGGGCCGTCAAATACCGCGACTCTGCACTCGAAGGCATTTGGGTCGTCTGGGTCCGAGAGGAATTTCTCATGAAATTCGGGCGAGATGACAGACGTCTTCATAATGGCCGAGTCGAAGAGCGTGCCCGTCAGGTGGAGGAAGCCCGCGTTCTGCTTGATAGGACGGCTAAACGAACTGATGGTCTGCCGATCCCAGCTAAACCGTCCTCGCACATTGTCGGCCACAGTCTTGCCATTGCAAGTGATAGCGTCGGACTTCGGCAGCCTACCCGCCTCGAGCAGCTCAGCCATAATCGCAGGCAGTCCTCCGGCACGGTAGTAGTCCTCGCTGAGCATCTCGCCAGCAGGCTGCATGTTCAGCAGCAGCGGGATGGTGAATCCGATCTGGTCCCAGTCGTCCAGGCTGAGTGGAACGTCGGCGTGTCTCGCTATAGCACAAAGGTGGATTGGTGCGTTCGTGCTCCCTCCGATCGCTGTGTTGGCCACAATGGCATTCTCGAAGGCACCGCGGGTCATGATGTCGCAGGGCTTCAGGTCCTCGTGCACCATGCCCACAATGCGCTCACCAGTCTGATACGCAACCTGCGACCGCTCACGATATGGGGCTGGTATCGCCGCGGAACCAGGCAGTGCCATACCTAGAGCCTCGGCCAGGGCATTCATGGTCGACGCAGTGCCCATGGTGTTACAGTGTCCAGGGCTGGGCGTGCCGCTGGAAATCATGTCGAGGACCTCCTCGTCGCTAATGCGGCCCGCCGCGTGCTCCTCTCGAGCCTGCCAGACCACCGTGCCAGACCCAATTCTCTGCCCGTTGGCCCATCCGTTCAGCATGGGCCCGACGTTGAGGCAGATAGCCGGAATGTTGACCGTGGCGGCGGCCATCAAACATGCTGGTGTCGTCTTATCACAGCCAGTGAGGAGGACGACACCGTCGAAGGGGTAGGCATGCATGAGCTCGACCAATCCGAGATAGGCCAGGTTCCTATCCAGAGTCGCCGTCGGCCGTCTCGTGCTCTCCTGGATTGGGTGCATGGGGAACTCGAGAGCAACACCACCGGCTGAGCGGATGCCCTCACGAACTCGCTTCGCCAGCTCAACGTGGTGTCGATTGCACTACGAAAAAGAATGAACAGCGTATGTTAGAATGCCGTCTCATTTGTTACTGATCGGACACAAGCATGCGGGTAAGAGAACATGGAAGCAGACAGTGCTATCTGAGCATTTCCAGAAGAAGAAGAAGAACGAAAGACGGGGAAAAGAGTGTTTCTCTCACCGGAGCAATGTCAGATCCGGACTGTGCGATGCCGATGATTGGCTTATCTGACATGAGCTCCTCTCGGGTCAGGCCAGAGTTGAGATACCTCTCGACATAGAGCGCCGTCATGCCCAAGTCGTCCTTCTTGTTGAACCATTCCGACGACCGCAGCTTGCGCTTCGGGTTGGGCGGCGCGAGTTCGCTGCGGATCCTGGCCATTGTCTGTTCCAGCTGTCTCGCCCTGGCACGGACTTTAGCCAATTCTTCCTCGTAGTCCTCAATGTCGACGAGAGGTCGGTCGCCGCACTCATTGGTGCAGTCTTCGCAGGCGGCTGACTCGCAACTCATGTTTGTAGTTCTCTGCATGGAAGGGTTCGGCTAGTCGTGTCGAATCGGGATTGTTGAGGGTCTTAATTTTCTCTCTCCCCCTCTTTCTCCCTCCTTTTTCTTGTCTTTCTCCAGCCTTCTGATGCTGCTGCTGCTGCTGGTGGTGTTGGAGAGCGACTTAATACTTGACCACAATTGGCAAGGCAAACCTTCCGATCGTGACGGCTCATTGTACTCGCTCCGCAATCGTGAAGAGATCATTCAGTCATAGGAACAGACGGCCCGTAATTTGTCTGTCATGAGGGCAATTTTTGGGCCCATAATTAAATCGAGAACTAACGTGTCCAACCATGATCATCGAGTTTTTGGTGCTAGCAGTGGGCCGCCGCCTCGGGGCGGTAGTATATGTATGTATGCACATAGGTAGATATATGTGCTATATCAACAAACACGGACCACCAGATAACAGTCTCTTTTATCTTTTCCGAGCCTCAACATTTCAGCCACCTCACGAAGTATATTCTCCAGACACAAGTACGTATGAATAGATTCCAAAAAACGAGAAAACTCTCACCTTAGCCTGCCAAGCCATAACTCCGGTCGCGGGCGTCAGAGACCCTCACATCACAATGACTGAGGTGGCATGAGTGGGTCGAAACCAAGACAGGGACGGAATCTGTGTGCCCAAAGGCCGCTGCTGTGGAATCTTGCTGGCGGTCCGCAGTAGTTGCTATCTACCATAGTACAGTACCACCAAAGAGACCACACACACGATATCCTAGTCAAGCCTCGCCCGCATCTTCATCCTGGCCGCGCCACCGGATTCACAACGCCCTATGCGCCCTTGTGCCAAATGACATGCACATCAACGCCTCAGTGGGGCTTGTGATCCAATAGTCCTTTTCAATTCTACGGAAAGAGAAGAAGAATATGATGCGTGCTGATCTGGATATATACATAAAGGCGCAAGGATCACTAAGAAGGGATCCTTCCTAGGACAAGAAATTCAGGTCTATAAATCTTCAAATAGGAGCTATAGTCTATAAGTCTTCAAATTTATAGACATTTGACAGTAAACCAACACAGTGGTAATTATCCGTCTTTTTCTTCCCTTTTTTTTTTTTTAGGAAAAAAAGAAAAGAAAAGAAAAGGGAGATAAAGAAGAAAAAAATACGAAAACAAAAAATACAACCAAGCAATATACCTTGGTAGACGGCTCGGCGCCTTGATAAACTCTGCGCCGTTAAAAGGTAAAATTTCATATGCAGTCTGGTGCATGTCTAAGAGTCCCTTCGACCGTACGAAGCCCACAGTCGCCTCGAAAGCCCCTCCTCCGTTCTCCTGATTTGCATGTAACCTTTCCTTGGGAGCGGCGTGACAACGTATGCACTGGTCAGGAAGATACTTGGACTTATGCACTCTCATCCCAAGGCACAAGCAACCGACTCCTAGGAATGAAAGAAAAGAAGAAAGAAAAGCGAAAAGCGAAAAGTGGTGGCCCAGACACATATACGTCGCCAATCACTGTCCAACGATGAAATTTGATCCGCCGCAAATTGTCCATGCCCGAGTTTGCCCAGAAACGCCTTCCCCTGGATGCGACCAGTTCTGGCAGCTGATGAATGCCAGTATCTTCTTATTGTGCCATATCCGTGTCTCCCTGCTAACATTGATTTGCTTCTTTTACCTCCAATACATTCCTTTTCTCTCGTGGATTACTGATGTCAGACCATCCGTTTGGTAGTGTGCCCATCCCCTGGGGGACCTCAACCACAGAAGCTGTCAAGGCATTTTATCAACACCACAATCCCGCAGCAGTACAAACAGCATTCACCACAACCACGTTCCCTGCGTCCACCTCTGAGATCAGGAGTATCATCCCCGGCTGGCTGCTGCTGCATTTGTATCGGCTCTTGCGGGCGGTATGAATCGGCTGCCGCCTTCTTTTCATGGCCGGACGGGGCGCGTGATTGCGGCGCATCGTCGTCGGGTGTGACGGACAGGGAGCGTTGAGGAATGTAACCAGGCGCGGGTGGGGTGAGCATTGTCGAGTTGTCCATTTTGTACGAGGGCTTGTATTCGTGCCTGTCTCTGTGGCGGGCTCGTTAGGTCGCTGGGGAAGGCTTCGAAGCACAATGACGAAAGGGTGCCTGTAAGGGCGATTCTCTGACGGAGTGTGCTCGAGGATCAACGAAGATGGGGAAGAAAAAGAGACGGAAAGAGGACAAGGTGGAGACTGGTTGCGGCTCTTGACAGTCAAGTGATCGCAGAGAAAATGGGGAATGGGTGGGACGTCAGTCATACTTGCATGGCGTTTGAATAAGCAACAATCCCCCGCCCCCCCCCCCCTTCTCCCAAAAAAAAAATCTTGATTTAGAACCAAGAGAACGGGAAGGAATTGGAGGAGGGCAGGGAAAGTCTTACAGCACAATGTTGTGGGACCTTGTGCTGAGGTCACACTCCCGGTACGCGGGATTCTCGCTCCGGCATATCAAGTAAGAATTGTAAATCTTACCGTGGGGTCCTTCGTCCACCCTTACCTGAACGCGGGAGGATTAGCGCTGCTCTGGTGCAGTATTTTGGCAAGAAAGAGAAGGAAGTAAGAAAAGGGGAGGGAGCAAGAAAGAATAGTAATTCCTGAAGCATAAGCCATCAACGCCTCTGCATTCTGGAGTCAGGAACACTGCGGATGAAACGAATCAAGCACTCTCATCCTTCTCTTCTTCCCTTTCCCCTTCCGTCACCTCCTGTTCCGCCCCCTCATCCCCCTCATCCCCCTCTTCCTCCTTCTCCTTCTCCTTCTCCTTCTTCTTCTTCTTCTTCTTCGTCATCATCTTCCTCCTCTTCATCCTCGTCTGTCACCTCCTCTGACTCTGCCTCCTCTCGCTCTTCTTCTGTTGCCTCTTGCCCACCGTGCTCTGGTTGGGCTGACCCTTCGTCGTCTTCCGAGTTCTCATCCTCAGATTCTCCATCTTCTCCGCTTTCCAAATTACCAGCGGCACCAGGGTCGACAGTCAGGAGGACCTTTATCAGCGTTGCCGTGTTGAGGTCATGCTGCTGAGCCTCCCAGATAAGATGCTTCATATCCTTAACCCATTGGCCATGCTGATCCTTACGCAGCTTGTCTAGCTCACCATATGCGGCCGGCATCAGAGTAACCTTTTGGAAATTCTTCAGTAATGCATCGAACCAATGGTCCCTCATGCTCCTGCCGAGCTCACTCTTGTCCGTGATGACAACCCTCAAGATCTGGTTCATGGCGACGAGCGCATTCCTTCGCGTTCCAAACGAAGCGCGAGGTCCCTCCATTTCCTTGAGAAGCTGCTTCTGCATCCACTTGAGATTATCCCGTACGTCCACCGCCTTGTTATACCAAAAAGGCCCCTCCTTGTGCAGTGAGGCGCGGGAGTAGTGAGGCACGCCGTTCCGTTCGAGCTCATACTTGCCCGTCCATCCCATCTCCTCCTCGGCCTTGCGCACGAGATATGTGAAATCCTTGTCCGGGTCGGGCACAGCCGCATCAGGCCCAGACTTTAGCTTCGTGGCGCGCTCCGCCGCAGCTTTAGCTTTCCGTGCGGCAGTACGCGCAGCCCGCTCCGCCTTCTCCTTTTGGATGATCTCCTGTGGCCTAGATGGCGCAATGAGCCGTCGTGCATGATGGGACGCTTCGGGGCTGAGGTCGATGAGCGCAAAGCGCGCCGCTGTGCTGAGACCACTTGTTCCGGTTGCGGCATTGACATTCTCGCGGGGGCGCTTGTGCAAGGTCTCCAGGCGCTTGAGCTCGAGCCGCGCAAACTTGTCGAGCATCTGCCCGACGTCTGCATGGGCGGCGCCAGAGTATACCAGGATAGAATAGAGGTCGTGAGGGGTCTGGCCCTTCGGGTCGAGGATCTCCAGCGCTTCGTGTAAAGACATGGTCATGTTCTCGGGGTGGGCCATGGGTCCCCATCCTTCAGGGACAGATGCCAGAGGCTGTGGCAGCGGCGGCGGCGATGGTGGAGGCTGTGGTGCATCTTGATAAGGAAAATGAAGAGTGTCTTGTAAACGCTGCTGTTGAAGCCGTCGTGACTGCGAAGGGGTGTGAGAATCTGAGTGAGTCGCGTCTGAGGCGTGTTGAGGTTGACGAGGCGACAAGGGAAAGGGTCCAGCGTCTATCCGCGGCCGTTTCGCTGGGCCCGGGTCTGATGCCATGGTCTGGTTGGGCCTGGCACTTTGCGAGTAAGGGAAAGATTAATGTAGTATCCAAATATCGATGACCCACCAGCAAGGCTGGATGACAGAGACTGGAGTTTGCGAAGCAAATACGGCTGCTTTGCAAAGGGATTGTCGCTGTGATGGGAGAAGCGGGCGATGCCAATGTGCGTTACCTACTTACAGTAATTAGCGGGGGGCTGATTACAGCCACCACCGTCCACAGCAGGTGTCCTGCAGAGGCGCAATTAGGGGGAGGTGTAGAGGTGCAAGCATAATATTTTAGCTCAGTGCCCAGACCACTGCCACTGCAGCTGCGAATGCAACCTCACACGCTGACAGGAGGAAAATCACCAGCCGAGAAATAATATGATCACTGTTTCCTGTCCCTGATTCTCTACACCTCGAAAGTATGTACATGACCTCACCAGGAAGAAATCCTAACGTCAACAACATGTGATAAGAAATTCTAGCTTCCATATCGGCCCTCGAGACGCTCTGTTCCCTGACCAGGCCTACGACGTGCTTACACGCAGCCTCTGGATCTGTCATCCGACAGACAATACTGGTCGCCCTTTCTTCCTTCGGATTACTTGTCATATGTCTCACACTGCCTATGCTCACGCTGACAGTGATGCATAAGCCTTTTGTGCAAAAGAGACAGGAGGGCATTCTGACTAGCAACAAGAAGGAATGGAGCAGCTGAGAACAGACCACATGAAGTGAGACGACCGGTCTCACAAATACAATGCACGAACAAATTCAATCAAAGAAGTTCAATTTCTTCAACTCGATTGACAGAGCTCCAGATGGTGTGGCTCAACAGCTCATCTGACGAAACCTGGATACACCCGGCTTCCCAAACTTCCTCCGTATAGTTTTCAAGATCCAACCGCAGGATCTATTATAGATCTTAAACTCCGTGCCCAAGATATTGAGACTGCCCAATCACCCAAACGTCAAGTCGTCCGGTAGTTGTCCCCTTCCTTGAACCTTCATGTAACTCCCAAAAGCCCAGCCCAAGCCGCACTTGTCAATGCCATGTCTCACGATCCCGGGATTCAAGACTGAAAAGAATGCTCTTTGTAGAGTTCAAACACCGTGGCCAAACATTTCCCCCTTGGTATCGGAAACATTTAACAATTCAGGTCGCAGTTACAGTCGCAGTCGCATCCATCACACCCGCAGTCGTCGCACAAGAAGCAGCAGCCGTTCCAGTCGCAGTAATCGCACCCAGGACTAAACCCGAGGCTGCAGCCTGGACAGCACCAAGCTGCGTCAATGTCCGCGCCCATCCCGGATGAGTATTCGTATCCCCTTGACGGGTCCGCTGGGTATTTCATCGCAGGTGATTCTCCTGGTTGTGTGTCGATTGATCCGGTGGGGTCGGTGCTGGACGGAGATCCGCTGCCGAGCCCAAAGTATTGTAGAAACATTGAATCAAGTATTCTATAAAAGACGGGTTATATTGTAAAGCTATCGTGCTTATTCTGAGTTCATCGTCCCAGTAGTGATTGTAATGTTGAGTTTGACGACTTTCAATACGGAAAAATAACGATAGTATCATAGGTAGTTGTCAAGGTTTTGGGATGCGCAGACTTATTAGCGGCAGTCGCATGCATTTTCAACAAAGTTAGACAACAAGTAATACGACACCAACCATCTCCTGATCCCTGGTGGTATTGGATCCTCCGTTTTCTTCTATTAATTGACAGAAAGCTAACCGCCAGGATATGTTGCGCGCGGTGTGTTGGATTTCCCCTTCTGGGATGAAAGGAGTCTGCACTGCCGCATTTGGGCCGGGTTGTATCCGACTGAGCCCCCTTGTTGAGCCAAAATGGGGAACAAGCAAGATTTAGTCCAGGTGACTGACAAGCTATGAAACGTTGCTCACGATAGAACCCATACTGTACATGTACAAGCCGAAAATCTCATCTCGCTCCGAGTCCGAGTCAGGCTGCTGTCGCCTAATGGGAGGCGGAGCACTTCCCAAGCGAAAGGGTTTATATCGAGGCTTCTCTGCGGCTTCGCCCAAGAAACGTACCAAATTATTCCCTTTCGCACGAACTGAGTGAAATGTTGTCAACAGAGGTAGCGAGTTGACAAACTGCGGTCGCGTTATGCTTAGAGGGCGCACAATTCGATCTCGCCTGTCCTGGTACGCAGGGGATTAATGACTAATTAATTAATTACCAATATGGCCATTCCACGGACGATCTAACATGATAGCAAACATGCTTTCGTATGCACTTTCGCTTCAGAATATCGACCCTACTCCCCTCGTTTCAAAAATCCGTCAACGAGGTAGCGTATTCGAGCTCCTAATGTCTTCAGCACTGTTCCCAGAAAGCGTCGCTGTTGCATTGTGGGCTCAACTGGTAATCTAGGTAGGGGTCCAGGAGGAGATCCAAGCGCATAGTTGGAGTTGAGTATGGCTCTCTAATTACCTTCTTCCCAGTCTTGGAGCTCTTGACCGTCAAGCCACCTGAGTGCTTTGCCAACACCCGCGCCCTAAGATGTGGTCATCACCTCCGCCTAGTCTTCGAGCCTCATATCTCATCGAGCCAAAAAGCCATTCACCCACTATAAGATGCCCATTGACGAGCCCAGGAAAATCATTTCGACCCGTCAGGTGCCCTTTCCAGCTGTCTCGAATTCCAGCTCGTCATTGCTCCGGAATATGCGTTCTACTGGCATAGGCTGGCCCATCAACAATTCTTCTACTTCGCCCAAGTTGTCCAGGTTGTGCCGAGAATTTTTGCGTAGACTTTGATCACCTGATGAATATCTCACGCGCAAGTCGAAGCCAAATGCTAATTTCGCTTTCCGAGGCTCTTGAGATCCTGTGAAGACGATAATTGCTCAGCGGATTCGCAAACTTGACATGCAGGCACCTAAACCACTGCTTTCTAACGACACTATGAGATACTCTGGTTGACTCGCCTTGTGTACCTTGATCTTGCTTAGAAGCATGGTTTATCAGATTCAGTCAGAGTCTGTGGCACGATGTCTTCAGTCTCTCTGGGGAATCCGGCGCCTTTGTTGGGCAAGGTTAGCTGCTGAGATTTAAATATACTTTACTGTTTTTAAAGGCCAGGGCAAATTTTAGAGACTCAAGTGCGGGTTCGAAGTCAAATGGAGAGCCTCGTTGTCAGGCACCTCAGGTAATTATGTCATTTCCGACAGGCGGCTGCTCGTTTCCCTCCAATGATACTCTCTAAGAGCGTGAAGCACAGCAGTGATATGCTTGTGGAAATACCAATGTCAAGCACTAGAAGGTTTGATCAGTACCCAGAGACACCCTCAGTACTTGTGAAAACTTTCCTCGTTGGCTTCGAGCTTGAGTTTGGTGTCCCAACGGAGTCTTCGCTTGCAACTAGAGTCCATCTCTAAGTTGCGCTCGAGGAACCACCCCAGACGATGCCGTATTTACGGGTCTGATGTCGAGCAAGGCGCCGTTTTCGTGGGAAATGCTGCATCGACCGGTGTCTATAACCCCTCGAGTCCGGGCGCAATGATTCAGGTAGGGTTGGATATAGCTAATGCTTTAACGACACTCTGGCTCGTGTGGACGTGCGCTTGGCGAGGCGGATCATTTTCGTCACAGGAGATGGAATTATTGGGGGTGCCTTGATTTGGCAGAAGACATGTAAGAAACAGAGAAACAATGGACACTCTAGATAGGGTCTTTGCTACGAAATCGAGAAATCGTATGCCGTGTCGCACTGTGAGGGGCAGCCTCTGGTATAAACAACCCGCCAAGTCTTGTCTCCGCAGGAGTGGTCAGGCTGAAGACTGCGTCGATCCGCGAATCTAGATCTCATATAGGAAGGCTGAGATCAAATGACATGCTAGGCACATGGTTCGTGTCGGTGTGAGCTCCGAGAGGCTCAGATGGGGATCGAGAGATACAAATGATGCCGGTCAGTTGTAGCAAACATACTTTGACATCGCGCTCTGACAAGTGAGAAAGACCCATCTGGCTCATCAGAACAGGTTATCATTTCGGTGGTCCTGAAGAGACCTTCGTGTTAACATTCCCTCCTTGCATTCAGTATCATTGAAGCCGGCAGTCTTGGTAACTTCGTTCTGAGCCGTCGGGCCTGCCAGGAAAAGAAATTTCTAAGTTCAAAAGCATGCCTCGTCTCCCACCATGCAACCTTTCTTGAAACAGCGCGTCGTCGATCGATCTAAGTCTTCGTCTAGCTCCCCTGGACCGCGCTAAGCATGAGATGACGATATTCGTCGGCTCATAGCGAGTCCTTTCAAAGCCCTGTGCCATCGCGTCTGATGTGCCGCTTGTGCGACCCTCGGTGCATCCTTGTAGTGGTGGCCGAGTCGTGTTTGAGAATGGGGAGTATTATGAAAGACGTTCTGCTGATGATATGCTGCGGTACATGATCACACTTGTCATAGTGGATGCTTTGGGTAGCGTGAGATTCGGCAGGTTGTGTATGTGGGTTCACGCTATTGATAGAGGTTAACAGTGTGGTGGCACCACAACAGTGTGTGTGCTTTGAAAAGGGCAATGATACAGCCTTTCAGTAGCTGTATGGCTGCTAGGCTAACCAATAATAGGGCGTCACCGCAAGTGTCTCGATGGCGAACCTGGAACTTGGTATTTGTGCGACGAACAATATGCTGGGAACGGCGGTAGGGTGCAGGAGCCCCGTCTGCAAAGCCGTCAGATAATTACACAAGACGGTTTTCGTAGCGTGAACATTTGGCTTCATTTCGAGCAATAGATGGTCAATAGGCACGATTGAAAACCAGAAAGTCGTGATCGTGTCACGGCCGAGATGCAAATATACCAGATAATGACGATTTTGGAGAGAGGTGATTCAATACGTAGGTACGTTACCATTGAGATACCTTTGGATGTTGGACAGAGCAAATATTCGGGCTCGAACGAGGTGCACGAGTTGAACAGTGAAGGGCAAAGGCAAGTACATGAAGAGTACAGAAGCTGCACAAGAAGTCAATCACTGAACCTCGGTTCTCTCTAGGCCAACCCTGCCGAAAGTAGTTGGGTCACACTGGTGACGGCCATGTGTTCCTTCTCAGGTCGTAAGGAGCCTCGGTGAATCTTTCGTAGGAGTGAACACATTGTATGCCTGCTCACAGGTGCATTTGATATGTATGGCAAGTAGAAGAACAACCCAAGTATAATTATATCGAACAATGCTTGACACAATGTTACTACAACTTCATCCCACCCAACATTTTAGCAACCCTCATGCTCTGCCTCATACTCAGATCCAACATGATCTCCTCACTGCCACCAGGGATGGCATACGCCCTGACGTCTCTATACAGCCTCTCGATCTTACCGCCCTGTCCGCCCCTCGAGTAACTGAGGCCGCCAAAGATCTGGCTTGCCTCCCTTGCGCAGAATTCGAATGTGACTGTGGACTGCGCCTTGAGTCCTGCGATCGGACCACCCAGCCTCAACATGGCCTCCGTCTCGCCCATCTTCTCGCACTGGTAGAGGACATTCTCGAGCCAGTTGTAGGACGCCTCGATCTGACGCGCCATGTGCGCGAGCTTGAGGCGGATCACAGGGTGGTCGATGAGTTTCTTGCCGAAGGTGCGGCGTTTGTTGGCGTACTTGACCGACTCTTCGAAGCAGACACGGGAGAAGCGCAGGCACTGGATGATGATACCCACACGCTCGTGGTTGAAGTTGGTCATGATGACTATTGTCGATAACTGTCAGCAGCGCGATCAAATACTCGTTTATGTTGCAAGGCTCGAGAATTTACCTCTGAAACCCTGATTCTCCTTGCCCAGCAGGTTCTCAACAGGCACCTTCACATCCTCAAAGGTGATATACGTGGTACCACTGGACCACACACCCTGGCAGTCCATCCTCCTGGTCGAGACACCACCGTGCTCCCTCTCGATGAGCAATAGACTCACGCCATTCATGCCTGGACCGCCAGTGCGAACCGCAGTGGTGAAGTAGTCGCTCCAAATACCATTGGTGATCCACTTCTTCTCGCCGTTGACGATGTAGTGCTTCCCGTCCTCGCTCAGCTTGGCCTCGCACGTCAGGTTGGCAACGTCGGAGCCAGCATCCGGCTCTGTGATGGCCAGGCAGATTCTCTTGTCACCATTGAGTATACCAGGCAGGATCCTGTCCTTCAGGCTCTTCTTGCCAAACTTGACCAAGGGCGGGCAGCCGATACCGAAGCCCCCGATAACGTTCCAGACGAAGCCGCCGGAACCGACGCGGGAGATCTCGTCTGTGATCAACATCTCGTGGAACAGATCCCATTGCTCAGCCGGGACAGACTTGATCGGATTGGCGACGTAGTCCTTCTGGTATGCAGTACCCAAAAGGCCGGCGAGGTAGCCCCGTCGACCCATTTCCTTATACACAGAGGCCGGGACCTCCTTCTTCTCGTCCCACTCGGTGACGTTGGGCTCGATCTCGCTCTCGACCCATTCGCGGACCTCGGCACGGAGTGCGGCGTGGGACTCGTTCCAGTAGGGAGAGTGGAACTACGAAGAGACCGGCATCGTCAGTGATTCGTGTTTCTTCCCGCAGCGGCAACAGACCAGCAACTCGCTTGTCTCAGGGTCCGCAGAAGAGAGAAAAAGGACTTACGCCCTGATACCAATTTGGGTCGGAGAAGGGAATCTGCTCTCCGAATGGCTCCAGCGCCTCCGCCTCCTCGTTGCCCTTGGGCGCGACGGGCGTGTTGGCGGGTGCCTTCTTGGGCGCGGCGACGGGCGTGGGTTCTGCGGCAGGCTTGGCCTCGACCTTGGCCTTGGAGTCGAGGCTGCCAATCTGCAGCTGGCCCTTGTACTTTTTCAGGATGCCCTCGTTGTGGTATTTCCAAAACTGCTTCGAGGCATCTTTGCCGGCAACCCTCTGTAGAATCTTCTTGCCACCTGCTCCGAGAGAACAACGATTAGAGACAAGGACACGGGCCGGAATAGTCAAGACGCCCCTCGTATATTGTTTGGATGGAGCGAGTGGCGGGTCCGATCTGGGAGCTCTTACCTGGGTGGTCTTCCTGGAACTTGGTCACGTCGTAGACATCCTCATCGACGATGATCCAGATGGAATCGGGCTTATTATGCGACGAGACGTCGTTCGCACTAAACGTCTTAGACATGGCGGATGGTGATACTATCGATTGTCTACTCTCTAAAACCAGGGTGTCTAAAGTCTGTTTGGCCCCAAAAAGATCAGGGAGCAAGTGGAAGGGAAAAAGTGAAAGGATGAAGAAGGGTCTATTTCTTACGAAAAGTAAGGAAGGTGGGTCGAGACGACGCAGTGGATGTTATTTCTATTGCGAGCGGAGGTTAGGACAGGTCGGCTGGAAGAAAAAGACAACGGACTATCACATGCTCATTAGGGGACGAGACCGTCAGAGACAAGGACACGAGGCCAGATGATCCCTCCTGGTCCTTTTTCCTTTCTTCAACACTAACGACCCACCACCCCAAAAAGCCGAGCAGCGAGAATCCGGGGGGGATTCGCGGGGAATGAAGAGCACCACCCACACAGCCCGGCTATGCCAGCACTCACAGCCGCCTCCTTCTGGAGCCGCTCTAGCGTCATCTTGGTGCACACCAAGTCTTAGCCCTTACAGAATCGTAACATTCGAAGAATCCCCAACGGGGTCATGTGTCGGCCGCTTGGGAGACAAGCTGGAAGAATGAATACCGTAAGGTTTTTAGCATGTGATGCTGCCGGATGGGTGGGTCCTAACCCCTGTTATGAGCTGATGTCATCGAGACCTTTGACCAATCACCGACGTGATGATTCCAGGCCAAGGGGTTCGTTCCCATAAGGAAGATGCCGAGGCTTTTCTTGTTACTTGGGGGAAATGAAACTGCGCTCGGCGACCGGCCGATTGATTACTTCTGTCACAAGGCAATGCCCGAAAGATTATCAACCTATAGTTGCTCAGTCGGTCATGGCTTCCAAAATCGTCAGGTAGGAACATACTCGCTCGGAAGAGGTGCTCTATGGATCATTTACTGGGCCTATCTATTCTCACAGACGTGCAGACACAACATGGAATGACAGTGTCCCGCCCGTTTGGGAGACGTACATAGTATGTGTCGATATCTATTTACATTCAGACTGGGCGACGATCTCGATAAGGATGTAGGGCGGTCACAGTATATAGCTGTGAGGCTGTGCTCAAACAGATGTCCAGATCCAGGCGACGGTGATGAGCTCACCCATGGGGTTAATTAAGGTAATACCAGAGCCAATGAATTCCGAGGCGGGCAGAAAAAGGGAATATTCCAGACTGTCAAATAGGTCCGGGTCCAGAAGACGTTCTCTTCTATTTGGCTTGTGTGTAGCTCTCCGTTCCAGTGATGGTGCAAAGATCTTTTACATGGCAGCGTTGCTGTGACGTTGCTCCTACTTGATTGTTTTCCTCTTGTCTTGCCCCCTTCTGCCTCATGAACGCCTCAGAAACGCCATTGCCCTTGGGAGTGTCCCTCCGTATCGGTATGCTGTTCCTCAGAGCAACAGATATCCGACTGATCGTTGGAAGGGAAAAAAGAAAAGAAAAAGACAAATTGATGAGATGAGAGCGCGAGGCGTTCAGGCCGTGCCTCGGGGCTTTGCTTTCGCCTTGGCTTTCTCCTTCTTTTCGTCCTTGCGCTTCTTCTTTGCCTCCTCGTTCTTTTCTTCCAACTTTCGCTTGTGCGCCTTCTGCTCCTCCTCAGTCTTAGGAACTGGCTTGAAGAAACCCTCCAGACGGCTCTGCTGCGCGTTTTTTAAATTCTTCTCCAGCCGCACCGCGCCCGACCGGACGCGATCCTCGGAGAACCCCTTCTCGTTGACAAGGAATTGCACCAGGCCGTCAACATCAGGCTTCTCCCACTTGAAGTCGCACATGGGGTCGTCGGCAGATCGGACGTCGGGCTCGAAGAACAAGTCGCGTGCGTCGCGGTATGGCCAGTCATCGGGCAGAGTATACTTACCCTTCTTGTCGCTCTCAATAAACTCGACGATTTTCTCGAGGCTGCCATGCTCGCGGATCAGCTTGAGGGCGGTGTGTGGTCCGATCTTGGGAATGGGGTCGAGATAGTCGCAGCCAAGGAGAATGCAGAGATCGACAAACTGCGCGTGACAAAGTCAGCATGTCTCCGTCTCATTATAGCTACAAAGTCGATGCGAAAGCTTACCTGCTTGCGGTCCATGTTCAGACCGTCCAGAACCTTATCGACGTGAATTTCCTGGATAGGCTCTTTGCGCTGCTCGCTGAAGGTAAGGTGCCGCAAAAGAATGGGGGTGTTGAAGCAGAGGGTATCCATATCTTCGCTGGCCGCAGCGTAGACCTTGCCAGCCCGTGCCAGAACGGCACACTGAGCCTCAGCCTCGGTGGGAGCGACGAGGTATGGGACGCCCATGAGCTTCAGCAGACGCTGACACTCAGTATTGTGCTCCTTTGTGACGCGAACCGTCCGTCGCGAGAATTTCTCCACATCCTCGGCTGTGCCCGTCTCTTTGGCCTCCTCTAGGCCCTCAGTGGCCTCCTGTTTGCGCTGGTATCGGCGAGCGAGCTCGCCGGACTTGAGTTTGGGAGGGGCGCCATCGAAGACGTAGAGGGGCTTGATGCCGTTGTCGATCATGCGCAAGGTACGGTAGAACATACCCATCAGGTGAGAGGTGGTCTCGCCGGACTCGTTCATGAGCTGTTGGCCATCGGATCGTACTGCAATGAGGAAGGAGTAGATACTCATGGACCTAGAAGGGGGTCAATAACACCATAACCTGAGGCATGTACAGCGTACGTACGCATCCTAGAAGCTGTCAGCACAATTGCAAATGAGCGACAAAAAGGCGAACTTACGATAGCAACCTTGCGACCAAAGTGATTTTTGATCTCGCCCTCCTTGATCGCATCAGGCGCCTCCTCCTTGATGATGGAGAAGAGCTGCTTGATACCCATCTTGGCAGCCAAAAGAAACTATTTCGCTTTTAATGCCCGAAATGGTTACTTGGCATCTATTTTTATTTTTTTTTTTTGGATCGCGAGCTCTCTGCGTTTTCCGACGAGGTCCAGAGCTTGGAATGCGAACAGTGCTGCGTACGGTTCATTTCAGTGATGTCACCAAACTTTGTGCAAATCAACGCGCCAGAGAGAAGGCGCGACGCGCCGCGCCCTTGAATCGAACAAGCGTGCAGGGGGCCGGGGGCCCCTCTTAGTGGGGCAACTGCATCACTTTCTTTAACCGACAAGAATGGCCACGATGCTGCTTTAAAAGATAAAATTTTATCCAACTAGCAAATTACACTGCCCGGCGAACGAAATCTCTAAGAAGAAGAAAAAGGAAAAAACTCCGATACGGGGAATCGAACCCCGGGCGCCGCGGAGCATCAAGTGGACTTGAAAACGCGGAATGTTGGCCACTACACCATATCGGATGTGCAACTGACATGTGATGAGACCCCGTTCATTATGTAGCTGACTCGCTGAGTGATCAATTTACCAACACCACCTTCTAAAGTTTCCACTCGAGGTCTCAGCCTCCGAACACGAAAGATTCTGGCTTATTGACAGATGCGAAGCGAATTTCCACCTCTCTACAGTCCTTTACAGCAAGAGGTTCGGGTGTCGCCTCATGAAGGACGTTGCATGCTCTCGTTGTGACTGCCGCGTTCTAAGGCCAAACAGTATGGTGGCTCGTTCAGGAATAGATGTACTACCTAAATATGATGTGGAGGCATTCTCCGAACAATAATCTTAATTTGTAATGCGATCCTGTCATGATCAGTATATGTGGCTTTTCAAGGGGTGACGAAAGCAGATTAACAATCTGAATAGTAGGAGCGCCAGTGGGCGGCCACAGAGGTGAAGGACTGAAGCCCCCAGCACCCACAACGAAGGAAGTAGACCGCGCTAAGTGTTGTCTACGTACACCACACTTATCGGCGTGCGCCTGTACTGACATAACAGATGGAAGTCAAGAAGGCTGTCTGGTGACGTGGAGAGAATCAAGAGGGCAATCAATGACTATGCGTAGAGCTCGGACGAATCATCGAGCCTGACCAAAAGCCATGGTGACTGATTAGTGTTATCTCTACGGGGTAGGGCAAGTAGCGATGCAAAAGATCAGGATCCCAGTAGCAGTAGTGTCAACAGCTACGCACAACTATCTCGCCTGAAGTCTTAACTATACAGCAAGCCGTAGTGAGGCTTGTATCACTTGATCTTCCTAACAGCAAAGCAAATTTCAGATGGATATGGAGCTATATAGGCAGACTGCATAGCCTTGGATCGAATACGCTCTGGGACTTGTACATGATGAGGACCAAAGCAGGCAGAGGTGAAGACAGCGGGACGGGGGCAGAAGATGATTATCCTACCATAGCAATTGCTTGAATTTCTTCATGGGCTCATGATCATCTTGTTTTCGGTTCTTGTGCGCTCTCGGATTGAGCCTTGTCTAATGCATATTGTACAATTATAGCGTCCCTACCACCTACGACTCCTACGTCTTGATGGTCGACGACGAGACAGTCCATTCCATTCGACTTCTTTACTCTTACGCAGCCCACACATCTTGACCCGTCTTCTCGATCCAGTTGCCTAGCTGATTGACGCTGCTGTCCCACTCCGCCAACCGCAGGCGCATGCTATCGATCTGTTTGAAGTCCAGCACCTTGGGCTGCACCCAGTTGATGTTGGCCACCTCGTCCACCTGGTCGACTGTTCCTCTCCAGGAGGCCCAAGCTCAGCGCCTTCATGACGAGGTGCTCGATCTCTTGGGGCTTGACCTTGGTCTCCTGCTCGATCGTCGCAAATGACATGGCGCGCTCGTGAGGTGGTCGTCGGAAGACGGCCTCGGTCAGCGCTGCCAGGTAGATCTTCTCCCGCAGCTTGTCCTTGTGTTGGGACAAGAGGGGATCAGAATCGACGCTGCCGGAGAGCATGTCGTATTTCGTGAGGTCGCCCGCGTTGAAGATGAAGAGCAGGTCTCGCAGCCACTGGTCCTTCTTGTCGCTCAGTGCATCCAGGATGGGGTGCAGGAGCAGCTCGCCGAAGTTGTAGATGCTCGTCGAGACCAGCGCCGAGGTTGCCAGATCGTATGCCCGCTTGTGCCGTTCGGCATCATCCAGACTCTTGATATCGATACACGCAAGGTAGAGTAGGGCGTTGCGGTAATAGGACGCAAAGTCTTGCTTGAGGTAGTAGTAGTCGGCATTGACCTTGTAGAATGTGGCATGGACGACCGTCTCGACCGAGTCAAATACGTCCAACTTCTTCTCGGCCTTGTCGAGGTCCTTGCGGGCATCGTCGAGCCTGCCGAGCTCCAGCTTCACGTTTGCCACAGCGACGGTTGCGTACACATAGGCATTTCTTGAGTTTGGGTCCTCCTCTTCGTCTGCATCCTTCTTGTTCTTCTTCTTTTCCTGCTCGGGGTCGACCTTGCCTGCCACAAGCTCCACGAAAGCGAGACGTTCCTGAAGGTCTGCACGGTATCAGTACGTTATTCCGAAGATCACGGGCCACGGGAAATTATGTAGTTGCACACCTTGGCATTGTGTTGCTGCCTTCAAGGCGAGGTCGACTAGCTTTAGCTGGTTGATCTTGTCGGCAAACTGGAGGATGAATTTGTTGTAGATGGCCATGCGGAAGGGGCCGCTGTCGGGGTGGTTAAAGATGGTGACGAGGGTTTCAGTCAGCTCGTGCCATAACTTCTGCTCCCAGAGATCTTGTAGGCGTAGGGTATCGGCCTGCAGAGGCTCGGAGACCTGGGAGAAGACTTCCGACAGGAAGTTCTGCGTGGCCTCGTCGGGCTGCATGTTGCTGTCTCTCTTTAGTGTGCCTGGGCTGGCGAAGGCAGATTGGCTCCGTCGTCGGAAAGGAAACGAAGAAAACAAGAAGACAAATTGCTTTGTTGAGACTTGGCGGTTGATTCGTGATGGATTTACTATGCCTTGTCCCTTCTGTAGATGTTTCCTTGGCTGGGTGAGCTCTGGGAGACAAGGGGGAAAGAGGGGAAGCCGTCGAGGTTCTGTAGTATCTTACGAAGCTATTGATGTTCGGAGGTCGACGCGGCTAGGGTGCAGCCTGGTGGAAAGCTTCCCGTGCATGCGCTCATTTTGCTGGGCTGGCTTCCACAGCAGTTGGCCGCAGCCCACCACCCCAGTGGGCCGTCCCCATCAAGCTTATGTCAGCGCTCCCCTCCGTCACCAATCTCAAGGCCAGCTGGTCCGTGCGTGCTCTGGCCGGCACGGCTTGTCCCTGCTTGGGAATTGGCTGCATCTGGTTGGAGCTCTGCAGTCTGGAAGTTCCAGGCGTCGCTTCGTCCACCTACTGACGACGGGAAAACCAACCCATTGACCACGCACACTGCCCTCTTTGCGATCCCACGCTCAGCAAGGATGGCCTCACTACCAAAGGCCTTGCGGTCGTCCTCTAGAAACGCTCAGAAAGTCCTCCAACAGAGGTCGATATCAGATGTCGCAATTACCCGCACGGGGAAGCCCATTCTCCGAGTCCAGGGTGGAAGGTCAGTCGTGTTGGACCTGCCGATCGAGAGAGACGTCTCTTGCTGACTTCTCACGAAACCAGATCATCACTCGGCGGTACGATACACCCAGCGCTTTTGCAAAATGACGAATGAAAGAATTTCTGATCCCGAGGCACAGGACACACCGCGACGGTATTCGGCGCGACCGGACAACTTGGACGATACATCGTGAACAGGCTGGGTATGCTGGCCCTTCTTCTCCCTCGTGCGTCCAGATGCTGACGGATCACGCGTATAGCTCGGGTAGGATGCCAGGTTGTTGTACCGTACAGGGAGGAGATGGCCAAGCGGCACTTAAAGGTGACCGGTGACCTGGGCAGGGTGGCCTTTGTGGTATGCACTACGACCCGCACGGAGTCAGTGTTCATATGCTCACTACATGTCAGGAATATGATCTCCGAAACACCGAGTCGATCGAGGAGGCTGTCAGACATTCAGACGTCGTCTATAACCTGGTGGGCCGGACATACCCAACGAAGTACGTCTATCGCGATGAAAAGTGGCAAATGATATGGAACCCAATGCTGAATATGATGTAGGAATTTCTCTCTGGAGGACGTTCATGTCGAAGGCACAGCTCGTATTGCCGAGGCGGTGGCCAAGTACGATGTGGATCGGTTTATCCACGTCTCCTCGTACAACGCTGACCCTAACTCTCCCGCGTCCTTTTTCGCAACAAAGGGTCGTGGTGAGCAGGTTGCTCGGGATATTTACCCCGAGACGACCATCGTGCGACCTGCGCCCCTGTTCGGTTTTGAAGACAACCTGCTCGTGAAGCTGGCCGGTCTCACGAACCTCTTCACCTCAAACAACATGCAGGAGAGATACTGGCCCGTGCATGTAGGTCAAAGAGACTACCCATGAAGGACTGTGATAAAGCAGTTGCTGATCTCGTCTAGTCGATCGATGTTGGCCATGCGCTCGAGTTAATGCTCTACGATGACACCACCGCCGCGCAGACCTTCGAGCTGTACGGACCCAAGCAGTATTCTACCGCCGAGATCGCAGAGATGGTTGATAAGGAGATCTTCGCTAAGCGGCGGCACATCAACGTGCCCCGGCAGATTCTGGAGCCGGCCGCCAAACTGCTGAACCAGGTTCTCTGGTGGCCGGTGCTGTCTGCGGAGCAGATTCAGATGGAGCACATTGATCAGGTGATTGACGAGAAGGCCAAGACATTCAAGGACCTCGGAATCGACCCTGGTGACATCAGCAAGTTCACGTACCATTACGTGCAAGGTTTCCGCAGCGGCGCGTTCTACGATCTGCCACCTGCTAGTGAGAAGGAGAAGAGGGAGGAGAGGAAGTATCTGCACGTCCTGGATGACCAATAGAGGAGAAACAACTACAGGGAAATCATCATGTAAAGGGTGAGACTGATTAGATCCGGGGATGAGAGCACGGAAAAGCAGGGGACGTGGGCAGCAGAAGACGAGCAATTGTAAATATGTGACTAGATTCTGTCTTGCGGCTTTCAAATAAAAAAAATTATGAAGAACATGGAGTTATGTTATCAAAGGCACCGTGAAAATATATTGGGACGCTGTGTTAACCATGAGATAAAATACTTAGCAGTAGCGAAATGTGGCCCGCAGGGTGTCTCGATTAGGCGCTGATGACACAAATTTTCTCAGAATGAACGGCACAACATACAGCGAGTATGAATCAAGACACCGCAACAGAACCGTGTCGGAGTTGAGCCAACGCAGCAGCACATACAACATAGCCAAAGCTTTTTTCAGAGTCTCTCCGAAACAAATCCAGACGCCTTGGCGATTTCGTCCCAATAAAAATTTCAGCAAAAGAGAGAGAAGATGGCCGACTCGGATGACGAACCTATGTTAGAATTCACCCCCTCCATCCCGCAACCCTGCTGTTACTTGAACCTCAGTCCCTAACCCTGCTCCATCCAGAACTCTCTCTTCGCACGCCCTCGATGCGCTCAAGGAGTTCTACACCGAGCGCGACGAGCGCGCCAAGCAGTTCGAGCAGCTCAAAGCCGAGGCTGAGGACAGAGCTGCTGGCGGCCATGATGCGGACGGCCACACGAAGATAGCCGCGGCGGCCTCGCTGAAGTACCCTTTGTCCATGGACACATTTGGCGAGGATTGGAATGAGAGCCAGTTCTGGGTAAGTGTGTTCTACTGTCTGAAGCTGGCGGCATGAGTGTGGGCGAGGAAAACGCGACTTGCGAAAGGGCATGTTCGGCGAGACCTTCTCTCTCCCCCCCTCAGACAAAGAACGTCAAGGAGGTGATGCGCTAGTCGTTGATCATCATGGCCGGATAGTACTCCGACGAGACGGCGACACTCCTCGCACATCAGCTCCTGGACGGCGCCACGGCGGACACCAAAATCGCCGTCGTGAGCGCGCCGAGCGTGTTTGTCGCGCTCAAGAACATCTTAGTAAGTGTCATCCGCCCCGTCTTTCGTGCTCGAGGGAATTTATACAGGTCAAGATAATGGTCCAGAGAGAAAGCCGGCTTGCTGACTGGTGGTGCTTCGGGGGGGACCGAATATGACAAAAGGCATCACAATCCCCCGAGACGCCCAGACCGTCCCTCACTCTGCTAGAGCACGACCATCGCTTCGGTGTATTCCCCGAATTCGTCTTTTACGATTTTACGCAGCCTGTGAAATTGCCCGGTATGTCCGTTTCTTTCCTTCTTTCTCCCTGGCTCACTCCATCTAGATCCGACCAACATAAGCACCAGCTAATCTAAACACCCACACCCCTCTTCTTTATACTAGCCGACCTAAGAGGTACCATAGACCGTCTCATAGTCGACCCGCCCTTCCTCTCTGAGGACTGCCAGACCAAGGCGGCCCTGACAGTACGATGGATGGCCAAGGTGGCGTCCCCAGAGACCAGACTCATCCTGTGCACCGGCGAGCGCATGGAGGGACTCGCAACGAGGCTGTACAAGGCCTTTGGACTGCGGACGACGACGTACGAGCCCGTTCATGCAAGGGGTCTGAGTAATGAGTTTTACTGTTATGGTAATTTTCAGTGCGGAGAGTGGAAATTCAGGACGGGCGAGACTGGCGGCGTGGAGGCGAGGGAGGAGCAGAATCGATAGCTGTGCCTTGGAGGGTTAGTCATTCCGGTCTCATGCAGGATGGACGACAGGTCAAGTCGGTGCGCGCACACTGAAGACAAGGCGATTTCGATTGATGACGCCGCTCCCTCTCTAAACGCCTAATGACAATGCTAACCCGAGCCTGCCTACTGACCCGGAGTGTTTTCTCTTTCCCCCGGAAGCAGAAAGATGCCGTACGCCTTCCCCCCCCCCCCTCTCTCCATTACTGGCCTCTTGCGTCGCCACTGCACGCATGATAGGAGGGGGCTTTTTGATCACATCACTACCATCTTTGCGAACTGTCCAAAATAAAAAAGCTTATAACGCCTCGAGAAATGAACGCTTAAATCTCAACCATTCTCAGTCTTCAACCCAGGTGATCTCTAGGCCAGTGTCCGCACGATATAGAAGAGAAGGTAGGCCTTGGCTCCTAGCACATCAGACTTGGATGCCATCTCGACTCGGTGATCGTTGAAGGTGAACCACTACGTTCTTATGTCAGCCCATCTTTTGTTGTATCAAGTAGCGAGACGCGGTACATGAGCTTCTTCCTACCTGGTCGCCAACACGACAATACGAGATGTAATGGCCAGTATCAATCTCGCCCACGTGCACAACAACACTCATGAGATCATATGTGCATGACCTCGAGAGCTCGTACTGCTCCTTTGCGTCTGCTGTCCTTGCCCGGTTTGTATATGGCAGCATACTCAATGACAGCGGAAACTGCACTTGTGTCTCGATCTTGGCAGCAGACTTGTCCCGCGAGCCGTTCCTGAATTCAAAGCGCTGTAGGTGTACATAGTCAGCCATATAACTATCACTGTGTGCCTAACGAGAAGAATACCCATTTTTACCTTTAATTGAATGGACAAGACATTGGGCAATCGCTTGATGCTAGTATGCCGACGTGCTTGTTGGGGGCCGTTGCAGTTATTGCATCGGTACTCGCACTTGTCTGACTTGACGTATTCTTCCTCTAGGCAGTCCTGCAGCGTAATCTGGGTCTTCTGGCTTGACTTCTTGCTTTTCTTCTGCGTCAAGTTTTCCAGACCCACACTGAGGTCCAGGAATGACTGCACCTGGTTCGTCACACCGCCGCAGTTCTGGCAGGTGGTGGTAGTCTGGAGCTTGCCGTAGTACGTCTGGTGCATGATGCAGTTGCAGCTGTGCTCGCTGCCTATCTCGGGCTTCTTGCCGTCACCGTTACGCTCGTGTAGCTCTTCCGCAATGAACTGAAAGAACTCGTGCGCGTCTTGCTCCTTGGTGGTGACCAGATTTTCGAAGGCCTTGTTCTCGGAGATCCAGAAGCTTGACAGAATGTTGGCTGCGGTGTAGCCGTTGGTCACCTCAGTCCCCCAGAAGTCCTGAAACATGTCATCCATCGCGCAGCTCAAGCAGTTCTGCACCTCACAGGAATTGCTGGAGTGGCCATCGCTGAGATAAAAGTTCCGCAGGATGGGATTATGCAGGAAGCTCTGGAGGATAACGTTCTGGTAGCAGGTAGCACCTGCGTTGTAGATGCCACGGAGACCATCAGCCCGGCATGAAGGCATTGTGGTGTTATTGCTGAGAATCTTGGGGTCCTCCTTGATGGCTTCTGCGAGCAGCTCATCGTACTTTCTCTTGCGACCTAGATGGATGGTGTGTCAGTCTTCTGACTGTGCGACAGCCTTGAGGGTACCGGCAGAACAAAGGAAGGGAATAGCACCAGTCGGTATACGAGGGCCATACTCGGTAATTAAGGAGCGGAAAAAGTAATAGTGGACAGGTGAAAACGTACTAGAAAAGGTGCCTGTCCCAATCTTGCGGTTCCTGAGGTCTTCGAGGGTGGGGTCCCAGACGAAATCATCACACATGTGACAAAACAGTGAACCCGTCTTGGAGTCGACAACTAGTTGTTGGACAGATGTCAGCCATGAGCCCAGCCACGGTAATACTCACCACCGCCGCCGCCGCTGCCAGAAGCAACTCACAGAAACGATGTGATTTCTTGTCTCCATGCCTGCCGACATCATCATGGCTCATGACGATGGGACATTGCAAACAAAGGAAATTGGAAGTCAGAGATGCAGAAATGGTGTTGTCCTTGATGGCCTTGCGGACCTGTGGGATGACGGGAACATTGTCATAGATCTGGCGCAGGATAGCCTTATAGTGTTGGATGCAGGTGTTTGTGGTCTCCTGATTCTGGCTCAGCAACTGTTGCACATGTTCTGTATGCTGTGTTAGCCTGGGCACATGTAAGAGGTATCGGGCTGGGCAAAGACCGTACGACAACCGAACATTGGTGTTCCTTGAACAGGCGAATTGACCTTGACGTTCTTGGGCGACGCCGGCGTGTGTGGACGGGTCGTCATGCTGAATGCCTGCCCGGTGGCTGGTTCCTCTTCTCCAACGTGATAAACAATATCCGTGTCCAGGCTCTTTGTCTAAGATCAGCTGCTGTGGCGGTTTCTTCTCCTCTCTTTCCCTCCGTCCTATGCGGTGGTCCCAAGGCAGGACGGCTCACAGATGCGAATGTCCGGCCAGGGACAACGGGCTGTTCATTCAATGAATTGGTCTTGAATTGTGCCCGGCCCGCTTGAACCTCAAGGTTGACAGAAGGGCCTGGCCCGGGCACTTTTGGCAGAACGCCGGAGGACTTGTACGACCTTCTCGTCTGATTTACCCGCGTCGCGAAGGTCCAGATCGATCAGTCGTGTATCGGTAAGCCGGATTCGGGTGCACTCGTCTCGCTGAGGGGAGGAGGGCACAGGTGGTCTCGTTCTTGTCGCGCGGGCGATGAACAAACGCCAGAGAGGGGGCGTCTGGGAAAGGCTGCGAACTGACAAGAAACGCACAAACAAGTCAGCATGACTCTTCCGGATGGCCCTGGCCACCTTTGGAACCCTCACATGGGGACCGACTTACCGAACCAGAGATGCCCAAGTACGACGTCTCCGATAAGGAACGTTCGAGTGTTCTGGACGATAAATGCTCTATCCTCAACCTTCTTCGAGATGATGATCCCTAGACCGTACTTCGAGGCCAAACTCCAGACCACTCCACGGGCAGGCTAGGTAAATTGCGATAAGCTTTCTTATCGGGGGCCTGTAGAATGGACCGGGGTCGGTTAATCAGGCACACGCTATGACAAAGTCTTAACTAAGTAAGTACTCATTGTGTCAACCCTCCATGTCCCACTATAGCTGTCTCTCAACCCAGCTTTTTAGCGTCTTCTTTCAGCGAGCGCACAAGGGGTCTATCATTTTCGCGGCAGGCTGTTCATGCGCTGCGGGTGCTAGGACGGGATCTACGACAGGATGTACTTTACAGATTGTAGACCAAGGTTATATAAAAGTTTGTGTCGACCACAGTAGGCCACCATTTGCAGACAGTATAGAGTGGGGTTGTGTAAAGAGGTGGCTGCACCTGTCTGAGCAGAACGAGCTTACACAGATGCATCCAGCAGTCAATTGTTGGTCCATGCAGGAATCTATGTTAATTATCCGCAACTAAGAGGCTTTTACCATATCCGCAGATTGTATGAAAATGCCTTAGGTATTTAGTACTTATGTACATATTTCGTGTGTGAGGACATATGCGTGTGTAGCCCTAACCCTTGCGAAGTAATTGCACTTACACTTGCTTTGGGGGGCAGGCAAACGAGCCGTAATCCTTATTCGGCACCTTAATGGCGTCAACGTATTATACCTCGGCTTAGGATTACTATACAGTATATAGCCAACGCAGCAGCGAGACTCATCTGCCCTTCGCAATCACGACGTCGCCTTACTGAGCGGACATCTCCTCCTTGAAACCTGGTGTATGCGTCTCAACAGGTCCCTCCTCTGTCGCCCACTCACGATGGCGCTTCAACTTGTCCCCCTCCCAGAGGTGGAGCGCCTCTCCCCGGTCTGCATCCGCCTCCTCGGTGGGAACCCTTCCAAGTTCACCTTACAGGGCACAAACACCTATCTCATCGGCAGGGGTCCCAAGCGGCTGCTCATCGACACGGGCGAGGGGAAGCCCAGTTGGATAGCTACTCTGCGACGGACACTGGCCGAGGAGGGGGCAACGGTGAGCGTGGCGCTGATAACACACTGGCATGGAGATCACGTCGGAGGCATCAAGGACGTGCTGGGGTTGGGGGAGGGCACGGCGGCCGCACCCAAGATCTACAAGTACCAGCCCGACGATGGCCAGATAGACATCCAGGACGGCCAGCGCTTCGAGGTTGAGGGCGCGACAGTCACGGCGCATCACACGCCCGGACACACGGCCGACCACATGGCGTTTGTCCTCGAGGAGGAGGACGCCATGTTCACCGGTGACAACGTCCTGGGGCAGGGCACGGCTGTTTTTGAGGACCTGGCGGCGTACCTCTTAAGTCTGGAGAGGATGGCACCTCTGTTCAGGGGAAGGGCATACCCCGGCCACGGGCCGGTGATCGACGACGGGCCGGGCAAGATACGGGAGTACATCCAGCATCGGCAACAGCGCGAGGAGCAGATAACACGGACCCTAAGGTCGGTCAATGAGGCAGTTGGCACAGCTGCGTGGCAGCCGATGGAGCTGGTCAAGGTCATCTATGCGGATGTTCCCGAGAACCTGCACATCCCGGCACGGGGAGGCGTGATGCATGTACTGCAGAAGCTGGCGAGGGAAGGTAGAGCGCGAGAGGAGGCTGGTGGCAGATGGGTCCTGAGAGATCGACCAACCCTCTGACACTGCGGCGGAGGGGATGTGTGATCATCGTGAGGGCGGCATCGGTGGTGTGTAATTCAGCCCAACTAGTTCGCAAGGCTGAGAGTGACGTCATCCTCCTCCTCAGCCGGTGCTCAATGGTCAATGTGCAAGGTTTCAAACAGAGCAGGCCGACTTCATGATCATAAAAGTCGTCCCTCGGGGAAGGGGTCTTTTCTTCTGTGCTACTCTGGTACCTATATTGTAGTAGATTCATCCGTTCAGAACAGCCCAGGCCCTCTAATGACCAACAGGCCATGCACGATCCCCATACATAGTGTACCGGACGTCAACCCACACTACTGATGAGCGTCACCTAGGCGCCGGAAACCTCGGAACAGCCAAAGTCGGAGGTCATCAGCTGACTTGATGGAAGTCCGGCTGGCTATTGGGAATGTTCCATTTTGTCGTTTCTGCCTTGGCGTGGGAAGAAAGTGGGTAAGAAGGGGGCGGGAACGAGAAGCAATGTGGTGTAAGCCACCATCCGCAAGTGGTCCCTGTATAGCGTATGAGCGTACATGCTGACTTACTAGTTTGGTTCGCCCAGCCACTGGGGGCGTGGCTTATTGGGCACTATGGTGTCAAATGATTGTCAACTGACCGGCGAGAAAAAAAATAAGAACCAGCCGGAGCCCGGAGCCGGGATTTTGGTGAGCCCGGACAGATCTGCTGCTGTGTTCTTCACCAAAGCCGCATTTTGCAAATGTCGAAAGACAAGACAGGTTGAGTACTGATCCCGATTCGCCCCATTAGAGCATTGTATCGTGCAACAGCCGAACTTCTCAACAGAGAGAGGGAAAAAGAGAAGCTGTGGGATACAGGAGGATAGATTGCTCATTCCCGTGTATTCCCGTTGTTTCGCAGCCGGGGAGGGCGCGAGCTCGGATGCTTCGCGATTCCCGCAAAGCCCGAAGTTGACGGTGTGACAAGGTTTTGTTCGAAATCTGACAGGCGCTGGATCGACCCCAAATGATGACCCTGCAAGGTAAGCGCGCAGTAAGTAGTAAGGGAACGAGAAAGCGTCCCAAGAGTTCTCTTTTTCCATGTCTTGTCTTTCTTTTTTCCGACCGGAAACCTCGGATCAAGTCCTGACCTTGAACATGCATCATGGCTGAAACGTGACTGGCTGCGGTGGGCTTGCATAAGCAGTAGGTGGCAGGGGAGAGGCATGCATCTCGCCAATGCTGCACGTCGCCTGCAGCTCCAGACCCCACCGAACTGGACCATGTGCAGTCTTTGATATCGGAGAGTTCCTAGGCGATCAGTGATTGCCTGCTTGGAACCTTGATTGTTTTTACTACTGTACCAAACAGTACGTACCCAGGCTTCTCCACCCTTTGTCGAGAAGAGGGCTTGGCTGCCCTTGGGGGCCGGGGATATTCCTTTTGGTTTTGCCCAGGCAACAATCTACTACTATGGACATCTTCCCTATCGGCGATGCACGCATTACCCGGGCAGGGCAGGGCAGGGCAGACTTGGCTCGTCTCTGAGGCTGAGATCGAGGCTCGGCGTAGGTAACCTTTCCAAAGGGTCGTGGCTACGGCTGTGGATGCCCTCTTCGCGGAGGGCTATGCGTCCGCCGGGCGCAATTGGTAATGCCGTCGCTCGCTTACGATCTTGTCGTTGATGGGTTGAGGTCCGGACGAGGTTTTGTCGAACGGCCCCGGCCTTAAGTGGACGGGCGACTTTCGCTTGAGCCCACATTCGGCCTTAGCCCTAGACGCTACTGCGATGGAGGCTCCGTAAATGCCGGCAGATCTTGACACTGTGCCCCAGCACTCACAGGACTGACGTAGCCGCTGTACTTGTTCGCTAGGTACCGCGTCTTGCATGGATACTGCATAGGTACTATGCCATTGATAATTCGACTGCAGAAAACGTTTGATCGCGTGCGGCGCTGCTGCAAAGTCCTCCTCATGTGGCGTGACCTCTGGTAAGTACTCCGCCTCAGGTCGTATGTTTTCGGCGCGGGGAGGGCTGGAAAGGAGCAGATAATGTGCTCTCACTCCTCCCACGAAATGCAAATCTGGATGCTACCCCTACCTCACCCTGGAGCCCCCTCCCTCAAGCTGGCGAGCACCCTGCCTCGATGATCGATGTTGACATAGTATGAAGATGCTACGGTTGGAGCCGACGAGGCAGCGCTAAGCCCAACTCCTAATCCACCGAGTCATGACAATCAGCCTTGTCAAGGTTGACGGTGGTGATCTGCCGTGGTTATCTTCGACATCAGTAAGGACGGACCTCTAACCACCTCAGTTTCACATGTCCTTGTCCGGACCGCCAGCCACGAACCATGCGGGGGAGTAAGGCCAGCCTGGACGCCCAAGAACTGTCGGAGTTCTGCAGTGTACTACTTCCTGTACCCAAGAGGTATTGTGGGACGAGTCGAGAAAAGACGAAACTTGACTGGAGGATATACCAGGAAGGGGGGTTTGGATAAGCACTGTGATTGCTACCATAATACCATTTGCAGTAGCATTTGGTAGCATTTGGGGCGGCAGAGAGGATGGCGAGGACAGCTACTGAGTGGTCAATGACGATGATCCATTTGGTACCTAGTGCGTACTGTGGCCTTAGTCATAGCACTATTGCAGTGGTAGCGGAAAGAGGATGCTGGATTTGTAAGGACATTCGGGAGGAACCATGCTACCTATTGTTTCTTCTTTTTTTTTTTTTTTTTTTTTTCCCCCCCAACTCTTGGGAGGGGCGGTATTGCAGGCAGGGATTGCTATCAGAGAGATACCCCGCACAGTTACAGTACAGTGCGGCGCATTCTGAGGATTGCCAAGAACTTTGGAGCTCTTGGAGCTGCTGGCCGTTCTTTCTTTTCTCTTGGAATCACTCAGGACAACGAATTCGGAACCTTCGGATCTTGGCCTCTAATCGCAGTGGTGTTCGCCATGGCTCCATCAATCACTGGGGCCTATGGTGGGACTACACTCAGACAAGGCCCCCAGGTCAGGCGCCCAGGGAACATTGGGCTGCTACTGGATAGGTCGCAGTACATTTCGTCAAAGTATCTCGACCCATCAGATGTGATGCTATCGTCAATGTCTGCTAGGTACCTGTACCTGTACCTGTACTTTTTCTTTTTCCTTCTTTCGCTCGTCCCCCTCCTTCTCTTTGTCTTGTGGTGCTATACTCCATGCAGATATGGAGACCAGAACGAATCGGATGATGTCGCTGTAGCAAGCCTCTTCTCTCCAACGTTTTCCGTGCTTATTGTCAATCGTAGGGCTCCATTACCAATCGCTCCCTACAGATACTCCGTACACGGTACAGCAGCAGTAGCTCATGGGTGCCATGACCCCTCGATGACTTGCGTATGGGTCCCGGTTTGGTGCTGATATATAAGACTCTATTGCCTGGCCCCCCTCCTCTCCCTCCTAGGCTTTTAGAACAGTCCTTTATTTTGTACCCGGGATATCTCGCTTTGTTCTCCCTTGTCTCCCACAGGCCGTTGTCACCCTTGCCACGCACCGACAGTCCCGAGAATACTTCCCTGCGGATCATCGAGAGACTGAATCCGCGTACGGTGCCAAGAATTTCGTCATGCGGTCGATAGCGAGGCCGTCTCTCAGGGCTGCCTCGGCGGTGCTCTGCTTGGGGCTGTTGCTCCCAGCTGTCCTGGCTCACGGAGGCGACGAGACCATGGATATGGGCGACAGTATGGACAGTATGGCCGTGGGTGTTGACGAGCCCGCGCCAGAGGCAGACTATCCGCCGTCATATTTCACCCACGCAGAGCACCGCGGCGTTCTGGTTGCGCATATAGGTTTGATGGTCCTGGCCTGGGTCGTTGTGTTGCCTCTAGGTAAGCTGGACGGTCCCTTGAGAGCTTTCTCCACATTGAACACCTCCCGAGCAGCTGCACTAACAAGGTCACACCAGCAACCATGTTCTCCCTAGCGAAATCTCGGTACACTCTCCCTATACAGTTCATCTTCATCGCTGTCAACGCGCTCGGCGTGCTGTTCAGCACCATCTACAATGCGAATACCCCCGATTTATACCCGAACAATGCGCACCACAAGTTGGGTTGGCTCGTGACGTGGGTGCTTTCGGCACAGGTGCTCGTCAGCTTATTGGGTCGTGTTGCTGGTGCGTTCGACAAGAAGCAAGAAGGAAGAAACGCTGGGGCCGATGCGATGGAGCGCCACTCCTTCATTCCCGTGTCGCACGCTGCGATGGATGAGCATCATCGGCTCCACAACGGACACTACAGCCCTTTGTGTAGGCATTCGAACGATAGCGGTCAGGGCACCGAGCCAAACACCGAATCGCTGAGAAGTGCTTCGTTCTCTTCTACGCCAGAGACGTTGGCGAGTCCCACAGCCGAGTCGGGCCACAAGGAATATGCGGAAGATGAGGACGATCTCGAGGCTGATCTGCCGTCTGCGCCGCGTAGCGGTGTGTTGCGCAACTTGGCGGCCAAGGTTGGAGACAAGATCTCGGTGCGCGCATGGAAGGTCTTGACGTTCGGATACAACTTTGTCGATCGCACAAGCATGATTCTGGGTTTTATTACTCTGTGCACCGGCATTATTGCGATGGGCCGCTTTTTCGTAAGTTGCGACGCACGTGTTGAGGATGAGCTGGCAACTCGAGACTAATGTCCTGAGCAGGAGGGTCGACAGGTCTTCACCGGTCTGGCGCATTGGATCAAGGGCGGTGTTTTCTTCTGGCTGGGAGTCCTTACCCTTGCCCGGTGGGCTGGGTGTTTCGGCGAGCTTGGATGGGTAAGTGAAACCTCAACGAAGATTGTTCCGCGGCGGAAACGTCCGTCCACAGCAGCACTGACAGTTTGTACCTCGTGATACAGGCCTGGAACATCCGTCCCAAGTCGGCAAGCAAGCGTTGGATACCATCGGCTGAGTTTGCCGAGAGTTTCCTCATCTTTTTCTACGGCTCCACGAATATCTTCCTCGAGCATCTCGGCAATTGGGGCGGCGAGTATAGCTTTGAAGACCTTGAGCATATTTCGATTACGGTCCTCTTTCTAGGAGGTGGTCTGGTACGTAAATCATGAAAACTTGGTCTATCCGCCTGCGGGCGGCCAGTGCGCGCTACTGCACACAGACCCTGCGGCCCGACATCCTCCTCTCAACACCCCTGCTGACAAGTATTGACCGACAGTGTGGCATGCTGATCGAATCCATTCGCATCCGCGACCTCCTCAACACAACTGTCGCCTCGGCTATTGACGAGCGCTACAGCGATGCATGCGAGCGCGAGCTGGCTCTCGAGGAGCCCACCACATACCGCTTTTCGACAAATCCAATCCCGGCGCTCGTCATATTGCTGCTGGGCATCATGATGTCCAGCCATACGCAAGAGAGCATGATCTCGTCGATGGTACACAAGCAATGGGGCACCATGCTCACGGGTGCCTCTTTCGCCCGTGGTCTGACATATGTCATCACCTACCTTAAGCCGCCGACCAGTATTCTCCCGTCCAGGCCACCTACGGAGCTCCTTGCAGCTTTCGGGCTCATGACCGGCGGCATCCTGTTCATGGCCTCAAGCGGCGATACAGTTGAGAGTATGATCCACTACGACCTCGACGTCATGTTCATGTACACCGTCACTATGGGGCTTGTGGGCCTCCTGATGGCCTGGGAGATCATCGTCATCGCGGTCAAGGGTTGGGCAACCCGCAAAGAGGCCGGAAAATCAATCGCCATGCACTTCTATTCCGCCTAAGTGGCTCTAGAGGAACATGTTACTGGTCCCGGTTCGCTGTGTGGAGGCTTGCACAGGTGGGCCATATTTGGATTTTGCCTGTTTAAACTGACATGACTTTGCTCACGACTCTCTTTTTGACGTCTGTTGTTTTTCTTGGTTATTTCTTTTTCATTTCTATTTCATTTCTAGTCTACATCACCCGTGATACCCATTATACCAACTTTTTGACACTTGACAATTTTTTCGCAAGTGGTGGATCAAGAGTGAAGATACCCTTACAAAATGGCGGGGCGAGATCACGGTCCTTGGCTTTTCGGCCTCTGGTAGGAGGTGTGGGGGGGAGGGTGGCATAATGTTGATGACGATAAATAGTTAAACGGTAATGCTATGAAAGAGAAGAAATGAGAGAGCCAGTCTATCATTAACGGCCTGCTCAGCATGATGCGACTGCAAATGCATCGGTGTGCTAATTACTGGAGATTCTGTGCATCAACTTTGTCGTCGAGACTGAACGACGCCGTCTTCTCCCTATTTGCACAGCAGAAATCGGCATTCATTCAATTCGATGTCAGACTTTCGATCCACTCCCTCACACATCAACGTCAGCGCCTATTCGGCGTCCCCGGTGCACGGCCTGCGGGAGCGCTCGTATGTCAGCCAACGCAAATATGACACGCAAAGGCAAACAAGGATACAGACGGCCAGCATGCAATATAAAGCAATTTGAAGCACTGGCTAGCAGTCCTTACGAGATAGGCTATGCATGCTGAAGAGGGGTACATAAGACTCGGCCGTTCTTGGCTGTGAGACTCTCTGAGCTCACCGGATAGGATGCTTAGCATCGAGGCTGCTCAGAGCCTACAAGTTCAGAGATGGACACGGAGTGGAAGCAGACTAATCGCATCAGCTCGGCACTTTATACAATATTAAATGAGCGTCTTACGGTGCTCCCGATCCCTACAGTCAGAAAAAGAGAAGAGGACCAACACGAAGATATAGGTACCTCATAGTGCATACGTCCCATACATTGGTCGTGCTTGATAGTTTTTGGGGGCGTGCATACGTGCGTGCTTTTCTGTATATAGACGTAGCAATATCATAAAATAAGTTAGGCCCCTCCAGTCGCCCTTCGTCCATCAGCGAGCGGTAGGTGTGTTGGTAAGCTCGTCTCAAGGTTTTGGGCACCTGGCTCCGCACTTCGTCTCAGGAGGTGGGTGAAGAAGACACACCCCATTTGGTGTGCTTCTCGCAGAGAATGTAATCTGAACGCCGCCCGTCCTTTTGTCGATCACACTTGTACCCCTCCTTCCGACTTTCATCAATTCCCCCTCACCCTCCACCTCTCAACGCACGCATCTCCTTTTGGGCGGGTAATTCCTCCGTCATATATATGTACAATTTCTTCGATCATAGCGTAGTGTCGTCAAGATACTCATGGTTTGTAATCGTGCTAAAGAAAAGAAAGGGGAAAGAAACACAACAAAGGGTCAGGAAGACAAGAGGTAGTCATCATAACGCAGCTCCATAACGTAGACTACTCCCCTGCGCAGCTGAGCCAACGTCTGGGCCGGGATCGCTCCAGTCATCGAGAGTGCCGTTGGTGACACCGCTGGTGTATTTGGAGCTCCCTTCGCTGACCTGTCGCGTGTGCGCCGCCTCGGGTCGCGACGGTGTTCCATTGGTGCTCACACCAGCGGCCGCAAAGTTGTTGAACGGTATGCCCGGGACGCCTATGGTGCTGGTGAGGCTGCCTGAGACGGGTTCCAGATCAAACGGGTCGGAGCGGAACTTATTGCGCTTGGTGGCGAAGCTCTCGAAACTGACGGCGCTCACTTGGCTGTCGCGCGAGTACATGGTCGAACGACGCCGCCCTGGTGTCGCGGTTGAGCCGCTGGGCGGGCGCGATGACCCATTGGCGATGCGCAGGCCGCGGATGTCGTAGGCCCTGTTGAGGTCGATCGTGCTCGCGTCCACTGACTGGCCTCTGGATCGGCGGATGTCGTGGATGTATGTCGATGGCTGAGGAGGCCCAGAAGACCCGACTCCAATGGCATTCGTGTCGGAGAAGGGGTTGTTGGTGGCAGTGTGGTTATTGTTGTTGCTGAAGGAGATGGCATTGACGTCGCTAAACGGGTCTTGGCCGAAGCCGAGATCGAGTCCAGCAAAACCTGATCCTTCGCTGCCGCCACGGGTCCTTGACACTCGCCGTCGTTGCGCCTCGCGGTCGACCTCGTTATCATCCATGCTGAGCAGTGTCAAGAAGTCTGGCTTGTTGGTGAGCCGCCTTGACCTCGTCGATGATGTGCCCTGGGCGTCGCCACCGATGCCACGGGCAGCAAATATGTCGTTCTTCTCGTTATATGTTTGTTTTTGTTGGTTGCGCGACATGACTCCTCTGAAACGCCCCCATAGCTCCACGATCCGTTCCTTGATCGTCATATCGCTGTCGCCAGGCGCAGAGAAAGACGTCGAGCCCTTCCTCTCGTGGCCGACGACGATAGGTGAGGTGTCCATAAATTGAGAGTTGCCCCTATTCAAGTCTACCGAGCGGCCACTGCTGTGGGATGCAGCAATACTATGAATGCTTCCACTACGACTCAGCGTGCCGATATGGCCGCGAACACGGCCATACTGAGCCCTCAGAGCAGCCTTGACCTTGTTCGACCGCGGCGCAGGCTGGCTCGTGCTGTCGCGGCCTAACGACGCGAAGCCGCGCTTGCCCCTCAGATATCCAGGCCCAGGCTCTGCCGACAAGGGCGTGAGGAGCGTGCTTCGTCGTTTCTTCAGCACCCTCCTCCTCCAGAACCAGATGAACAATGCCACCAAGCTGACGAGAGCCAGGCCGCCGATGACACCACCAGCCACAGCGGCAGCGGAACGGTTGTTATGACCACCACCGACGCCTGCTGATGATGGTGACGACACTGATGATGCTGATGCCTCGGCTGCTGCCGCCGCCGCGTTGGTGCCGGTCGAGCTCGCAGCGTTCTGTGCATGTGCTGAGGTTGATGACTGACCAGACGCTATGCCGCCTAGTTGTTGTTGTGGGCACTGCGCCAGCCGACTGCGTGTCCGTCTGCAGGAGCTCGCTCTGGGGGGCCGTAGCCGTCGCTGTGTCCGCCGTCGCCTGGGACGAGGCGGTCAGAGGGTTCGTCGTAGACGAGGCTGCGACGCTGGTGTCAGCTACACTGGTCTGCACTTGCGGTTGGACGGCCGCAGGCGACGCGGCCTCTGGGGTGGTAGCAGAAGCAGCGACAACAACAGCAGCAGAAGAGGAAGCAGAAGACGACGAGGTCGTGACAGCTGCGGGCGGGGGCGTCGTCGTTGTCTGCTGTACAGCCGGTGGCGCCAGCACTTGCGACGCTGAAGAAATGGTGGGAAAACTTGAGAAAGCACTAGTCGTACTTGTTGTCTGCGTGCTAATGTCCGTCCTCGGCACCGCTGTGCACCTCTTCCCGTCAAGCGTTGTGATGAACCCTCCGAGGGGGAGGTTCGCGCTCGTGGCCATCTTTGATGATGTTGATGATGATCAAAGGTCGAGCCAAGCTCTTCTCCTACGGCCGCACACACACAGACAAACAGGGAGGGGCGATTCCAGTCGCGAGGTCCGATCCCAGAAAGAAAAAAAAATTACAGCCCACTGTACAACAGGAGCAGAACCACCTCTCAAAGGTGTTCAACGAAGTAGAGAGAGAGGAAGACCAAAGGCCTCTCGGGCCGTCAAAGTCGAACCAGATTCATCCGGGAGAGGGCCAGAGCCGTTGGTGATAGTTGGTATGTGGTGGAGAGGAGGAAGAAGTTCAACCCGAGTCGTAGTAGGGCTGAGAAGGCACACAAGGAGGGGAGGGGTTGTCGACGTCAAGAGAACAGGCCGCGATGTTGGTTTTGTTGGATAGGAGAAATGCAAAGGCGTGGCAGTTGTGCCGGACCAGTCCCAGTAGGGTCCAGGGTGAAGGAGAGAAAGAGATCAGATCAGATCAAACTGCACCAGGTGCGTGGTCTGCGACAGGACAGGGGGGGGCTTCTCTCTCAGGCCTGACAGGAAATTCGGAAGAAGAGAGCTGGAAGCCGAGGAGTAAGAGGAGGAGATCCCAAGCCAAGATAGCCACACACAGGGCAACCTAGATGACGAAAGAAGAGACGGCGAGAGACCAAAGCAGGCCAGGGCCCCGGATGGATGAGCTCTTGTGTGATGGTGGTCGTAGTGGTGGTCGTGGTCGTGGTGGTGTGATGGAAACAAAGAGAGAAAGAGAAGTTTATGGGGGATGTATGGCTGTGATGTGCCATGTAACGAGTACTGTCTCGGTGCAGCCAGAGGCTGGACCGCAACATGGCTCGGGTGCGTTTGCGACTTTGGACGTTGTCCGTGTTTGACGATGGGCTGGACGAGGCTGGGATTGGCCCGTCGAGTTGAGATCTAGTCCCAAAGAGTTGAGGTTCCAGGCACAAGATGGGGTAGATCCTGCACACTTGGCGCCCATGTTCTTCCCACTTTGGATGTGATGTGGTGGGGCCCCTTTGTCCTGCGACAAGTTTGAAGCACCCAAGTCAGGGGGGGCAGGAGAGGGGGGCCATGTTCAACCCGTGATGCCTGCAAGGCGCGAGCAGGACCCAGGCCGGTAAAGAGAACGCAGTATGCAGTGCAAGTTGCCGGGCAGTTGGGCTCCCGTCTCAAGGAATTGCGAGAAAGGTAGTCCCCTTCCATTGGTCATCATCATCATGACTGATGTAGTAGGCCTCGAGAAGCAGGTGTTGCCTCAGACCCTTGCACAAAGCTATCGAGTAAGTCAGTAAATATGCATACATACAGTATCGTGACCTACCGATCATTGATGACATAGTAGGATCCTTTTAAGAAAGGCCCCACAGAGGAGGTGGAGGAAGGAAGCACTCACACGCTGGTTAGTGAGTGAGTGAGTGCAGTCCGCCGTGAGAAGGAAGGCAAAGAAGGCAAGAGGCGCCTGCGACGCAACGCCTGGCCCCACTCACCAATCCCTCGTTGAAACGTCCTTTCCTGGTCGGAAATGTTTTAGGCTTTTGCCAGCTCCCTGATCTGGTTGGCCCCATCCCCACGTGCTTCCCGTGTCCCTCGGCGGATTCAAATTCCGCCATTCTGCCTGAGGCCCATGCCACCCATACAATTGATCATCCACAACGTGTAATATACGACTTCATGCAGTCGCTTGATCTAGGGATTTCATCACTTCCCCGGAGGTGTGAGGGGTTACTCATTCCGATAGGAAGAACGATCGATCAATACCGTGACACCATATCCGGATTTCAAATTGAGAGCAAGAGACAGAATGTCTCTTCTCTCTCACACACACCTCTACGCCGATAGTCCTACCCATAGCCACGCCGTGATTGTCAGAGCTGCATCCGTTTTTGTTCTTCTTTTTTCCCTCCAGAGCGGGGGGGGGGGTTGTTGGGGTCTCCCGAGGTGACTGTATGTGTACATAGTACTGCATAATAACCCTGGGGCGGCTCAAGGTGCACACAACAGCTTCATCCCATCTCTTTCTCGGCACCTGCTTGCAATGACACGTAACACGTTACGCACTACTGTAGGATACACCGCGTTCGCTCTCCCCTCTGTGCCTGCCCTTTTCTGGACTGCTGTCATGCGCGCACGACTCAAGGCGCAGAGAGGTCACAGTCAAATCAGATAGAGTAGGCGTCGGCGCCCGAGCGCTTGGCACAGCATGGCAGGCGATCTATTATAGCCCTGTCGGTGCAAGAGCCTCGATCAAGGACAAGGGTCGTCGAAGGCTGGCGTGCGGTGCGCACCTCGACCTCCTCCAGCCCGAGAGCCTCATCATTCCTCTGCCAGTCACTGAATGGATTGATGTGCTTCTCTGGTGCAGATCATCCGGATCAACCATCGTCTCATCAGGTTGGGCGACTTCCGGCACAGCCAGATGATATAGATGGCTCGACAGAATTCGTGCGATGAAAGAGACTTCATACCTGATCACCCATAAGCCACTCGATACTTCCACTACCATTGTCATGGCGCAGTATCCGACTTCTTGGTGATCTCCTGGCAAGACGGGTATTTCAGGTGTCTGGTCGTCAACAGGATCTGCAGAACATCACACAACGAGGGAGGCTGAGCACCGAGAGTTGTAGGTATGGTGCAAGAAGATGGGTACCTCACTAACTCTGAACCACCCTCGCTGAACGGAACTAAGGCAGCCATGACCAGGCACGACACACTTTGTCTTATGCGATTGTGTGCCGATCATACTTGCTCACAGGCAGTCCGACAGCAGCTACTATGAATCTAGAGGAGCTGTGAGGCGGAAAATGTCTTGGGCCGCAGTTTCTTGCCCTTTCGGTGTCAATCCGTAAGTACATACTGTACCCCAAGAAGACGCTACCGAAACCCCTATCTTGGGGTTTTTCCTATGGCATTTGCCGAGTGACTCTTGCAGCTCCTTGTATTCCTCCTTCTCTCTTGCTCCTTTTATCTTCTCATTCTCCCGATCATAACGTGTACATGGTGACCCTGTACTCCTATGACTGTCCAAAAAAACAATCGAGGGCCATGTGTGAACGGTGATACAAGAGGTTGACCAATCACAACCAAGGACGGGTTGTGGTCAGGGTTAGGGTCAACACATGAGACCACCACTGAGGGGAAGGGTGAGCCCTTCCAGCTCGTCCGTTAGTTAGGGCATGTTCATCCCATCAGATTTCCATTAATCTGGTCTATTGGCCTTCTAGAATTTTGCGGCCTTAGTCCTTTCTGGCAAAAATGCCCTCCCAAAGACTGTGATTTTTGGCAGTTCAGTCTTGTCTAATCCTGTGACCCAAATGGCGGGGTTGTTTACCCCCCTGCGCATTCGCTCCTGTGCCACACCAAGTGAGCTGCAGCGACAACCTCGATTGCACCACCTTGTCGCCCTCAATCAAGTGAGTCTCAAAGCGCGGTCCATCCCGCGGACAGACGATAAACACGTGCTTCAACCTCAAGGATCTCGACAGATGAACGAGACTCGTCTGCGCTTAGCTAACTAACCTGATGCTCCCTTGCGGCTTCTCTGGCTCTCTCTGTCTCTCGCTCGCTGCTTACTGGTGTCTCGGTCGAAGAGGTCCAGTTACGAGCGAGATTCACGTCCCGTTCTCCTCCAAGCAACTAGCACTCGAGACGTGCCTAGTCTGTTCAATCGGCCGTCAGCACCCCAGCGATTGGTACGATAGAACGGGACCCCTCTACTAGAGTCGCCTTCGACGGCACAAGCACAGGTCGAATCTCTCCAGCAGGATCAGACTACAACAACTACGGATTTTTTTTTCCAGGCTCGTACAACATAGGCACCACTTCTCGTGCTCTTCACCATGTTTGGCAACCTCGCCCATCTCAGTATGTTGTCCCTCCCTGGCCTTGTTCTGCTCGTCTGCCATCCCACCAGGAATCACGGCTGGAGAGACCCCAGTCACCTGCTGGCGGTGCCCTACCTCGACAGTACAGACAAGTGGTCGACTTCATGCTGTTCCGCCGCGTCTGCCTTATTGGTTCGGATGCTGAACTATGTCTGATCGACTCCGTACCATGTCTTGCTCCAAACGTCTCAAAGAGCCTCGTTCGACCGCATTATCCACCCCCTTCTTCCCGCTCGTGACCCAGACCCCATTGCTCGAGCTCTCGCTGGATTCTGACCCGATAATTTAGTTCCTCCTCCACCCCTGAAGGCTCATGGGCCCCCCAAGGATGTCCCACCGCCCACGCCGGTGCATTTGCCACAGTGTCTGCCAGGGGCTGCCAGCCCGCACCCGGCCGAGTCTGGACCGGAGCCGCAGAGTCTAACGGCTCTCCTCCAGACACTTGCTCGACCAGCAGACCAGGTCGAGATGGCTCATCTCGAGGCCCTTGGTGTCCATGTGATTCCCAACGTCCCACTCGACCAGCTCATCCCGGATTCGTCGTATCTGCCGGACTTCGCGAGGTGGGAATCTCTGACACAGGAAGAAATTCACACTATCGACGGTGAGACTCGGTCGCTGCTATGTAATGGTAAATTGTCACCAGGCGCTTCCAAGTATCTCGATCTCCAGCAGTGCCTCCTCATTGCAAACGACCGAGCCTTCCGCTCTGTGAGGAGGGTGGCCCCGAAACCCGGCGAGCAATACGTGAGGCTGGGCTACTGCCATGACTTCTTCCGGTCCCTGGAGATCTTGACGGGGTATTGGGATGATACCTCAACTACAAAGCCTTCGTCTGTTGGAAAGCCAGTTGAGGAAGTTCCGGCTCGAGGCGGTGCGAAGGCTGACGCCGCACTCGACAGTGAAGGTGTCGCGTTCTATCGCACAAGTGCAGGCTCCTCCATGCCGGCCCAGCACCGTACGCAGCTTCTCGCCTCCTTCTTGAAACTCGTCACCTACGACTTCTCGTGCAACCTTACGACCCGTCAAGATCCTCGGCTGTATGTCAAAACCCTGAGCCCGGACTACAGGCACTCCTCCTTCTCCTCCGGCTGCAGCTTCATCTACCGCACACCGTCCGACCGCGATTCTGCCAAGCGTGGTATTGTCGAGGGCCCCATCGCGGCAGTCAGCCCCCGTCACACAACTGTCTTCCCTCCCACTGGTCGTGAGCGCGACGCGGTTATTGACCTGTCGCGCGAGATTATTGCAGCACTGATCACAGCGCAGCAACGCGCACGAGAGGGTAGGCAGGAGGAACGTATTGGTCAGGGCGCCTGGTGGGCTACGAGGCCGCGCTGGGGCGGTGGGCCTGGTGGCCCGATTGGCAAGGAGGCAGAGCACCTGGAGAGCAGAGACGTAGCTGCCCTTCTGGTCGGCGACAAGGACGAGAGGCCTACGAAGATCCCTGTCGAAGGCGACGACCCATCAACCATTAGTCAACACAGCAGCTCGTCGCTGGCGGCCGCACGATCGTCATCACGTGGCTCAACGGTTCACGGTTCGTCGTCAACGGTGCAACCCCCCAACCCGAAGCGGCCTCGCAAGGGGATGGCTATCTACGATGCATACCGCATAGTTCGCCCGCCCGCCATGCAGTGGGACCCAAAGGCTAGGTACACTGCCATCGGCCGACAGCGCGGTACCGACTACGACGACGTATTCGTAATCAGCTCGCTGTTTCACCACGTGTCTATCCTCAGGGTCAGGGTTCCGGATCGGCTGCTGCGGGTCCTCGGCAGCTCTGAGCCTGACCCAGGAGTGATGGGTCGGGGCAAGGTGGAGGTCTGGCGGACACGATGGTTTGATTTCTTCATAGCCCAGGAAAGGGTGGAGGCAATGAGAGCCCTCTGGGTCGTTATGGCGTATGCCATGCGAAATCTACAGGATGACGGAGTAGGGAGCGACGAGGGAGGCATCAAGGTCTTGAAGGGTCGCAAGGCCAAGAAGGAAGGCTCGAAAGGTTAGGATCTATTCGGCCGGAACCTAGCGATGCGTCGAATGACCTCGTGGCCACCTTTCAGAGGTGGGGAGAGGACGTCGTCTCGGTAGGGTAAGCACGGCTTCGCAGAAACTCAGAGTCATGGGAATTCTGTAGCGTGGAGCGCCTCCTTCGTGGAGCTGGGAAAGAACAATACCAAGCATAGAATGAGCACAAAACAGTTCTGTTATATTTGCTCCGGCGCCTATATTGGAAAACGTTTCCTATGGGCAGCATGATTCTTCAATCAGACACCAGCCCAGATTTAGCCTCCATGTTCCAATAACAAAAGGAGGCCTCAAGTCCAACCGAATCATACATTGTGGTAATGCGATGGGCGTGGCATGTAACTTATCACCTTCTGAATCGACCCTCATCGACCTTCATATGTAGCAATTTGCAGCTGAAGGGCTCGAGGGGAGCTCTCAGTGCTCAAGAGCCTCAACCTCTTTGAAAGTCTATCGGGCATAAGAACGGGCGTACTGGTCAGATACTAGCAGGTCTATCCATAGCCGTACTGTCAACGTCTCGGCTCACTTCAGCGGCTCATCGCAAAGCTGAGAAGTCGAGAGCCTGGACAATGCCGGTACACGAAATGGGTATCAGATAGAGCCCTTCTGGAACTGCCGGTGTCTGTAGTATCAAAGCTTGTTGTATATGACATCTAAAACCTCTTTTCCCTCAGGACAATATGTATCCGGCGCATGAGCGACCCTTGATCCTATCTCAGATTGTTTTGAGACATAAATTCAGGGCTGACCTACTGTTGGGCCTCGGCTAGCTGTTCCCCCCCGCGAGATCAATAGCTACGGCTAATCAATATTGACCACGTCCTGGAACAGATTTTCCCTCCGGTCCCGAGCGTGCGATGCTTAATTACCACAGGCCCTGTGATGGCTGTGTCCAGCTGCCCCTAACATCTCGGCTCTCTTGTCAGGTCACGAAAGACGCTTCGGGTGCTTTCAGTCGCAGACGCCAGCTCGTAAGATCTCAAGCGCGAGTCGGAACCCAAGCCAGTGGTGTCATAGTCGCCGTGCTTTTTCTTGTCGTAATGGCTCCAGATGGCTTTCATCGACGGTAAATTCATAGCGATGATGGCGGATTGTATCGATGGCGGCGATGATGATCTCCTCAAGCTGACGGGTCTCGTTGGGCCTCGACACGAGCGAGGGAATGACGGAAAGTCGTACGCAGGCCACGAAGACCGAGCAGAGCCCGAAACTCATGACGAAGACGATCTGTAGCTTCTTCCGAACGGGTATTTGCAGGTTCCAGACCACGGCAACTGGAAGGACCAGGATGTAGATGTCCATCAAGATATTCTGTGTGCGGAGAAAATATTTTAATACTTAAGTAGCAACAAGCATCTTCTCTCTCGTCTTTTCTCTTGACCCTAGAGAGACCCCAGGATGAATTAAGACTGACGAGGATAGGAGGAATCATAAGGACCGTAAGCTGGTCCAAGCATATTGCCTTCGGTACCGAGGCTGGGTCGAAGATTGCTTGGAATGAATCGCACTGAAGGCATGCGAGGATTCTTCTCGGAGATCAGTAAGTTTCGTCCCTAACTTGCTAAACCTAAGTCATCAATAAATTTGAGCACAGGTGGCTTACATGCTGGACAGGTATATGGAAGCATTGATGGCCAGCCCCACAAAGACGAAAATGCGATACCCGGTGCTTGTCCAGATCCAAAGGAAGAAAAGAAGAAAAAGTTATTTTGATAACAAGGTGTAACGCGTACACAATGATTTCCTCAGAGAAGATGACCTGTGGCGTTGTTAGTTCTGGAACAGATACGAGAGCGAACATTGAGCGACGCAGCACTACCCAGTGACGTCTACTCGCCTTGTAGAATGTATAACCATCTAATCCACACATCATTCCTGGTCTGAAAGCCACAGCATTAGCGTTATGTATAACGGTCCATAGGCCTTAAAAACAGGCTTACAATCCACAGCCTCCACTTAGAAGCACCTGAAGTAAGCCTTGTTACACGAGCACCGTAGCCTGTAACGCCACGCACGGAGGCTGTCAGCGGGTATTCTGCGTCGGGAGAGTGATGATTCTGGCTACTGATGGCGTACAAGGACGAGGATGGATGCAGAGTCATCGTGACCCCATGACCTTGTGATTGCAAGGTGTGCATAGTATCTCAGAGCAGTGGTGAAGAGGCCCAAAGCAAAGGCAGTATACACTATGGCATAGGCTCCATCATGCAAAGCTAGACTTGCCATCTTGCCGAAAAGTGAAAAGTTGGCACAGTTCATCACTGAGAAAAAGGAAAGGAGCATATATAATCTACGGTGCGATGGAAGGCATGTTCAGGGAGGGACGAGACTGTCCGTATATAGCAGGCCTTCCATACTCATACATAAGTGAAGGATTCGATCATGCATCCCCCGAGACGCTTGCGCAAAACATCATGCAGCCGGCGGCACCGTCTAGGTCTGACACTAATAAAATCACCTCAGGAATTCACCAAATTATCTAGTATTATGATAGCAAATTTGTCTTCTATAAGGCCAAAGTGTAATGTAAGGCAGATCTTTTTCAACCCACCACCAAGCAGCCTGACCTTGTCATTTAGGCTCAGGATAAGGCTGGTGGAATGCATACAACTATACATTTAAGTTTCTCTGCGCTCTTTTCGCGCATTCTTCGAGTAATCAAGATATCAATGTGTCAGTTCGTCGATGGCATCTCAAGATGTCAGGAGCGCCCCGAGTCTCACTCAGCACATTCCGTTCGAGGCGGGACCGAGCCGGGGCCGGGGGAGCACGGCCGAACGCCGAAGTGCTCCAAAAATAACAACAACTTTCACTAAGTCTTTATTTTGACAAAATAAAACAAATTGGCAAGGATTCTAGGTCAATGCCATGTTCCTCGATAATGAATTTGCAGACGATCATCAATCAGCAATCCAAAGTACTGACGGACAACCCTAAGTGTGACCAAAAGTAATTTTCCCGCAACGCATCCATGTCAATTAATACCAGACGATACATCACATCCCGCTCGGAGTGATCATTCCTCCCTGAAGCTCTCTGGTCGATGAAAATCCATCAAGATGCGCTTATGCATAGAGAATACCTAATTCTAGCCTAATTGTTCGCGCTCCAGTATCATTGTAGACTTTTGGTCGGTGTGCCCAAATCATCCTTCAGGGGCATATCTAGGGCTCGAAGACAACCATTATAGATCAAGAATCGGCACTAGTCACGATTTGAGTCGGTCCAGCACATTCCTCGTACAGTCGATACAGAGAGCGGGATATATAAAAGAATTCGACTTGGAAACTATCCCTGAATCTCTATAGACTTGCCTGAGCTACTTGATCAGTGTCTGGTAATTACGTAAGACAACTGAAAGAACCCAATTGCAGATAGCAAATATTCCAAAATAATATGACTGGTGACCCCTGTGCCTGGGGAGGAATCCAGACTCCGCTTTATATACACAATCCTAGATGACGTGTAGCCGAATTTGATCTCAGCAAGATGCTTTCAGACAGCATCCATTTCCATCATGTCTTCTCTACCAGACAGGATACTCAAAGAATGATAGCAGGCCGGTAACAGCCACAATAAGGTGCATAATCCGTAGAGACAGTCATTATCAATAATTCTTGTTTATCAGCTGCCTGCAATTTCCACACAGGTTGAAACAGGCACTCCAATATCAGTCTTACTCTTCAATCATAAACTGCTTAGTCGAGTCCTGCGCGGGTAATTGTGCCTATTGTGCACTCTGGATGCAACCAAGTACAAATGCTTTTCAAAATCCAGGAAAGTAAGGATTGGGAGGCTAATTTTTTGCGTACACATGCTGGCACAAGCTGCCCTCTAGTCATTATAGTATATGCTGTATTAATAATGGAAATTTCAGGATGTTCTCCGTGTTGCTAACGTGGACGCTTGCGGTTGAAGGTGCCTCTACTATGGCGGGTAAGCTTGATACACGTAGGGCCGTTACGTGTTACTATATTTAGCCCGAAGATCACACAGTCCAGGCCTGATCCCGTAAGAAGACGAATAAGACGACTGTCTTGTTCGACGCAGACGTATGAGATCTTGGGAACGGCGGTTCACGGGTATAGAAAAGTGGGAAAAGGATAGATGACCCTTGATGCACTAGTATTCGGTAAGAGTTGGGAAGCTGAGACGGTATCTTGAGCCGGCCAAAGTAAAAGTGCCGCCAGATTGGCATTATCCCCCGAGCGCAATTGTATCATGGGCGTCTGTACGTGGAACCATGGTCTTGTGCCGTGTCGCTTGTTGGACTGTTTTCTCCGCGCTCACCCTAGTGCAAGATGCCGTGTTGGCTCCATCGATCCTGCAGGTACAGCTCGTGCCCAGACATTGGGCTCTTTGGGGGCGGTTCTTTTTCCTCTTGGGAGAAGAAGGCTTGGAGAAAGGGAGAGGGGGGCAAATGACCGCTATACCATAGTTCACTGGTAAGTAAGAGTTATCATTGACACATGCAGAGGAATCAAGACGTCATCAGGACAGCGATAACGACGCAACCACGCAGCGCTTTCGTATTCGGCTAGTATCTGGGGGAGCCGAGCGCTCAGCCTCACGCGCACCTCGCGCGCAGGGTGCGCGCCACATGTCAGCAAGCAATTTCCGCCTGACGATGTACTTATATGGGCAGGGTGCATGATCTGCTGTAGATCGAGGTGTGAAGGGGACGAGGAAAAAAAAAAGGTATAGCGCAGTAGGGATGTGAGATTGCCTTGGGTCATCACTTGGCTAGTATGCATATGCCAGACGCGGAGGTCGCGAGACGACTTTGCAGCCATGGTGGAAAGATGGTGGGGGGCTTGCAGACGTTACGTGCGTAGGGATAAGTCCGAACTTAGGAAGACGTAGCAAGGGCTGAACGGGAAGAAGACATTGGCTCGGGGACAGGGGGTACTGACAGACGAATCACGCTGCTTGACCTACCTGTTGTGCTGGCCCAGGACGCATACTGATTTTCCCCGTCTGTTGTGCTTTTATCAGGCCTTTGGGATGCAAAGAAAACGATGGTACTGTTCCATCGACTTGTCGTCCACCTCTGGCCCTCTCTCATAGCACAGGCCGTAATTATTCGGCAGGATGCGACAGAATTTAAGCATCTCGCAAAGGACGAACCGTGTCAGACGGCCACCTTGGCACGGGCCGTGATGACGAGCGTTCGGGGAAATAGGCAAGAAGCGCAGCGTGCCTCACTCTGTATTACCAATGTTATTTTGGAAGATTCGAAGCCTTATCCATAGCTCAGGTCCACTGTGAGTGCCAGTGTTGAGTCCGATACCTGTATTTGCTGCCAGTACCAAAAGGAAAAGAAGTCATCAAGAGCTGCGGTGCGGACGGACAAGGAGCTTTGCGATTAATGACCCTTGATGGCACACGAATTCTTTGCTTTGCAAAGTTCGAACGTGATGAAGGATTCATGACTTAACTGTAAGCCGTTAAATCGATTTTAGTACATCAAATTCCCCCAGGGCCACTATATGACATGCCAGAGGATGTTGCGTATTCTGCGTTAGGTGATCTTTACGAGACATGGCGTGTGAGAAGGTGGCGGGCACGGCTCAAGACGTTTGATGCCCAACTCTGGAAATGTGTGCTGGAATTAGTGCCGGTACAGGTAGCGTCAGGATCAGGCATCATTGAGGGAGAGACATGCTTCGACGTGGTGGCCGATGAGCTGGCGCAGGGTTGTCCACCACAGATGAGATAAGCTCAGATTGTTGGCGTGGGAAGCAATGCCTGAAGCCCTCTGTACCGAAAGGGCGGCTGTCAGATGATGAGACATGCCTGTGTTTAGCACATATGTGAGGTTGTCATCCATCATCATCAAAAGGGCAGGCGATAATGGTGTTGAGCCCAAAAGTGCATTGCCATTGGACCTGTCCAGCGGCGTGGCGTCCCAACTTTCAGCACACCGGTCGTCCAGTGGGTCTCCCCGCAGATAGAGTATGAGTGAGGCAAGTGTGTAGGTGTGGTGCAGGTGCTGAGGTCGTTTCCCAAACTTGGCCTGCATGAGATGGATGCAGAGATAGTGGATCACACCTGAGAGAGTCACTCTCCTAAAGTGAAGCAGGAGTCCTTTCAGATTCCCGTATTGGGTGCACATGTATGCTTAGTCCCTCCGAGATGGCAATCCCACCCCTCCCTCCATTCCCGACGCGCAGCCGTTCCAGACCTGGCTGCCACGTGGTCTGACATGTGCATGTGTGGTGGTCGGCACACCCCGTACACGTTACAACGGATGAAGAATCAGAACCTGCACGAGGACGGATGTCCCGAGGGTGGGAGGCGAGGAAAGAATGGAAGGTCTGGTCCTGGGACCTGGATGGTAGGAGCAAAGTTATAGTGGCGGCGGGAATTCAGCGTTCCGAGCAAACCAGTGTTTATGGTCCGGCGGCTAGATTCGAAACCCTTTTGGGCCATTCGGCCGCGCTCATCCCTGATAAGTAAATGAACGTATGCGTTGGGTGGTGCATTCATTCTGGAGCCTGTAGCGCGCAGAGGAGACAGTAGGAGGAGCTGAAGAAGCTGCGGTCGAGGGTGAGTAGGAGGAGGAGAGGGTTGCATTGCTTAGCCGAGTCGGACGGTCGTTGCAGGGAGAACACAAGACGGGGCAGGCTTGACCTGCAACGCGACCTCTGGCCCTGCGTTGAGCCTAGCCCGGCCGCAGTGCTTCGCCTCAACCAGCCTGCGGCAAAGGCCGATTGGCCAGGGACGAGGCCCAGAAATTTGGACTCGAGCTTGAGGTCAATGAGAATCGTTATGATGATTCTCATCACTGTTCGTTGTCCGACCAGGGTCAGCTCTCCTCTCTCCTGGTCTGAAGAGCCCCAGCAGTATGACTGGGCGCCCTTGCCTAATTGTACACAATTAATTGAGTATCGAGAGTATTTTAACTCTTGTTTTCTTGTTCTGAAAGAAACGAAGGGGAAGCAAAGAAAGACAGAGACCGAGGTTCAACAACTACAGCACTAACATGCTCGTTTTTTTTTGGGGGGGGGGACTACACGACAGGTGCCACGATACTGTAATTCAGCCTCGGCCCAGTGACGACGATCCTACGGTGATAGATGGAGCTTAAGGGAGCCCAAGAAAAATTCAACGGCGAGACGACGACGCACAGGGCATGTCTAGTGTGTGGCTATCAGCACCAATGCCATACCTAGAAAATAGCACCTTTGATTTCTCCGTAGCCGTCTTCATCGTCGCACCGTTCCATGCACAAGCTCAAACACAGACACACACACACACCTTTTATACGACATGCGCTTGGCATTTTTTCTAAATTTATGATGGCCGCGTCGGTTCGAGATTAGCTTTGGAGATGCCCATCATATGCACATGACACCATAGTCTTTCTAAGCCATGACCGTTTGCACGCACAGCCCTCGCAACTAATGCAACCTACGGTGTTTGTTCTTATAGGTACTTCTTGTATGTATGTCTTTTGTATTACTCGCTGTAGCATGTACAGTGGGTTGTTTGCGTATATGCATGTAACATAGTGTCAGTATGTATGCAACTCCGCCCGGCCCACGGTGAGCCGCCCTCTCCGCTCTCCCCGCTACGACTCACCCCTCTCCTTCTCCTTCTCCTCCTCCCATGTCCTTATTCCATCACTACTGTGTACCATTGTAGCATGTACAGTAGTGGCAAAGTACTGGCGCACCCGAACGCTGACGGACCATTTCTCCACACCAACAAGCTGGCCAGTCTTCTCATCTTTCCACTTGTCCAACCAACCGCCCCCCTCTCCTTCACCTGTCTCCTCCACATTCTTCGCCCTGGGTTGGTACTGAATTCTCTGAATCCTGTTTTTTGTGGTTCTTGTCGACTTGCTCCCTTGCCAGTTTATCTCAGCCTCAATGCGACAGAACGAGTCCAGCACAATCCAATCCGCTCTCTTCCTCGTCCCTCTCTCCCGACCGGAGTCTCGGCTCAAGGCTGGCGGGACGAAACTGGGCCCCGAAGTAGCGACAAGCCTAATCAAAATAGAGAGAGGAGGGGGGGGAAAAAAAAAGGTCATAGTCGTGGCTTGTCGTCTTTGGTCCTATCACAGCCCTGGGATGACCCCTCCCACCCTGCCATGCCGCTTGGCCTGCCCTGCCCTTGCCCTGCCTTAACTCTTCTACCGCGCAATTCGTCGCGACCCAGTTTATTCGGATCTTCCCATCACCACGTTGCTTAGTTCTATTATATAGGACCCCTACGCGACTCTCCCGTCTCGGGGCCTCCATCTGCTTTTCTGTCTTGGCATCCTGCTTTGGCCTCCGATCCAAGGACGGAAAGAGCTCTATCACCACGGCTGGATCTGTCCCCCTATCTTATCGCGTTTCAATTTTCAATCCGTGCCAGCGCAGTCCTCGATCCATACGTGAACAGGAGCTTGAGACCCCTCCTCCTCCTCCTCCTCCTCCTCCTGCTCCTGCTGCTGCTGCTGCTCCTCTTCGGCCTAGTCGACCTCCCCGTAGCCTCCTGCTCCTCGTCGCCCTCGTCCTCGACCTCGACCTCGACCTCGACTCCGCCCACATCCTTCTCCTCCTCACGACCTTCGACGGCACCACCAATCTCGTACGAAGAGAGTAGAGCCGTCCGGAAAGCACCGAGTGTATCACAGACTATAGGGGTTCCGGCTGGGCCAGAGGCAATACGTCATGTCTGGCTACTCGGGTTATCACGGTGGTGGTTCCTACGGAGGAGGTCCCCCACCGGGGGTCTACCCTCAGCAGCCCTACTATTCTTCGTACGAGACCACTTTCTGTTGTAGCCATCCCTGTCTCTTCTGGTTTGTTGAATTCTGTTTCTAATTAAGCATTCGCCTTTGCAGCCCACCGAGCGGATACGGCTACCAGTCCCCTCCACAACCCAGCTACGGCTATCCTTCTCCTCAGACCAACGGTTACCATCAACAAGTACGCTCCTAAACTCGTCTTTGGCGGTCCCTCTAGCAGCCTGGCTTACTGGTCTCGCAGCCTCCACCACAAAATTATGGCTACAACAGCCCTCCGCAGCCGAGCAATTACGGTGGAAGACCCGGTGAGCCCCAGCCCCCCCCCCCCCCCTTCTTCCCCGTACAACCCCCTTTCCCCGGGCACCTCCCCGCACGTAGGGGCGCAAGCAAAGTTTGATATATACAACACACACACACACATATATATATATATACAGAAACATACGCGCACACCCATACACACATACATACATACACACATATCTAACCTTGACCTTCACCCGTCTCGCGCGCAGCCGTACCATCGGCCAGCTCGAATGCGTACATGCAAGGGAATCACAATGCGCCACCCCCGCCGCCCTCGACCCCCCAGAGCTTTGGCTACGGTCACCCGCAGAACTACAACTTCCAGTATTCCCAATGTAACGGCAAGAGGAAAGGCCTGCTCATCGGTATCAACTACTTCGGCCAACGCGGCCAGTTGAGAGGCTGCATCAATGACGTGCGCAACATGTCCGCCTATTTGGTCGAACACTTTAGCTACAAACGAGAAGACATGGTCATCCTCACCGACGACCAGCAAAATCCAATGAGTCAGCCTACCAAGCAGAATATCCTGAGAGCCATGCACTGGCTCGTCAAGGATGCTCGCCCCAACGACTCGCTATTCCTACACTACTCTGGTTAGTACTACCGGCCCCCGTTCCCCTCTCTCTTGCCCTATATGAGCTCCTTTTTGCTGATTTCTTTTCTTTGCAGGACACGGAGGTCAGACAAAAGATCTCGACGGCGACGAGGACGACGGCTACGACGAGGTGATCTATCCCGTGGACTTCCGGCAGACCGGGCATATAACGGACGACGAGATGCATAGGATCATGGTCAAGCCGCTACAGCCCGGTGTCCGCCTTACGGCCATCTTCGACTCGTGCCACTCTGGCACTGCGCTCGACCTGCCTTATATCTACTCGACCCAGGGTGTTCTCAAGGAGCCCAATCTCGCCAAGGAGGCCGGCGCTAATATACTCGGCATGTTATCGTCCTATAGCCAGGGCGACATGGGCAGTGTCTTCAAGAAGGGCATGAATTTGTTCAACCGGGCAACTAAAGGCGACGCTGCCCACGAACGTGCTCTGGCAACCAAGACGTCGCCAGCAGATGTCATCATGTTCTCCGGGAGCAAGGATGACCAGACTTCGTACGTATACTTTTTTTTTTTTTTGTTTCTATAGATGACCCGCTCTCTCTTGTTCGGGACCCATCTTGTGATAGTATACTGACTTGAGCTTGCTACTACCACAGAGCTGATGCAACTATTGCGGCGCAAGCAACGGGCGCCATGTCTTGGGCTTTCATGACGGCGCTCAAGAGGCACCCGCAGCAGAGCTACGTCCAGCTCCTCAACAGCATCCGCGACGCCCTCGCCAGTAAATATAGTCAGAGGCCCCAGCTGTCCTGCAGTCATCCCCTCAGTAAGTCCTGAACAGGTACGGTACTTAGAAGCTCAGCTGTGGCCACAGACTGATCTTTTTTCTTGTCGTGTAGATACGGATCTTCTCTTCGTCATGTAAATAATACATTTACTTTCCATTCACTTTCCTTTTCTTTAACGACGGTAACGACGAAACGGGTACATATATAACAAATTCATCAATTATCTCCACAGACGCCAGCCAAGACGGCGGGACCAGATTCTAGCACTTATGAAGGGGGGGGGGCTGTTCATCATGCCTGTAGCTCGCCTCGATTACTGGTTCAAGCAGCAGCGCGGGATGGGAAAAGAAGGAAAAGAGAAGACAGATGGGGTGCAGAAAAGTTTTCATGATCATCCCGAATTTCTAGTTGCTTCGATGGGGTCCGGGATTATATACTCCTCAAGCAGTGAAAATCGAACCTAGCTGGGGATTATTCCTTGTTTTTATCATCATGGATGGAGAGCAAAGTAAAGGCATTACATTAGTCACGGGTATATTCACAATGAGCGTGTCGCTAGCATTCGATAGGACGTTTCTTAACACTTCATACTGCCAGACCACATTCATCCTTGTTCTCTTTCACTGTGGTGTTTCTTCCTCCCCCTCCCCCTTACGAAATACGAGCGAGGCATGAAAATAAACATATGCTAGTTTCATCTGCTGAATCTTGCGAGCTTCATTCCGCCAGCCTTTTTATAGATTATGTGTGCATAATTTATGGAAAAGCTTTGTAACGAGCTTCTATTCGAAGCGCAAACTGACGCTCTTGTTGCTCGCTGTGGGGAATCAATCGTAAGAGAAAAATCCTTATACGCATCCTCGAAACCTGTTCGCCTGCCTTAGTGACAGAGACCCTGGCCAAAAGACCAGGCCAAACTCCTGAAAGAGAAATCATACATAATCGTCAGATGGATCCAATGTCATCTCTGGTCAAACAACCAGTACTACCTTATGCGTGCTCCAAGCCGATGCCGTTGCCATCCAGTATGAACTCCCAGCTATGCAGCACGAGATGCGAATCCCTTCCTCACCAATTGCCACCTCCCGTTCCCCCCCCCCCAACCAGCCCCTCACGTGCTGTCCACGCTGAAGGCCTCGGTGCCCATATCCTCTCCATCCAAATGAATCCTATTCGGTCCCACGACCCTATCCGAGCTCTCGAACCCCTCCGCGTCGAATCCGAGAGGTGCAGCACTACTCTCACACTCGTCCGTGTACCCGTCCACCTCCCTCTGCATATACTTCTTGGCATCCGCCCCGGCGTTCACACTGGGCGCAGCCGCAACCTTCTCGTTCCCGAGTCGTGGCTCATGCACCTGAGCACCAGCCGAGCGATCGGGGCGCTTAGCCGCTTCATCCCACTTGTTAGCGAGCATCTTTCGAACCTCCTCCTGGCGCTTCCACTCTCGTGCCATCATCTGCAGCCTGACAACAAAGCGGACGACGGTGGCGAAGCGGCTGAGGGTCAGTCGAGCACGTCTATCAGTGCCATTCTTAGTGGCTGCCTGGGCATTGGCGAACGACGGCAATTGGGGCTGGGACGATGAGCGCTTGAGGCGGAGTTGCTTAGTGAGGGCCTCAAGCTTGAGGAGATCCGCTTCATTGCTATTTGACGCAAACCTAGTTAGTAGCCATCTCCTACGCATGGTTGAAGTATACTTTAACTTTTGGAAGGAGCTTACATTGAGTCCTTGACATTCATCTCCGAGATCAAGAACTGCTTCGCAAAGGCCGCGTCGTCCCTCATTCGCAGCTCTCGCTCCCACCTCGCCTGCATCCACTCCATCTGCATGCACATGCCGCGCATCTGCTTAATATGCCGCTGCTCCGCTGCCTGCGCGGCCCGCACGATCGTATCCGTGTGCATCTGTGTGTCATTGTCGTCCTTAAAGTGAATAACACGCGCCGCGTTCTCGTCGTCTGTGGGACCGGCACCGCCCCCATTAAGATGAACCACGTCGTCCTCGTCCTCTTCGTCGGCGTCGTCTTCGACCTCGACGGCGCGAGGCGGCTGGTAGTTGGATCGAGGCGGCTGAGCTGGTACAACCCGCTCCTGAACCTTGCTGCTCTTACCAGGAAGGGAAGGGAAGGTCGAGACGGTGAAGCGAGCACGGGCGATCGAGGCCTGGGCCATAGCCGCTTTGGCAATGGCCTCGGCATCTCTCTTCGCTCTCTTGAGAGCCTTGATGTCGCGCTGAAGCTTGTCAACATCGGATCTTTCCATTCGAATGGACCTCATATCTCGTTGGAGCCTCTCGACGTCAGAGCGGTACTGGGCACGTTCGGACCTGGCGCGGTCGAGCTTGATGCGAAGGCTCTTCTCAAGTTCAGCAAGCTCGGTCAGGGCCTCCTTGTGCTCGCGAACCTCACGCTCCAGTGCATCCGCGTCGATCTGTGTCTTGCGGAGAATTTCGTACAGATCGTGCCGCTCCTCTCGGGTCATCTCGCTGTCCACCGTGCTGGCCATGGTGCTGATTGTGTCTTGCACCTGGCCGCGCTTAGCAGCTGCTAGCTTGGCGGCTATCGAGTCGCGCTCCTTCTTATACCTATCGGCCTTGAGCTTGTACTTATCGACCGCCTCCGTCAGGTCTGCATTAGCCTCATCAGCGGCCTGCTGGGCGTCCTCGAGAGCCTGTTCTAAAGCCATCTTCTCGTCCTCAACCTCGTCGAGTCGCTGGCGTACTTCCTGCTCCATGGAAGCGGCTTTACGCTCGGATTCCCGCAGATTTCTCTTCAGCTCGAAGATAGACTGATGGGCAACGGAAAGCTGGTGTCGAAGCTCAGAAACCTCAGCCTTGCGGACGGACGCATTCTCTGAGATGGGTGATTGCATCAGGCGTGAGATGTCGGCCTCGTGGACTCGCCGTTCGAGATCGCCAATCTGCCGCTTGAGACCGCGGATCACCGACTTTTGGTCGCTTTCCTTCTGCATGAAATCTAATTCCTTCTTCCGAGCTGCAGACAGATCGCGCTTGATCAGCGACAGCTCGCTGTTGCCATCCAATGTGTCAATCGGCATGGTTGCTTGAGCTAGCTGGTGCTGGTAATCCTCGAGCTTCCGCTCGAGATCTCGAATTGTACGCCGGGCCTTGGACAGATCTTGGGTCTCATGCAGCTGCCGGGCCTTTGCCTGGAGTGAGATGATCTCTTGATTGAGACGGTCTTCCTCCGCCTCTGCCTTGTCCAGCTCATCCTCGAGTGTCTTTTCCAGAGAGTCACGCTGCTCAATCAGGTTTTTGTTGTCCTCCCTCAAGCGACGAATCTCATTTTCAAGCCGCGCCTTGGATCCACGCAAGTTGACCCGCTCCTGATCGACTTGAAATGTGTCGTTATCTTGCTGTTTTGACCGCTGCAGCTCAGCATCGATCTCGTCCCGTTCAGCTTCGGTCTCTGCCAGTCGAGAGGACACTGAGCGTAGCTCAAGCTTGACCTTGGACAGCTGGTCTTGAAATTCTTTCTTCTCCGTCTGTGCACGGGCAAGTTTCGTCTTGTAGTCCAGGATCTGGTTTTCCAAGCGCTCGATAGACCTTGCGTTGAGTTCAGCAGCCTCACGAGAGGCGTCGGTCGAAACTTTGGCCGAGTCGGTGAGCTTGCGCAGCTCGTCAAGCTGCTGACGCAGGTTGTCGCACTCACGATCACTTGCATTCTTCTCGACCGTGACTTTAGCGAGGTGCAAGCGATACTCGTCGACCTGTTTCTCAAGGCGTTCGATCGCTCTGGCGTTGAGCTCAGCAGCCTGGCGGGCAGCATCCGTAGTGGAGTGGGCGGACTCGGATGACCGACGCAGCTCTCTAAGCTCCCGTCGCAGGTCATCGCATTCTTTGGTGAGAGTCTCGATCTCTTGGGCGGACTTCTCACCTTCATCGTCGAGCGTGGCTTGTAGTACCTCGACCTCATCTTCCAACCTCTCAACCTTTTCGGACTCGGTCTGTTTGTCCAGCAATGACTGTCGGAGCTCGTCACGGACGGCAGATAGTTCATTCCGCAGGTTCTCCAGCATATGCTGTCGAGATGAAAGATCGTCTTGTAAATCGTCGATCTGCCTACTGAGCACTGCTTCCTCATTGTGATGGCGCTCAGTCTCGCTTTGAAGCGCCCCTTGCAGTTTGGACTCCTTGTTGTTGAGGCTACCTTCGGCCTCGCGCAGCCTTTCGATTGTCTTCTGCAGACCCAGCACGCGCTCCTCTGCGCGGTTACGTTCCGACTCGAGATTGTGCCGCTCTGTCTCCCACTTCTCGCTATCATTGTCGTACAAATTCTCCTTCTCGCGTACCTCAGCCTGCAGCTCAGAGATCTCATTGTTTAGCCTTTCGATCTCGATCCTGTGCTGGATGCGGATCTCGCGTTCGTTATCTAGGGAGTGTTGCCGTTCCCGTTCAACTTCGCCCTGTAGATCTGACACTGTCTGCTGGAGACGCGTGATGTCTCTCTGCAACGAGCCGGACTCAGCTGTCAATGCGTCGTGACGGCTCTGCAGCAGGTTCTTCTCGTCGCCCCTTGAGTTCAGATCTGTCCGCAGCTCCTCAAGCTTGGTAGCGATGGATCTGCGTTGGCTCTCCGAGGCGTCACGTTCTTGGCGCGACTCCTTCAGCCTGAACTTCAGGTCATCGATCTCCCTCTGCTTAGTGTCGAACTGTTGCTCTAGGGAATCATAGTCTTGACGGGCTGTCTCAATCTCATCCTGCAGCCTTACGACTTTCTCCTCCAACTGGCGCGGTAGACCCTTTGTGACCACCGACTTGTTGGCCATCTCCTCTTGTAACTCCTCGAGGTCGGTCTCTGCGCGTTCCCTGTCGGCCTGCGCATCTTCGAGCTTGTCCTTCAGGTCGCCGACCTGTCGTTCGAGCTCCCGCACGCTCGTCTCGAGATCCTTGATCGTCTCCCTGGCCTCTTTGAGTCGGCCGCTAGCCTGGGCCTTCTCTTCTAACTCGATCATCTGTATCTGAGCGTTCTTTGCCTTGTCTTCAGCCTGCTGAACCCTGGACTGGAGGTCTTCCAGGTTGTCCTCGTGCTCGCTGATGACCCGATCCTTCTCTCGGATATCGGCCTGGAGGTCGTCGAGCTCGTCGCGAAGCTTGTCAAGCTCCTCATGGCTCCGGTCGCCTGTCTGGCGCAGCTTTGCCTTCAGGCCGTCCAGCTCGTCGTCGCGCTCGCTGATCGCACGCTCCTTCTCTCTGAGGTCCGCCTCGAGGTCGCCTATCTCATCCTGGAGCTTCTCCACCTGGTCGAGGTGCTGGCGGTCGGAGCGAAGCTGTTGTTGCAGCTCCTCGATATCTGCATCCTTGTCCTCCATGTCCCGCCGTAACCTGTCCAATTCTGCAGAGTGGTCGCCGAAGCCGGACTTCTGTCTGGCCAGGTCCTGCATCTCTGCAAGCTGTTGGCGATATGTCTCGAGGTCCTTCTCCGCTGACGTCAGGTGTTTCTTGTAGCGCTGCAGCTCCCTCTGCATCGTGACCTTGTCGACCTTGAGCTCGGTGTTCTCCTTCAGCGCAGCCTCGCTGAAGCCTGGGCCGGCTTTACGCAGCGCCTCCTCCAGGAAGTGGATCTTGAGCTTGAGACCAAAGTTTTCCTTCTCGATTCTGTCGATGACGCCCTCCTGCTCGCGCAGGGACAGCTGCTGGCCGTCTTGAAGGGGTCCGCTGTTGCCGTTCTTTCCGCGGCGCATGATCATGGGGGTCGAGGCGGTACTATCGCTGTCGGCGTCCGGGAGCGGCGTGCGGTCCAGATATGATGGTTCCCTCGACGACCTGTACACGCTGCTCTCCCCGACCTGTATGGGCGTCCTGTCCTCGTCGATCTTGCCCAGCGCGGGGGTGACAAGGCCGTTTTCCTTGCCGGTCCGCCGGCGGGCGCTGTTCCGCGTGGCGGACTTGAGGAGAGGGGTGAATTCTGCGCCACCGATGCCATTGGGTATGTTCATCCTGTCGCCGAAAGGTGCTCGGCTGCTGTTCTTGCCTCGTGGGGTTCGTAAGTTGGGCCGGCCGTTGCCGTTACGGAGTGACTGGAAAACGTTGGGCTCCTTGCTCGGAGATACGAATGAGGGTTCTTGGGTGATGTCAAGGTCTGGCTGCCGATCTAGGTATGTCGCGTCGCCGGCGTTGGTCCGGGGCGTGTCCAGCCCTATGCCGGGCTGTACCATGGTGGACTGGATTAATGTATATTGTGTACGTTGTGGCGGTCTTGATGGGAAGAGGGGAGGGAGGAGGGGAGGGCTTTGCTGCTATTGTTATTGTTATTGTTGGTTACAGTATATGATGTTGGATTTGTTTACCGAATCACAGGTACAGACGCGACTGGAACGGTTTCCTCTAGCACTGACGTTGACGTTGATGGATTTAGAATTGTGTAGAGGATCAGCGAATCAAAAAGGGAATAAGGTAGGCGATGGGCTCCTCGGATCGAAACCACGTCGCAACTGTAAGCGCTGCTGTATGAAGACGAAAGGGTGGGAAGCAAGGCGTATCGCGATCCATCTGCCTGAGCCGAGCAAAAGGGTGGGTTGTTTACTTCCAAGCCAAAAGACGCGCCTGCTGAAAATTGGACCAGTGAGATCCGCAGTAGGACAACCCGCCAAAACGCAGACCAGGAAGCCACGAGCCAATCAATTCACACTATTCGGAACCCACCGCCTGTACACATAACGCACTACGGTACCTAGTGTTGTGCTACGTACGTCTGTAGTCCGTACAGTGCAGTACTTACAGGTTTAGACAAGGCCAATCTGCATAATTTGTTTTTGCTATGGATAGAACCTCCCCCCCCTCCCTCATCATTATGAGGCATAGAGGCATCCTAAAGCCTCAAGCCTTACATAGAGCTGACTGAGTCTCATGTCGACATATGCTCCTGTTATTAATTCTTGTCCGGGGTGGGAGGAGGGGGGATGTCTCACTGAGGCACCCTGCCTGCCTGCCCGCCTGCCTGCCTGTCTGGACATGCTGTTGCACTATGCATAGCAACTCAGTATTGAAGTACGGAGTACTGTTGTAGTTTATACTAAGCAAGCCAGGAGCGCTATGGTTCATGCTCGACTGGACTGCGGCTACTGTAGTGGGGCCCATCCCAGCGGGCTCACATGTACATACAAGTACTATGGTACCAGGGTACGTAGTGCCCGCTTGGCATTTGTGCAGACTAATAGTAGAGCGGAAATCGCTCCCACCCTGCCACCATCCATTGCCAGCCGAACAGGAAAAGAGGCCCACTAGAAATTTTCATCTCGAACGTCCCAAGCGACAGCTCCTGTGAAGAACAATTGTAGGGGAAGGGGATAAAAGGGAATTGCCACCCAAATCAAGCAATACTCCGTCGAAAATCCACCCGCCACAACCACTTGATCACACAGACACACACAAAACACACAAAACACCAGACGTCGTCATGTCATTCAGAGGAGCGCCACGAGGTCGCGGTGGCAGCTTTGGTCGTGGCGGAGGTATGCATCCCTAACCATCCCATGAGGGGCGAGAAGAAGGAAGAAGAGTCTACTGCGCCACGAGTGTGTTTTTACTCAGCTCTCAATAGCCATTGAAACTAACATTTGGCCCATTTTCTCCTGTCACAGGCCGCGGCGGCTTCCAACAGCGCGACTTCGGCCCTCCCGCCGAGGTGCAGCCCATCGGCAAATTCCTACACTCGTGTGAGGGCGAGATGGTCTGCGAAAGCATTAACACTAAGGTACCCCAGTTCAACGCCATCATGTACCTCGAGAACAAAACCTCCGTTGGCAAGATAGACGAGGTGCTCGGCCCAATCAACCAGGTCTTCTTCACCATCAAGCCCTCCGAGGGCATTCAGGCCACATCCTTCAAGAACGGCGACAAGTTCTTTATCGACAGCCAGAAGCTCATGCCCCTCGAGCGCTTCCTGCCTAAGCCGAAACCTCTGCCCGGTGCACCCAAGGTCAAGAAGCCTAGCCGGGGCGGCGGTGGTTTTGGCGGACGTGGAGGCGGCGGCAGGGGCGCCTTCGGTGCCCGTGGCGGGTCAAGAGGCGGTCGTGGTGGCCCGTCGAGAGGTGGTTTCGGTGCCCGAGGTGGCGGCCGTGGAGGTGGTGGTTTCAGCGGCGGTCGCGGTAACTCAGGCTCCGGTGGCTTCTCGAGGGGCGGTGGTGCTAGTGGTAGAGGCCGGGGAGGCTTCAGCAGGGGAGGACGGTGATCTCGTCTTCGTTCCCTCCTGGGTCCTCCGCCCCTGGCAACAAGTTGCGCTTTCTTTCCTTTATCGATCCATGTGGAATATACAACAAGAAAAATCTGTCTCAAGGTTGGGTGAGTTCTTTGGCGTTCAGGAAAAGGGAAAGGGATGTTGTCCGGTCTATTCCAAAGAGGTGCAGGAGAGCTGGGTGATCTATGCGTGGACGAGCTTGACAAGGGCTATTGGAGGCGTGCCTGAAGCCACTCCCGAGTTCTGTGATTGGCAGGTGCGGACGACTTGGGTGATGCGCATATGGCTTTCGAGACGAGCAGCCTTACCAGAAGATCAATACATTTTGTTACCACCGGTGGTTCATGCGTTGAGCCTCGTTGAGCCTCGAGAATACACTGGTTGCTGGCAGCGCAGACTCCAATCAGCCATCAAAGAGGTCTTGATCTTCACCTCCGGTGGTCTTCTCCTCAACTAAGGAGAAAGGTAGCAGTTGATATTAATGAGGCTGCTCTACATACATCCCAGTTGTTCAGCAGCCGCCACAACCACCATATTGCAACCTTAGAAAAAAAGAGAAGAAAAAAAGAAGAAGAAGAAGAAGAAGAAGAAGAAAAGCCTTATCAGTCCAGGCTATGAGAACCACGACTATATTTCCTGCCATACTCGAGGGCTATTGCAAATTAGATAATTCTTGTACTGATCATTTGTATTCGTAATTTTGTTTAAGTATTCATCTACATCAAGCTCATTTTCCGTCTCTGTACTGTTCCTAAGTTGTGTGACTAGAGAAGGCGCCACACGGCCCCCCCCCCTCAAATCTTTCCACGCCCAACCGACACCCAATCTATCTGAATGAATGCCAAATGATGTTTGACTACCAGTAAAGTATCTCAATGGGACTTTCCGCAGAGGGCAGCCCCTCCAAAGGGCATTTGGCCTCTTGTAGAGTACCGCTGTTCGATTCCCTCGACATTGAAGCTCAGTCATGAGGCCATCAACTTAGATAGAACTTCATCATGATTTGACTGACAATTGAATTTCACATATGTACGTGAGATGCATGCATCGTTCCCTCGGTGGCGCCTTGAAAGAGAAAAAAAAATGCGATGAGGCAGGACCCGCCCGGGGCCCAGCGTCTTCCTCCCACTCAAATTTCGTTACTGGCAGTAGCCTGTCTATCTTCTTGCTACCGTATCAAGTTGGTTAAAAGCATATAAGAATTGGCAGGGCCCGCAAAGGACGTCTCGAGCATCATCCCTTGCCAATATTTGTTCACATGTCAGAGACTACTGCCATGGAATGACACGTTTCGATAGTGATGTCGGCAGTGATATTCTGTATATAAAAGGTCGAAACACCAAGGAACAAATCAGAAAGGAAACAAAACATCAGCAAGGGGTCCGAGGTATCCAATTTCAAACTAGCAACAGCTCCCCAACGAGAGCAAACAACCATGTCCAGAAGCCGACCGTGTGTGTACCCGGGTATCTCTCGATCTAAGTCCATCTTGAGAAGCTGTCCGCCGTGTATTCCTCCCAACTTCTACAGAATAGTACTCTGTGCAGGATTCTGCTCTATCTCGCTGAGCTCTTTGGGTATTCTCCCGGTATGTGTAGGTTTGATATTGTCTGTACCTCACTGCTAAGTGTGGGTACCTCGCTGCTCAGGGTTGGGGCGTCGCTCTCTGTCCTCTCGCTAGCAGCAGGCCTCTTCGGCAGATTCGTTGAGCCATTAGTGTAGGGACCTGGGGCCATGGCAATCGGAGGATTCTGGTCGCTAGCGCTCATCGACTGTCCGTTCGCCGCGTCATATACCGCCGTACGGCTAGGCCCATGGTTCCACGTCCCCGTTGCGCGCGGGTCTTGCACAGGTTGAGACGTCCTGCTACCATCCGCAGCAACAACCGAGGCGGGCCCGGCGTGATTTCCAGGGTACCACTTGATTTCTTCGTGATTGCTCGCTGCCTTGTGCTCTGAATCCTCCCATCTACCTGTATTGTTCTGTGCCGCCCTGGCAGCGATGATCGTAGCCGGATGATTTGCGTAAGGGGCATCACTCGGCTGAGTCTGAACGGGTTGATATCTGGGGTTAATAGCTTGGGGCGCCTGCACGTAGATGTTCTGAGGGTCTGCTTCCATAGCCGTTGACGGAGAGTAATACTGGTCGAGAACGCTACCAGGCAAGGCTCCGGCTGCTGCGATGGTCTCGCTGTCGTGGCCTTTGTAGCCGCCTGGCTGGCCCTCACCAGAAACCTGACGGTTCATACTAGATGGCGACAGGGGCGCCTGTAAGCCGCGTTGTGCGTTGACCTCGATATCAGACGGGAACCGCCCACCTGGTGATGGACGCCTAGGCACCTCTTGCTGAGCTGGAACGAGGGCTGCTGAGGAGGTGTGAGCGGCGTAAGGCTCCTCATCGTCTTCGTCGACCACTCCGTCCGAACTGACGGAACGGCGAGAGGAGGCCCGGCTAAAGCTTCTCGAGTGGCTGCGGACGAAGTCGTTGCGCTCCTGCGGTGTCTTCTCTGTGAGGGTCTTGATGTCTTCGTACCAAGCCATCATGGTGTCGTGGCTCTCAGCGCGGAATACCCATGAATGCCCTCTGTGTACGCCGCCTGTTTGGCGGCCCTTTAGGATGAACTTAGGCGAGCTACCAGTCTCTTGCGAGTGGGATCCCAGCTTCTGTTCCGGGAGGTAGAGCGACATAACGGGGGATTGCGTCTTGTCGGCCGACTTGAACTCATGTAGGTGTGTTGGAGAAAGGACATACCTGAAGAAGTAGGGTTAGCGAGTCTGGACACACGGGCTTGCGAGAGCTTCAAACCTACCAGCCAGCCGTGTAGCTCTTCAAGTATTTCGTCTTCCGCTCAAGAAGGCCAGCTCTGATTTCCTGGCAAGCAAAATGGTCCTTGCCCGGATAGTGAATGTACTGGGATGCCCGGATCTGAATGGCCGGGTCCACGAACTGGTCGTCCTTCTTGACGAAGCTCGCCCACTCATGATCCTTGGGCATTGCTATGGGCCCGACGCGCAGTTCTTCAATAGCGTACAGGGCCGCTTCAGCGTCCCTCTTCATGATCCCCGCCAAAGCGTTGTATGATTTTTGGACCTCTCCAACGACGATCGACTCGAGCTCGCGGCCTGAGTTCTCGAGGTTCAGATATGCCTGCGCTTGGTCAGCATTGCCCTACGACTTTATGTCTCGGTCTTCTCCCACCTGATGCAGATAGTTCTCCTCGTCTAACTGCCTCTCGAGCTGCCGGTCCACAGCCAGGCGGAGGAGATACGGATCCTCCTTGCCAGTGGTCAAGGCCGAATCGAGCTCGCTCTTGCCGAGGGTGTCCTGCAAAGCCCTGACAGCCTTCCTAGTAGCCTCCATCTCCTTGTCGACAGAATTCTTAAAGTCGCCCGATAGATTCTTGATCTCTTTGATCTTGAGCTGAAGATCACTCCTCAACCCTGTCAGGGCCAGAATGACGTCCTCTTCAATCTCGCGCGCTTTGTTCGCCTCTATGATCGCCTGTGAATTGTAGTTGCGCAGGATCTGTACGGCATCGTCGAGACCTCCCGAGGGCAAGAAACCGGGCGGCATATGGACATTGTTGAGAACGTTGGCGAGTTTCAAGAGAGCCTTCGATCGCTGCTCGCAGAATGTCTGTTTTGAGCGACCTTTCATTAGCACCATGACTGTATTTTGGAGGGGGGGAACATAAAGAAGAGATCAAGTACGCACCTGAACCTCCTTGAAATACGTAATCAGGTCCTTCAAAATCTTACGCCATGCTGTTGAGACAGACCCAAAGGTTAGCTACCTATCCGACGGCTGAACTAACGACTCGAAGGAGGGGAAGACGGAAAGAATGCCGCACGTACCTTGGAAACGCTCGGCGAGGGCCTCGGTAGGATTTCCTGTCGTCGGAACAGGACAGTAGAAGGCGCTGTGCATCTCGTCCTCGTCCATGTTCGACTGCAGAGCCAAACTCCGAACACTGCCAGCTTTCATGCTTCTACGGCTGCCGGATCTCCTGAGGCTGCCGCCCCGGCGCAGCGAGTTCTTCTTCTTGAGGGTATTACTCCTTGACACCTGGATGCTATTGGAGCCGTCCATGGTCCCCACGCCAGACCTTGTGGAGCCCGTGAAGGAGTTGGACCGCTGTATACTGCTCATGTTGTTTGGATTGTGGTGCGGCCCGGGTGCGTTGATGATGGAGCTTCCGCGCTGACTAGCATCCCATTCCTCGGTGAACTTCCCGGCCGGTCGAGTTGGTGCGGGTGCGTAGAGGTGATCGCTGCCTCTGTAGGCGGTCTGTGTTGTGCCACCAAGGCTTGAATTGGCCAAGGTGTTGAGGGAAGTCGGATCGTGAAGGTCAGAAGGTTGTTGGTGCTGCTGGTGATGTTGAGGAGGAAGAAGTTGATGATGTTGGGAAGAGAACGATGACGCAGACGGGTCCAGAGGGCCGCTTTGACCATGGTGGCTTGGGCTTAGGGCGAGAGGACGGTCGTCGAAGTAGGAATTACCATTGACAGCAGTAGTTCCGAGGCTAGATGACAGTAGGCCATTGCCATTCCCATTCCCACTGTCATAGCCATTGCCATAGCTCGAGGACTGCGGGGCTCTAGCAGCCATCTGGAGAAAAAATGCTAGGCGAGTTGAGGTGCACCAGTGTCTGAGAACGTCCTACAGAGTCAGGCGGTTGACGCAGGCAGTGGCCGCGACCGTCGGGACCTTGCAATTTCTCGCGACAACACAAGTGGGCTCTCCGGTCAACAAGGAATTCCTGAGGCACGATTACAACAGAAGCCGTGCTGAGGTTTCAATGCGAGAAGAATCGAGATTGTAATCATGAATACAGAATAGCAGTGCCCTCCCCGCCTAGGATCAACAACAAGCAGGAGATTTAGAGAGTTGAGAAGGGTGAACAGGGTAGGCCTCGGGCCGGACTTGACCAGGTCCAAAAGTGAGACGGGCTGAATCCTTTATTTCTCTCGAGGGGCATCTTTCCGGTGTGGGTAGGATCATAGTGTACGAATGTGCACTCAAGCAAAGCTGTAGAGCCCATGGACAAGGAAAGAGAATGGTCCAGGGGTTTGTACCACAAACCCAGCAGGACGAGTGCATTACGGGGTGGCCCATAGCGGAACACATACTATATTCGTCCTGTAGCACAGCTGCCCAAAAACGCATATCGTCAACGAGCCACCCATCTTTTCTCTCTTTTCCCCCTCTTGATTTTCATCTTCCAAAAACCAAGGTGGGTGCCGCATGCAACGATCCAACAAGTTTTTGATCCCTGCTGGATGCAACCATCACAACTCACCTGTAGCCTAAGCCCTGCGCGTGCTTTGTCCTCTGCCGTCCTTCTCTGGCTCACATCGGGACATTTCGTCGAACCCGAACGGGAGGAACTATGACGTAGCCAACTCGTGGCCACTGTTACATGGGGCCAGCTTGTCTGCCTCGGCCATCCCTGATGCCCTGGCACCTTTGGCTCGGCAAAGCGCTGATCAACCCAGATCAACCTACTACATACCTAATGGTAGAAACCTTAAAATTTTTGGGAATGTCCGACTCAGGGCAGTCCTAAGGTAACGTCCGAGAACTATACTATGTACTTGTACTAGGTATCAAACAGCTTGCATTGCTTTCCCCGCCGATTGATGCACATATGTATAGGCTCTCTGCCTTCTCTCCCAATCCCTTACATACGCATTGACTATGGTACTGTAGGGCATCAGCAGCTGAACCATGGTATATTACCCCGTTACCTTCGTGCGAGACACCTGGGCACTCGTTCACGTCCTACTTGGATGGAACTTCGCTGAGCACCCACATCAACCATGAAGTGGCTTGCACGTGTCTGAATAGTGTCTCCAGCACAGTGGGGCAGTAGCGCTACGCTGGGCTGATCACCAGGGCGGGCGTTCGATAAGATGCCCGCATCCCACTTTGTAGATAGATGATCGTCAACCATTTCGATTTTCTTCAGAAATGCTTTAACGGAGGACTCCGCAGGACCTGTGACCATCTCTATTAGGCCCGGCGCATCAGTATGTACTGGCGTCCCGGGGTACGTAGTGGCGAGAGGAGATTCGCCCCATGCCGTTCGCACATTGATCTTGGGAGAAGGACAGAATGCTCATCACGGGATGTGGTTCCACTCACCACTCACATCATATGCCTGAAGACCAGCGAAAATCTGTGGAAGCGATAAGCACGTCAGCAATTGCCCAGAAGGGATAGGAGACATATCGATCACTTCAGCTAACTACTTCTCCTTGCAAAGGCCATCCAAACTTCTCGTAGGCAATAGCAGACAGGTAGGGTCAGTGAGCTCGAAGGCATTTCACAAGGTTGGCCTTGTTTATCTGCAATTTTATACACCAGGTGACATTCGTGTCCCTACGGCTTCGTATGACTAGTGTAAGCTGCAATCTCGGGCTTGGATCTAGGAAATTTCGGTTTCGCATAAACCATCCGCACAAGGAAACATGGAAGTTGTGACTATATCAACAGAGACCAGATAGTCCCCCTGCAACGTAATACAGGGCTGAATGCGACTCAGATTGATATATCAGTGAGACGTTTTTACTGAAGGCAGTCCGAGGGGGGACAGTCACAGACAGCTGCAATTATAAGTGATTAACACAGCTCATCATGACAGCTCTCAACGACGCCGGTGGGTTGGATCAATGCGAAATAGCTGATTTGCAGAATCACTCGTCACCGAGCCCGGTAATTAGCCTTAAGGCAGTGGGAGTTGATTGAGACACTGCGTTAAGAAGATTGGCGCGAATTCTCATGGACGCAATGGAGCTGGGTCGATGTCACGAATATCTCGCTAATTACAGCCTGTGCGATGGCTCGGTAAGCCTGTCTTCTAGGTGGAATAGAAGAAAATCCACTGATCTGAGTAGGGCTGCTAGAAGACTATGAAGATTTAGAGGTACATTTGTGTAACATGGCAGTCGAGACAACCATGGGAAAGAGACAGAGGCTGATATGAAGCCTGACGACAAAATAATCTAGTAGTTCCGGGGTCTTGGCACATGACCATGTATGAGAACTTTGATTCTGACGCAGCAGCAGACTTGCGAAGCAAGTTCCATAATCGGCCAGACTGCCCCTATAGTGCTTCAGGGGATTTTGGAGCCTCAGCTTTGGGGAAACTTCAGAAAGTATCTCTGGTCTACAACACAAGCCAGGACACTTCCAGCAATGACGAGGAATTGTGTATAATCATACACACAAGCTGTTCTCTTTGCTCTATTTTGGGTCAGCAAATAGAGTGGGAATAACTACATGATTATAGCAGAGAGCACTGTATTAAGGTTGATTTCAACCTTGCATTGTGCCTTTGCCTCCTTCGTAGTTAATTGGTGTTGACCTAAGCTTTCAAGATGACAAGCTCGGAGCTGACCTCGGGAGTTCCAAGGTTGCTTCTATCACCCAGGCTGTGAATATTCAAAGGGCACGGGTCTTTCAGAAGGGGAAGGGGTTGCGGGGGTATGAATAAATTCTTTTAGTCTAATGCTACTATGAACTCCACACTTACGGGTACTAGATCGAATAATTATATGGTGGTGGTAGATGGCTGGACTGAGGACACCACACCAGTAGTGTAGATTTTGGAGATTCTTGTAGAAGGACACACCGGATTTTCTCAAGGATCCGCACGGCATATAATTAACCAAAGATATCAGGTACACCTTGTTGGACTTTTGCTATAGACTTTCTTAATTTTACATGAGGGCTGTGCGTGGCGTGCTACAGTAGCCAGCCAGCCCCGGCTCTCTGGATCGCCTCAGGTAATAATTAGTTCAGCCATCTGGCTGATGGTTCTTTTCATCATTTCTTTCCTCAGCGCAGTTCCCTGTTATGATCATTACCCCCATGTATGTTGATGTGATTACCCAAGGTGATGAGATTTCATCCATGCAAACTGGATGGCGAAAACTATTGTGTGTTATGCCTAGGAGATACCGGCACTTTCCTCGCACGGAGATCTGGCCATGATTATTCACACATTCTGTACAATGGATTATTATCAGATATGACCTGGTTCCGCGCACCGTATTGGCTGTTCACATTACGCAACATGACTTGGGCAAGAATCTATAAGGACAAGATGATGCTCTCTACAACCAGCAATCTAGGGTCAGCCAACCGAAAGGTTTATTCGAGTGAATCGCCAGTTACACAACCACCCCAAGGTTCTCACGTACATACCTAGGTAGGTATTGTATGTAGGCTGCGCGCTCTCAATCAATCAGGAAGATCAGTTCAACATCGAGACCACATCGATAGGCCAGGCCAAGTAGTCAATCGTACTAGCCAGGTACCCTGACTGCCTTTCGTAGCGTTTCGAGAAGAGGATGAGACCAAGTGATAAGGACTGCCCAGGTGGGGAGTATTGGGGACCGGCCAAAATTCACTATGCTCTCCAGGAGTCCACGACAAGGCCCAATTGCTGGGTGGTGAGGGGAGGGGTGTCATATGTATGTACAAGCACCTTTCAACGTCCTCATGCCTTCTACCCAAGAATAATCACGAAAGTGTAGCGCACTGTCTCCTGGGGTCGGAACTCACGGTGATATAGTGCTACCGGGACTCAATATGCTTGCCGTGCTCCTTGCCGTTGGCTCAGGTCTCAACTATTACGCCCCACAAAATTCCCCAGATCTCAATGAACCATGAGTCCAGTTGCCACAAGGAGGCATGATGAGATGATGACGATGCGGAGGCGGGTCTGTCACAACGTCACAACGTCACAACGTCCCACTGCTCAGATTGGCCTCGATTCATGTCCTCTAAGCACCTCGTGGCTGTTCACGCTTTGGGGGCAATACTGTCTATAGTACTATAGTGCTATTGATTGATTAAATGCGCATGAATATGTTCATTACCAGCACTTTGCTATTATCATAATAGTGTCAAATGTGAAGCTTGCGAAACCTTCTTATTCAAGTCTTCATGATGAGACCAACCTATAACTTGCTCCTAAGCGCTGCTGCTACCGCCAGCGCTGCGCTGAGCTCATCGTCGTCTGTGTACTGGGCAAATCTCGCCATCTCCGCACCCGAGACCGGTCGATATCTACATCGCACAAACAGTGAAGAGCCTTTCTTCTGGCAAGCTGACACGGCCTGGGAACTCTTTCACCGTCTCAACCGCAGTGATGCCGATATCTAACTTCGGGACAGAGCAAGCAAGGGCTTCAACGTCGTGCAAGCTGTGGCTATCGCAGAGCTCAATGGCACAACCTGGCCCAATTTTTGTTCGTAACCATGAAAGCAAACCCCGCATGTACCTGTTTGTGCATATAACAACCAAAGAGCACCGAAGACATAGCTCGAAAGGCTTTCCCACTCGCTTTCTTGGGGCAATCACTAACAGCCGAACGTGAACTATTCATCAGATGGAGATCTTCCCTTCGTTAACAGAGACCCAATGAAGCCTAATGAGGCTTACTTTGAGAACGTTGACTGGGTTGTCAATCGCGCGGCCGAGTATGGTATCCTTGTTGCGCTGGTACCGACCTGGGGTGCATATATGAATTGCGGATGGCATGGCCAGTCCTTTTTAATATTCAACCATACGAGTGCCGAATGGTACGGAAAATATATCGGGGCACGCTACCCTGGTCTTCCTAAGATCATTGGTGCCGACTCAAATGGCTTTTGGTCCTGCAACATATCCGATGCGATGAGCGAGTGGGAGGCAGATACATCACTTGATCAGGCCAGCCTCGTTGGTCCGATCCGGGACTGGCGGCCTGTCTTTGCCCGTCTGGCTGATGGGCTGAGGAAGGCTGAGTCCCAGAAGGGCTTCACCTCTTTCATCGTCTGGCACCCGACAAACGTACAGCAAGTCGGAACGGACAAACCTTACGGCCACAATGTGAGTACCTGCTATCTTGAACAATGCTAATATGTCTAGGCTGACCTGGTTACCCATAAATTAGTATATGAACGGCACCTTTGGTCGACTATCTATGGACGCTGTACAATCTGGGCATACGCTTGCAGATCACACAACACTTGGCCAGGAGTTCTGGCCATTGCAGGAATTTGACAGCACGCAAAACTACAAGAGCGTTACGGAGATGCGAGCCGCCTTTCCAGGACCTGTTATCGACCTCGAGAATCATTACGAGGGTGCCCATATCGCCTTCAACGCCTCCTTGCCCTTGTGGAACACATCGGTCGTGCGGCACGGCCTTTGGAATGCACTTCTTTCTGGCTCCGCTGGATTTACCTACGGCGCACAAGCCATTTGGCAGATGTATGCTCCCGAGTCTGAGTTGGCATATCCGTGGCTCTACATGCCACCTATGCTGAACCTGGCGGCCAATGAGTCGTGGCGTGATGCGCTCCAGTACCCAGGATCTACGCAGGCAGGCCACTTGCGGAAGCTCTTCGCTGGGCTAGACAAGGAAACATTTGACAGTCTACAGCCAAACAGAATCTTTATCAAGACTCCTGACAGCTCGAATGGAGATATCCTAAGCTACGAGGCGAATCGCTATGTGGCAGGACTTGTTGGCCCCCGGCAGTACTGGCTGTATACCGGATTCGGCGATGCTTTTGACTTGGATCTTGATGCGCTTGGCCGACAGTTCGGAAAGGTCGACGGCGAGGCAAGGGTGGAATGGTTCGATCCTCGCACTGGAAAGGCCCACAATGCTACAAGCTTCCTCCAGCTCTCGGGCAGGAAAACCTTTGAGCCACCGACTGGCGGCAATGTCGACAACGACTGGGCGTTTGTACTTACATTGGCATAAGTGGCTCCTTGTTGAGCCCAGGAAAAGCCCGTCTCATAGAGATAAAGTCCCAGTCGATCTTGCTATATATCCAACATGGGTAAGATATATCTTTCTCCCCCTGAGTTGCTCGACGTGGCTGAATCACATGAAAGCGCACAGTGATGTGATGAAGTGGATCAATACCTTAGGTAGATCCTGAATTACTGGGTAGTAAGGATTCATCAACGCTGAACCCGGCCGAGACTGAGGGCAAGAGGCTGAAAGCTGCCACGCCATCTGAACTGATCTTCGATACTTTCTCTTGTGAGAACTTGCAGAATTGCATCTCAGAAGAGCAAATGCACTTTTTGTTCCTTTGACTCTGTCTATTTGTAATGTCGTCTCTTGATATAATTAACTCTGTGTCTCGGTAAGGGAGTGGGTATATACCAAAAAAAAAAAAAATCTATCTGTGCCACTGAATGTGAAGGAGCCTCTCGTAGAAAACCATGCGCATTTTTTTTTCGCGTATCTGTGAGCCCTAGAGCCGGCCCATAGGGCTGTGCCCACCCAGGACCCAAGCTGAACTTAGCCCATAAGAACACAGCTCCGGGTGCGACTCCCAGCCTCCTAGTCCTCTTCGAACACCTGTACCCGATCGGCATACCGCGAAATATTACTTACAACGTAGTTGTTGATTGTCTCGCCCTTGCCCGCCGCCACCCTCAGGATCAGCTCGTTCAGTGTCGCCCTCCCCAGGATGTCCACGTGGTCCGCACTATGCGGTCCTCCACGTGGGTTGAATCTTTCGGGCTCGTGGGGCATCTCGACGACGGTGACCTTGGCGCCGGCTGGGTTATATCGCTTCATCTGCCATCCGCGATTGCACATGTATCCCGAGCTCAGCAGATTCACGGTCCCGTCGCCCTCGCCCATAATGACCCCGTGGTCGACGACTCCATGAATCAGGCCTGTGTCAATGGTGATGTTCAATGTGGAGGAGGTATCAGGGGTACGGTAGTAGTACGCGCGTTCGGTGGGCTTGCCAACGCCGTAGAAACAGTAGACCTTTAGGTTCGGCGCCAGCGGGAGGCGGGTTTCGAGTGGGTTGATCCATTTGCGGAAATCCCTCTCGTTCTCCTCGACCTCAACTGTGGTGCGGGCTATTCCGTGAGAGAACGAGCCGCGGATCTGTGCCTGATACCAGTCCTCGGTAGTGTTGAGCAGGAAGTTCATCGCGTTGCTCACTGTCATATTCCTCTCCGGGACCGTCCAATTAACACCCCGACGAAAGTTTAGAAAGGAGCCATACGAGTTGATCTGACCCGGCTGATCATCAGGAGCCCAAGAGAGGTTGCCCCAGACTGCGTCGCCACCGATGGGAAGCATGGATGATATTCCTGGCATTGCGCGGAAAATGTCGGCCCTCTCCTCTTTGGACAGAAACTTCTCCAGGCCATATACGGCGAAGGCGTTGAGCTGGGCGGTGTCCTTCATTTCGCCCGATAACACAGCTGGTATGTCCTTAACCGCGCCGAGCATGCATCCGCTGATGTTGATCCACGATTCGACGTGTTCTTCTACCCAGGAGTCGCCACCTCGGCCGCCTTCGTCGGACGCAACCCAGTGGAAGAAGTAGAAGAGAACCTGACTGCCCATGCTGTGTGAGACAAGGACCACTTTTTGGTTCCAACCCAGCACCGCAGACTCGATGTGCAGCTTTAGACGGGTGAAATATTGATCCCTTTTTTCCAGGTTCTGATAAGAGAGCCGCCAGTCATAAGCGGCTGTGAATGAATTTGTCGGGTCGTACCCGAGGGGTGCGAGATTCTCGTATATCTTGCTCCATATCCAATAGCCGGTGATGAAGAAGTCTGTGGCATCGAAGCCCTGGGCAGCACGCAACTTGATGCCCGGCGGATCAAGACCCGTCCTCTTGTCTAGCATGATATGTTGCTTCCACACCTCTTTTTCCATGACCAAAGCCCTCATCATACTCCATGAACCCCAAAGTCGTTTTCGGAAGTACGGCCTCGAGATGTTCATCGTGCCCCAGGATTCGAGGCCTGTCGAGATGACTCCAGGTATCATGATAATCGGGTGGTGGGCCTCGAGGCCTTCAGACCGGGCCTTAAGACCGACAGAGAAGGCATCGTAGGAGTCGATAAAGTCGCGCTCTCCTTTCTGTTGGGCTCGCAATGATCAGAACGGATCCATCGGCGGCACAGCCACGAGTGGGTATGCAAACGTACCACCAAATCGCGGACATCTTTAACCAGGCCCGCTGGCAAGGCGTCCAGCAGACTGTCCACAGTCAGGTCGCCTATTTCTGGAAAGTCTATCAAGTCGTTGGTCTTTGCGAAGAAGCCAGCTGCTATGATGCCGAACACACTGCCAAGCAGAAAGATGGCACCGATCTTTCTCTTGCGTTTCGGGTGAACGACTTTGACCTTGTCTCCGGGTTTGACGGGACTCTCATCGCGACTCAGCACGATCGGCTCTGGAGATTCCGAGGCGCTGTAGTCTGCCCTCCCCCTTGTGATGACCCGACGGCGCAGCTCCGAGGCCATGATCGCCTCGTGGTGTCTGCTCTCTGTGCCTGGGCAGGGGCAGATGCAGGACCTGAGCCCGTCTTCGCTGTCCGCTCGAAGCTGGTGGGCTGGTTATGGGGAACGGTGGGGTTCCTCCTCGAGGATTCGAACAGACGGTCGCGATTGCCTTGGGCCCTGATGGCGCTATCCCTGTCTCGGGAGTATGCGATATTAAAAAGTGTACTGAGACTATACACGCCGGATGACCATGGCTTCTGGACTTGGAGAATGGTGGGGGTGTTGGGTTCGACTTTGATGGCTCGGGAAGAAGCTTCCTCCTCGTCCGAAAGTGAGTGCTCTGGTACCTGGCGACGGTCGAATCTGAATATGGATTGACGTAATGAGACTCACAGGGCAGCAGGGGTTCGGCTAGTGTGTGCCCAAGTGCTCGATATACTATGTAGTAGAGGGTACTGTACTATTATGTTATAGAACGCAAGAGCGTCCAGGCATGCCAATGCGCACGCTGTAGCAGTGGGTCCAGCCCTGGCGCACGGCATCACTGATAATGGGTGCAGGGGCCTGGCACAGGGGCTGACCGGCCTCCATCCCTTGTCCCTGCCTCCTTCACGGGCGTTCCAGGAGACACAGGCAGAAGACCTTGACTGGGCTTTGCCCAACCCCTTCAGACCGTTTCGCGCACCCAAGTTCTGGCATGTGACAGTTGAGACCGGACGTGAGAAGTGCGCTGACGCTGCTGACTGAAAAGGGCAGGCCAGTCTGCTCCTCGATGTGGATCACTTCATCTGTGATTCCTCCCATTCGGTCTCTCTTACCTGCTCAGCACGTGGAGATTCTCCGGATAGGAGATTCAACAAGTCTTTCAGCCCAGCAACCCGGTAAAGCATAGACACCGCTGTTGGCAGTCAGTTCCGCGTTGCTGTTTGGCCTTTCATGAAAATATATTTCACTGACAGACACCCAGTCAGCCAACCCCCGCCGCGTTGTCGACGTCCACGCGCTCATGACGCTGTTCTGGACAGGTTTTTCCGTTTCGAAGTCTTGCTTGGCGCTCTCATGATCTTGCTTCTGACCCTCTATTTGCTACCGACCGTTGCAATATCACTGTTCCTCAACATCAGGAACCTATTCAGATCCAAGATGAGCCTCCCCAGCGAGCTGAAGTACATGCAATACTCTCACAATCTCGAGGCGCAATACCTGCCGGCCATACGAGCGCTGATATCCAAGGACTTGAGCGAACCATACAGCATCTATGTCTACCGCTATTTTCTGTACCAATGGGGCCATCTATGTTACATGGTATTGCCCCCCCCCCCCAGCCCCAAACTCAACTCAATCTCCCTTTTTTCTCATCACTGTGTATTCCCGAGATGCAGCGCTCCGACTGACCATCGTTCAGGCTCTCAACCCCACAGACTCATCCCTAGTCGGGGTGATAATCTGCAAACTAGAAACCCACTCTTCCCACTCGCCACCCACCCGAAGGGGATACATTGCCATGTTAGCCGTCTCATCTACCTTTCGCGGCCGAGGTGTGGCAACTGCCTTGGTTAAGAAGGCTATCGATGCTATGGCTGAGCGCAATGCCGACGAAGTGGTCTTGGAGACGGAGGAGACCAACAAGCCCGCCATGCGCCTATACGAGCGCCTAGGATTTCTTCGCTCCAAGAAGTTGCATCGATACTATCTCAACGGCAACAGTGCCTATCGGCTCGTGCTGCTACTCAAGAGTGTCGATCCGGACTCGGCAGCCGACTTTGCGCTGGACGAGTCCGAGAGGCATTCGTAGTAGGTGTGGCACTCTGTGGCACTCTCGATCTTCGGGGTCAATGGACTGCAGAAAACAGGGCGGCAGCACAATCGTACGCGACAGCATTATCGGAAGGTTGTATGCGGCGCCGACCTCATCAGCCAATGAAGCCAATGGACCCGGGAACATGAGCGTGCAAGAGCACTGTATAATCACCGCTGCCAAAGACCGACGCCCAGTTGAGCTTGTCTGAGCCCGTGGCACATGCCGCGTGCGATAATGTGAGCTATGTGGAGGCGATGCACAACGACGGTGGTTATCCAGCTAGGCGATGGGCTCTGGCGCAACAGCTACTAGATTAGACTGCAGACGCTGCGCCAGACATCAGGAGATTCAGGAGGGGCGGCGGGTCTTGCATGTTACGAAAGGCAGAGGAACGGAACAGGAGAGCTCTTTTGGAGATTGTACAGGGTTTGACATCGAGAGTTTTCTTGCGAATCTACACGCGCACAGCGGCGGCGTTCTGGTACTAGGTGTAACGGCATTCTGCAGGCAGAGAGGCAGACATTACATCTGGAAGCATTTGCATGGTGGAAGACTTATTTCTATAGGCTAGATTCGGTAAAAGCAATCGGACCCAGCACGAAAAGTCCCCAGGACAATGTTGTAGGCGTTCACAGGGCTTGTGATCCGGCGGATGATCTCGTTCCAGGCTGACCAAGCTGGGGGTGGTTCATCTGGGGTCAGTCCTGCAAAGAAGAAGAAAAGAAAAGCAAAGGAGATGGGTCAGAGGATTTGTTTGTCGAAATAGAGTGGAAATTCTATATGCATTGTTCGAGCCTAGAGATCTGACCTACCACATCTGAAAAAGCGACCAGAAATTTGAAGATGCCAAGCAGGTCAGAGCGGTCCGAGGACCTTGCTGTGACCAGCAACTCAGCAAGTACAGTGGCTACAAAACCCCACAGTGGAGGGGACTTGGCCGAGGCGCTACTTACTCCTTCAGCTTCACCCCCGACACAATACGCAGTACGCTCTGCACTTCCTACCGCTGCCGAAGGCACACCCCGAACATCTTCATTCTATGCGACTCTATTTCTCGCATCGGAAACAGTGCTCTCATACTCCGATAGCATCTGACCCTGCCCTCCGTCTCCCTTTCCAATAACGGTTGCTCGTAATGATAGTGCGGCAGTCGCCAGATCAGGACCCCCCTTCAAGATGGCGGAAGGCATTGAAGTGTCTGTGGAAACCGAAGAGCAATTCTGGGACGGTAAGTCAGTGATACTCACGTATATCATCAGACACGGACTGATAGTTTGATTCTTCCATTGACAGAGCTGCGAAACATCCTGTCAGCCCATTGCGATTCCCACGAGATACTCGACGACTCCTTGCGATCCTGGCTGCATCTCGTATCCAGTTGTCGCGACAGCTTTTTGGACAGCGAAGACGACGTCGCAAACTGCTCTCAGCTTCTTCTCGACAGTCACATATACTACGCGAACAAGGCTTACGTTCGCATACAAATAATATACAGCCTTCTGCAGGAGGACGACCCTTCCTCGCTCAATGTCATTGCCAACTTCCTACTCCTCGACGGCCGGTCCGACGAGAGCACCTTCAAACAGATGATTGAGGAGGGATGTTTTCCGAAGCTCGTTGAGCTCATCAACGGGCGGAGGGAAGATGACAGGAGACTACATCGCTTGCTGCTGGAGCTGATGTACGAGATGGCGCGCATTGAGCGGCTGCGGGTGGACGACTTGCTGTGTGTCGACGACAACTTCATCATCTACATGTTCCACCTGATCGAGGGCCTGTCAGACGATGTGAATGACCCTTATCACTATCCCATCATACGGGTTTTGCTGGTCCTGAACGAGCAGTACATGGTCGCTTCTACGACTGCCGCTGTTGATGTTACCGAGACGACGGCACCATTGACGAACCGCGTCATCAAGATTCTCTCCTTGTACGGACCCAGGTACAGGACATTTGGGGAAAACATCATACTCCTCCTGAACAGAGAGACTGAGACAGCTCTGCAACTACTCATACTAAAGTTGCTCTATCTCCTCTTTACCACGAGGGCGACGTATGAATATTTCTACACCAACGACTTGCGCGTCCTCCTGGACGTCATTATCCGTAACCTTCTCGACCTGCCTGACGAATCAATGGCCCTGCGCCATACCTACCTCCGAGTTCTCTACCCACTGCTGGCACACACACAACTTGGTAACCCGCCGCATTACAAGAGGCAAGAGATCCTTAAAGTTCTCCAGATACTCGGCGGCGAAGGGAACATTCACTTTGCCCCAGCAGACGAGACGACCCTAAGACTAGTTGACCGCGTCTCCAAGGTCGGATGGCTCAACGAGAGCGGCGAAAGCGAGATCGCCAAGAAGCTGCTTGGCATTAGTATGACCCACTCACAGACTGCTAGTAACGTGTCCGTGGTCGACGTTGCGGCCGTCATGGAGAAACCGGGGGTCAAGACGCCGAGCCGTAGGAAGGGTGTCGACACCAGGACCGAGGAACTGAAGGAGGCACTTGCCGCGCCATCGCCAGCACCCGAGCCCGAAACAGCGTTGGGGGCCAGCGCGCAGCAGGAGAACAGCCCGGAGCGGGGAAAGAAGAGGACTCTACCCGTGGTTCCAAAGCACAGGCATGGCAAGCCAACGGCCGAACCCTTGCCCGTGTTGCATGTGAGTAATGGCAATGGGCACGCGGATGGGGCCAGCGTTGCAAAGAAGCTACCGCCCAAGACTCCGCCGCCGCGAAGGACGAGAATGATGAAGATTGAGACAGTGCCAGACGACACGGTGCCATTACCCACTGCATCTAACAACCCTGCATCATGAGCCTTCTAGGGATCACCATAAAATCAGGTCTCATTGGAGCGGTTCTTCCGGGAATAGCAGTGCGGTGTCCAACTGGCGAGCACTGCCTCGCCTAGCATTTCACAACGCGCATACGATATCTCAGCAGACTTCCACAGCATGGCACGGTGAGTAGGCGGCGTTCTTTTATCCCTGGGTTTTGGTCGACTGAATTTTTGGGTGTTCACCAGCCGCTTCTGCCTCAATACGGTCATGGCAGAGTTGTCTGGCGCTTTGAACTCGATATGTAGCTCACAAAGTAGGATTCAGCTGGTATGTAATTCGCATAAATAATGCCATAGAATGGTCCCGCGGCTGAGTTGATCATGGCCTCTCGAATTGAAGTCTTGAATCGGGACTGTAAGTCTGATTGTGTTTTCTCATCATGTCGTCAGTGGCAGCGCATGTCCCGCGTGCTGAATTTGTTCATTTTCTACTTTACACTTGCGTGCAGTGACAGATGATACGGCACCGTGTCCCCACCACCCCCTTCAAACCTGTGTCATGAGATTTTTTACATGCACATACCCTTCACGCGAAATTTGTGCTTCTCTTCCCGGCTGACTTGGACCTCCTACCACCATTCCAAATGCTGGCCCATCAACGACGATTCCTATGGTGTGTCTTCATATCGTAGGATTTTCTCGTTGTTTCTGGATTTCGACTAATGACCGTCAACGTCGTCGTTGTCAATAACTAAGTCCATGTTGCTAGATCGCCTCCTGCCACAAGGATCAATTATATGCTAGAGCCTTGTCCGTCGCTGCCACATGGGGACTGGAGTCAGCCCATCCACTAATAACCACGCCAGAATGAGAGCATGAGCCATGCAGTTGCTGATTGTGCTTGTGGATAATCTAGCGAAGAACACTCCCATTGAGAAAAAAAGAAGCAATGAGCTTTAACAAGATGCTTCTGACCAAAGGCTGTCACTAGCGTTGTGGAAACTCGGCTAGGATTGCACACGGTCTTGCTTGTTAGTTAATCATGAAGGTGTCTTACAAGCGCCGTCGAGTTAACACCATTATTCTTGCACGTTTAGGCTCATCCAGTCTAGAAGCTCTGTCCCCCTATAAATATTCCTGATATAACAATAATCGGATTTGATACTGATGGTGATTGGATATAATAGTAATACAAACCTTATAGAAGCTGGAATTCGAGCTGGGTTCATTTACGGAGGGAGGGACTCTGCGAGAACGCTGGCAGCTGGGAAAGTCTGAGCTTTGAGTGGGGAAAGCTTGGGTCTTATACGTAGAATTTTCAAGACCTGCTATAGGCACTATGGCGGAGTGGTTAACGCGTCAGACTTGAATAGTTCCGTTTTTCGAGCTATCTGATTCCTTCGGGAGCGCAAGTTCAAATCTTGCTAGTGTCGAGTTTTTATTATTCGGAGTTTTTGCATTAATTTATAAGCTAGGACTATTATTTCTTTTTTACTATCTCTATTCCTTTTATAATAAGTATAAGAATTAGTTATAAAAAAAGTAGTAAAGTTTTTTAAGAAAAAATTTAATTTTATTTTTTTATATAAATTAAATATTTATATTAATATTCTATATTGTTTATTATTAAGTATATATATATATATATATATATAATATTAAAATTATTTATAAATTAAAAAATTAGATAGTTTTTAAAAAAAATTTCCTTAAAAAGAATATATAAAAAGCATTTATTAACTATTTAAAATTGTCACAGGCTAAGGCCGTAAATGGGGCTTCGGTAGCAACCGAAGCCAAAAACGCCACACGATGCGCTATATAATACGCACGCTATGCTACACCCATAGAGCAGCTATTTAGCTACTCGCAGGTAGAAAATTCCTCATCTTTCTTCTATTACTCCCTAAGCTAGAATATTCACAGTAATAGACCCCTAATTGGGTGCACACCCCTTAGCTAGGCCTTTCACAAGTATACTAATTAAAAAAGCTATTACAGTTTCGCTTTAAGCTTATTTACTGCAAAAGAGCTATTATAAATTGCCCTAATATACTCTCTTATAAAGAATAGAATATATTATATAGAATAATAGATAAGCGCTTTATTAAAAGAGAATTTTAGCTATTAAGAAATAATTAGATTAAGCAAAGATAAAACTATTAAGAGATTATATAAATTGCTTAAGTTAGCATTTAAAATAAGTTGCTTTTTAAAGAAATCTAAATCTTTATATAGAAAGATCTTTAAATAGCTTAAAATATTATTTTATAAAATAATAGAGAATTCTTATAAATTATTTAACTAGTTAGAAAAAAAGCTAAAGCATTTCTAGCAAATCTTAAAATTAGCAATAAAAATTCCCTTAATATATTTATTACTAAATATAAAATTAATTTAAAAAGTATTTTTAAATTTTAAAATAAAATATAAATATTAGAATAGAAATTATTATAAACTATATTAATATAAAATATATATAATTCCTATCTAAGCAAATATTTAAAGCAAAATATTACTATCTTGCTATTAAGCTGCTTATATTTTTAGCTTAGCTTATATAAAATAGTATAAAGATTTACTTAAAACTATAATATTTGCAAATAAAAGATTATATAGCAATATTGCAAAGAGGGGCTTCTTAAGCCCTTATCTATTCTTAAGTAGCTATAGAGTAAGTTTTTAATTAACTTTATAATAAATTTATTTATAAGAAATAAGAATAGCTTTTAATATTTAATAATTATTATAAACTAGCTAAGCAAAGCTATTATATTAGAAGCTATATATATAATAGATACTAAAGCTTATATTAAGCAGTTTATAAGCTGCTATTAGAGATATTATAGATTTCTTAAAGCTTTAATAAGCAATTAGAGAATAAATTAGATAGAATTCTTTTAAAAATGCTTATATAAGTTAATTAGAATTAAGCAGCGCTTAAGTACTGCTTATTATTTAAAAATAAATAAAGCAACTAAAAAAGCTAATTAAAAAGTTTTTAATTATCTAAAAGCATTTATAATATATATATAGAAAGACTAGCTATAATTACTAGCAAGTATATAACTAGCTATTAATAATAGAAATATTATTATAATTAAATTAAGCTTTTTCTTTTTTTAATATAAGTACTATGCTAATATTATTTAAAAAGTAAAATACTCTGCAATATTAGCTTATTTACTATATATAAAAGCAGAAGATTTTATAAAATAATTAAAAAAGTTAATAGAATTTGCGTAAGTAGCTATAGCAGCAATTTAGCAATAAATAGAAGAAAGCGCAAACTAAAGAAGAGCATTAGCAGAATAGTTTACTATTAGGAATAATATATAATTATTTCTTAAGAATATAGTAATAAATTGCTCCTTTTAGAAATTAGCTTAGCTATATAAAAAATATAAGATAATAAAAGTAATTAGCTTATATATAGTAAAGCTAAATATATTATATAGTATATACTTGCAGTTTTATATAGATTTATTATTATAAGCTACTAGCAATTTGCTATTTTTGCAGTAAATATAAAATATTTATCTAAATATAATTATTCTTAAAAATAGCAAATAAGAATTTAAATTCTATATAGAATTAATTTTAAAAGCTAGAAATAAATTAAGAATAAATTGCTTTTAAATAGAAAAGCTTTTTAAATATAAAATATAAATTATATAAATAAAATAGAAAAAATTAATATAAAAGCTATTTAAAAATATAAAATAAGTAAAAATATTAAATAAATTTAAAAGATAATATAAATTAATAAAAAAATAATAGCTTATAATAATAGCTTTAGAAATATAAAAGCCTAAATTTATAAAATTAATAAAGTATTAATTAGTAACTAAGAAGCTAATATTTTTAAAATAAAGAAAGCTACTTAATAAAATAACTTAAATTTTATTATAAAACTTATTTTGCTTTTAAATAGCAAAATTATTAGACTTAATATACTTAGTATTTAAAGCGCGCTTATCTTTAAGCTTATAAGCCTACTATATAAGCTTATACTTTATATACTCCTAAGCATACTTGCTTTAAAGCTAGATTAAAGCTTAATAGTAAAAGATAACTATTATAGCTAACTTATAAACTTAATAGCAGAAATCTACTAAGTTAGCACTAAAAGCTTTAATTTCTGCATTAATATAGAGCTATTTCTGCTTTTACTTAATATTATTAAGCTATTTTTAGTAATAGAGAATATAATTTAAAGTATAGTAAATATAAAAAATTTAGCAATTAATAAAAGCTAGTAAGAAAAAAGCAGCTTATTAGTAGTAAAAAAAGTAAAGAGAAATAAAGAAGAGTATATACTAGAATTATTATAATTAAAAGAATAAGCTATAATAAAAAGAAAATTAAAATAAATATAAAAAGTATTATTCTTATAAAGCTAGAAAATAGTAAATTAGTATAATAAAAGCTAGAAAAAGGGGTAAATAAAGAATATTAATAAAATAGCAAAATATTAAGTATTTTAAGCAAAAGCAATAATTAAAAGAACTAATTTATAGAATTAGTAGCTAGTAAACTATTTTAAAGCTAATAGAAAATAAGAATATATTAGAATTATTAATATAATAATAGCTAAAATTTTAGAATATAATAAAAGCATAGTAGCTATAAAAGATAGCTTAGTAACTAAAGAAATTCTAAGCTAAGCAAAAATAAATAAGCAATTAAATAGCAAATAAGCAAGTAATAAACTTAATATTATATTTAAAGCCTTAATAAAAGCGCTAAGTAAGCTTTTTATTTTTATAAAGAAAGTTACTTATATTAAGAGTTAAAAAGCTGCTTTATATTAGCTAAAAAGCTAGCTTTAAGCTAGAAAAGAAAAGTAAGAATTAGAAATTACTTATTATAAAGTTAAAAGAAATAAGATATTAAAAAAGAAAGGAAATTTAATTAAATAGAGAATAAGTTAAAAGCAGAATATATAACTTCTCCTTCCCCCCCCCCCTTAATAAAAGAAAAAGAGAAAGATATAATAGAATAAAGGCAAAAAATAATAAATTAAAATTTTAGAAAAAAGCTTAATAATAATTATTAACTATTAAATATTTAATAGCTATAAAGCAGCGCAATAATTTACTATTACTAAAGATAAGCAAAATAAGCTAATCTAGAATTTACTTAATCTAGTCTTTATTATTATCTTTATTCTTATTATTATTCTTTTTATCTAAAGTAATAGAAAAGCTATAATAGTGCTTTTAAGCGCTAAGAGAGCAGTTTAGCTAAATAAGCTTTTAGCAAATAAACTATATAGCATTAAAGAGATTTTAAAGAGCATTATAAATCTCTTATATTAGCTTAATCTTGCAGAATTATAAATAATTAAAAAGAAAGAATAAAGCTAAGAAAAAGTAGCTACTTATATAATATAAATATAGCTTATTTAAGCTTAATATACTACTTTTAAAGAAAGCAGTAAAAGAGCTAGTATTAAGACTAATAGTAGCTTTCTTTAGCTATATCTCTTTATGCTAAAATAAGATAGCTTAATTAGCATTATATTAAGCTATAATAGAGTTTAAAAAGCAGATTAATAGCGCTTAAGTAGCTAATAAAAAAAAATTACTAAAATTGCTTAAGTTAAAATCTTAAATAGCTAAAGTTAATATAATAATAGTATTAATTATATTAAAATTATAAGTAAGCTAAAAAGAAAGAAAAATTAGCTAAAAGATAATAGAAAGAATAAAGCTTATAAAAGATATATTATAATATAAATATAACTAATATTTTTATTATTAATATGCAAAAGTAGCAAAAGCATTGCTTATTTAAGCTTATTTAAGTTAGCAAATAAGAAAAGAGCAGATAAAAAGCAGCTACTTACTAGTAATATTAATGCAGAATATACTAAAATTAGTAATTAAGCAAGCAATATATTTAAAATAAAATATCTTATAAGTGCTTATAATTATATTAGTAATTAAAGAGCAAATAGAGAGCTAGAAATCTTTATTTTTAGGGTAGTTAAATATTAAGCTATAAGGGAACTTAATAATATCATTTTGAATAGCTTTTTAGCAATAAGTAATAGCAATAGTTTAACTATAGTTAAAGAGGCTAGAAGGGGCTTTAAAGCAGCTATTATTATATAGAATATTGCCTAGAGCAAAGCTATTACTAATCTTAGCCTTCTTGCAACTAATTATTATAAGTAGCTACTTAAGAGTGCAGTATAAGTATAGGGATAATAGGTAAAAAGTATAGAATAGAATAAATAGAAGAAAGTTTTATTTAAAAGGAAAAATAGAAAATAGTTATAAGAAGAAGGAGATAGGGAGTAAATAATAGAGAGAGAAGCAAACTATTTAGAGAGAGGAAGAGAGGGGGGTAATATTATAGGCTAAAGCTATAAATAGGGCTTTAGCAGCAATTGAAGCTAGGAATGCTATATAACGCGCTATATAATATATATACTACGCTATACTTACAAAGCAGCTATTTAGCTGCTTGCAAGTAGAAAATTTCTTATCTTTCTTTTATTACTCCTTAAGCTAGAATATTTATAGTAATAGACCCCTATTTGGGTGCACACCCTTAGCTAGGCCTTTTAAAAAAATTAATATTTTTCAAAAAGGCTAAAAAGAAATATATATTATAATAAGCTTTTTTCTTTTACTAGCTTTACTTTTCAAATCTTTTTACGCTTTTTACTTACTTATATAATCTATTTATATAATTAGTGCGTATATAATTATACTTTATATTATTATATAAAATATAATAACTATTACTATATTAATTTTAGTATTATAGCTTATATAAATATTAAAATATTAAGGAAAAGGATAATATATATATATCTATAATAGAATAGGTCTACGGTATTAGATTGCTTATTAGTTGTTAATTAACTAAAGAGCTATCTATTTAGCTAATGTGTATATGCGTTGCTATAGGCTATTCCTATAGCGCATAGTTTAGGATATAGCTTATGCACTGCTATTGTAGTAATATATTGCTATTGCTTGCTTAGTAAGATCTACAAATATATTCTTATAATGCTTAAACTATAAAAGACTTTATAATATATATTATTATATTTAAGATTAAAAGATTAATTAATTTAGTTTAGTTAATAGCTTAATTAAAACTAATTATAAATATAGTATAATTAGTTTACAATACTTAATAGTTATTATAGTTTAATTATATAATATAAAATGATTCAAAGAAAATGCATAAGTAATAGATAAAATCTTTAAAAATATAAAATATATTAAAATAGAAAAGAAAAAGTAAAAATAGTAATAGAAAATAGCATCTTATTACGGTAGCAGCAGGGCGGTTAAGCGAATAGCAAGCAAGCGGGTTTAGAATTCTATTTACTATAGACTAATAGGCACTATCTTTAGGCAGATATAGGCTAGATAGTTAAGATATAGCTTAAAGAGCTATAATATAGAATAAGCAAATAGGGCTAGTAAAGTAGAAGTTTTATTTAAGATAGAATTATATATTCTAATTTTAATTCTTAGATTCTCTTTAGGCTAAAAAAGGGAATTTAAGGCAGTAAATAAGCTATATTTATAATATTACTTTTTTCCTTAAGATTAAGCTTTATAAAATTAAGTTCTATTATTAGTTAAAGGTTAAGCTTAAATAAATAATAGTAATAATAATTGCAAACTACTTTCTATATATTCTCTAAATAAAAAGCTAGAACTTTCTTTTAAATTATTATAATTAGTTTATTTAATAGTATATTTTAGCTAAAGATCTTTATATTTATAATAATGTTATTATAAATCTAAAATTTTATTAATTTTTTATTTTTATAAGCTATTAATTTTAATAAAAAAAAGAATTATTCTTCTAAGCTAGTAATAAATTATTAGTAATAAGCTATAATAAGCTTATATAAAAGATAAAGTATATTTTTATAAATTTAAGCAAATAGAAATAATAAATATATAGATTAATAATTTTTTTAATGCAAAATAGGCTATAGTTTTTCTAGTTTAGCTTTTTTTATAAAGTATAAAATTTTAATATCTTAAGTATTAAGCTAAACTTTTTAGCTAATTTAATATTAATAAGCAGATTAGTATTTCTAATTAGCTTAATTTTTATAATATAAGTAAGCAATAAGCAGCTTATTATATAAATATTTAATTATTTTCTATATTTAAGCTATAAACTTTTTTATATTTCTAATAGCAGATTTATTTTAGAGCAAAATAAGCTTAAATTCTAATTAAAGATAAAGATTATAATTAATAAAGAATAAAGTAATAATTATTAATTTAAAAATAAAGTTATTAGCTATAAATTTAGCTAATAATAATTAATTTAATTAGTTATTTTATAAATAAAATATATATAAATATAAATATTATTTTAAAAAAGCATTTATTCTTTTAATTTAGCTATTAATTTTAAAGTAATATATAATAAATAGCAAAGCAAATATTAATAAATAATAAATTAAATATTTTTAGAAATTTAATATAAATTATAGTTCTTAATTAAATATAATTATAATAAGCAAATTATAAAGCTTTTATATATTTTTTATAAATAAGCAAATACTAGGCAAATTTCTAATAATTAATAGAGATATTTTTCTATAATTAATTAAAAATTAATAGAAAGCTTAAGCAAGCTTAATAAGCTTAATAGCCCCTTTATAGCTAAGCTTTATATAATAATATTAATAATAATTAGCAGTTTAATAGTAAATATAATTTAATATTTAGAGCTAGTAATATTCTTAATTTAGAATTTTATAGATTTTTGCTATTTTAAAATAGCTTATAATTAAAAATATATAATAAGCTTTAAGCAATTTAGCTTTTAATTTAAGTAAATTAAATATATAAAAATAGTTTTTATAATATAGTTAGCTATATTATTTATTATACTTTATAAAGATAAATAATATATATTAAATAGTACTTTTTATTAAAGCTTTTAGAATTAAGCTAGAAATTAAATCTCTTTTATATTTTAAAGCAAAGAAATAATATAGTTTATTACTTTAGCAAAAGCAAATAAGCAATATAATTATATAAATTTAGATTTTAAAATAGATAATCTTTTTAAATTACTTTAAGCTAAAATAAATCTTTAAAGCTATAAGTAAAGCTAATAATTATAATTTTTTTTTTAATTTAGAAAAGAAATTAATACTTATTAATATTAGCTAAAATTATTATAAATTATTTATATTTATAAATATTAACTTTTTTTAAATTTTCTTAAATTAATTAAATTAATAAGCTTTATAATAGCTTATAATAGAATTTTCTACTTTCTTAATTTAGTTAAATTAATAAGCTTAATAGCTATTATTAGCTTATAATATTAAAAAATATTAATTTTTTTAAAGTTCTCTTTTTTTAGTATTATTTAACTTTAGTATAATAAGTATTTATTTCTTTTTTAAAATAAATTCTTTAATTTTTTAATTAATATATTTAGTTTTATACTTTATTTCTTAAAATAATATATAATCTTAAAATTAAAATAAAATAAGAATTTAGCTTATTAAGCTTATTTTTTATTTAATAGCTTAATTATTATTAAATATTTTAAATTTTTATAATTTATAATAATTTTTATTAATAATTATATTTTTTTAAGCTTAAAGTACTATTTTTTAAAATAGTAAATAATTATTAAAAGCTTTTTATTATAGATTTTATAATTATATTTTATAATTAAATATTTTTTAAAAAAATATATTATTAATTTAAAAATATTATTATTATTATATTATAATAATATTTTTATAAATATAAAATTAGAAATATTAATTTTAATAATTATTTTTTTTTAATTAAATAAAATAAAAATAAATATTTATATAAAAGCTTTTTTTAGCTTTTTAAAAGCATTTTTATAAATTTAATTAAATAGAAATAGTATATTTTTTTATATTAAAGTAAATAAATAGTATAATAATTTTAAAAAGATTTTAAATAAATCTTTTATAAAAGTTTTTAAATTTAATAAATATTTAAATATTTATTAAATAAATTAATATTTTTTATATTATAATAATTTTAACTTTTTTAAAATTTATTTAAATTTTATAAATATTTATAATTAAGCTAAAAAAAGTAATTTTTTTTATAAAAAATTTATATTTCTTTAATTTAATATATAAGCTAGCTTTTTTTAAAGCTATTAAAAGAAAATAAAAATATTATTTATATTTTAAATAAATATAGTTATAAATTAAAATAATATTTAAATAATTAATATAAAATATATTTAAATAATTTTTTAATATATTATTAATAAATTATTAAAATATTATTAAAGCTTTTATAAAGCTAAATAATATAATTAAAATCTTAAATAAGCTAAATTAAATATAAAAAGTAATTAAATATTTTTTGCTTTTATAAATATAAATATTATTAAAAGCTAAAATAATATTAATTTTAGAAAAATATTTTATTTTTTTTAAATTATTTAATAATTTTTTAATTAAAAATAAAAAGTATTAATTTTTTATAATAATATTATTTAAAATTTAATAATTTATATAAAATTATAAGCTATTATTTAGCTTTATAATTAATAGAATAAATAAAAGTAATAAATAATAAGCTAAAATATATAAATTTCTTTTTATAAATTCTTTTTAAGCTATTTATAAAATGTAATTAGCTTATTTTATAATATAATATATAATAAGCTAAAAAGTATAATTTTCTCTTTTTAAAGCTAAATATAATAATTATAAAAGCAATAAAGAAAGAGCTTTTTTAGCCTTTTTTTAAAAAAAAATATTTATAAAGTTTTATAATTTAATAAGTAAGTAATTAACTAATTTAGTAACAATTTTAATAGCTAAAATATAATTAATATTTTTTAAAATAATAATAAATAAATAATAATTTTTTCTATAAATATAAGCTATACTTATTTATAGTAAAATAATAGCAATATTATAGTAGTATAAAACTTTAAATATAAAAGAGAGCTTTAAGAAAAATAAGCAGTTTAAAGAATATTTTAAAAGGCTTTAATTTTTATTAAATAGCTAAAGATATTATAATATTTTTAGCAATATTTGCTATTAAAGATAATTATATATAAAGCAAATTAAATAGTAAGATTATATTATTTAAGCTATAATATTTTTAATATTATTAAATAATAAATAAGTTAGATTATAAATAGCTTTAGCTTTTTTTAATAATAGTTATTAATTTAATAAATAATAAAAATATAATATAATATCTTTTTATTTTTAATAAAATATTTATTAAATATTTTAATTTTAAATAATCTTTTTAAAAAAAGTAAGAGAAAAATAGTATTTATAAGCTTAGCTTTTATTAATAAAAGCTTTTTCTTTAATATTAAAGTTAATTAAAGTATAAGTTATTAAGATTTTTTAAAAGAATAATTAAATAATATTAAAAAAATTAATATATTTAAATATTAATTTTTCTCTTTTTTAATTAATAATTTAATAATAATAGTAATAAAAATATAAAATTTATATAAAATAGCCTTATTTTTTTTATTTAATTTTCTTAAATTAGTAAATTTAATAAGGCTATTAGCTTAAGCTTAAAAGCAATTTATTTTAAATTTATTTTATTTAATAAATTAATATTTAAAAAAAGTTTATATATATATTTTATAAGAAATTATTAATAAAGAAAAAATTAAATGTAATTTTTACTAAGCTAATCTAATATTAACTATAAGTAAAAATAGCTAAAATATATATTAAGCTTAAAATAATTAGCTATATAGTAGCTAATTAAGCTATAGTAGTAATATTTATAGCAATTCTTTTAGTTATTTTTTGCTTTTAAAAGCTAAAATTTATTAAATTATTTTAAAAGCTTAGTAGCAAAATTATTTTAAAAGAAAAATATTTTTTTAATAGTAAATTTAAAATAGCTAAAAAGTATAAAGCAATAGTAGAAGATAGTATTTTAAGCGCAAAAGACTTACTATTAATGCTAATAATATTAATTATTTAGGATTTATAGATAATAAATATATTTATTATATTCTTTAGAAGAGTAAAAAGGGTTATATAAAAGTATATTTTATAATTTATAAAAAATGCTTTAAAATAATAAAAAAATTAAAGTAATATTTAATATATTTTTTTTTAGAGCTAAATATTAAAATTCTAAATAATATATATTAAAGTTCTAATTATATTATTTTAATTAATATAGCTTATTTTAAGTATTTTATATTTTATTTAAATCTTTAAAATAAAGCATTTTTTAAATATTTTAATATAGCTAAATAGTTTATAAATTAGGAAATTTTTTAAATTATTTTAAGTAGGATTAGCTTATATACTTTTTTAATCAAATAGCTAATAATATAGAAATTAAGTATATAGAGAAGATAAAAAATTAGTTTATATTTATTATTATTTTTATATAAATTTATTATATAAATTTATAAAAATTATTATAAAAGCTATTAAATTTATTAGAGATTAAAAAGTTATTTAAAAAAATAAATAAAGTTAAAAAATTAAATATTAGTAAAAGAAGGCAATATTATAATATTATTTATTTAAGATTTAATAAAAATTATATAATTAGAGAATTTAAGTAAAAGTAATTATAATTAATTAGGCTAGCTTAAAAGCTTTTCTTTTTGCTAATTTTAGCTATTAAAAAATCCTTTTAAGCCTCTTTTAATTAGTATTATTAATACTAAATAATAGCATTATACTTTATTATTTTAAAAGAGTCTAAACTTTTAATTAAGATAATTTTATCTTTTTCTAAGATTATAATATAATAGTTAAGATTTTATAAAGATAAAGAAGCTATTTTAAAGCATATTAAGCTATATAATCTATTAATATCTTAAATATCTTTATTACTAGTAATAATATTAAATAGATTATTATTATTGCTATTTAAAGAAAGAAGCTATATAATATTATAATAGTAATAGAAGAATAGTTAAGTAAATAGTAAGTAAGCAAGATTTTGGATTTTATTTATTATAGACTAATAAGCATTATTCTTAAGCAAATATAAGCTAAATAATTAAAGATATAGCTTAAAAGAGCTATAATATAGAATAAGCAAATAGAGCTAGTAGGGTAGAAGATTTTATCTAAGGCAGGATTATATATTTTAATTTTAATTCTTAGGTCCTTTTTAGGCTAGAGAGGAAATCTGAGGCAGCAGGCAAGCTATATCTATAATGTAATTAAGATTTTAAAGGCTTATATCTTTTATAATTTCTGCTAGCTATTTCTTTAATATTAGTAGAATTAGTAGCTATATAATTATATAATTTAGATAGATTTGCTAATATAATTTTAAAATCTTTTTACTAAATATTTCTTTTAACTTTAGCTTTTAAAAAGAGTTTTATTCTAAATTACTATAATTAATATTTATAATTATTATTAATAATAAAGATTTATTAATGATTTATATTATTAATAAACTTTCTGCTGAATTTAAAGATAAGCTATTTTAAAGTCTCTTTCCTTGCCTACTTTTTATAGCTAAAAGCTTTTCTTTACCTTTTATAAATATAATTTATTTAGTATTGCTAATATTTAAAAATTCTAATTTACTAATATCTAAATCTTTAGTAATATATTATAATAGTAGATAGTACTTTCTATTAAGATCTAGTTTAAGGTAATACTTAATATATTTTTAGTATATAGCCTTTAAGTTTAGTATTTTTAATATTTTATAAAGTTCTTTTTTAGATTATTTAAATATAGTAATAGTAAGTATATTAAGGCTAGTAAAAATCTGAATTTACTTTTTTATATTAATAATAGTAGCTATTTTATTAGCTTAGTAATAGTAAATATAATTATAATAGAAATTATAATTTTTATCTTTCTATTTAGTAAAAAATTATTAAAACAAATCTTTATATTTCTTTTTTTATCTTTTAAGAGAAATTGCCTTAAAAATTTTCTATATAAGTCTTTAGCCCTTTATAAATATAATAATTTATCTTTTGCCCTTTTGCAATTAATTTTATATTAGTTATATAAAAGTTACTAGTTAATATAAATATAAGCTATCTTAATTAAGGCTTTATAATTGCCTTAAAAATTTTCTATATAAGTCTTTAGCCCTTTATAAATATAATAATTTATCTTTTGCCCTTTTGCAATTAATTTTATATTAGTTATATAAAAGTTACTAGTTAATATAAATATAAGCTATCTTAATTAAGGCTTTATTTTCTTTATTTATTTAATTTATTATATAAGATTTATTAAAAATAGCTTAAAATTTATATACTATTTATAGCTTTTAGAGCTTAATCTAGCTATTTAAAGAAATTAAGATAATATTCTTAAAATTAAGCCTCCTTTTTTTAAGTTAGTAGCTATATTATATAGTTAATTTATCTATATTCTTTAAAATAATAAAAAAGTAGATTAGAAGATAAATAGTTTATTAGTATCCCTTGCATTATAAGGCGTGCAAAGCATAGCTACTATTTAATAAGCAGCTTTAGCTATGCAGTGCATTGCAAATAAATTATAAGAAAATACCTCTTTTTAGTCTAACTATAAATAAGAATAGCTATAGCTATATAATATATAGCTTTAGCATAAGAAATTTATTACTAATAAATTTATAGTAAATTTACTAAATTAACTATAATAAATTTACTATAGATTTACTAAAAGTTTATTTATAAATTTAGTAAGCAAATTTATAATATATTCCTCTTAGTATATTAATTGCTGCCTTAGTATATCCTTTATTTGCAATAGATATATTTAAGGCTAAGTAATAAATTTAAGGCGAATAGTAGGTAAATATTCTATTGCCCTAGTATATATCCTTGCTTGCTAGTGCCTATTTTATCTAAAGAAAGTAAGGAGTTAATAAAATTAAGGAGAATATAGAAATTAAGGAAATTAATATATTTATAAATAATAAATTAATAATTAGAGGTTTATAAAATTAAAATATATATTAATAAAACTTAAAATCTTTTTCTAATAATTACTAGTAAAGCAATAAAAGTAGTAGGCTGATAGGTCTAGCGTGGTGCCTCCGGTAAGTATGCGCAGCGTGTAATCCATCTTAAGTGTTTGCGCCTAGCATTGACCCCTCATGACATCAGCTGCCCACCAACCCTATCCTTCCTTGCCCCTCTATTTCCTTTTCACCCGAGCCTGGCCAATGTCGTATGCAGACAATTTCTCTGCTCAGATACAACAAGCCTTTGTCCTTAGAGACAAAATCACGATATGCAGTTGGTGAACGCCAAGCGAATCCCCCGGATCGAGGATCTCGGCGAGGGCTCTGTGCAGCTGGTCGCCACCGAGCCTGAGGACATGTGGCACGCCAACAACCTGATCGCCGTTGACGATGTAGTTCGTGCCCACGCCATCCGAAAGGTAGCCAAGGAGTCTGCGACCGGCACATCCTCTACCGAGCGTGTGCATACTGACTTAACCATCACCGTCACCGCCACATTCTTCGACCCCTCCGCCTCGGCCCTCCACGTCAGCGGCAAGGTCGCTGCTGCGAACGCCTTCGTCAGCGCCGGCCAGTATCACACCCTCGACCTCGAACTGAATCGACCCTTCACCCTGTGGAAGAAGCATGGCTGGGACTCTGTCGCTCTACAAACGCTGCGGGATGCCTTGAACCAGGATAGGGATGGGGCTATTGCTGCAGTCGTTATGGACGAGCACGTAGCCAACATTTGCCTGATCACTGACTTCCAGACCCTGCTCAGGCAGAGGGTTAGTGGCTCTGGCAGCGGCAAAGGAAATCCTGGCTCGTCCAGAGAAGACAAGGCCGTCAGGCGGTACTTCGACAGAACACTCTCGACCCTGCTTCGCGCCATCGATTTTTCCCAACCACGCCCACTCCTCCTCGCCAGTCCCGCCTATGTCGCGACCAATTTCAAACAATACATTGCCGAGGAAGGTGCAAGGCTGGCCGACAAGAAGCTGGCAAGCCTGGCCAAGAACGCCATAATCGCCCAGTGTTCCAACGGGTCTGTGCACTCGCTGAATGAGGTGCTCAAGAAGCGCGAGGTCTTGGCCCTCATGAAGCAGAGGAAATCAACATCCGAGACGAAGTATTTGGATGAGTTGGCGCAAAGAATAAGAAAGGACGATGGTCGGGCATGGTACGGTGTGAAACCTGTAGCAAAGGCCGTGGCCGAGGGAGCGGTGGGCAGAGGCGGCGGTGTGCTGTTGGTCAACAATGATCTCTTCAGGAGTCAAGATATAGCCACGAGGAAGCAGTACGTGGCTTTGGTTGATAAGGTCAAGGAGGACGGGGGTGAGGCCAGAGTGCTCAGCAGCGATCACCAGAGTGGCAAGAGGCTGGAGGGTATGGGCGGTATCGCTGTAATCTTGACCTATCCAATCTTCGACCTGGACGATACCGACGACGAGGACGGCGGGGCGATGGACAGCACGGAAAATATGATCATATGAGGTCGCTACGCTGAACAGTGCGGGCTTTGAAACAGGAGAGGGCTGGTGACCGCTGTATGATGCACACTCTCGACAGAAAGTCGTACCTGAGAGAGCTAGGGGGTATCGCTCGGGTCCAAGCCCTGTCGGAAGGAAGTCCCGCTTGCCCAGCCCTGCCAGGTATTGCGATGGCACACGAGCCGCACTCCAAGGAAACTCAGTTTTCAAGCAACTAGCCTCGGGAGCACAGAATCTCGGTATACTCGGCCAGTAGGCATCAGCACTTTGACCAGTTGAACAATTCTATATGTGCATTGCATAGCTGGCCAACGGGCAAGTCAACAGGCTTGACGCTAACCCGGCAGTGAGATGCATTGTCTGCAAGAGACCTGGATGCATGCGGGATCATGTCCGCAAGCTGTCAGTACCTCCCGAAGTACCAACCCATCACAAGGTAGTCTCATCAGAAAGGCAGCAAATTGGCCTTCGCAGCTTCATCCGAGGCGCTTGAAATGCACTCGACAGAGCTCGTCACCCATAGATTACACATACTGCTGCTAAGTACGTACATACGATAATTCTGTGATATGTGTATGCTAGGTGTAGTGAGACGCCGTCGCGTCTTTAGAAAGAACTCCTATAAGAACGATGCATAATTGGATCTGTGCTGCCAATAGATCACCCACCAGCTATAAATATCCATACGCCTGATATATATGACAGCATACTGTGTATGCATTCATATAGTAGAGCCCATGTCCCAAAATCCATGGCAGAGTTCTAACGGTAATGATGTTTTTATTTCGCAAGAGACGGGGGCGGGACGATTATTCCTTCCCTACGTGACTGCTTCTTCGCAGGAAGCCACGACCTGTGCGTAATCCGTGCGAGAAAACCAATCTGGTTAATGTATGTACTACTAGTACATCTTTATGTATCCCATACACAACTGAACGCGGCGTCGGTACATCTGCCAGTACATCTGCAGGGTAGGAAATGGATTGGGTTAGACCCGAGTCTGTTCTATCTTGTCACAAGCCGGAGCCTTCGCATCTGCCAGCCTAACCCGCGTCATCATTCTGACATCAACCCACCCAGATGCGGGACAGAAGCTCCCTCGCTCACAAGAAGACTGGCCCGTGGTTTAATTGCGGAACGATCCATCAAGAGCAACAAAGCTGACATCTTCACACCATCTCTACCCACTGCCAAGCCGGACAAGTCTCACAACCCTTTTTGCATCCAAAATCCTACTGAGGGCTCTTTATTTTTAAGCAATATGACGGGAGTTCCTAAGCCAGCAGTACAAGGCTAGTTAATTACCAGCGCAACCTCACGCATCCACTCTCCTACCCCTTTCTCTAGAGCAGCTCTTTTGAGAATGTAAATAGGGCCCCGCAGGATCAATCATAGGCCGGGCACTCCTTCCCCTTTGCTCTAGGCGACCCATCTGCTCTAATCATCTCGGTCCAGCCCCGTCTGCCTCGTGCGCGTTGCGGGTCCTCATTGCTCGTCGCATGCCTGTCTCCGTCCCTCTCTACCTCGGTGCTCAAAGCTTGTCCTCCTCGTCCTCGGTATCAAGATCGTCAATACACTTGTTATCCCACAGGAGCAGTGTCGGCTGGGACCCCCGCCTTGGGCTCGCTGAAGCTGGCGTGAGAAACCACCATGGGAGATGGCACCCGGCTCGATGTCCATACGACCCTCGCAGCCTCAGCCACTGCCCAGCCAGAAGCCGCCTCCCAGTGACGCCCCGCTGGAGCAACCTACAGTCACGGATGGTAAGCTCGCCTGTCCCTCTCCTGCTTGCTCTTCCTCCTTGCGTGTCCCTCTCCTACGCGCACGTGTGCTCTGCATGTCCTCGAAAGCCCAGGATGCTGATGGCACCCCACGAGAACAGGCATACAGAAGCTTTCAGCCTCTCCGCCGATCCCAGCTCCTACCTCATCGACCATGACCACCGTCGCACCGCCTACCACAACTCCCACGCATATCCCACCCGTCGTCCCGGGAAAGGGCGCAGTGCGAGGCAGCCTGAAAGATTCGGCAAAGGCGAGTTCGGATGGTGATTCTGCCAAAGGCCTAGGCCTCAACACGGCCCAAGCTACTTCCACGGCTGCGAACAGCCCGCCAGGAACCTCACCAATCAACCAAGGTGTTGATCCGCTGTCCCAAGTATGTCAGTCCTCAGGTCCACTAGAATTCATCCAGGGCGGCTTTCGGAGCAGGATCTACTCAGCCCCGTACAGCAAGATAGGCGCAGCAGTGTACGCTGACAGCATGCCTTCATCTTGTAGCACATCTTCCAGCGCACAAATACAGACTCTTCCCTCATCAAGCAGCCACGGACGCGAAATGCTGCTGCAGCACCAATACCCGACAGCCCTAGATCTGGCCTGGACCCCCTACCGCGTCAGAGTTCCGATATCAACAGCAGGCAGCTGGCGAACTTGACTGATGCTGCCAGGGACAAGAAGTATGTTGCAGATTCCTTGCTTCCATTGTTAGCATCCTACACATGTGTTAGAAAGATTTCAGTCAAATAATGAGAAGCGGTCCGCGTGAATATCTTTTCCCTGTGAAGAGGAGAAGGGGGGGGGGGCCTATGTCCTCGCAGGACTTATTACAGCTTGTATCGAAGGACGTGGAGGGAACACAATTGAGGCGGGTAGCTGCCCATCGTGTGAGAACACAAAGGATCATGGCTGACTAAATCCTCTGTATTTGACCTCTTGGTAGAAAGGGCGGTTCATTTCTCAGCCGACTCGGTATCAGAAAGGCCAGGGCGGACGTCGACTCCGTACACGACAGCGATTCTGAGCTTGGCAGCGAGCAACGGATGAACGGCGCCGACGCTCGTGTCTTCTCATCCAATTTCGTCGACGCGGGGGGCTTTATCCCCATTCATAAGGAACCGCCGAGATACATCCGTGTCCGGGCGCAGAACAAGCATGCCCATCAACGAGAATTCAACCGCATGTTCCTGGCCCAGGAGTTTGTGGGCACCCATCCTAAACTTGCCGAGCCGGACTCTGAGCAGACGGACGACAAGGTTCCCATCGTGACCGTGTCCGTGGCGGGCGCGGGCGGTAGGAGGAGAGAGAAAACCGGTGGTGCAATATGGGCCACCGAATTCTCCAAAGATGGGAAGTATCTCGCTGCCGCTGGGAAGGATGGCGTGGTAAGGGTGTGGGCTGTCATATCCACACCTGAAGAACGACGTGCGCAGGAGGAGGAGGAGGCTTCAATAGCCCCTGTCGGGGAAAGACTCTCCGCGCCCGTGTTTTGCGAACGTCCAATCCGTGAATTCCCTGGTCACACTAACGAGATTATTGACCTTAGCTGGAGCAAGAACAACTTCCTCCTGTCGACCAGTATGGACAAGACGGTGAGGCTTTGGCATGTTACCCGCGATGATTGCCTCTGTCAGTTCAAGCATAAAGACGTCGTGACGAAGGTCGCATTCCACCCTACCGACGATCGCTTTTTCTTAGCCGGAAGTCTGGATATGACCTTAAGGCTCTGGAGCATCCCAGACAAGCAAGTCGCTTGGAATGTGCGCCTCCCGGACCTGATTACCGCCGTGGCCTTCACCCCAGACGGCAAGATCGCAATCGCAGGGCTCTTGAACGGCATGTGCATGCTGTACGAGACCGAAGGGCTCAAATTTCACAGTCAAATCCACGCCAAGAGCTCTAGGGGGAAGAACTCTAAAGGCAGCAAAATCACGGGAATCTCTGCAGTGACAATGTCCCTGGCTGCAGGGGGCAAGGGCACAGAACCCGGTGAAGTGAAGATCATGATTTCAACGAACGACTCGCGGATCCGTGTTTACAACCTGAGGGACGGCAGCCTCGACACGAAATTCAAGGGGCACGAGAATTTCTGCACGCAAATTAGCGCTAGCTTCAGTGACGACGCCCAGTATGTCATCAGTGGAAGCGAGAACAGGAAGGCGTTTATATGGAAAACGGGCCCGTCGGTCAGCGGAGATTCGGGCAAAGACAAGCACCCCTGTGAGAGCTTTGATGCACACGGCGATATTGTGACGACAGCTCTGTTTGCCCCAAGGAAGGCGAGGCAGCTCTTGTCTGCGTCGGGCGACCCAATCTACGACCTCTGCAACCCACCACCGGTCGTCTTGATGTCTGTGGATGAGGCGGCCGCGTCGGCGTCTCAGGCTGCTCCCTCGGATTCCGGCAGTCAAGACCAGACGCCCACAGCATCAGGCTTGGTCAAGAAGAAGGTGGAGCCGTCGCCGGCTTACATCTCACGCACAGCACACCCTGGGGGTAACATCATTGTCACGACGGATGATCAGGGTATCATCAAGGTCTTCAGGCAGGACTGCGCGCACAAGCGCCGACATGAAAGCTGGGAGACAGGAAGCAACCTCTCACAGAAACCTCGCGGCATCATCGGTATAGGACGGACTTACAGCATTGGCAGCACGGCACATTCGAGAAGGGCTAGTCTGAGCACTGCTGCGCCGGGCAAGGTGTCTTCCGATATGATCCTCAGCTGGAGGCAGAATGTTGAGGGTGGGAGGCCAAAGTCAATCGCTGGGGCCAGCATGAGCACGCCAGCTCGGAGTGAGAGAAGTATCTCGCCCGCCAAAAACATTCGTGGATCATCCACCAACCTTGCGGTAGACGCGAGGAAGCTGCCTTACTCCCTCGCGTCCCCTCGGCAGGCTACCGCACGAGCAACTGCGAGCGACGTTCCCGATAGCCCTACGAGCAGTGTGACAAGCCGCAGCCGTCCAAAGTCTATTGTGGATGGCAGGAAACTCCCCCCACCGCCTTTAAAATTGACACCTCTCAGCAACAACAACAATAATATCAACAACACTGACAACAAGAACAATGATAATAAGGAGCAGGTCGAGGAGAAGCCACAGCCCACAAAGAAAAAACGCGAGGGAGATACTCCAAGACAATCCCTTCTGATGTCACCTCCAGTGCCTTCGTTTTCTTTCAATCCTGCGGAGGATGGCCCACAAGACTCCATGCTGCAAACCGACGCAGCTGGCGCCAGCTACGCCTTCTGGAACTTGAACCGTTGGAAAGGCCTCGCCGGGCTCAGGTCTTCGGACAGCAAAGCTGGCGGGTCAAAGAAGCACAACAGGACTAGCAGCGAGGCTGTGTCTGGCATGACAAGGGATGAGTCCGAGGGACTCCGACGGAAGAGCTTGGGATCATCAGTAATCTCTGGCCAGACGTCCCCGCCGACCTCGGAGCCGACGGACATCGATGGCAACGGCACTAGTCGGCGGCCGAGTCACCTTCGTGGACACTCGCATCTCAGTACCGTGACGACTCAAGATGGCGATCTCCTGCGTGCCAATTCCGTGATATCCAAGCTCAGCTCCGAGCTCACTAGCGAGAGCGATGTAGGCACCGCAGATAGTGGTGCCATGAGATGCCGCAAATGCCACGCCCAGAAACCCAAGACAAAAAAGATTCAGGGTCAGCAGAAACTTGTCTGCGGGCGCTGTGGAAGCGTGTATACTGACTGAGGTGATGAAGAGCATTCCTCGTTGACGGGAAGAAAGGAATTGGTCTCACAATGCTGGGAGCATCCTCGCTAATTATCTGTTACTTGTGCATATTAGAATTAATAAGTAAGCACGGTGTTGGGTCGGATGGCTTGAAATATTCATCTCTTGAAAGCTGCTACACAGGTTATACCAATACTTAACAATATGCAAGTCGCTTTATATATATTCATATACGTATGTATGCGTGTGTGTATGTGTTGAAAGTCGCCAGCCTGCGCATAGTGAGTCCCAATTCTGCAGCATCTAGGCCCAACCGTTTCCCCCCCCCTCCCCCCTTTCTCAGCCACCTTAGCCCCCCCCCTATTCTCGGTCGTCTATGCTTTCCCTAAGCAAGTGGGCGTACAAGCCGCTGTACCTATTTTGAGCGGCACGAATGCGTATCAAGGATACCTCCATCTGGCCTATAAACTGCTCCTCCTGTTTCGACCGTGCTTGACCCAAGGCCCATTGCCTCCTGTCTGGGTAATTTCATGCCCACCGATAGCCGCATGTACAACATACTAATACATAGCGACATTATGTTTGATCCATTTCTCTGCTAATCATAGCAGATATACAAAGAGTCCACATAGCCCACTTTGACCAGATTAAATCTTGATAGGAGTTTGTGGTGTTAGTCTATGTCATTGATAACAGTCTTCTTAAGGGTCTGGAACAAGCTACATATATCAACAACAGAGTTATTCCGGGCATCTTGTGTGATGTGTTATGATCATAATCGATGTATGCTGGCAACCTCTATGCGTATTCCAGGGATGACCATGCAGGTGGAGCGAACTGCATAATTTTATATTCGCGTCCAAACCGTCTCTCTCCGTAGCATGCAGCCTTGTTCCGCTGCTGAATGCCCTTCTCTAGGCTACTAATGAAGCATCACCCAATGAACACGCTCCTCGTGAGATGTAGATCATTCTTGGATTGCCTGTACGATTCGACTGATCTCAGCTGTATGTCCTGACCATCATTGTTTATAGTCACCTGAGCATGTGCACTCTCTCTGAGTTGCGACATCTTCTGACCCTGGTTCACTCACAGCTTACTATGTTAACCCTGATTGTTCGTATTTAAGCTCGAACGAGGGCTCGTTGGGATCCAAGCCGCATCTGGACGGTGCAGCTTACTATTGTGTTAGTGAATGCCAGGATAGAATACGAGATAGATAAACAGCCGCCAGCTCTTGTACCATATCATTAAACAATACAAACAATATTTTGGCTTGCTAATGACTGGCACAATGCAGATTATACTGTGTTGAACTTGATTACTATAACTATATTATGATTTCTGATAACTGAATAAGATGAATCTCATTCACACCTAGAAATGATTCAGACTTCACATATAATAATAGCAGTAACTTGATGGAGATTCAGTATAAGGAAAGACTTAATATCGATGCCCGGTTCCAAGAATCTCCCCAGCAGCAACAAGGCTGCCTATTCCTTTGTGTCTAATGTGTGAGACGACCTCGGGAGCAAGGTGAGCAGTGGTGATTCTCAAATTCATATGGAACTGGTATCAATCTAACATAATATACCATACAAAGAAGATGGAGAAAGAAGGGAAAGGACCAATGGTTGCCTTAATTATACAATTAAAGCAATGTGAGATCAGAAGGGCTAGGTAGGGCGACCAAACGACCTGCCTTTTCGCGATATGCTTTGACTTTATTGTTCTCAGATAATACCAATTGCGCAATTAAAGCTGCTCCTTTCCTTCACTACTATGCGGTACTCAGTAGGTTCATTCGGATCATTTGCAATACTGAAGATGGAATTCTAATAAAAAAACATACTAGGACCTGGTGGCTTCAGCAACAAAACAGGTTATGTACTTATGCTCAGCTACAACAGATTGACAACAGTTTGAAGCTCATTCGCGGTTGTGATAATTAGGAGTTTATATCACAATGAACAATTATGATATTTGGCACTCGAAAAAATAAAATTCAAGGGTGACATGGCCTCTAAACCACCTAAAACGAAAAGGTAGCCATCGCATACGCTGCTTGCTTCAACACAATGCCCATGCAAGTCAAGAGCACTACATTGCTGTCAACTGATGCTCCCAGCTCTTAATCAGATAACGACAATTTCGCAACGCAGTGGCTCCTCGCTCCATCGGACGTGACTACTTCGCAGTGGAACATCCACAGCAAGATGCCTCCTTGTGTGCTCGGAGCTGCTTTGGCCTCGTCTTGTGTCGTGTTATTTCGAAAGGGATTGATGGGGAAACCCCGTCTTGAGACCGTTCAAACACAAGCGCGATACAACATCGAGGTCCATCCTTGGGCCCTATATCCACGACCCGAGAGCAAATCACAGTTCCATTAGTGTGGAGAATGAGACAATGTCTTGGGTTTTCATTACCAAATGCCTCGCCCGCCCTTGCACTGACAACCGAACCTTGGCGATCTCAAATCTGTGCGGCATCCACTCTCTGCTTGCCGTCTCGGCCCAGAAACATGTTGCCATCATCGCCGCCAGACAACAATGTCAAGTCGCCGAACGGCTACCTACTTGTTGCATAGTACTTACTGTGACGGGCCGCATGTTACATGTGATCCTAACTTTCAGGTCCGAGTCAAAGTCTGAGTCCAAGATCACGAATCCCTGGGGCCAAGCATAACGGGCTTGTGGATCTATCCCTTTAAATACAGTAGCTGTGATGTCACTTTTAATGGGGCCAAGACGTTTTTTTTTTCCCTTTCTAAAGTTTGAGGCCAAGTTGTCTCTGCCGAATCTGACTCGTTGCCAATTGCGGGCTGCCTAGACGCAGAATTTGAATACCAGATGACCAATTTCTTGGGTCCTTCATTTACGTACACAGTAAGTAGTTACGACAGGACTGGGGAAGTGTCTCTTAGGGAAAAAATGGAAAGAAAAAAAATGACGCTCTCTGTATGAAGTTTTGTTGGTCTTTCGATTTCTTTTAAAATCCCGATTCTCCGGAAAATCATGCCGCAGAAAAACGACTGCACGATTCTTGTGACCTCTGTTGAGTTCGATACCATTCACCTGCAATAACCACGTCCGCCCTGTTCAGACTGCGTGTCTCAGTGACGCCGTGCTCAACATGGCAACGCTTTTTACGCATCACGATCATCCTGCCTCTTCGAAAAAAGATGTCGAAATAGGGGCCACCCGCAAGTGCAGCGGCGATTCGCCCAGCGGCGGGGAAGAATCCGCCGACCAGCTTCTCGAGTCCCTAGGCTATGTCCAAGAGTTATCCCGCAACCGCTCGACCCTACAGGTGGCCTTCATGTCCTTTGTCCTGGCTGCCATACCTTACGGTCTCTCGACGACAATGTACTATCCGCTGGCCGGAGGTGGCCCGGCAAATATCATCTGGGGCTGGGTCGGTGTGTCGTGCATCATCATGTGCGTGGCGATATCTCTCGGCGAGATCACGAGCCTCTACCCTACAGCCGGTGGAGTATACTACCAGACCTTTCAGCTTTCGCCGCCGAGATGGCGAAGGATCTCCAGCTGGACCTGCGGCTGGCTTTACATGATCGGCAACGTGACCATCACTCTTGCTGTAAACTTCGGTACTGCGCTCTTCCTGGTTGCCTGCATCGACGTGTTCGAAAACGAAGCCGGCGTCGGCATATTCCCTGGTGAGCCCTGGCAGGTCTTCCTGGTCTTCCTGGGACTGACGCTACTGTGCAATGCTGTCTCGGCCTTTGGTGACCGCTGGTTGCCCCTCTTGGATGTAAGACGAGTTTGCCGGTCCTCTCCCGCCCGCGGAGCTTCCTAATACTCCGTGACCATCATTTTTCGATGCCGAGGACACCTTGCTTGCTGGAGTATTTCACTTTTGCTGATATGAAACCACATGCGTTGTAGACTGCAGCAATCTTCTGGACTTTCGCTGGCGTGATAGCGATCGTGATATGTGTGCTCGTTCTAGCCAGGGAGGGCCGCCACAGCGCCGAATACGTCTTCACTACATTCGAGCCCCGTTCCGGATGGACCCCCGGCTGGTCCTTTTGTGTTGGTCTCTTGCAGGCTGCCTATGCCACGTCCTCGACAGGCATGATTATATCGTAGGGTTAACCTTCCTCCGTTGTTGTGTGAAAGAAATCCTTCAGACTCCCCGGCCGAGAAAGTCCTTGACGATGTGGCTAACCGATATGTGTGTACCTGTAGCATGTGCGAAGAGGTACGGGAGCCTGCTACTCAGGTACCCAAGGCCATGGTCGGCACCATCGCCCTCAACACCTGCGCTGGGCTGTTGATCCTCGTCCCCCTGGTCTTCGTGATGCCTGACATCGACGGTCTCGTCGCTCTCGCCTCGGGTCAACCCGTGCCCTCCATCATCAAGTCTGCCGTAGGCTCCTCAGGTGGTGCCTTCGCCCTCCTCATCCCGCTGCTGGTTCTGGCCATCATCTGCGGGATCGGCTGCACGACGGCCTCGTCCCGCTGCATCTGGGCCTTCGCGCGCGATGGTGCCATTCCTGCGAGCCACCTGTGGAAGAGGATCGACGGCCGGCTGAGCGTGCCCTTCAACGCCATGATGCTTTCCATGGTTGTCCAGATCGCCCTCGGCCTGATCTATTTTGGCTCCAGCGCGGCCTATAACGCCTTCTCTGGTGTTGGTGTTATCTGCTTGACGACCTCATATGCCATGCCGATCGCGCTCAGTTTGTTGGACCGGAGAGAGTCGATCAAGCACGCAAGCTTCAACCTCGGTGCCCTGGGTGTCGTGTGTAACTACGTCTCTATTGGTATGTGGGCTCTACCCCTCGTCAGATGATGGTGTTCATGACCTTGCAATCCCGCCTTTTTCAGCGGCAAGGCTCACCACCCCTGGGAGGAATCTGATCTGCTGGCAAACTTTCCCTTGCTGACCACGATCTTCTCTCAAACAGCATGGTCTCTGCTGGCTGTCCCGCTTTTCTGCATGCCAACTGTAATTCCTGTTACAGGAGCATCTATGAACTGTATGTCAAGCCCCTGTGCCTGCAAGTCTGTAGAAGGATACAAACTGACTAGTCGCTCTTTTAGACGCTTCTGTGGTCTTTGTGGGGTTCACAATGATGTCTATTGCGTGGTATGTAGCATGGGGGCATCGGAACTATATTGGGCCGCCAACGTAAGTGATGTGCAGGACCTTGCCTGCTTGACGGCTTGATACCTCAGAACCTCAATATTCGGACCTAGAAATTAGGATATATATAGCCTAGTTCGCAAAGCCCGATAAATTCGTCCTCAAGAAATCAGATGTCGCTTCTGTGAAACCATTAGTCCACCTCTGATGTGGTGTCTCTCACCTGGAAGTTTCTGGTCAATACAGGATTCAGCACCGCGAAGAGCCCATGGCCAGCTTTGGCAGCCAGCCTCACTCTGGGCTTCAGCCCGATGTTGAATGACCACCTCCTTTGCCTGGAAATGGTCCAAGAAGCCGGAGACAGCAAGCAAATGGTAGTACACAGACTATATAAGCCAAGAGCCTGCGCATGGCTGTGCGAATCCTCAATTGAAGAAAAGAAGGCAGTGAATTGGCCGAAAGAGCAATAATACACAATACCAAAAACAGAAGATTGCCCACTTGTAACCACAAGGTGCCCATGTGCCATGTGAAAATTAGCCAATATATTGCTGACCACCACATTCACCATCGTGTGGAGGCCATGCCAACTGTTTCAGTGTCACAGCACTGATTGATTCAAGATTTCGCTATTGACAAGATATTCTGTCAAGGTCTGCCGCTGGTGCGTTACATACTATGTCATTACAAATGATGTTGTCTAAGTGCTCGCCAAATGCGCCAAGGCAGCTTCCAGCTGTTGCGGACCTCGAATGGATCGAAGTTGGCCTTCTCGATGCGTTCTAGATAATCGCTGGAAGGTACGGCCTCCAAAAGGACACCAAAACCTCGTTTGACCTCGGCCTTGGTGACGCCTTTTTCAAACGCGCCCTCATACAGATGACCAGATTCCCCCTGGTGCTCATACTCGTGGCCAGGGTCCATGTCCTGGTTGATGTTGTTCAACATCTCCCGGGCTGTGATGAGATGGTCATGGGCGCGAGTTGCTACCTTGAAGATGGCGTCTTGGAGGCCAGGCGCACCGGGTCCATGACGGAAGACATCCTCTTCTCGCAGCCCCACCTCGGCCATCACGTCGAGCGGCAAGAGGAGGGCCTGATTTCTAATATTCCCGGCTTCGACGCTGCCGGCGGGGGTCTGAGTAGGCCTCGGTGGCGCGGCCAGAATTGGTACCCCTCGAAGGACAGCCACTATACCACAGGCCTTGCCAATGTGGCTGGCGAGGTGGTCCATATGCACAGACCGCATACCCATGGCAGCCAATGTCATGTACATCAGGGTGGAGTATGTATTCTCGGCGTAGTCCTCGAGAGCAGCCAAGCTGGTGAAGGGTCTGTCGTCCATAAACGCCTCCCGGGTGTTGATAAACCGCAGCAGCCAGAATTTGATAGACTTGGCGGCGGTGTTTGAGCCGGTCCTCTCGGCGAGATCCGTCATGTCCTTATGGAGGAGGATCGAGATGGGCTCCCGAGGAGGGTTGCCGGCAAAAGTCTTGTTGACAGTGTCTCTCCAGAACTGCAGCCGCATCTGGCGTATTGTGGGGTTGGACACGGTCTCTGGAAGTCTGGCAAGCTCAAGGTTGAGGGTACGCAGAGCATCGTAGGTATGCTGAGAGGAACGAGGCACAAACTGGCGGATGAGATATGCGTCGTAGTCGCCTTGCCTGCGGATGAATCAGAAACTGATACTGGAGAGGGACTCAAGTATGTCTATAATGGCAGAAAGGGAGGACATACCTTAGCTGGCCGACACAATACTTCCTAGCACTCTCAACATCCGCATCTGTGACAATCCCTCTTCTCGACAAGAGGTTGAGGTTGATGTCGAGATTAATGTTGGCCACTCGCCGAGCGATTGGCCGGACTGAGCCCCGTCCCAGGCTCTGAGAAAACGACATTGGTGTTGGAGTCTGGTTCTTATAAAGGATGCGCCATCTTTATGCCCTTTTGATGGTGGGATGTGAGTGGCAATGAGTTGTCGAAATATGGCAGCAGAGCGAGGAGGACAAGTGACGATGCGCCTTGCTAATCTTCAGATGACGAAGGGAGTTATAGTGAAGAGCCCGTTGCTGCTGTAGGTTGCCGAGGTAGCAACTTGCATGCTAAGAACGAGTTCATCAGCCAACGCGATTTGTTTGACGGCATCTGGCCAATAAATTCTATGCTTTTCAATACCTTGTAGAGACGTTGGCCACCGAAAATCCTTCCAGCCCTTCGCAGGTGTTTCCTGTCCGGTCGGTTGCGAATGTTGCAGCTGCAGGATCATTGACTTTTCACTTGTTTGGGACCACCGACCCAGATGAAGTCCTTTTTGGGGGGGGAGTGTGGGGGTTTCAGCGTATGTTGGTGGGGGTTTACCAGCTTCTACAGGCTATCGATCCACTAAAAAAAACCATGGGACTGCCCATGGCCCAGGCACTCTGACAAAACGCGGTCAGCTGATAGGCCTGAAAGTGGTGACGCCAGCGAAGTCGCGTCTCGCCCGTCCCGTCGCGTCTCCCGCATTTCGGAATTCGTCGCTGTCTTGACGAAAGAACGCCTCGATCATACATCTATCGCAACACCACCGCGGTCTGACCCTCAACACCACGTCAGCCCCTCGCCATGGTGACTCGCGCGATCGGATCACGTGCAGACGACGAACCCCCCAGCAAAAAAAAGGCGATTCTTTGCAGGTCCTGAGGATGACGCCGGCTTCTCAGGCTCCTCCAGCCCGCCAGCTGTGCTTCCCGCTGTGTCGTCCAAGTCCCTCGCTGACCCTCTACATTCTCAGCCCTCCCTGGTCGACGATGCCTCCTCCTCATCGCCACCCGATGACGAAACTGAGCTTTCAAGATCAAGCCATCCGAGACCACTAGCCTTTGACCAGCACACCTTCGAGGCATTTGTTGGAGACAAGGTGAAGCCTGATGTGCTGGACCTTATCAGAGACCATTGTGGCGACAACATCGAGACAGCTGTTAATATGTACTTTGATGGGACATGGAAGAGTCTCAAGAACAAAGAAAAAAATGGCAAAACTGCGTCTGCTCAGCAGGCCCCACCGTCAAAGTCAAAACCGCACGAGACGAGACCACCAGATACCGATACAAATGCAGACACCACTGTCAGATCCATGCCTGCCTCCCGATATATTGGTGCTTTTGGCGTGGAAGGGTGGGCAACAAGGAGTGGCACAAATTTGCTCCACCATGGCGATGTCGTCAAGATCGAGCGGCAGAAGATCCAGCCTCCCAAGAAAGCCACTTTGGCAGCCATGAAGAGGGTCGATGTCATTGTTCGCTTCACCAACGACAAGGGTATCGAGATTGGCCGCTTGGCCAAGGACACTGCAGAATGGGTCTCTTCTTTGATCGACCAGAGGATTTGCAAGTTCGAGGGGACTTGCGTCTACGCACCGGAAAAGCTTAGGACCAACGAAACTGTTTTCCTACAACTGCGATGCTCCTTACTCAAGTCGGCATTTGCACAACGAGGCTTCCAATTCTCAGACAATCGCACCGCGGGGCTCTTTGAAGAGAAGGAGACATCTGGTGAACGTGATCTCCGCATGCGCCAGGTAGCCTTGGTCAGGCTTTTCCAGGAGATCGGTTTGAACCCGTCCAAGTTGAATGCGGCGGCCGCCAGACACCAGCGCCAGGGCCTGCTCGACGCAGCTGAGCTCGCAGAGAAACGTGAAAAACAAGGTACAAAATCGGGCAAGGGGGATACCGGGTCTTCCGCTACTTCAGAGGACGAGGATGGCGAAGAATTACAGCAGGACCAGCTTGACTCGCTCTACAGAAAGGCCCAGTCATTTGACTTCACAACCCCAGAGGCAGAACCGAGTGAAACATTCGCAATGACCCTTCGTCCCTACCAGAAACAGGCTCTTCACTGGATGCTGTCCAAGGAAAAGGACGAGAAGGAGAAACGCCAAGAAGCATCGATGCACCCTCTTTGGGAAGAATACGTTTGGCCGACCAAGGATTTTGACGACAAGGACCTGCCCCGTGTGGCTGACCAGCCATACTTCTACATGAATCCTTACTCTGGAGACCTGTCCCTCGACCTTCCCTTACAGGAGCAACATTGCCTGGGCGGTATACTTGCTGATGAAATGGGCCTGGGCAAGACTATTCAAATGCTTAGTCTGATCCACACCAATCGGCTTGTCGTTCCCGAAGGCGCCAGAATGTCGAGCACTGGCATCACCTCCGTCAACGATCTCCCACGCCTGTCCTCGGCAGCAACCGGCAGTGACTCTCGTACCACCCTGGTTATCGCACCCATGTCACTTCTTGGTAAGTAGCCCTCTCCTTCAGACGTAGTGTTCCATTTTGCATTCATCATCCCAATTGCCGAGACAAAACATCACGACGTTGCAACAGTCGTTCTGACACTGAGCAGCACAGTGGCAAAGCGAGGCCGAGAATGCCTCGAGGGAAGGGACCCTAAGATCGATGGTGTATTACGGAAACGACAAGACAACCGATCTTCGAACACTCTGCTGCTCAGCTCCATCAACCACGGCCCCGGACATTATTATTACCAGCTATGGTGTCGTCCTCTCGGAGTTCACCCAGATAGCATCCAAGGGTGGACGTAAGGACGGTCATCGTGGCCTTTTTTCGGTAAATTTCTTTAGGGTGATTCTTGATGAAGCTCATAACATCAAGAACCGGCAGTCAAAGACTGCAAAGGCGTGCTACGAGCTCTCCGCCGAGCACAGATGGGTGCTCACAGGCACTCCTATCGTTAACAAACTTGAAGATCTTTTCAGCCTGGTCCGGTTTCTCAAGGTGGAGCCCTGGAACAACTTTTCTTTTTGGCGGACATTTATTACTGTACCCTTCGAGTCCGGCCAGTTCGTCAAAGCCTTGGATGTCGTACAGACTGTGCTGGAACCGCTGGTGATGCGGCGAACCAAAGACATGAAGACCCCGGCCGGTGATGCACTTGTCGCCTTGCCTGCGAAGCACATCGAGATTGTCGATGTGGAGTTCTCAGAGACGGAGCGGAGCATCTATGACTACATCTTCACCCGCGCCAAGAGAACATTCAACGAAAATGTCAAGGCGGGGACGGTCATGAAGGCCTTTACTACCATTTTTGCCCAGCTTTTGCGTCTGCGCCAGAGCTGTTGCCATCCAACCCTTGTGCGCAACCACGACGTTGTGGCAGATGAAGACGAGGCTGCCGCGAGCGCCGATGCAGCGACTGGTTTTGCTGATGACATGGACTTGTCGTCGCTGATCGAGCGATTTACCGCGGCTACCGACGACGAGAGAGATGCCAATGCATTTGGGGCCCACGTGCTGGAGCAGATCCGAGACGAAACCGTCAATGAGTGCCCTGTGTGTTGCGAGGAGCCCATGAAAGAGCAGACCGTCACGGGATGTTGGCACTCGGCTTGCAGGGGGTGCCTCCTCGACTTTATTAAACACCAGACTGATCGCCATATTGTCCCGAAGTGCTTCAACTGTCGGCAGCCTATCAACTCTCGAGACCTGTTCGAGGTTGTTCGGCACGACGACGACCCGGAGGTGAGACCTGGGCAGACGACTCCGCGCATCAGCCTCCAGCGGCTCGGTGTCAATTCTTCTTCTGCCAAAGTGGTCGCACTGATGAAGCATCTGCGGGATCTGCGCAGAGAACACCCACGGATGAAGTCTGTCGTCTTCAGCCAGTTCACCTCATTCATGTCACTTATCGAACCCGCCCTGTCGAAAGCCAATATGCACTTCCTGCGCCTCGATGGCTCCCTGGCCCAGAAAACCCGTGCCGCCGTGCTGAATGAATTCCGGGACACAGAGAAGTTCACCGTCCTGCTGATTTCCCTGAAAGCTGGCGGTGTGGGGCTCAATTTGACATCGGCCAAGCGAGTATTCATGATGGACCCATGGTGGAGCTTTGCAGTGGAAGCCCAGGCCATTGACCGAGTCCATCGTATGGGACAAGAGGACGAGGTCAGGGTCTATCGATTCATCGTGAAGGAGAGTGTAGAGGAGAGAATGCTGAAAGTGCAAGAGAGGAAGAAGTTCATGTGAGTCCACAATGCCTCTCTCCTACTGGCTTACACAGGTACCCCCCAAATCATGCCCAATCTCAGAAAAGCTGACATGCCATCTTGGTAGTGCCACATCTTTGGGAATGATGAACGACGAAGAGAGGAAGATGCAGCGCATCGAGGATATCAAAGAGCTCCTCAGCTAGTCTGCCTAGTATTACCCTCGAATCTCCATATATTCAGGAAGACCTAAGTAATCCTAGATCCCTTTTGCTGTTTCCGTTACAACGTTGCTTGGGTCTGGATCGTAGGGAGCCAACATGCACGTTTGCTTGCGGCTACCGAACAAGCTCTTGACCACCGTCTGTCGCCTTCGAGACAGATGTTCTCTGATCGAGGCTACCTTCGCACATCAGCCTTACCCTGCTTGGGTCTGGAATCAGATCATCTTGTGTGCCAGAGCCTGCGAATTTCGCGACTCTTGGTGAGTTGTCAAAGCGGCAGACTAGGTCTAGACCCGACGGTTCGGTAACCGGTATCCGAGTCGCTATGGAGCTCTGGAAGCCGGTATCACAGACCACCTACCTATTACATGTCACCTGCAGAATTTTCGGCAGAATGTGCGCTGCTCCCGTGTGTGGAAGGCGGCTCCACGGTCAGAGGACCCGGTCAACCCGGTGCCGCAATCCGGCAGCCTAGCATTGTGGGCAATGAAGCAGGTCAACCCACACGCATACCCGTGCTATACCCGTCACTCATAACCCTTTTTTCTTCTTTCTTCTTCGATGGCATGAAGAGTCTCCTGCTTCTTTCGATTTGCTGACCGACTTTGCAGTGTGTTGGCTGTTGGGTAGCGAGAGAGAGCGAAAATTCCACCCCTGTGATGCGTTGTCTGTCGTTCGAGAGACTCTGACCGCTGCTTGCTATTGATAAATACGAGAGACCCGCTCCGGAATTCGGAACTTGCGCTTGCAATTGGAAACGCAGATACCTAGATACTCGTCATCGTTCAGTTTTATTTCCTTGTCAAGACAATCGAGAAACCTTGCCGTCGTCCAGCGCACGACGTTCTAGAATCTCGAAGCCGCTACCAAAATGGTTCTGACGGAGGTGGACATGAGCCAGAATGCCCCCGGCGAACAAGGTACGCTGTTGTTCCATAACAATACCTCGTATGGCACATTTAGACTAGAAAATACTGACACAAGCCTCAAGATGTTGCCGGTGCCAATTTGGCTCAGACAACATCAACTATGGGCAACCAGGCCGAGGCCGCTGCTGTGGTGGCATCCGATGACTCGGAGGTAGAGGGTGCGGAACCCTCCCCCTCACCCCTATGACCGTTTCCCACCGCACCGCAAGACGCTCATGGTCACTGTGATGGCATGGTGTGGTCTTCTGTCACCCATCTCTTCTACAACAGTCCTCAGCGCCATCCCAGAGGTCGCTGCGTCGTTTGAAACGACAGGGTCTATGATCAGCCTCAGCAACGCGATGTATCTTGTCTTTATGGCACTGAGCCCGTGTTTTTGGGGACCTCTGTGCCAAGTAACAGGACGTAGGGCGGTCAGTACCTGCTCTTTCTCTTTGATGCCTCTGCTCTCTTGCAATTGGTCATAGTAGCCAGACTTCTGCTGACACAAGTATAAGTCCTGCTTGTCGACTGGCGCTATGTTCTTCCTCTGCTCTATCGCCACGGCACTGGCCCCGAACATCGCAGCCTTCTTTATATTCCGAATGTTTACTGCCTTCTTCGCTACGGCTTTCTTGGTCATCGGGCCTGCCATAATAGGAGACTTATTTCATCCAACGGAACGCGCCACAGCTCTCTCGTGGTTTTACACCGGCGCACTTGTCGGACCTACGATTGGCCCGCTCATAGGGGGGATCATCTGCACGTTCACCTCCTGGCGCGTCATCTTCTGGCTTCAGACAGGCCTCGCTGGAGTCGGCGTCATTGGACCATTTTTCCTGCTGCGTGAGACGATGATCGCGGATGAGACCAGCAAGAAGGTAATTCTTGCAAAAATCCCTACGAAGATGGCCAAGGCCAAATATCTCGCACGAGTGACTAGCCCCCTCCGCCCGATAGGTCTGCTACTCAAGTCTCCAAATCTCATCCTGGTGGCTCTGGGGTCAGGTACACTCGTGTGGAATCAGTACGGCCTCCTGACACCCATCCGCTATGTTCTCAACCCTCGGTTTCACCTGCAGACACCGCTGCAGTCTGGGCTATTCTACCTCGCCCCTGGAACGGGCTGCATCGTGGGCACGCTGGGCGGTGGCCGGTGGGCGGACCATACCGTGAAGCGCTGGATCACCAAGCGAGGCGGTCAGCGCATCGCCGAGGACCGGCTCAGGAGCTGCATCGAGTTCATGGGCATCATCATCCCAGCCTCTATGCTGATCTATGGGTGGTCCGTCGATCAGGCTGTAGGCGGCATCCCCCTGCCGGTAGTCTTCATGTTTCTGCAGGGCGTGGCGCAAAGCTTCTGTTTTCCCAGCCTGAACACGTATTGTCTAGATGTGGCGCAGGGGCGCAACAAGAGCGCCGAGGCCGTCGCGGGAAATTTTATGGTACGGTATTTGTTTGGTGCCGTGGGCTCGGCGGTCGTCTTGCCCGCGATCGAGTCGATCGGCGTTGGTTGGTTCAACACCATCTCGGCGCTTCTCATATTACTGGGCGCACTGGGACTCTGCGCAACTGTCAGATGGGGGCGGTCATGGCGGACTAAGACGGAAGATCAGCGCAAGGAGAAAGGCCCCGCAATCGTGATGGAGGCGCAACAGAGTTGATCTCGCGACGATGCCCAATTCATTCTTGGAAAGACTCATCATGAAAGAAAGGTTGCCATTGTATAAGCGCTCGGCCTCGGTGTCTCACCAGCGACATGAAGTCCATTCTTCCTCCGGACTGTATGTCCCTCAACGACGACCTCGTTCTGCACCTCCGTGACATCCTTCCATGGCCGCCATTTTCTTATCATCCGCATTTCTGCCTTCGCCAAAAGTTGCCTTACCACTTTCAAAGACCTTGTCAAACTCATACTCGCTCCACCTGATGTCCGGGGCCAGGCCCGCGAACTTCCATATGCCGTCCACTTTCCTGTACCAGTGCTTGTTGTAGCTGTGTGCATGGCCCTTGAGCCTGACCTCCTGGAGAGAGGCGTCCGTATAGACCTGGTGTGGCACGCGAAGTTGGTGGTGACCGATGACCTCCGTGTCCGAGACCTTCTCCCAGCGCGAGCCGCCGATGAAGTGCTGTGTGCGCAGCAGCGGATTGCCTAAGACGGAGGTGTCGCTGACCATGGCTAGGAAATCGGAGGCGGGAATGGCTTCCCATATTTTGTCGAGAAAGGAACGGTAGTCCACTCGAATGATAGGGGCAATACATCTGCTCAATCGCTCCCAGTCTTTGGTGTCGTAGCTGTCGGCCCACTCGAAGAGAGCGGCATTCAGCCCTAGAAAATCTGAGATATGGTCTTGTCAGAAGGTCTGGAGCTCAAATACTCTTCCCATAAGAAACTGGATCACCTTACCAGAGAGCGTGATCTCATTTGAGGGATCTGGCATGGTATCCATGGTGACGGGATGTAGGCTATCGTCCGCTTGTGCAGCTTTCTTGATAGACTAGTCGACAAATATTTTTTTTCTTTCTCACTTCCTTATGATGAAGAATAAGGAACCAAACAACAGATGATGATATCCGAGGAAGGACGATCCTTTCAGAGAATCTAATTTGATCTGCCGTACCGGACCGCCAACTCGGTCCGGCCTACGAACATCAGGCCCGGATCTTCGGAGCTTTATTGGGGAACTGCGCAATAGGACCGCAGTGTGGGTATTTTGAGTCAAAGTCTTCGGTCATTTCATGTCGAGCGAGCGTGTGAGGTTTCAAGGGTAATTATGTTGACCAAGGATGGGCTCGTGATTCCTGCCACCTTGTTGGATGGGGTCTGATCATTGCTTGTATGCTACTTGATCTGAAGTACTCAGCTGATACCAGACTTCAATATGTACCCAGAGTTGACTGCCACGCAGAAGCTAAACGTACCAAATAATTTGATATCACTCCCTCACATCTCCTCCCTGCCCTTAGGATACCACCTCTCTGGCATCCCAACAATGATTAGTTGTGGGACTAGTCGTGCTTCAGGCTGGACTTTTAGGAGGATGACACGGCATGTATATGTCCGTAACACCGTATTTCACATGATGCACGCTGTGTATCTCGTCGGAGTCGTAAATTATAGGCTTCACCTGCCCTTCCTGCACCATTCATTCTTCTAGCCCATAGACCGCCGCGGTGTATCTGCGTTGTCACGATACACTGAGACCTCCCTCAAACGTCTAACCTTCAGGGCCGGGCCGATAGTGTCTCTTCAGACCAAGGGGTGAAATGGTACTTCTTCTATGAGCCACGCACCGCAAATTGTGGAGGGGTCATGGGCTCGGGGGAGTCGGGAAGTCTCTGGGCAAGCACCTGAATGGAGTGTTCGATGCGCTGCATTGACCTAGTGGTGCGCCTCTTCTGGCACGAAAGGTCTTGCAGGGGTTGCCGTCGGGAACGCACGGGATCTGGAGAGTTATCGTCAACTGTAAGATCGATGAGGAGACTGGGCAACACGGGAGGCTGTTGGTTGGGAGGTGTCGTTGGTTCCAGCGGGCGAGGCGGGATGGCTATACGGAGTTGCGTAAGGACATTCTCCTGGTCAGTTCCTGTCCGATCAGCAGCCAAGAACTTTGATCGAGTCGCCCCCGCCGCCGATGCCGATGCCGGTGGCTTGACAGCTGCTGCCTTAGCTTGTACAAGCCTTGTACGTGCCGAAGCCTGATCTGAGGGTGGTCTGCCCCAGGAGCGGGCAATAGCCTCAACTTGTGACGCAACTAGGCCTCGTGCTTCATCTTTCGGGGTACCGCTCTCTAGGAGCTGATCGTAGGAAGTCTCGGCGTGGCGGATGTGGGCCCTCACGGCCAGGCGAGCCTTTTCGCGACCGTTGAGGGTGCTCGTCCTGCCGACCTTGCCCTTTCCCTTCTGCAGTGCCTTGTTCAAGATCCTGGGGAGCGATACAGAGGGAATTCGTGGGAACTCATGCAGGATGAGCTTCTCAAGACCCTTCTCGATTGCGGCGTCTCGCTTCTGGACATTGGCAGCCCGGCCTGCTCTGGTGCTTGACTCCTGTTGTCGAACGCGGTCTACGATGACGGTGGGGACAGCGATGCCGATATGCTTCTTTTTGTTCTTGGCATCGGAAACAACGTATACGGTATGACTGGCAGCTTGGGCCTGCTTGCGGCAGTTTCCTGTAACATAAACGTTGCCTTTGCGGACGAAGGAATAGCCTCGAGGCAGAGATCGCAGACTAACAGGTGGTTCATCTGCCATTGTGCTGGTCGTGTGTGTGTGTGTGTGTGTGTGTGTGTGTGTGTGTGTGTGTGTGTGTGTGTGTGTGCTGTGAAGGATCCAATGTCTTGAATGTGGATTTGCATTCGATGGTGGACATCCGATAATTCTGATATTGTGTGTTGTGCTGGGTAGTGCTGCTTGTGGTGGTGGTCAGTGAGTGAGCACCAAGAAAGGCAGGTCATGAAGGAAGTCGGGAGACAGTGCAGACCCGAGAATAGTGACAGACTTCAGGTCAACAAAGGGTAAATTACCAGAGATCCGAATCAAGCAATCCCAAGGCATCTTTCAGATATCTGTCGTTATGGTTGTGGTGGAAGGTGACAAGTAGACAAAGTAAACAAAGGGCCTCGGGCTGTTTTTGGACACCTTCCTTGACCTTCTTTCAGATCAGTCTTCCCGGTCAACAGCCACATAACACAAGCTTGTATGTTCCTGTTGACTGCTGGTCATAATTTTCTGGCCCCTTGAGATGGAGGTGAATTGATGGCGTAGAAGATGTGGTGAGGCTTGGGAGGACAGTGGATGATTCCACTGCACATTCATCTTGATGGCGACATTCATAACCCTAACCCCGAAGAACAGCCACCTTTCACGCCCCTGTTTGTTCTCCTCTTCCTTGTCCACATACCAGGGTCTCGCTCAAGCGACAACTAGCACTGATTGATTGTTTGCGTACCTGCTAATGTTTTTCTTTTCATTCCACCCAAATAATACAGACTATGGCATGATTTTCCAACGGGCTACGTCTCATAGAATGCTTAATATCCAGCCATCGCCCTCTTGCTCCTCCTTCGCGTTGAGTCCTCCCCAGAAAACAACAGCCTTTCCACCATTGCAAGAGCTCGCCCCAAAGAAACCCCTGGGACCAGGGTGGACTTTACCCTCGTGCTCAAGCTGTTCGGTCGGCACGATCTCCACTTCTGACCAGCTGTAGGTTCCCGATTCCACGCCTCCAGGGAGCTTGTTCCGGATGACGTCCTTGGCAGCCGCGGGGCTGAAGCCACGTGAAGGGACCTGCAGCGACCAAACGTCAGGGCGGAACAGCGGCTGTTGATCACTGCTCTCGTCTTGAACAGCCTCGCGCCCGAGCAGATAGAGGAGGTAGTGTCGGCCGTACCCGGTCGACACGGGCAGCAATGAAGCACCGATACGTGATTTTGGCCCTGGGGCCAGTGGATGGGTAGGGAAGTCCGCCTTTTCCCATTTCAGTGCGTCCGGCTTGGCACGCTCAGTAGCATTGGGGCCAAGCCTCAAGACATGTATGACACCGCCGAGCTCCGAGTCGGTGCTGATACCGTAGAGAGTATCGTCGACAAAGGCCGAGACCGCGGGGAAAGGCGCCGGGCAGGATGGAAGCTCCGTCCACGCCACGGCGTCAAAGTCGTAAACCCATGTCTCCCCCGTCTGCTCTGATGTCGTCCTCCCGCCGTGCAGGACCAAGATGTCTTGCTTCTCGTCCACAAAGATGGTGTGCCCCTCTCTTGGGCCCAGTGTCTTTCCGATCTGGGTCGCGGCACGGATCTTAGCCCACCTCAAGATCTCTGTGTCCCAGGCCCAGATGCAGGCGTCCTCGTCTATCGGGCTACCGCTCTCATCGCTGCCGCCGTGGACCAGCAGGTACTTGCCCCTCGCACATGCAGCATGATTTTTGCGGGGAGAAGGGGCCATCAGCTCTCCTGTGACGGCATCCTTGACAGGGAGCGCTTGGTAGCAGGCGTACGCTGCCGTGGGTGTCGCTGTGGAAGGCAGAGACGCGACGTGCACATCGGCACTGCAAAGCTTCCCGCCACCGTGCTCGCCGCCAAAGATGTAGGCCTTGTCACCGATGACTGTGACGGTATGACGAGAGCGTGTCAATGCTTGCCTAGAGGGCTGGTCAGTTGCACGTCGCCGTCGCTATTGAAAACGCCCTCCGCCCCGAGTCTGGCGCCCAAGCGTGACCGAATCATACTCACAGGGAATCTGAGGGAGATGAGGTCGTGATCTGGCTCAAAGTAGCCTTGAGAGGCTGTGTTGGCCTGGCTATCGATGCAGCGGCCCCAATCTCGAGGCCTGTCGATACGACCTGTTCAGCTGCGAGGGCCCCTGCGGCGATTTCAGCCATTTCGAGCACAGGAGAACAGGAGCTGGTAGCGTTGCGCGAGGATGGTCAACAAAATAGACGACAGGAAACGTGATAGATCACAGGGAGACGGAGATGTAGATCCGTCTGAAGGTCACAGAGAAGGAGGCGAGCTCAATTTTCACACGCATGGAGTCCAGAGTTTGTTGTTCTTTACAAGGCAATTAATGTTTTTACGAGAATCAACTCGAGATTAAAGAAACCCCATCCCCTTGAAATGACGTATGGCCTTGTGCAGCAAAAGGGATGCAAGGGACGCGCTGACCTCAACTTCTGAGGGAACTGCCCGGCGCAGCACAACACACGCTACGTCATTGGTCGTACAGTAGATTGCATAGTATAACAGGAAGGAGCAGACAATGTCCCTTCGATTTTTGGCCCATATATGGGCAGTCACGACACATGGCTAGATAATGTACGTTTATAATACTGTATGTTCACAAATGCCGACAAATGGAATATATAGCTGACATGGCAGGCTACGTACATGCACTCAGAGCAGTACTGTAGAAACTTACGTACTTGGGCCTAAATAATAACGTTATGCAGTAAACAAGACCCCCCCCCTGCATCTCCGAACGGCGATGGCGACACACGACCGAGCGGGGGCCACTTGCCGACACCGGTGCCGGTTTCTCTTCCGCTGTTGAGCCAACGGGTACAGCGGAAAGCGCGATGGATGGAGTTGGGGTCCTTTGCATCATTGTTTTCGTCGAGACGTGCTTAAGCTTGTGTCGCGTGACTTCCACTACTTGAGTCATCCGAGAGGGGGAAAAAGAAGACGGAAAAAGAAAAAAAAAAGAAGGAGAAAGAAAGAGAAGCAACACCCAAATAAATCTTCAAGCAAGAGATAACAACATCGACATCGTGGAGGAGAAGACAAGCCTTTTCTATCTTTTCCAGTCCCTTATCCTAATGGGCTTTTCTTGAGCCACTTGATACATTTGTTCCCCCTTCGCCAGCTGGCATACACAAGTATTACTACGGAAATCATTCTTCTTTTCTATAGAACTCTTCCAAGCACCATTACCGAGTCATGGTCTCGATCGCCGCCCTCTTCAAGAAATATGCCTACCACGAGTCCGGGCTCGCATCGCTCTGGATCACCGGTCGGGATGCTTGGCTAGTTGTCTTTGCGCGCTGCTGCCGCATGTTCGCCTATGGCGCCAGCTCGCTCATCCTCGCCCTCTTCTTTAACGAGCTTCAGGTCTCAGATGCCCGTATCGGCCTGTTTCTGACCCTGACACTCGTTGGCGATGTCATCCTCTCCCTCGTCATCGCCCTGGTCGCCGACAGGGTGGGTCGCCGGCGGACGCTGCTGGGCGGTGCCGGTCTGATGGTCCTTGCTGGCCTCACCTTTGCCCTGAGTGAAAATTACTGGGTCCTTCTGCCGGCTGCCTGCGTGGGAGTGCTCAGTGCCACGGGTGGGGACACTGGTCCCTTCAGGGCCATCGAGGAGTCCACGCTGTCGGAGCTGACCGTCCCGGAGACTCGTGCCGACGTCCTGTCTTGGTATATCACGACTGCAGCTCTGGGTTCCGCCTCTGGCACCGCTGCAGCGGGACGTCTGGTCTCGTGGCTTCAGGCTAAGGAGGGTTGGACGCTCCTCGACGCATACCACGTCTGCTTTGCGGTCTATGCCCTTATGGGCATTCTCGCCTTCGTGGCCGCTTCTGCGCTCTCCCCAAGATGCGAGTTGAAGGTCTCCGCTGCCGATAAGGAGGGCGAGACTGGCGAGGCGGCCCAGGGCCTACTACGAGAAGACCTCGAGCTCAGGCCTGTCGACGACCACGATGATGGCAATGACCGGCAGCGCGGTGCAAGGGAGGTGACAGGGCCACCAGCGTCCGAGAAGGCCAGCAAGGTTTCACAGATCTCGAAAGAGACGCGGAATGTCATGTACGCCCTGTGGGTTTTGCTCATGGTCGACTCGCTCGCCGACGGCATGGTCTCCATGAGCTTGACGACGTACTACATGGACGAGAAGTTTCACCTGCCCAAGTCAACCCTAGGCGACGTGCTCTCAGCTAGCTACCTTCTCGCCGCCTGTTCCACGGTCTTCGCAGGGCCGCTGTCGAGGCATATCGGCCTCGTCAACACCATGGTATTCACGCATATCCCGTCATCACTGGCAGTCCTGATCTTTCCCCTCCCGCAGGGCAGGTTTCTCACCTTTGCGCTCCTCCTCCTTAGAGTGGGGCTCAACAACATGGACCAAGCACCGCGCGCAGCACTCATCGCCGCCGTCGTCAAGCCATCGGAGCGCACGGCTGTCATGGGCATCACCGGCACCCTACGCACCCTTGCCAACGTCACGGGACCAAGCTTTACAGGCCTCCTTGCAGACAACGACAGGTTCTGGATTGCTTTCGTAGTCGGAGGCGCCCTCCGGCTTGCCTACGATATCGGACTGTTTGTCATGTTCATCAATATCCAATTGTACAAGCACGAGCCTGTCAAGAGCATGGAGCAGACTGCTGTCACCAGGGTCTCGATGGATGACGCATTCGACATGGCTTCTGACGACGATCTGGAGGCCAGGCTGCGGCTCTCGAGCGATGAGGAGGATGAAGTCGACGATGATAAGGGCCCATCTTCTAAGGGGTACATATCGCAGCACTTACCAGTCTAGGTCTCCTGGTCTGTCATTCAGCCCCACCTTGTCCCGTGGTATGCAGCATAGATAGACGGTGAAAGCATTATGATTGTCAAGTCTTTTTCTCGGGAATTTGATAGGAATGGGCATTCATTAGATAAGATACCCCGTGTAGCTGCCGGCCTGTCTCGCAGTCTCCCATGCAAGTGTGGTTCAAAGTACCACAGTGGCACAACATATGGGAATGCATGTGCATGCTCACTGCCGACGATATGTTAATAGGTCATACCAGCCGTCTGATGGCTCCTTGCTTTTTTTCAAGGTCACAAGATCGACCCGTCTTCAGCTGTCGAGTGCAGAACCGCCCTTACCGCCACGCCCTGAGGTTGCGAGCCGTGATTAGTGCTGGGTTGCATGCTCAACCCCAACCTTGGTTAGACTTGCCCAGTCCAGCCCAGCCCCCTCACTGACACGCCTGATCTACAGTACATTGCCGGTGAGTGGATTTTTCTAAAGCAAATAAGAAAAAAGAAAGGACACAAAACAAGGCGCCACATAGTAGTATCTTATCGAGCACCCCAGACGTGGCTTACCCAATGTATCTCGCAGTTCTTGTAGCCGAGGTAATAACATACCAGTGATAAGTCGGTTATGCATGTCATTTTCGGATTAGGCAGACTAAGCCATGCAGATACCACAAGCCGTATAATAATAGCCCGAGTCCAGATATGTTCGTTCACACATTTGTTCCTCGAGGTATCTCGTGGAAAATGTCGTCGTCTTGACAGTCTTCCCCCACTCTCTCTACCTTTGCCCACAGAAATCGTTCACTTCCCGCCCAAGATGGAAGACACTAAGGTTGAGTCTCAAGTGAAGTCGACGGTTGACGGCGATGTCTCCGTCGGCGAGACCGCTGTCTTGTCAAGGGACGAGCAGCATCTCGCAACGCTCGGTTACAAGCAAGGCACGGTCCCTTGATCTGAGAGGCAAACAAGAAGAGAGAACAGTATGATAACAGCGATACAGAATTTTATCGCCACCTTGGTCTCTTTGAGAACCTTGCTGCCACTTATATCACCATGAACTTCGTTTCAGGTTTGTGGAGACTTCCTCATCTCGAGTCTGGCATGTATAATATGTGATGCTGATTGCAAGTGAGCATAGGTATGCCGGTCCTATTCGGATTCGCCATGTATACCGGAGGACCACAGGCAGCCTTTGCAAACTGGACTATGATCGGGGGGTACGTACAGAACAAAGGCAATGATGAGAAATATTCCTCTTGCATGGCACCGCTCTCAAGCTGAGAGTGATGTCGTGATACTGACGATTCTTTATCTGATATCACTCGATAGCCTGTCCTTCATCGTGTCCCTAGCCATGGCCGAGATTGCCGCTACATTTCCTACAGCTGGTGGCATCTACTTTTGGTCCTACCAACTCGGAGGGCACAGATATGGCCGTGTCCTCAGCTGGATGACAGCCTGGTGGAACTGGGCCGGTTGGATCTGTGTCGTCCCTGGCGTACAGCAGGGCGCGACAAATCTTCTGTTGAGTGCCTTGGAGATCAAATATCCCGACTCAGATGTCGTGTATACGGGCTGGTTTTCGTGGCTACTGACGGCTGTCGGCATGATCTTTGCGATGCTACCCAATGTACTGGGTCAGCGCGCCCTCAAGCTGTATTTCCGCTTCGCCGTCTTCATCTTCTTCGTCCTATTCGCCTTTTACTGGATATGGTTTCCTGTCAAGGCCGCGGGCAAGTTTCAGTCTCGCGAGGGTGTCTTTCATAGATTCTACAACGGGATCAATGAGGGCACGGAGAAGCAAGCTTCTGACTCGTATGCTTGGGTCATTGGTATCCTCTTTGGCGCCTGGGAATTCTACGGGTCAGTTCACTTGATGCAAAGACCAAGTTGTTCCTCTTCTTCTTGCCCTTCTTGCCCTTGGAAGTATGATTGCTGAGGAGCAGGAACAGATACGATGCATCAGCTCATCTCGCCGAGGAGACTCATGATGCGTCTGACACTGTAGCAAAGGGCATGTGGGGAGCGACGTTGTGCGCGTGGGTCTTATCTGTCCCAGTAAGGCAGTATTATATCCACCCTCCTGTTCCCAAAAGGCTTCGAGCTGGACTGACAGACCTCGCCAGACTTTGATTATGGTTCTGTTCTGTATGCAGGACTTTGACGGCATAGTTTCCGCCGGATACACCAACAACTGGGCAGAATACTTGGTTCAGCTCTTGGGCGAGAATGGAGCGATAGCTGTCCTGGTCATCTTGTGGGTCGACTCAACATGCGCAACCGCCAGTTGCTTCATGTCTGCACAGCGTGTTACCTTCGCCATCTCCCGAGATGGGGTACTTCCGTTCTCCAACTACTTTCGGAGACTCAACAAAAACAAGGTGCCAGTTAATGCCGCCTATCTTGTGCTATTCCTCAGTGTGGCCATCACCTGCGCAGTGATCGGTTCGACTGTTGCCTTCAGCGCTATTACAGCCACCGCAGTAAGTAGCGACTATTCCCTTTACAAAGTACCTATGACTGTAATACTTCAAGAGCTTCCCGGGAGAAAGGAATGGCACATCTGGGAGTGGACGTCGAACTAATTGCCTTTGAATATTCAGACCGTCGCCACGAATGTGTCCTATCTTTTCCCAATCGCGGCAAGGCACACCGTCGGAAGGCACGACTTTAAGCCAGCTCGTTACAACCTTGGAAAGTGGAGTGTGGTTGTCGGCACTATATCTTGTTTGTATATTGTTTTTCAACTCGTGGTGCTCGTGTTGCCACAGTTGTATCCTGTTACTGCAGTGAGTTACTCCTCCCTGTCGATCCCAAAATGCTTCCATGCGCTCCAACCGTCTCCAGGTTGCTGACTTGACCCCAAGCAAACTCTGAACTACGCTCCCATATGCATTGGCATTGTTACTATTGTCAGTCTGGTAGGGTGGATCCTGCCCTTCGGTCTCGGGGGTCGGCACTGGTTCAAAGGCCCTAAGAGGACACTTGATGAGACCGAGTCCGAGGTAGAGTAAAGCGAGGCTATATAGAAGCGATAGAGATGGGAACTCGCAGCGTAGAACTGGGGAACGCTTCATGGGGCAGATACAATGTTGAATCAAGTAGCTTTGTGGAAAGCCCGGTCCCCAGGCTCTCTGAATTGCCCTAAACGATACGATTAGGTCTTTGCGAGTTTGAGACGTCAAATATGCTCTTCTAGACGGATTGATTATGGCTAAATCGTTGTTGTGATAGAACATCGAATGAATGTCTTTGAAGGCTCAACTAGATCCGTGGTACTCGTTGAAACAGTGATGAGGCTTCTCAATCAACAATTATAGGGACCGAGATCAGAGACGCCAGAATGCCACCAATTTCGGTACCCATGGCAGCCTGCAGCGTCTGAACGACAACACCAGCAATTCCTCCAACCACGTTTCCTAGGTCGTTGGTGACATTGGCCAGCGCCAGTACCACTGTGATGAGAACACTCGATGCTGTGGATACGTCTTATATCGTCGAATGAAGTCGAACTAGTCAGCGCATGTGCATAGCATTGCCCAGGCGGCAGGAGTTTCAAAAAGTGCGGTGGTCTCAGGGCGTTGAAATCTGGCCGACTTACCAACTGCATTCTTCTCGATGCAGGCCTCCATAGTATACGCGATCTCAGCAGAAAGGCTGCCGAGCTTGACGTACACAGCCTGCTGGCATGTCGCATCGCAGTCGTCAGCGCGGGCAAAGAGTGGCACGCTTCGCTTCGTGCTGCCAGTAAGAGTCGGTGCTGATGTGTTCAATGCAATTGCAATGGCGTTGAATTCGTTGGTGATGTTGCCATTACTCGTGGAGTTGCTGGACGGCGTTGTCGTGTTTGTCGGAAGATTAGCGAGAGTTTGGTCTGATTACAAGTTAATGGTTATGTCGATTTCCCAATGGAAATTATTTTCTCCTGTGAATTTGGGGCGGTCATATTTACTGATATTGGCAGTGTGTGTTTTGACAGTGGAGATGAGGGCATCCAGGCCACTTGCAGTGTCTCGGCGAGCCATTTGTTGGCCAGCAGCAGAAGCCATGGGGCTTGCAACAGCGGCAGCCAGAGTACACACGGTGATGAAGATCGACTTCATTGTGGCTGGAATTCTGCAAATGACAGTAGTTATATATCACAGGATTGAAAATGAGAAAATGATAATATGAGATTGTCAACAATCTTGGAAGAAACGAATGGATAAGGAGATCGGACAATAAAGAACACGAGAGAATCTTGAATAGATGGCCTTACGCTCTTGGCCATTCATCTCCTGGGGAGGAGGGATTGAGCCGCATTTTAATATTGAGCCACCTCAGGAGCCCCATCGTTGAGATTCTTGATCAAGTGGTCTCAGTCGGTATGTTTTCTGAGCTGCAGTAAGTAGACTGTGCACGGTCAAAAATCTTCGCACAGGACGGAGGGTATATATGTTCGCTCATCAGAATACGATGTGATCCACCGTGCTGATGCACAGCGCTTTGTGCGGAGCCCCTAGCTCTACGGTAGCCTTCACCATAAAGTGCATACATTCATTGTGCTCTATGCCTGGATTAGTTAAAGGCAAAGACCGGGCGTTGAGTTCTAAGGCCTAGTACGCCTCGAAGATCTGATGGCCGTGTCAAAAGCCGACGGCGGCGTTTCCAGAAGTGGGCCTCAGGGGGGGGGGGGATTTGCTAAGTCTAAGGCACGACGCTTCGAGCACTCATAGCGGAGGCTGAAGCGGGAATACCAATGCCACTACTTCGGATGGAAACCTTGAAACAAATTATAATAGACTCACAGAAGTAGGTCTTTGCTAAGCATGGCATTCCCTGAGACGAATGATACTGAAGAGACCTAAACTGTAAGGCTGAATCTGTTGATTGTGATCCTTGCTTTCTGTAATCATGTCTTGTGGCACGGAGTGGCTGAAGTTCGAGACCTGCATGTCATGGTAGTTATTTCAGTAGTCTCGCTACTTGCAGAGAGATCAGTGGAAGGCCAAACATTAGGAGAAAAGAAGAATCACACAAAATGACTGAGATCAACATCAATATAGAGAATTGGATCCTTGATGCGAAAAATGGACAGGCGACTTGCCTGTACGGATGATTTGAAATGGAAAGCAAATGGTTGATTCTGGTTCCATGCCATAACCAACATGATTCATTAACACATGACAAAACGTTACCCACTACAGTAGTCCAGTGGAAGATAATCGGGCCCCCCCGACGTAGAGCCGCCATGCTATTCTTCCGAACACATTAAGATTCTCCTCCCTAATGCCTTTAACCACTCCTCCTTTTGTTCTCGCGATTCTCAGTCTCATCTCAATCCTCATGAGCCCTCCACCTCAAACTCTCCCCCACAGCGTCGACCTGCTTATTGAATGAGACTGGTGATCCTTCACACTCTTTAGTGGGCAGAAGTAACACTGCCAGCATCAGGACCCTTATTGCCCATGCCCGTCTGCATCGGAATGTCAGACCCGCCAGCACCAGATCTTCTCTTCTTGAGCAGCATGAAAGCGGCCACGCCGACGATGGCAAGGGATCCAACGATTGTGCCGACAGCAATGCCAGCAATGGCTCCCTTGCTCAGGCCGTTTGAGCTGCCGCTGCTAGAGGACGAGGTCGAGGTCACGGTGGCAGCGGATGCCGTTGCAGTCACGGTCGAGTCGAAACCCTCCGCCGTCACTGCATGCAAATTTGTCAACATCCCTCACAAGCATATGGGAAACGTGAGAGAGTTATGGGGTATTATTACCATTGAAGCATGGAACCTGGATGGAGAAATCGGTAGTTTCGACAAAATACTGTCCGGTAATGTGGTCAGATCAATCATGTTTCCCAGCGTGGTGTCATACTTTGCATTGGTCAAATCAGAGGGAAGCCTTACGACATCTGCACAGGCGTAGAACGTCTCATTGTTCCCATTGTTCTCGTCCTCGTAGTGTGCCCAGTACTCAAGTTGTATGGTAGCATTGGACCCTGCAGTAACGGTGCTGGGGAGGGGGTCGATCTTGTAGCACTGGTGGCCAGGCTCGATTTCCGTCACGTTGTTCACAACCTGCTCTGTGAATTCACTCTGACTTGTTGGGTCTGCAGGTCGTGGTGGTTGATCAGCGATACATGTACCCTTGTCAAGCTAGGATGGGGGCAGATGGGTGCTCAGGAGAAGCTTTGCAGTCTTACCGCTGTCGAAGGAGATATAGAAGGCGACCTTCCAGGCATCATCAGCAATGGACAGGGCAACCTCTCCCTGGGCTATAGATGATGTGAGTATGGGTGTCACTATCGATTATCGGGCAGGATATTGAGACTGACTGAGAGGGAATTGCGTCCGGTTGGTGACACCAGCACGGCTGCCACATGGGCCAGTGTTGTCGTAAGCAGCTGTCCAGTTACGGTTCTCCGGCCAGAGGAACGCAACGGGTCCCATGATGGTGCCCTCGTCCCCTTCACCATGTGTCTCCGCTCGTGTGCCCATGGCGAGCGACAACGCAGCAAGTGTTGAGGTGAAGCGCATCTTGAAGATCAAAAAGATACCAGAAGCAAACAAGACTTGATCAGAAGACTATAGTACAAGCCTTGATGATGGGCTTGAAGGTTGCCTGATATTCACAAGTCCGCAAAATCCCTGAGGAGCAGAGCTCAATAGTCATACTGCTGCCAAGGCACAGGGGAGAGAGGGCGTTGATATGTATCCGGTGGCGGGTGATAAACTGGACGGTGGGTGGTCGGTGTTCACGTGCGCCGAAGACTGAAGAATGGGTGGGTTTGATGGGACAGGGCTAGGCCGAGCAGGAAGGTGGCCTCGTTGTGGATAACAGAATTTTGGGGGTGGAGATGGTTCGTCGGAAGGCATGCGAGGCCAGCGCAAGTCATGGTGGACAAGTCAGACCGATGGTGGGCTTGATGAGAACCATTACTTACCTCCTTCGGCGTTGGGACCCCACCACAATCGATAATTCGGAATATTCTACCGATTTTCTGCAGCTTCGGACCCATCGACACCGATGGAGAAGTCAGTAAGGAAGTTTTTCACATGCATGTCTGGGCCAGTCGACCCACGCATGGCAGGTTTATCGACTGGCCACGGTGGTGTCAGATTGTCTGGGCGCTCGCACTGGCTTCCTCCGAGCCGAGCTTTCAAGACGGTTGCCATTTGTACGTGGATGAATGAGACGCAGAGCAAGAAAAGAAAAAGAAAATGGAGAATCCCTTATAGACCCTCCAGCTGACCGTCCCCTTGGGACAGGGCAACCCTGACCAGTCCCTTTGTTTGCTGACCGGTACGGCTCCTTAAAGACCTCGGCTGGGAAATTCTCGCCTCAATTTGTCATGCTTTCTATCAGAATTTATTCAGATAGGATTTAATTGTAGACCATCGCGATATAGTTATCGAAAACTCTGGTTGCCAAGGTGGAGGCCCCTCAGGGCTCCTGGCGCAACCCGCGGGATCCTCGACAAGGATAGCGCATTATTGTGGGCATGATCTTCTCTTCTCCTCTTTAAGACCTGAGTCTGTTTGTCAAGGGAGAAAAGAACATCATTAGTACCCTCTTACACGTCTGTTGGCATCCTGGTCCTGAATATATGTTTGGGCTGTAATCCGTGAAGCCCCCAACATCCAGCGCAAACGCAGTGGGCAGCTGATGTTTCTTCCACACTATTTGATGTGCAGGAGCGCAGAAGGGAGAAAATCTCGTGGAAGCATGCATTTGACACACGGTCCACGTTGGAGGTCACCATCCTGTCGCGTGATGAATGGAACGTTGACCAAGCGGCCCAGGAAGGCCTGATTGTGGACCGCGGCGAGCGGGGCAACACACACACACGCAGCAGCTTGACGTTCTAGCTGGACTTATCTGATGGCGCTAAAAGTCTCTGTTGCAGGGATACTCTTGTCAATCAACGACAATAATCTTATCAGATCATCATGCTGGTTCACCCAAAGTGGATTATTCGTCGGATCATGCCACCTCAACTCCCTTGTTCCATCCAATCGGCCCTGTTTCGGCCGCCCAGGCTTTCTCTCCAGATCTATCGAAAGAATGTTCTGAGCAAGGCCTCCTCGGATCCGACGACTACTGACTTCGACTCTTGGCCATCACAGGCCCCCGCTGCGACAAGAGCCACGGCCGCGAAGAGGCATTGCCCCGGGAGGCCCCGGCCACCCCGGTGCAGAGCAATATTTTATCACCATATCTGAGCAATTTTCAGTGTTCCAGTGCTAGCCAAAACAAACGAATGCGACCTCCATGAGAGCCCAAGCAACTGGGATCTCTGTGCCCTTTCGGGAATCGGTGGATGCAGAGTACGTGGTAACAGTCCCGCTCGCTTCTTGGCTGCCAGGGCCAGAGAGTCCAATTATCTTTGCTGCAGCATCGCCGAGTTCCCACCACGGGCTGCCTTGGCCCCGCGCCCGATATTCTGTTCAGGCAAAGTTTGCTCATGGACCAGGCTCGAAGGAAAGCAGGGACAACCTCCAATTTTCTTCGCGAGTGGGGTAATTACCACGAAAGCCACCAAGCTGTCCACATCGGCTTACATGTTATGCAAGGGGCCGCTTCCCACCCTGTCCAGGAGCGTATATAAATACTGTTAGGTTTCTGCCTCGCTCTACAGCTTCCATTGTTTCCTTCCTTGTGCTCAAATATCGTAAAGTAAAATCCCTGCAGTCGCCCCTCGACCAGTTCCACCGCACTACTTCAAGGTCCTGTGCCAGAAAGACAATTCCTATATTCACAATGGTTGCTCTTCGATGGATGGCCGGCGTGGCTGCTGCCGCCTCTGTTGCCTCGGCGAGTTTCTTTGACTCTATGAAGCCGTCTGGTATTCTCGAGCGTGGCGAGCTCACTCTGCTGAAGCGCCAAAACCTCTCGGTCGGCTCTCCTCTTTACAACTGCCATGACAACTGCGGTAAGTCCTGGGTCGAGACAACGACGTGCAATCTCCCACCCCCCTCTTCCTTTGGGTCGCGTTGATTCTCATCTGTATGATAGGCATGGCGATCGAGGAGATTCAGAACTGTGGTAGCGTCTGCAATGACACGACCTTCATCACGGACTACAACAACTGCCTTCAATGCTCCGGCTCGGATAACGAGGACATCTGGCAGTGGTACGGGCCCGAGCTGAACGAGACCGCAGCAGCCTGTGGCTTCTCCATCACGCCTTTGAACGGCACCCAGGACAGCGTCGGCACCCCCATCACCGCTAGCAACACCACTGCCGCCTGCACCGCTGCTCAAGAGGCGAGCACCTCCGCCTCCTCCTCCGCCTCGGCTACCGGTGCCTCTGCTTCTGCTTCTGCATCCGGCACTAGCTCCTCTGTAAGCCAAGACACTTTATCCGAAGACCCAAAGACAGACCGCTCTAGGTAGGCTAACCTCGTCTTACTTGTCATAGTCCGGTGCTGCTCCGACTGCTATCGCCAACTTCGCTGCTTACGGGGCCGTTGCCGTTGGAGCTCTGTATGCCATGGGAATCTGAGGATTGATTCTTCTGATATGATTTTGAAAGAGTCATGATATAATAGCCATGTAATGGGTGCAAAAATTATGTATATTTCTGATTGTAATATAGTATAGTGATCTTCAGACTCTCTAATCGGCCTGGCTCACGGACTTTCTATATTAATCAATGTCTTCGACTCTTATTTGTGGATTGCTGGAGGGTACCTCCACACTGGAGCCCGCCCTGCCGGCCATAGCTTCTTCATCTTGATCGGTGCCCTTCTTTTGTCTTTTGAAGAATGACCCCACACGATGGAATGCTCCAGATAGTAATCGGAAAAGGACGACCACCGGATGACCAACGAACTTAGCAACCCGTGCAAACAGAGGGTCAGGAAACAATCGAATGGCCACTGCCCAGGGTATGGAGAGGAAGGACAGCACGAGGCAGACAGCCCACTGGGGGCCTGTGATCCCATCGGAGACGATAGAAAAGGCTTCGCCGCCCACGAATATGATAGTGATCTGCAGACCCACCATCAGAAAGTTGATGAGGATGAAGAATTGGTTTCTCTGCAGGCCCTCAAAGATGTTGAACCTGTTGTCGAGCCGCCGGTTGTTGAACTCGTTGAAAATTTGCATCCATACGAACGTGTTGAACACAATCGTGCGCAGCTCCGCATCACTATAGCTGGGGAAGATTCTACTGCCAGCAAAGTACAACACGAACGTGACGGCCAGTTGGAAGAGACTTTGGCCGGTGATCATTTTCCACATGTTTGTCGTGATGAGAGGAGCATGCTTCGGCTGCGGTGGTCGCCTCAGAATCTTCTCCGTTGGTGGGTCGGTGGCAAGGGCTAGGGCAGCAAAGGTGTCCTGTTTCCCCCCCCCCCCGTTTAGTATTCAACCTGAAAACAGCATTTCGGTATCGCACGGGATGTAAATCTCACCATGATCAAGTTCACCCAGAGAAGTTGAACGGCTGTCAACACCGATTGCATCTCTGGATCAGAAACAGCTGACACAAATGCAAGGAGAACAGCGGTGATGTTGACAGTGATTTGGAACTGGATGAATTAGGAGGTCAGAATAAAGAGTAGTCAATTGCAGACGGTAGAAAGACAACATGCCTGGAGGAACTTCTGCACAGCGTCGTTTACGGCACGCCCCCACTTCATAGCCGTGATGATAGAAGTGAAGTTGTCGTCCATCTAATAATTGATCATCAGGTGTTAGTACCCGTTTGCAGAGACCAGACACCGTGTACTCAATCGACGTTGGGAGGTATGGAACAAATCAACACCAAATGTCACTTACTAAGATGATTTCAGACGCTTCCTTTGCAACCTCTGTTCCCGAGATGCCCATGGAAAAGCCCACATCGGCCGCTTTGAGGGCCGGGGCATCATTTGTGCCATCGCCTGTAACAGCGACGGTTTCGCCGAGATGTTTGAGTCGAGCCACCAGAATTTTCTTGTCCTCAGGTGACGAGCGAGCAAGCACCCGCAGCTTTGGAATGGTGCGATCCATCTCCTGAGGGGGAAGTCCTCTGAACACGGGCCCTTCCATCACCAGTCCTTCTTCCTCATTGAGAATACCGCACTCCTCAGCAATAGCGCGGGCAGTCACCGCGTTGTCACCAGTGACCATCCTGATCGTCACCCCGGCCTCCCGAGCCTGCTTCACCGACTCAGGAACACCAGGGCGCACAGGGTCCTGGATACCGACAACGCCGAGAAAGACCATTTCGCGCAGGGCTGACGAGAAAACGACCTGCCCATCTTGGGCACTGTCATGGGAAGGGGGCCATTCGTCGAAGTCACGGTACACAAGGGCAATGGTGCGAAGAGACTGGCGTGCATATGCACCGATGGTAGTCGAGATGGCCTCCCTCTCGTGCTCGCTCATGGCACGGACCGTCAGATCAGTGACATCTGCCATGAAGGAGCAATATTGCAGTAGGATCTCTGAAGCTCCCTTTACCAGTAGCCGATGGTGACCGTTGCCAAGGCTGATCACAGCACCCATGCATTTCTTTTTGCTGTCGAAAGGGAACATCTGCACCACAGACTCATTGGCACGAGCCTCTGCAAGAGACTGCATGCCGAGGTGGTCCCGAGCCAGTTGAAGAAGTGCCGTCTCGGTTTTTGACCCGATGAATGCGAATTGGCCGGCATCTTCGCCCTCGAAAGCTGTAGAGTTGATGGCTACAGACTGGATGATGGCTTTCTTCGCAGGTAAAGGCAGCTCAGATGCCCACTGAGAAATCGTCTTGGCAGACCCGTGACCCTCCGTCTTGGTGAAGCTTGACGAGTCGAAAGTGCCAGCAACAACGGCTAGCAGAAGCAACAGGTTAGCACAGATATGGAGGTGCGGAGAAGCCAAGCTCTGGATGTACGTACTCATCTTGTTGGTGGTCAGAGTTCCGGTCTTATCAGAACATATAGTCGTAGCATTGCCCATAGTCTCGCATGCCCTGAGTACCCGTACGAGATTGTTCTCCTTTAGCATTCGTGTAGTCGCGAAAGCTAAAGCCAGAGTCACAGCCAGAGGCAGACCTTCTGGAACCTGAAAAGAGCTCGGCGTTAGCAACACAGCCTCATGGGCCACCCGGGTCTCAAAGGGGAGGGCAGCGGCGGGATCGTCTCTTCACAACCTAACTTACAGCAACGACAATGATTGTGATGGCTACAATCAGAATGTCCTGCTGACTGTCAGTACACGAGATCTTAGTATCTGCTTATAGTTGTGGGGGATCCCACCATGAAAGAGGAGGCCTTCGACGCAGCATCTCGAGTGTCGGAAGGTAGAGAAGCGAGGAATCGGATGAGCAAAATAAAGAACAGAAGCAGAGCGGCGCTCGCTCCGAGCTTTGCTATGGCGCTAGCCAGATTCTCAAGCTTCTTCTGGAGTGGCGTTGCCTCAACTGGGGTCCGGACCGACATCATGATCTTGCCAAAGCTGGAGTTGACACCGACTGAGGTACACAGAAAGGTGCCCATCCCCTCTAGCACCTTGGCGCCCGATATTATGAATGGGTCCATGTCCATAGATCTGGGTTCTTTTTCAGATTCGACTATTTTGTCGACTTGATCGCCAGATGTCTTCTTTATGGCGTCAGATTCCCCGGTAGCTGAGGACTCGTCGCAGTAGAGGTCGTGGCCTTGAATAAGGATGCCGTCCACCGGAATGAGATCGCCAGGCTCTAGATGCACTACATCCCCAGCCAGGACGTCTCGAACATTGACGACGACAGTCTTGCCGCTGCGGACAACCTTGATCTCACGATCATCCTTCTTGGCGTTCAGACGGGCAAATGCCCTTTCCTTCTGCCAGTCATTGATGGACCCGACACCAACGACAATGATGATGGCCACACAAATGGCAACGCCCTCGACCCAGTCCACTGGTGGCGGAGAGCCAGGAGGGTGATCGACCCCGAGCGTCTCGTACAGACCCAAGGCCAGCGAGATGATGGCTGCCACGGTCAAGAGAATTAGGACTTTGTCGTTGTATGCCCTCCACATAAGAAGCCATAAGGACGTCGCCTTCTTCTCTGGCAGTACATTCTTGCCGTAGACTCTCTTTCGGTCCCCATAGGAATCACAGCTGGGGTCTGCCGGGACTTCGGGATTGCTGTTGTAGTGTCCCTCTTGCGCACACCTCAGATTGATTTTCCTTCGTGCGTTCGTCTCGTCAAGGCTCAGTCCCGAATGAACGTCCGTTTGTAACCCTATCTCTAGCCCTTTGAGGCCACCAAGCGCCTTGAACACAGAGAGGGACTTCGGGTTCAGGAGTCTGTTCAACAGTTCTGGGCTGAAGGCGAAGGGGTTATCATCAACCTCGCACGCCGTCGCGTTCTCTGCAACCCAGTTGGCAACTTCCTTCTCATGGGCAAATTCTTGCGAGAACCTGGAGCTCCCCGCACTGCTGATATTTGGTGTCAAGAAGGGATTCGATACCGTCGATCCTGCGGGTGATGATGGAAATGTGAGTCTGCTGGCGTCTGAGCCTTGACGGCTTCGAGTGTCGGTCGACAGGGCAGGTGGCGCGAGGTTGTTCTTAGCACCGTCTTCCATTGTATCCACCTTGCTTGCCTGAAGTGTTGGTATTCTGGTATTTTCCGGTGCAGGCTGCAAAGTACGGCTGAATGATGGAGAGTATGGCCACGTGGACGACCGGATTGAATGTAGTTGTTGTTCCAGGTTGAAGATGGGTTCAAAACAAAAGATACTCGATCGGGAGACAGCCAAGGTCGAGGCCCGAGCTGGATCAGGACTCTTACGGAAGGATATATACCTCGATGGCGAAAAAGACCATTTGCAGGCAGACTCAGCAGGGCGTAATAGCGAGGCTGTGTTCAAGGTGCCTAGCCGTGGCACTCATTTGGTGTCTTGGTGCTTGATGATGAAAGCCTTGGCCCAGTTGATTAACTTTTAGTGCATGTATAAGAAGTCTTGTCTACTTATGTTACCAGGGCGATCGATTTGTTGCGCCATGCACACAAAGTTGAGTGTGCCACGCTCATCAGTGCCGTGCCAAGGCGAGAGCGAGGCTGTGCAAGATCGCCGCGTTCTATGCGCTGGTAGCGCCACGCCTGCCGAGACGCCAAACACACATACACACTCACACACAGACAGCCCTTACTGCTCAACTTCTAGCATCAAGATTAATTACTAAACCCGTGTGGATCCCTTATCTTGCAGTGTCGAGGGCGTTCTGCATCATCCAGGTAAATGCTTGGAGGACTGGATTGCTCTGGATTTGCCACTAATTACAGCAAACATGGTGAGACTCGTATGAATGAAGAAGCGGTGCCAAAATGTTGGAGCATAGCCACGGCCTAGGCACAAATACACTTGGCTTTATGGCAAGACCGGTATTCGTGTTCTCAATGTTCTTGGCTGACGACGTAGTGCAAACCATCAATCTCAACTCAGCCCCTCCCTATCACTCGAGTGCTGTCAACTGCTGAGAAGCACCTTGGTTAGTGTTTTATGTTGACATGGATGACGGAGAATGGCATATGGGTTATCAATGATGCCTGCCTGTTTTGCTGAGGGGGTTGGGGCGAGCTGTCTGTGGGGTTGTGACAGTCCTTGGTCCCCATTGCTTTTCACTCCTGGCCATCACGTTGATGGGTCTCGGTAGGCTGGCAATGTTGAGTCTGTAGAGTTCTCAAGTTAGCCAGCTTACATCTCGATAAATCTTGATTCGAGTTATTTTACTTGATGGTAGCTTCTGAAAGGTCAAAGATGCGAATATGACTGAGATTGAAAGTAATAGCTAGGCTACCATAATCAGACACTTTAATCTTTTCTGGATTATGTAATTCAATGTAAAGTATACATCACAGCAGTTCCACAAAGCAAGACGAAGATCAAGCGTTACTTGGGTTGGTAAATGGATTGTGAAATGGGGTCACCTTGGTACCTGTGGGCCCTAAGTCCATGAAGTGGCCCCCTCACCCTTCATCTCTTTGAGGGTCAATGAATTCCAGAACAACCTCATTGTGAACAGGCTGACCCATGTGAATGACTACGATGGATCTTATCTATAACAGAGAACTCTAGCTCTCTGGTAATTCTAATTTTCTGTAACTCGTCTCCATTAATTTGACGTTGACCAACACTCATACACACACACACTCTCCCTAATACTCAGCAACGACCAATGAACATGGCCCTCTACACTTTAATCCTCAACATTACCATGCTCATCATTGGCTTTGGCCAGGCACAAACCACCACTGGCTACCTGCCTGAGCCCACCCTGCCAGCCTACATGTACACTGACTGCAATGACAACACTATCCCTGACCCCGATGCCCTCATCATCACCACAGCCAAGATGATGGATTGGTGCGGCTGTGAGAACGTGCTCAACCCCGCCGGTGTCAACTACTACTCTGGCAGTAAGTTTCGGAAAGAAGAACATCTGGTCCTTTGAGGCTGTTTCTCCCTGAGTGCTAATTCAAGCTGTTTACTAGTGTCCATCTACCAGAATGACATTCCCGGGTACCCCCTCAGCCCTGCTCGTACCTGGGCTTGCAGGCAAGATTCCTTTTCGTCGTTTCGCTATGTTTAATACTTATGATATCTAACATGATTGGTGTGAACAGTGCCGGAATCGATATCCGCTGCGACACCGTTGAGGACTGGTACAACGCCCTGAGCAACGTGTCCGCTCTTTGCGGCAACAACTCCGGCCACTTTTACGACGCCTCGCGTCAGATGGCCTGGGGTTTCGATACCTACTACAACAACAAGTTTTGCGAGTCCGTTGCCTGGGTCGGCATCACCGGCCTCTCCAAGGATGAGGAGGAGTAGCCGGAGCAATGTGGGGGGGGAGCTTCGAGGTGTGCCACTTACACCGAGCAATTTTGGTGGAGGGTATACGTAAAAAGCACGAGGAAGAGGTAGGGAATGAGCAAAGAGATTTGGGGTCTGTCCGTAATCAATTATGGCCTCTTTGCTTCACTCTCTTCCTCCCTGCTTACGGAGATACACCAAGATCATAACACCCCAAAGTTACCAACCGGATAGGTCTCCTCGAGCAAACAGTCGCTGATCGGTCGGATAATAATCACAACAACGTTCACTTGATTACCATTGATACAATTGCGCATCGGATCGAGTAATTTGGTACACGTGACATACATGTTCTAGTATAGCAGCACTGCGTTGCGTACCTATAATTACCAAGCCTACCTAGTCTCTCAAAGAAGATCCACTTAAGAGAATGTCGTCCTTGATAACCCGGTGCAATTCTTATCAATGTGGGCCGGGTGGTCACCCAGGATATAGTGGATTAGAGAAAGCATCATGTTCAACTTTTGGAGTCGATATCTCATTATTGTCCGCTCAGAAAGAAGATCCTCGGTTTTCTTCAGATGCCAGATTCCTCTCCTCCGAGCCGTTGTGGGGTCCGCAAATTCCAAATGTTGATGATAGCTTGCAGATAACATGGAATTTATACTGATATCCACAAGTTTTTGCAATCTTGAGCATGACAGTTGGAAGTAGGCCAGCATGGTTTTGATGACGCTGAATGGTACAAACTCAGTGCCTGTGCTTGAGGAAATTCTAGGGAGCTATGTTGTGCAAGGCCCGCTGTCTCGTTTCATAAGTCACACGAAGATATACAATAGACTTATGAGGTTAGGTTCTGGTTGATTGGCATTTCAAGGTCTGAGCCTCGGATCTCATCCTATCTCCATGATGGTCTACCTAAGACCCTGGATCGTTCTCTGACAACGTATTGCATATGGCATGCATCGACTGACTGTGAGCATCCTACTCACCCCTCCCGAATGGGGCCGCGAGACACCGACATGGTGTAGCCATCGCCGATGTCAACGGGGGAGTCATCGTCGCGCTTGGAGGAGGTACCCCAGTTGGATCCGACTGCCCCCTGCACCGTGCCACAGCCATAGAAGTAGTTGTAGTGCCAGAGCGGCTCACTTTTTGCCAAGTGGTGGTTAGTTTTCAGAGATCAAGAAGCAGACAGGACATATCATGGTTATGTGCAGAAGAGAAAAGTCACTACTCACTCAACAGGGGCGCAGTAGCAGTTGTCATAGCACCAGTCCCAGACGACCCGTCCTTGAGGCTGGGTCCCAGACCGCGGCTTCTTGGCGGTCTTGGTTCCACCGATGAGGGCGTCGCAGTCGAAGTATATATCGCACTGACGCTGAATGGCATCTTGCTTCCAGCCGGGTCCAGCCTTGGCAGGCAGCGGCGTGTTGCTGTCCACCTCACCGTTGTTGCACTTGATACCGTACCTGATGAGGACCTGATCGAAGAAGGACCGCTCCTCAGAGATGTGGGAGAAGCCTTGGTCGAGGTCAGTGTAGTTGACGGTGTTGTTGGCATGACCGGTGATGTTCAGGTTGACAGTGGTGTTGTTGATGTGGCCAACAGTGTGGTTGATCAGGTCCTTGGTATCATCATTGTCTTTGGCAGGACTGATGGCTGTAGCAACAGGGCTGGTGAGGGTAACAGGAGACAGAAGGGCAAGAATGCCCCACGTGAGCAGAGTGATGAAGCTGGTGATCTTCATCATGTCAGGTTTTGTGGCTTGTCTGATCTGCCAAAACATTATTAGCAGGATAGATAGAAGACCAGGAAAGACAACTCCTTACCTAGGAAGTCGATCAATCAAGCGATGCTGAGTTGAGCCTGGCGTTGCTGTTATCAGTACGTTCTGCAGATGGCGATGGTGAGAATAAAAAATGTAGGAAGCCGAGTGCTATAAGTTTGGACTGGCTTATATACTTTGTGCTTGTTGCAGACAAAAGTGAATACGATGGGACCGACACAGTGACCTGAAGCTTCACGTAGACATGTTACAAGCCTGTTACTTAGCCATCTATGAAACCCATTTACTAGACTCTGTTCCCAAGGGTTGTTGGCTCATTTGTCTCCGCAAGAATCTGCATACTCATTGGCTCTCCATTCATTGAAGCTTACCACCTTGATTGCAAGGCTGTTTACTGGCTCCACACTATATCATTTACTGGAAGGACCATCCTCCATTCACATCCTGGTTAATGGGAGGAGTTCAGCTGTTTAAACGGAATCCCACTTCCTTTTGTTGAATGAGGGATTACAACGGCCATTGTGAACTGTGACCAGGCCCAAGGCATCGAGCAGAACTGGATTGTATTGGAATTATAACTTTTTAAGGATCCTGGTGCATTTGTACCTATGTACTGACTTAGTAAGCAGTCTAATATTCATATTTCTATCAACTGTTCTGGCTTTCAAGTGGAACTCGTTGGAGGGAGACGGTTGGAGTTACCAGCAAGGTTGTGGTTCTAATGCGGCTTCCCTGGGTAACGTAGAGATCATTGCTCTACCTCCTCACTTCTAGGACGGATAGGGATGCAGGATTCGCAGAACACTGGACTTGAGCTGAGAACATCCAAATATATGCTATAGCCCGAGGCTGTGTTGCATGGTTGACTTCAGAGTGCCAACACCTGGGCAATTTCAAGAGTTTAGCAGTTCTCTTGCATCACATTGACCTCAACATAGGAAAGACATCTATTGATGTTATACAAAAGCAGGGTTATCTGAATGCTTCAGGCATTGATTAACATTCAAGCCCTGTTAATGAAGGCAAGTAGTCAAGATATAGAAGCCAGCGAGATTATTATTGATGGACGTAGAGAACTCACTGGTTGCTATGGTACAGGCTACTTTGATCACTCGAATTGCATTTCCTGGCTAAGTCTGCATCAAGGAAGTTTTCTGTAGCTGTTAGCGTGTAGCTGTGGCGTACGGGTGAAGCTCAATGCTGATCTATACTTTTGACGTGATGTGATCTCTGAGAGAACCAAAAAAAATGTCTGGACAATTTGTGAACATGTGGAACTTGTGTACACATGACGGCCTTCTGGGTTCACAAAAATTAAAATCCTCAAGAGTATTTGGAGAGACCTATCACACAGCTATCAAACGCCATGTTGCTCTGGTGCTGCTCTTTCTGTACAATTCCATATGAATTACTCAAGGTTGAACAAACAGGCTGCAAAAGACGTTAAGTATCCAAGTGAAGGCCCTTCACACCCACTTGTGCTTCAACACTGCAAAATCTGCTCTTCTGTTTTCACATGATAAAAATGCTAAGGTCATATGTATCCATTTCAAGACAACAGGAAGACCGTTCTCTGGTCGCCAGACGGCACCGCGGTGGCTTTCTCCAACCATTATGTGCTGGTCGACAGCCTCCTAAAGATGAAGGCCAGGATTTGCAATTTAGGTGCGTCGAATGACACCTAGGTAGTCGCCTTTGGCCAAGTTTCCACCCAGGACAACGTTCCCCTTCCTGTCTACGTGATAATTACTGTCTTTATGATCATTGGTCGGGATCTTTCGGCTCACTCAATAACTTAAGATCTGAGCGATTTGGTAGTGCCTTCCAACCGATTCTTGCTCTTGCTGTACCATCTTTGACGGTGTCTTCTCACTTTCCCGGTTTGGATATAACAATAAGAGAAATATATATGCTCTAATTAGTTGACTATGCATGCAATGGTTGACTAGTATTTCGATACAATCTTGCGGACCAGCCGCAGCCAGCGTCCACGTCGCCTCTCCGTTGAATTCACTGGCCCTGAATTATCGGATGCCCGCGAGCAATTTTGCAGACCATTTTGGGTCAAGACGTATTGCAGGAGTCTGGACAGTAGTGTTGTATGAGAATTTACTAATTCCAGACGAAAGGAAAGGGGAAGGTGACCTGTAGATAGAAATTACGACAACTTGCCACCGCCGCCGTCATAGAATGTATATCGTTTCTGTAAAGCAGACCAAAAATGAAAAGAGAAAAGGGAAAATAGTGCCAGCAAACCTCACAACATATCATTGCACGGCAGCGACTGCACGAAAGACGCATGCTAAAAACTGGAGCCAGTCTCCAAACGCGAGAAGATTGTCCGAGGCCAGTGCCTGACCAGCCAATGGCCTGACAGCCCGTGTCTCTCGATGCAGACTTGTGGTGTATGAGTGTAACCCGCATATGTGATGCTTCCATCAAGGCGTCACCCAGCCCAATAAGAAAGGTGTGGCCATCGGCCTTATATGCATCACCTTGCAGCAAGCACCCTGGTCCAAAGCATGGTGGGATAGAGTTTCTCCAATTGAACGCCATCTGGGCGTGGGTAAAACGTGCTGGGGTCTGCATCTTTGTGATAGATTATGAATCTACCCTTCAACTTGTATACGCGCATCTCACCGGCCGCGCAATCCGACCCAGATCGGCCCTATGAATGTGGTAGCGAGCGGTGCTGGGCACTCTGGAGCATTGAACAACAGATCAACGACGCATGTCAATCGATGGACTAGACTCGCCTAGTGCATAAATACCACACACGATTCTTTCTGACCGGCTGCCGGGGCTTGCAGGCTACTTAAGATTGATGGTGTGGTCAGGGCCAAATAGTATACATCCATAGTAAATATAGGTCAGTCTCGCCGCCGATCGCCCGTGTGAAAGACGGAGGAAGTTGGCATCGGACGTTGGGACATTGCTCCCCCGAGTCCACCCACACCGCATATAGTGTGTGCGAATTACAGTTTGTACCTCGCCGGCTTCGTGCAGCACACGAAAAGCGAAAGAGAGGACAAAAAAAGGGGGGGGGGGTGGGTGTGCAGACGTGGCTGGGCGGGTTACCATAGCATCATCGTCACCAGGGATCAGACTCAATGGCGCGCACAACCCACCCACCCATGGTGCTACCTCTCCCTCCTTTGTTCGAAGCAGGAGGGTAGCAGGCGAGATTCAATTGATCATGGGCGGCGGAGGATGCCATCATAATGCTCCCAAGCTTACACTTGTTCGCGGCACATCAGTGACATCGCTCGACGACACCCACCGACAGGCCCTGTGGCGGGGGCACAAGGGCTCGACGATGGTCAGTGCCAATGACGTACAGGGACCACAGAGATCAAATAGTCTTCTTGCAGACCGTTGCACAATGGTCGTAGCAAGTGCATATTGGGTGGCAGGGTTGCCCCAAATATCGTGGGGAAGATGGTGTGGTGGCTATGGGGGATGGATGTGGCGGGACTCACCCACTACCCGCGGGTGTTTACAATGTCCCGGCCTGCTGGACGAGCGATGATCTTGGAATACTTCACAGAAACACTAGAATTTTCGTTGCCGCCGTTTATCCTGCAACCTCAAGCGACGTTACGTTGCTGGCGCCGAAGATCATCGCCCGTGTAGGGAAAAAGGGTCTACATAGTACCCTTTGGTTCAGCAGCCGGCGTTGCTTTTTTCCCCTATTCCACTCCTTCCTACAGGACTTGGACCGCCCAGCTGGGCTCAGCGCCACCTTTATTAGTGACCCTAGGGCCTTGCAACCCAAAAACCAGGACCAGATGGTTTCTTTTTGGGAGGCGAAAAGCCGCCCTTTCGTCGGCTATCGTCTCTGGGAATGGCCCGGGGATTACCACTCTTAACAGCGAGTGTCTGATGCAGTGGGATAATGGCTGATCGTTGACATGCTACTTCTTAGCGTTGTGTGGCGGGTCCCTCGCGATATTGAGTAGGAGGCGGCGCCATTGCAGTTGGTTAGGCTCTGCAGCAGCGCATTTTTATCAGAGATCACCAATGCAAATCTCCCCTGCCAAAGCCCCCAAGGGTCTCTCGTGTGTGTGAACCGTTACGTCTTCGGGCATTGGCATGACCAATAGGAGTAGACTCACAAAAATCGCCGTGGCAAAGTGGACGTCTGATGGGTAGGGGTACTATGAGAAAAAGCCGTTCGTCACCGCCCTGTGCCATGTGTTAGACTACTATGTACATATGTATCTGCCCTTCAAGAGGACGAGTTTCACCACACGACTCAACTACCAATTGACTGGCCTAAGCATGGACCAAGAACTACAAGTTGAACTACATCTTGCAAGAGTAGTAGTGGTGGCAGTGAGTAGTCCTGTCCGAATGTCTCAGTCCTTCCCCATCAAGTGTAACAGAACAAGGCGATGTCGGAACACGAGATTGGACTCTCCCTGCACACGCGTGACGAGCAGGGCCAGGATGAGATATTGTCCGAGAACCGCGCGAAAAACTTCTAGACCATAGAGCGAAACACAGAAGCAGTTTGGCGTCCCACGAGGCTGCGAAGATCGCCCCCGCCCAGAGAGACACGGCTGGCAGTCGCCTCGAGCGAATCTGGCCGGGCTTTTCTTCTCCCGCAGACACGGTATCGGAACCACACTACTTTCGTATATAGTACACACATACAATGTACACAAGTAGGAAGAGACAAGCACGGCCGTATGAAGTACGTCCCGTGAACCCAGTACGCAGGGATCTGAGAATCATTACCCCGGCGGCTCTGCGCTGCTGGCACCTTCGATTTCGAGCAAGAGATGGTCGATGCTTGCGCCTGCCTTCGTCGCGTTTCTTTTTGACATGTAGGGGCGAATCATCTGAGGGTCATGCTGGGCAAGAGTTTGCAAAGTATCAGCGTCTTGTCGTCGAAGCTTGTTCCTGGGGCAGCCAAGTGCTGACGGATGGATACAGGCCGATGCTAGCCTGTCGTACAGACCGCTACATGCAGCGGCAGGGGTTGGGGCCGTCAAGCACACACGAGGTACTGTGTTCTATCTTGCCATAGTCGATGCATTGGGTTCCGCCGAGGCTACAGGCCCTGGTGGAGGGTATATCGCTACTATTTGGTACGTTACTGGCCATGGTCTGGCGTCGGTAGTCGTAGCTCCTGCAGCCCGGATGTGACGGATACGGTCCATGGAAGTGCCAAGTCAGTTTAAAAAAAGTATCGCAGTCCGATACTGTTTTCGTTAGTGATCTGTCATCCTGGTCTGCAGAGGCTCTACACAGTACTATGTACAGCCAACAAAGTCGATCCTAGTCCTGGTCATCATCACCTGATGTGACATCCTTGAGCAGGCCACGGCTAATGCTCTTTTAATCTCCCCGTCCTGTGTCTCTGTCATCACTGACAAATGAGACAACAGATGGCGGATATCCTCTATAAGGGTCCTCCGCTGTTTGGGAACGGTCGGCGAGCGATTGTCTGCGATGGCTTTTCCTCCCCGGGGGGGGGGGGTGTGGTGGAGGGGCAGAGATCGTCACCTTGTGTGGGCCATTGGCATGTGCGCTCCTAGACTTCTGGCATTGTTGTGCTGCAGTGCTGCAGAGCCGTTATGCTTTCCGCCCCAGTACACACCCCTTCAATGACGACAGGTCTATTCATCCCGAACACGAGACTTTGCGTGCAAGAGATATCCTAGACTTGTGCGGTGAGTAGTAAGCTCAATTGTCGCTCTTGCTCTCGTGCCCAACTGTCATTCATCTGACGCTGGCTGTCGTAGGAAGCAGGGCGGGAAGTACTTATTAGGTTCGTTTCGAGAGAGATCCGGTGACCAACAATGTCAGCTGGTACTTGTTGTGTCCCCCTGGATTCGGGAGACGACAGCATGTACTGTGTTGGCAACACCCACCACGGCACGCACTATGGCCAGGACAAGTTTCTGGGGAAGACAGGGATCAAGGTCTCTCGGCGTCCTCTTGCCCCAGATCGACCTGAAGGCTCCGCAGGGATTCTCCATCCTGAGATCACACGATGTTCCTTGCCTCGGTTTTGGAGACGAAAACGAGGGTCGTTGGAGTCAATCCTAACAGGGCCCGGGGGTGGGTGGGTGATGGATTGAAAACTGGGGTTGGGTCAGTGTGATTATGGCCTCGATTGGAGAAGAAGTTGGGGAAGGAATACGCCGCTGCCTCCAACAATGCATTTAACGGACCCTGTTGCCCACTTCCATCCAGGCACGCCAGGAGAGATGGACAGCGCCAGGTACGAGCGGCGGAAGTCTCTTGGGTCCACCTGAATTCGCGCAACATCAAGATTTTTAGAGGGTATCTCAGACAATTGACGACATACCATTCGACGGAGAAAGATTCGAAGTGGGGTCTCCAAAACCAAAAAGTGATATATCGACAGAAGCCTACTTCAGTTGGTCTACCGCATTCGATACCGTGCATGTCTCTACTTTCTTACGCCGTAGTGCTAGCTGGAGGGAAGAGCGCTGACACAGCGATGACTGTTGAAGATGAGGATGAGGAGGAGCAGGAGGAGGGCGACGACTAAAATGACCACCGACACCATTACCAGCAGAACCTCCGCCTCATCACCTGCCTCCTCGGATGGACCAGCTGGCGAGATAACATAGCGGCATTTAGCTATTTTGGTAGTGCGTTTGATGGTATGCGCTGTCACTCTGTATGGACTCCGGTGCCTGGTCCCAGGGCCGAAGCTTGCCGCCAAGTGGGCCGTGACAATGTCTGGGGCCTCTGCACTAGCTGCAAGCATCTACCTGTCTGATCCAGGCGGAACATTTGGGCCTATCTTTCTGCAGCTGCTTGGAAATGTTCCAGGCCCTCTTCAGCGTCATTGCACACACGAGAAAGTCCTCTTTAAGAATGGCCTTACGGTCGGAAGGACAGGCAGGGGTGATAACCATATGCTGGAAGCGCTGTGATGAACGAATGAGTCAATGCAGGTAGCGTATGCACAGACGACAAGGGCGGGAAAGTCCTGACGAATGATAACCCCGCCGGTTTCTGGCGATATCTGCTAAAGTGGCTTGCATACCGTCGTAAGCAGCGGTAAGGTCACTACTCTGCCGTTAGCTACTGTTTCATGGTCTCGCAGCAGCAGCAGCACACACACTCCAGCCCAGCCCCCCCCCCCCCCCAGTGGCATGGCGCGGCACAGCATGCACGAGAAGTCGGTCTGACGGCGTGTTGAATGATGCACCGGCAGCCACACGAGCTTCGTGAGCCAGCCATCTAGGCGGCATTGGAAGAGGGAAGGATACTTTGTCAAATTAAACCATGTTTCAATTACATACACCCTGGCTATCTATGATATCGCGCAGCTTAATTATAAGAGGCTCAAAGATTGGCTTCGACGAGCTTCTCCCATGTTTTTAGCTGTGTCCAGCGTCGCAGTGCTAGGCTCGGATGAATGTAAACCGCTGCAGAGCGCGATATTGAGGGCTGCTTGGATAATAAACAGCTGATCCTCTGGAACAAATGCCCCATCGATCCAGGTTGCCTTTGTTCGTGCGTGTAGCACAGTTTGGACATCTACGTGAACCAGCTGCCTCATTGAGCCGATCAGAGTAGGGGATCCTGGAATGGCCTGATGACGGGACGACGACGACGAGGCCTGGGTGTAGACCCGAGGCGAATCACACAACTCAACAAACGGACCGTTTGATAAAATGCTCGCTGTTTCTCTCCAATGTACTTTACTGCTCCTACTACGGTTTAATGTCGTCCCTGCTTGCCAGGAAGCCTGATCGACCAAATATCGATCTGACGTGCCCCTTTCGGATTCGTGTCACGAGGTAACACTATCTCTCTGAAACTTGATGGTGATGGACATTGCATTGCCGCCCACACAACGGACATCTGACGGCTTTGGGAAACATCATCGCATTGAGGCTGTGCAAAAAAAAAGGGCTCCTCACAAGGAACGACCCCTGGACCCTAATTACTTGGCATGCTCAAGCAAGGGCTGCGCTAACGGGAATACACTGGAGGATGGGCAACCATCGTGGGTCAACAGGTTGCTGCTGCTTGCTGCCGCTGCTGCGAGGGGCCTTTTGCGAAGGTCTAAGTCATGATCCTGGGCGCCGATAGCGACCTTTGGAGGGGCCCTTCTGAGCAGGCGTGCTTGGTGAAATTCAGCACTGTGTGGAGACAATGCCTGCGGTCACGCACCTGACCCTGACCGGAGATACCCTGGAGGCATTTAGAACAGGGGCTCTGTGGTCGCTTTGATTGGCCGATGTCCCCTGTGGTAAGCAGCCAGCACGGATCACCAGGTAGATCAAGCTCCTCGCATGTCGCCCTCAATCCATGGAGGGGCATGGAGGGGTCGAGGGGCAGGAGCTCACCCTCGCGGATGGCTTATCAAGCCGTATCGGACCTCACCACACACCTCATGTAGATGGAGGGGCAGCTCTGGGCCAGCCTTTTTGAGATTGGACGACCCTGCCGCACCATCCCAAGAGGTCAGATGTCGCAACTAACAACCCTGGGTTGGAGTTAACCCGCTGTGTCATTCGCCGCGAAATGCCGCGACTTGGTCCACCGAGGGTCTGCGCAAGCTGAGCCAGTCTTGCTCCAAATGCTGCCGTGGCGGAGTCGTCGCTGGATGTTCACGTATATTTTCTTCTCTCTTCGTTTTCGTCCTGGTGTATGTTGTGCCCCTCCATCACACAACTTGGTTCACTAGTGGTAATAGCACCAGCGCCCCACGACCACAGCTTCCGGCAGGTTGCGTCCCTCCCCCCCCTTTTCCCTCTTACGCTCAAGATGGCGGGGTCCAGGTCATGCAGGCTAGGAGGCAAGCTTGAGCTGCATCATCATACTGCAACGAGCCCGACAAGCCCCGATAAGCGCCCGCTGTGTGGAATACGACATGCCCACTCGGAAGTCGCCCCGCCTATGAGCACGAAGCGAATGAAGGGCTCCATGGAAGCGACGGGGCTGCTCATGATCAGGGGCCGCTGTGAGTAATAACCTGTGACACCACGGTGGGGCGCAGCAGCTGGATATGATGCATCGTAGGAGCGGCCCGAAAGAAGAATCAAGAACCCCCGGTGTACCTGGGCCATTTTATCGCTTATCTAAGAGAGAGAGAGAGAGAAGGGGGGTGGGCGCGCATCATAGTTCTTTCGGCGACACATTGGGGAACAAAGGATGGCCAATAGATGAACAGCATATGCTGGAATGCTCTTTCGGCGCGGACTCAGCAGGTAGCATAAAGTTAAGATCTTTCACAGTAATGAGGGTGTATCTGCTGCCGATCCTTGCCGCCTGTTCGGAGTGGAATTGCTACTTGCCAGGGGGTTTGCTCCGGGCCAGCGAGGTTCTCTTTTTGTCCCGCATATGTTACATGACATGGCATAACGTCGCATGGCAGCATGCAATGAGAGCCTTCCAGGAAAGGCTGGTGCAACAGTGCGAAGCTGCAGTCGTGCATTGGGGACCCAGGCTCGATTGATGGATGGGTACTGGGCCAGTCGAGACGTCAGCTTGCATTTCTTGCCTCCTGAGGCAAATATATGCCACACAGAGCGTGGCACTCCATTGGATTGCCCCCTTCGCCCTCCACCTCTTGTGCCCGAAATGTGGATGATTGTTTCAACTATTGTTTTCGCATCGAGGCGAGGCCTGCTGCATCTTCTGGGGTCCGTTGAGGCGTCGAGTCTAGGCCCCTAAGCCGTTGCTATCCAAGTCGGGTCGGGCGCTGTTGGTGAATGGCTCAGCTGTGGGATCGGAAATGGGTGAGCAGTGTTCGGGCGGCTAAATCCTCAAAAGAGCTGTCTTGATCCACGCTATTGGCGGCGCACAGTTGAAGTACTATGAGGAACGGCCATGGAATTCTGGAAGCGTGGCTCTCATATCCACCAAGACCCTTGCGTTGACCGTCTGCGCGAAGATCGCGTGAGGTTGTTGTAGGTTCGCTTGTGAAGAGAGATTTGGCTGATGTTCGAAATCTGCGGACATTGTTCCTTTGTCTCGGTGCCAGACCTTATCTTCTTCCTCGCAATTATAAGGTGACAAGAGTTCAAGACCCCATAGCCACTGTGGTGCACTTTGGTGCTGCTTTGAGATTGTGCGACGGCACGGTCGTAAGCTGAAAAACCCTGCACACAACCAATCCAGGTTCGTCGTGAAGCAGCTTTCCTTCCTCGGATGATACCTGTGTTGTACGGCTGGTGATCGTAATGTCGGCCGCAGAGATTGGGTAAGTTTCTGGTGCTCAAGAGCAGGCAGAAGAGGAAAGAAGCTATACACAACTACAACGTGCGGGAAGCCACGACGCGCCATCAATGCTTCAGTCCTTGCTGATTCCTCGCGGTAGCGTATGGCCGCCATCCGGCCCAAGCTCCTTCTGGATCAGGTCGCTCTTTCCCTCTCCCCACGGGTGCTGTGCCTCAGAAGGAGATGTCATTGCCTCTCAGCACCGAGAATTATTGGCATGGATGGTGAAGTTGAGGCCCGTGGTTTGTTCGTCTGGTGATCTGTGGGCCTCGCACTTGTTGGTCGTGAAGGGCCTCGCACTTAAAGAAACAGTTCGAGTGCTAGCAATAATATGTAGCCTTGCTGTCAGCCATGACTGGCTGCTGATCGGGTTACCGGATACGGCAATGATTGCAGGCCATCAAGAGCGCCCGAGATTGACCGATTGCATTGTCGAGTTGTGCACTTGTGCTATATACAGATGGAAAGGCTGACCAGCCAGCCGCCAGCAAGCCAGCCACCCAGCCAACCGGCTAGCCAGCCTCACATGCGAGAGCCTTATGCCACCAGGACTACCTACCTGTGCAGGCCGTCGCGAAAACTTTTCGACTTGTTCCCAAACTAGATATCGCTTGCGTTCTGACCTTTTGATACTTGTCCTGCATCTGGCGAGACAACATGTTGCGCGATGCAGGACTGCTCCGTCAAAAAAGCGGACGCAGTGTGGGAGCAAACCCCGTGGTGAACCACCCGGACTACGTTCAGGGCAAGCCTGTGAAGGTGGTCACTAAATAGTACCGTGGGCCAAGGGCCGCAGCTATGGCCGGCAGCGCTAGTCTCGAAGGAGGCCCACAAGCGGTGAGCTGAGCAATCAGATGGCGAGCAGGCTGTGGCGGGCATGCAGCGTGCAGCATGCAGCAGAGGTGTGAGAAGGGCGTGGCGGGAGGGGTTGGCTGGGCTCCGGTCCTCGCACCTAAGAGGCGCAAACTGCGGTGATGGGCTGATGGTCCTCAGGCTGTTGACGTCAGTATGCTGCTTAGGAGGATTCGACCAGCCTCGTCTACCGTCTGGAAGGGCCCATTGTGCAAGTAACAAATGAGAATAAAAAAACCACGGCACACAGACAATTAGTGGCTGGGTGAGGAGCGGCGGTGAGGACGTGACAGCCTTGTGTAAGGGATACTGTTCTGGGAGGTTCTCGAGGTCGAGCAGGTCCCATAGCAGGAGGGAGCTTGCTTGTCTTGTGCAGCACTTGGGCGTGGGTCACACATATGCCAGGAATCTGTGTGTCTTGAGCGGTTCAGTCTCAAGTCTGGTTGTTCCCCCGAAGCTCCAGCCAGCCTGGTAGATATGCCCAGGTACAGTGAGTGCACTGTATGACTACACAATGCAGTATTGACATCAATTGCAACTTTGTATGACGAATCGAGGACAATGGATGGATGAAATGGCTTGAGAAGAGAGCTTATACCGCAGTAGAGGCATACGCAGCCATTTTGGTGGCCATACGTAGTACTATGTAGTGATACTGCAATGTACCTTAGACACCGGTTATGCAGTAGCAATGATCTGTCTGCCACTGTACTTGGTACAAATGGTATTTTGGCCATTGGCATTAAACACAACCACAACCAAACGTTGCAGGTTTGGTGGGTCTTGGCTCTGCTTCAGGTACATACTATGCTACTGTACACTGCGGGTCCCCAGCAATTGAGCTATTTCTCACCCAGTGCAGTGCAGTGCATTGCATACAGAGTACCACGGTGTTCTGGTACCATAGTATTACCGCACAGCCAACAAACTGTCAGGGATTATTGAATCACACAAGAATCAAATGTCCTCTCAATCTGGGCTGTCGCTGATCAGCCAGTGTCGCCATCAAGCCGCCCAACCCAGCTTCTCCCACTGGAGGCATAGCCTACTGCGCTTGCACTATTTACTACAACGTTATGTAGGTTCTGTGAAAGCCTGGACCTTGCGGGCTTCAGGGACAGGGGTGAGGGCTGCCTGCACTAGAGACGCTGGAGTGGACAGGGGGGGCCCGGGAGCAGCTGCGGTACCCGGACCCAGGCCCCCAGCCCCGTACAGTAGGATACTACAGTGAGCATGTACTGCTGGGAGGAGCTCTGTTCAATGTGCGGTAGCGTCTGCGATGGTACAAAGTACACCCATCCTGCACTGGGTGACTGGGTACGTACCCGGGGCGAGGGTCCTGAAGAGAGCAAGCTCTCCCGCTCAGTCTCCAATTCGCCTGTGCCTTCCATGGTCCCTCCGCAGCCGAAACACTTCGACTTACACCTTCGTCTTCAACCCTCAAGCCTCACCATTTCCTCCTCCTCCTCCTCCTCTTCTTACCGTCTCCCAACATCTTACTGATCTGGTCCAGTCGTGATCCCACCAGCCAGTTGATCATCCTTTAGCATCTGTTTTTCCAGTCGAGGAGACAGAATCGCCTGTCTGGGTTACGGTTGTCGTCAGGCAGAAGTCATGAGATAAAGGCGGCCGACCTCTCTCGCTCCCTCGCTCGGCGCTCACCTATCCACCTGTCCACCATCCTCTCTGACGTTCCAACCACTTACTACTGGCGCGAAGACTCCGTTGCCACCGTGCGTCGGAACTCATTGCATGCGCGTCTGGCCGGATATACATCAGCCATACCCGTGCACTTGTCGAGAACCTACTCTCGAAGCCGCGGATACCAGCCAGGACTGTATCGACGACATTGTCGCCTCTCTCGCGGACCATGGGCAACGACGCAGGTCCCAAACACGAGCACATGGCTGCCACAAACCATGCTGCTGCTATGCGCAGCTCTCCACCTTCCGAAACGGAACCCACGGGCAAACAAAAGCCTGAAGATGCCGGTATGCTCGCTGTCTACGAACGTCGTCTCATCATTTGTGCTGGCCGGCCTTACGCTCCTTGCAAGGACTCTGATCCCACCCCAGCTCCCTCCTCTTCCTTCGTGATGTTCGCGCGGACATAGGCTAATATAGACTCGTCTCTCAGAGGCCTCTACTATCACCGTGAACACCAAAGTCCCAGCCACCGCGCCCGTTTTTCCGCAGCCCAAGACTGACAAGCCTCGTCCACATGGCTGCAACACCTGCGGGCGCGCTTTTGCCCGACTGGAACATCTCAAGAGGCACGAACGCTCACACACTAAAGAGAAGCCTTTTGAGTGCCCCGAGTGCAAGCGATGTTTCGCCAGGCGCGACCTGCTGCTCCGTCATCAGCAGAAGTTGCACCAGACCTCTGCACCTCCTGCTCGCTCTCGCGGCCGTAGGGAGAGCGCGAGCGGCGCAACGGTTGGCCAGAGCCGTGCTCGCAAAAACAGCGTCGCCGGTGCAAATCCCAGCAGCATATCTGTCAACCCGGCGTCCATGAGGCCCCGTGCCAACACTCTCAGTGCTATTGATCCTGCCTCCCTGCAGCAGTTCATGGCTGCTACTGCTACGCCTGCCATGTCTCGCATGCCGCCGACTCACAGCCGCCACAACAGCCTGATGGATTTTGGTGGCATCGCTCACGGCTTTTTTGACAGCCAGTTTCCCGGCATGTCTGCCGCCTTGAGCCACCGCGGCATCAATAGCAACCCTCTCAGGGTTGAGACCCAGGGACTTCCTTTCGGCGGTGGACTCCGCACCGCTCCGCCCCATTCGTTCTTCGGGAACGACTACACGATGGGCAACATGTTCACCAATCCTACGACCACCATCAATCCGAATATCCTTCACTTTGGCCCCAATTCGCCGCATATCGACCCTATCTCGTCTCCCCCCTTTAGCGGCCACCCCGAGCTGGCTGGCCAGGGCGTTTTCGAGTCGGGTCTTGAGGGTTTGTCCCTGATGAGCCCCTTCACTGGGCCGGACTTTTTCCCCAGCGGCAACGAGAACGCCATCGACGGATCGTCATCCTCGGCCATTAGCACTGCCAGCCCGGGCGGCATGAGTGACGCGATGATCGATGGATCCAACAATCCGGCCTCGGCGATCCCAGCTACCACATCGCCGTGGGCATCCGCCATGGTCTCGCCACAGACGGCCCCCTTTGGCGTCGACTTCGGCGCTCCCAGCAGTGGGTTTCCGGACCTGATGGGCGGCGCTCCGGCATCACCGCTCCCTCTGCAGTCCAGCATCATCAATGACTTCTTCACCCCGCCACCGTCACTGGGCACGTCTTTGGTGGACCTGCCAGCCAGCACCTCATCGGTATCGGACCTGCCGGCTGTGACGGCCGCAACCGCGAAATCTGCGTTGAGCCATGGCCCAGTTGTCGGCCCAGAGACGCCGACCTCGATAAATGGTAGTAATTATGGCACCTCACCCGTCTCGACAATCACTGATTCAACAAGACACGCCATCCTAGGTGCCCTCTCCTCCGCCGCCCCACTGAACACGACACTCGCCAGCCGCAGGCCTTCGACCTCCCTACAGACTTCGCCTCTGTCGGCGCACACCTCGACCATGTCGCCCACCTCAGACGCTGCCAGCAGCCTCCCAGACACTCGAGACCTCCAGCGCTTTGTCGCCGCCTACATCACCCACTTCCATCCACATCTTCCGTTTCTCCACATTCCGACCCTGTCCTTTGAGACCACAACCAAGGCGGCGACGAGTGGTCACTCTAGTGGGTTCGCCGGTCCGGCCTGCCTGGCGCTGTCCATGGCCGGTATCGGGGCTTTGTACGAGGCCGAGCATGACAGAGCCCACGATCTGTTCGAACTGGCTAAGAAGATGATCCAAACTTACCTGGAACAGTGTAGGCTTTCCAACTGGCGCAAAGGCCACTCCGGATCAGCATCCGACCAGGGCTCCCACGACGGCTCCATGGACACTCCGGTATGGCTGGTTCAGTCGATGCTTCTCAACGTCATATTCGGTCACAACTGTGGAGACAAACGGGCCGGTGAGATCGCAGCGACCCACTGTGCCGCGCTCGTCAGCCTCGCGCGCGGCGCGAACATGTTCATCCCTCGGGATTCTCTCGGCCGCCAGGACCAGGATGCCAGGGCTGACATCGCCGACGAGAATGCAGAGTGGCTCAGCTGGAAGGTCCAGGAAGAGCGGAAACGCACGCTCTACGCCATCTTCATCCTCTCTAGCCTCCTAGTTTCTGCCTATAACCAGCCTCCTCACCTGACGAATGGTGAGATCTGTCTTGACTTACCCTGCGACGAGGAATTATTCGAGGCCGAGAGCAGCGCCGTCTTCAATGCCCGCGGTGGCGCTACCAAAGCCCGTCAGGACCGAGTTGCCTTCCATGATGCCTTTGCTGAGCTGATGCGCACGAACGAGAACCAGAGAAAGCTGTCCCTGCAATCTGGCCAAGCGTTTGGGCCGCGACTTGACCCCGTTGACTTGCCACCAAGCAACCTTAGGCCGGGCGCTTTTGGTTGCTTCGTTCTGATCAATGCCTTGCACAACTACATCTGGGAGACGCGACAAAATCATCACAATGGCCCATGGACAAATGAGGACACCGAGAAGATGCACCGCACTATTGAGCCTGCCCTGCGGGCCTGGCATGCGGCTTGGAGCAGCAACCCTGAGCACTCTCTGAGGCGCCCTAATCCTTCCCATGGAGGTCCCCTTTCCGCGGATGCGATACCGCTGCTGGATCTGGCGTACCTGCGCCTTTGTCTCAATTTTGGGCGATCCAAGGAGAAGTTCTGGCAGCGTGATTGGCAAGGTGTCGCTGAGGAGTTGGCTCGTGGGGATGACATATTTCAACACGCCGACCACGCGTCAACCGTTCCCAACCAATCTGCAGGTGGACAGGACAAGCTTTCCACAGGCTTTACTCTTACGGGATCTCAGCCTGCCCAGCTCACAGCGGACGCAGCGAATTCACCAAAGTCAGACCAGACTAGTTCCAGACAGGAGAAGCTTCTCCGGAAGGCGGCATCCTTCGCAGTCGATTCCTTGCTAACGGCCAACAAGTTCAATGTCACATTTGCCGATCTGACCAGCCGGGAGCTACCTTTGCAGTCCGCCATGTGTGCTTTCGATTGTGCACAAGTATTGGCCGAGTGGATCGCTACATTGCAGGATAGGATCGGCCAATATCTGGGCATCCTTGGCCAGGACCAGGTTGATCTCGCCCAGGTTCCGGCAATCATGCTCCTCGCGGAAGAAGACACTCGGCTGCTGCGCAAGACTCAAGAGCTCCTGGATGGCTGGGGGAAAAAGCTGGAGATGGATTTCGTCTCGGGCCTGCAAGGCGGCTACGCTGTCAAGATCCTGAGAACGACAGGTCACATGCTGGGGAGATCTAATGTGTGGCCAGTCACACGACTGATGGTCCAGTGCCTCGAAACTCACGCAAACCATACGAAGGCCCGGGCGGAGAGATCGGTGCGCTCGCTCGACTGAGAGCTCATATCGGCAGTTCCCGCGATGCTACACACGGTCATCAGCAAGGAGGGGGCCTAGGTTTTGAGGCTCGAAAGCACGATTCACCTTTTCTTTGACTTACGAGATATCCAGCATATGGCTTTGATCGATCCCGATCTTTGGGGGTGAGGCGGTTTGAGAAAATTACGCAACGCTGTCAATGACTCACGTCATGGGTTATGAAGTATGAACAAAAGTACCCGGCAGGCTTCCTCGTTACGCTGTTGAGGCTTACAATCTAGGTGGAGGAAATGCTTATTTGTATTTTGCGGCGTTCAATCGGCTCGGCATCACCACGCGGAAGGATTTGTTGACTTTGACAGAGCCTTTTTTCACGTTCAGCACTCGGGAACGTCTCATCTGAAGATGTTGTTTCCCAACCGTTACTGAACACCCCCCCCCCCCAAACCTCTTTTTTTTTATTATTCATTCTTCCCCTTCCTTGGATTGATGGAGTTTATTTTTACTTCAATATTTTCTTTTGTTATCATGACTACGGGAAAATGATACCTACGCTTTTTCGAACGATGGAGAAGAGGGCGAATAGTATAGCATCACGAAGAATTGAAACTCTACCCAGACTCTGATCCAGTCATAGCATACAGCGGCACATTCTCGTTTCTTACTTGATTCCCGAGTCGGAGTATTGTGTGCAGATCACTGGCAAGTAGTCCAATCATGAAGTGGCCATTATTGCAATGTAGAATCAAGAGGATATCATGAAGTTCCCTGTTTGACCGTGATCATCCATTTCATGTCACAAATCTATCCTTCGAAACGAGTGCGCCGTCCTCAACAGAGACTGGGGCCAGATAAGTAAAGTGGACTGTCAAGTCGAGCCTCATCACGCCCTTCTTTTTTGAGAAACAGACCCAGTCGAGGTCGCCGTCCTCGCTGGCGCGCAGTGCTCTCTCCTCCACCTCTTTCTCTGTCTCGGCGGCCGTTCCCCATGCCCCAGGCTCGAGAGGGTCATGATCTCGGAGTTTGTCCTTTTTCCTATGTCTGCCATTCTTCAGCATCCTCATCTTGTTGGTCTTGTTGCTGCTGTGGTCCTCCTTTACCCTCATGTTCTTGTTCTTGTGCGGGCCAATCTTGCTCACTTTCTCAAATTGTGAACACTCTGTGGCCTTGTGCCACTCCTGGTCCAGCCATCTCCAAAAGCCCGCCCTCTCATTTTCTGTCTCGAGTCGGAATACAAGCCCCGGTCTGCCCTCGCACCGGTACCGGACCTCCCATCCTCTGTCGGTCGTGAGGAAGTCGTGCGCCAGGCCTCGCAGCTCGGCGTTGTTCCACGGGGGCGGCAGCTCGTCGGAGCTGGGGCTGTAGAGCATCTGGTCGGCGTACATGAGCGTCTGGCGAGCAGCAATATCTAGGGCGCGCAGGGTGAGTGCATACAACAGCGAGGCGGGGGTCTCGCCCAGGGAGATCACGACGGCTGGTGCCCTGGGCGGGGCTGGGTAGCTTGCTCGCCTGGGCTTTTGGTACTCCTCCAAGGCCTCGTCACGATGCTCTGCGACGCTGCTCATGGTGTTGAAGTGCGGAACGGCCTCTATGAAGGCGCGGACTTGTCTCCTCTTGGGCAGTGACCTGAATGAGCGTCTGGGCAGCCTGAAGAAGGTCGTGGACATTGACAAAAAGGAAGACCCAGATGACGACGAGGAGGATGATGACAGCGAGCGTGCTGGACAATGTGCGTGGGGCCATTCGTTCTCGTCGACAGAGTCCTCGTTGTGCCGGAAGATGAACGTCTGGAAACCTCGCAGAGAGGCCGCCGAGGCCAGCGTTTTCAGGCCTGTCATTGATGCTTTATCTGAGGGAGGGAAAACATCAGGTTTGTTGTTGTGAGGTCTCGTTGAGGAGACGATAATGGGTTGATCTTGTCTCGTGAACATGTCTGGCCCTGCTCTCTTGATTGATTTCTCTCGTACGTGTTGAGGCTGCTCGGACATCAGTAAAAGAGAGCTGCTCTTTATGCGGACAGAATTCAAGAACCTGCACAAGTATGGTGAGCCAGCAGCAACTGGCCCTTGACAATGGCCTGTGACAAGATCACTTGGGTCAGTTGATACCCCTTTCCTTTGAAAACCTGAGGGACACTGGAAGACATGTGCTGGCAGTTCCAGTCAGTGAGAGAGACGATGTTGAAAGCGATGATGTTGGAGGATCAATGAGCCAGTGATAACTCGGGGAGAAATAAAGAAGAAATAATATAAGTCAGCAGTGGTGGCAACAGTTATTCACATGCTCAGTTGCAAAGGCTGACCGTCAGTCGACACCTTCATACTTGAGGAGCAGCAAGATGCGTCTGCTGTGCATGCCGAGAGCAGCACTTTACTAGACTGTGAGGCTGCCTTCTCAACCGATCTGATGACTGGCATAATGCAACAACAGAGAGAATCTAGAGCAATGACAAGAACACGACTGTGACTAAGCGCTCTCGATATGCAGTGAAGTCTCTGGAATAGACAAAGTAATCATCAAAGGGACGACATGGTTGAAAAAGACCTTTCATGCCAAAGCCACCATCCTATTTCGAGCCAGTGTGCAGATGCCTCAATCGTGGTGGAGACTTCAGTCTTCAGACTTCAACCTACAATGGCACATAGTCAATGATAGGTCATGCATGCATGTGAAGCTTGGTTTGGATGTGAAGTGATTACAAACAATGTGTCAAGACCTTCCTGACTACGCGGCTGCTCTCAGGCTTGTTCACCTTGTGCTCCTTCCCTTGAGCCCTTTGCTGGGTGTAATGGAATGGTGCTTCTCAACTCCCTGTTTGCTTCTTTTTGGTGGCACTGCCTCGTAATATCATGTGGTAATTCGAGCCACATGGGTATGGGCATGGAGACAAGCGCCATCATTGACCTTTGAAGCCTTGAATGGGATCAAGAGGTATGATTGCAGTAGCAGAATTAGAATGAGGCATGAGAAGGATGCTGACTTCCGGAGGACATCAATTGCTCTTGATGGTAAGTATACAAGTCAAGGGTTTTAGCATCTAAAGAGTATGCTCTTTCATGACAGGAAGCCGACCTCGACCATTTTTCGGAGCCTCATGCCGCCATGGACGGTATCCTCTGGAAATGCCGAGGGTCGTCCTTGATCCGAAACGGGCCCACTCCTGGGCCAGCCTTCCTCCTTTTCCGTGTTCTGATTCTTGGTATTCTTCTTCCTCCTCCCTTGTCTATAATCTCTTCTTCTGCTATGCCGTGAGAAATCGTGTGTGAGCGTCACCCTGCCCTTCTGGGTGCACGTCAAGCAGGGGTCTCAACGTCCCTCTTCAGTTGCTGCCTGCGGTTATACAGGTCCCGGCTCAAGACGTTCTTGAAGCCGCGGCTCTTGAGTTCGGACATGATCCTGCTGACCTGCCAGCCCTGCTTCAACCAGCCATCAACCTCGAGGCTGATCTGGGGCGGCAGCTTGCGGCTGCGGGGGTCCTCGCTGGGATCCGAGGGCGGGTGGTTGTGGGACGTGGTGCCCGGGGTGATATGGTGGTGAACGACCCACATGTTACTGTCCCGGAAGGTCTCGACACATTCGAACTTGAAGGGGCAGTTACACTTCTTGGAGGTGCGCTCGGGCATGCCGGGCGTCTTGTTTGTATCGCTGTAGCGGGCCTCGCCGGCGCGAAAGCAGATCCAGCGTATCTTGCGTTTGCCCTTGCCCATATCGCGCGTCCCGCTCATGCGCATGGAGTAGCCGCGGGGGATGGTGAACTGATCAAGCTCGAGCTGCATGGTGCCGCGGCTGGATATCGGGTAGCCCTCAGGTGGGATCTCCATGGGTATCACATGCTGCAGAGCCTGCACTACAACGGAATTCGTAGGAGCTGGCGGAGCGGGGGCAGGGGAGGCGAGCTGCGTTTGGGGCTGCGAAGTCTGCGACGACGGCGTCTGCTGCCCTTGTTGCTGTTGTTGCTGCTGTCCCTGCTGCTGCTGCCCCTGTTGTTGTTGCTGCTGCTGCCCCTGCTGTGGCTGCTGCTGCTGCTGCTGCTGCTGCCCGGGAGTAGGAGGGCCTATGGCGGCAGTATTGGTAGCGCTGGCCAGGGCCATGACGGGATCGCTCTCGACGCCATTCTGGTTTTGGCTGTGACCATGAGTCTGGGTTTGGTTCTGGGAAGAAGGAGCAGCAGATGTTGGTGGCGGTGTTGGGTTGACTTGGAACTGTGGCTGTTGTTGCTGCGGCTGGGAGGGGTTTGGGGTGTTTTGTTGTGGTTGCTGTTGCTGCGGCTGTTGTTGTTGTTGTTGTTGCCGTTGGGCGTGCAGGGGGCTCTGGCGGGGTGGTGGGGGGGGCGACGTTGAGGCGACCCTCTGCTCGAAGGACGGCTTCGACGGAGCCGAGTCGCTGGTCAAGATCGCCGAGGCGCTGCTCGAGGATCTGGTTAACGCGCTGGTCGATGACGGCGGCGAGCGTGTTTGTGAGGGCGGCCAGGAGGTCGGTAGGGTTGGGGACAAAGAATGGCTGGCCGTTTGGGTTCGCCATGTCTTCTTATCTCCTCATCCCGTCCTATCCGCTGACTGCAGGTGGCGCGCAGCTGGGACGGGGGGATCGTCACTGATCAAGATCCAGGTCCAGGTCCCAAGTCGCAATCGGTTGTATTGACGGGGCTCGCTGGGGCTGCTTGAAGAGAAACGGCGGGTTGTCGTGGAAAGAAATAAAGGGCGGGAGGGCGGCCCAGCATGAAAGGTGACAGCGGGCAGTTGCTAGGGGGGGGGCGGCGGCGCGAGGTGCGCGACTTCCAAAATCCTGGATTCATACAACCAGCCGCCCTTTGGGGCCCACTTGGCCCGTGCTTTCAGCCAACCCCCCCCCCAACCAACAACCCCAGGCTCTGTAACTCGGCGCCTTACAAGCTAGCAGCAGTACATCAAACCACAACTCGGTAGCATGTGCTATCACATAGTACGTACTACGTGCTTTAGCACTAAGTGTGCCAGGTCTGCCTAGCAGCAGGCAGTACGCAGTGGAGCTCTCGCACCCAGTGTCAGACCCCAAGCTCAGTGGACCATCCCCCCCCTTTGGGCATTGCGAGGCACTGTGCTCACTTGGGTCAGTACTTGCTTGCATGGTACACCACCACAGTGATATTGCTTGCCTCCCTTGCCGATCACCCTCCTTCTTGTCCCAATCTGCAGCAGCACTAATGCCAGACTCTGGGCATGGGCAGAATATACAATAATACTGAATTCAGCGGCATTTCGACATCAACAACTTCCAGATAGCCTGCTATAGCTCATCAGTTTTGATGACCCTCGAGTGCTCCAATTGCCACACAAGCCCCGGCTACAACAGGACATCACTGCTGCGAGAGAGGTTGACGGGCTTTGGGTAATTACTTGGTCTATGTTTCGGTGGAGTGACTGAAGATATGTCACTATGAAGCTATCCCACCGTCCTAGTTCAGCTCATGAGCTGACTTGATGGCCTTGGACTTGCCAGTATCCAGAATCACAGCTGGATCTTCTGGGTCTCCGTCACGAGAGACCTCGTTGCCCCGCTTAGTCGTGATAGTTGCCCTGTTCAAACGTCAGCATTTCTCTCGTCCGTTATATATATCATTGTTTCCTCTCCTTCCTCTTGTGATGGAAGAATGGCAGGATATTGTGAGAATCGTGGACGTACTTATCTTCCTTCACATCGAGGACCTTGCCCTGAGGGTTGCCGGAACCCCAGTTCCAGCTCACTGTCTCTCCCTTCTTAGGGCCATTCTCTGCGGACTTGCCTCCAGAGCTGCCGCCATTGGACTTCTCCTTCTCACCATTTTCTTCCTTCTCGGCTGTCCCGTTCTCCTTGTCATCACCCCCCTTCTCCTCGTCGTCTTCATCTTCGCTTGCGTTCTTCTCAGACGACCTCGTCTTGTGCCCCGTCTCCCTCTTCTTGTTGGAGCCGTCCTGGCCGTCAGACTTCTTCCTCTTGTCGCCGGCCTTCTTGCCCTCCTCTTCCTCTTCGGCACCATCATCTTTCTCATCCTCTTTTCCTTCTTCTTCCTCCTTCTTATCCTTCTTGGAATCAGACTTGCTACCGCCATTAGCGGACCCCGAGCTCTTGCCCTGAGCTTTGAAGAAGTCATGGCCTAATAGGAAAAAAAAAATGTGAGAAATCTTGCTGGAGAATATTGAAATGCTTCTTCTCCCCAGAGGAAAGCGAGTCGACGTACCCCAGTTCTTCAGCGAGATGTAAGACTTGGTCTTCTTGACATCCTCAGCATCCTTGTCCTTGTTGCCGGAGGACTCCTGCGCCAGGTGGCGCTTGCAGTAGGACGCAACCTTGCGCATGTGCTGGATCTGCTCGTCCGTGTACTTTTCTGGGTCCTTGTCGGGGTTGGCCTTGAGGATCTCCACGATCTTGTGCCCAGAGTCCTGGCCCACAGACTCGCCCCCCTTGGCCGCCGTCCTTGGACTGCCCAGCGCTGCTGGAGTCTTCTGACTTGAGCCATTTCTCGAGTTCCGAGGCCGTCATGTTGACGTACTCGTTGAACTCCGAGATGACATCCTGGTCTTCCTTCACCATCTTGACGGTCGTATCACCCAGAGACCGCGGTCAATCTTTCGAGGAGGAGGGGGGATGCCGGAAAGGGACAAGAACAACGGTGTAGGATTTTATTGTTCTCGTGGTACGACAGCTCGGAAGATCGGGAACCTGGGACAGCACACACATGCGATTACCTCGACGTGGGGGACGAGGCGCCAGAAACGATCCGCGACGGGCAGCAGTATTTGAAGTGTTCGCGTGTCGTGTGCCATCCTCCACAAGAGCTACGTTTTCAGCTGTGCGTCTACCCCTTTCCCTCACCCCGTGGCTGGGCGCGGTCTAGGGCGTGTGTCGTCATGAATAGGTACGCCGGAGTCGTGTCGTCATTCCACTCCGCGTTTTTTTTTTTTGCTTTTCTGGTTCCGTCCCTTGCATGGGGCACCTCTTCTCGCTGATGATCAGTTAGTCTGTTTCCATCTTTTCACGGAGGCCTTCTTCTTCTCTGGCCGCCGGGCATTTCTTATTCGGCACGATGCGGCTTGGGGGGGTCTAGTTCGTGCTATTACTCTGTGATCCAATGCGCTTGTTGAGGCTGATCATCACCATCATCATCAGCCAGCTCTGCACCGCCTAGACGGCGCTAGTCAGAGAGGGCTGAGCTAGTGCGTACGATGTCAACTGGCAGATCAGTCACTTACTCACTTATGACAACTGTCTTGCAGGTAAAAAATAGAGAGAGCCAATAATTACAGCATGATAAAATATGGTCCATGTCAAGAGGGAGACAGGCATATAAAACAATCGTCTTGTGTCTGGAAGCCGGGCAATTTAAGGATGGAGGCAATACTGATGTTCACTGTGCAATGACCCTTCCGATGTGCTTTTAACTGAAGACTCATAAATGGGCCTCATAAAACCCATCAAAACGATTCCAGGACTTTCAGTACGTCAACACCTATACAAATTCATGTTCCACAGCCTATCGAGGGGTCTTTTGCTCGCTAGATGAAAAGAGCCTGCTGAATGGCATCCCCTCCCGAATTTGAGGAACTGCGTATAAGCCAAGCCCCTGGCCTTCTGTACCATAGTAGCAGCACTGTACTTACACACATACTTACTGTAGTTTACCTCATTCGTCACTAGTGTGCATTTGGGAACCTGCGCTGCAAACTCGGGCCATCCAGGACACTGGTCATCGTGTATCATCTGTGCCCCAAGTGTACTGCAACGGCAGTGTTGTGTGACGACGTTATTATTATCACCTGGCAGGTAACCTGACTTTGAATTTGCCATAGCCACATGCTTCAAAAACCCAACTGCAGGTGATGAACGTTGATGGCCGACGGTAGGGGCTTCGTGTCATTAAACAGGCGGAAGAGAGTTTTGGAAGAGATCTCTATGAAATTTCTGAAAGAGGCTATCTTGATCATGAGGAAATATGTGTCATAATGCCCACTGTCTGAACTCCAGAACGCCTCAAGTAATTAATATTGACTCCGTCCCCGTCCCAGATACTCGGAAAATGATAATGCGTCTTGTCGGGGCTATAAGTACATCGTGGGTGGTATGAATGGTTGCATTCCTGCAGCGCCATAGATTCTAGAATTAAAAAAAAAAAAAAAAAAGGGTCAGCGCCAGTCACGATACGTCAACATCCGGAAAAGGGGGCTGGGCCTTGTGTGACTGTGTTTTCCGACTTACTTGCTGAGTCCATCTTCAAAGGTGACTTGGTGGGAAAATGGACTTCGATCATCACTCCACTCATGTCTCTTGAGGGCGATCATCCACGTCCAGCTGCTCTCCCAGATGCCCTCGAAACGGCTCGCCCTCAGCATGATGTCCATGTCCACGAGCGCCATCTGGTCCCACGTGAAGCCATCCATGATCATCATGTCCTCCTCCTCGAGGAGGTCCCACTTCTGCAGGACCTGGACGTCAGCCTCGTGGGTCTCGTTGACCCGGACCCTCAGGTCCTTGAGGTCGGCCTTGAGCCTGTCGACGTCGCTGGCGGTGCCGGTGGCCACGTAGAGGACGCTCAGGTTGTGCGTCTCGAGCTGCTCCCGCGCGTGCTGCATCTGGGTCTCGTACGTGTCCCAGCCCTCGACCTTGGCGTCCGCCTCGTTGCGGATATGGGCTCCGAGGAAGCAGTTCTTGGACGGGGCGTGCGGGCTCTGCCTGCAGCCGATCTTCTTGTACAGCCTGTAGAGGGCGCGAGCCGAGAGCTCCCTGATGTCCCGTCTGATGCGGGCAGCGTGGCCCCAGTCGTTCTTGAAATCTTCGCCGTCGTAGGCGTTGGGCCAGGAGAACTGTACCCACTCGTCAAAGCTGATGCGGATGGGGTGCTGCGCAGACAAGAGATGGCCGTTCTTCTTGGTGATGGTCCCGTCGACCCACTTGTCGAACGCTGGTCTCCAGCCCTTGGGGTCCATGACCACATGCTCGCCCATGGATGTCTGCACCAGCGAGTTGGGCCTCAGCTTGTGAGCCTCCTGCTTGGGCGGTATGTCGAGCGCCGGGTCGGTGTCGTTGACGATGCGCAGCTGTGGGCAGTCCTGCGCCAGCGTATCGTAGAAATGCTCGCTGTCGAAGACGTAGTCCAGTGGCAGGTCCACATCCCACCCGAAACTCTGCTCCATCTTCTCAAAGGCCTGCCTCGGATGTATCACCGGGGTGATCAGCATAGCTAATGGATGGAATTTTGTCGTGTCAGCTCACGAAATTCACGGTCCTCCCCTTGTTCCCCCCTCGGGGCTAGGTGGGGATCTCTTGTTGTCTTCTCTCGTCTTTAGTCTGGGTTTTCCGTACCTCCCGCCTCAATGACATATCTTGTGCAACCGAGCAGCCTCATCTTCAGATTGCCTATGCCGCCTGCAATCTCGTCGCAGGAGATGGCGATGCCATCCTGCCATTTTGTCTTGCGGCACAGGTCGCGCACCGCCGTGCCGTTGTACTCCTTGACGTATATGTCGTCCTGGACGGCTTTCTTGACGAACTGCCTCTTGGTCATCCAGCCATCGGCGTTGCCTCCGGTCAGATGTGCGAAATCGCGGATGGTGTCCAGTTCAGGCCCTCGCAAGCGTATGGCCCACACGATGCAGACGGTTAGGGCGATGGCGATGATGACCCGCTTAGAGAGGAAGCCGAGTCCGAAGACAGGGCGATACATGGCGGCGTCTCTTGAGCTTCTTGTTAGAATTTTTCTTCTTCTTTTCTAGCTCATAAAAAGGGATGACGGAGGAAAAGAGAAGGAGAGGAGAAAAAAAAGAGAAACACCACCATCACGAGCTGGACCGAGCGGGTGTCAAACACTTTTTGAACACAGAACACTTAGTCGATTGGGTGATCGACGCCAGGGGGGTTGTAAAGAAGGAGACCCACCCCACGGCAGTGCGAGGGAAGGGATGGGACGGCATCCTGGGGGAGGGGAACCTGACGCGTAAGTACCCCTGGATCCCTTCGAGCGTCCATTCCAAGGTTGGAAACAGACTTTTTTGGTATGTGCGCGCTCGGGGTAGGACTAGGGGTGGCATGTCTGAAGCTGGTCTAGCATGGTCTGGGTAATTTTGATACTCGAGCTTGTTGTAGCTGGGCAGAGAGATTAGGCGTTAGGCGGTAGAGGCTCTTTCTGTTATCTGCTGCTTGAGTAAGAACTTAACGACCCTATAGAGTTGGTCGCATGGCCACATAGTAATTCAGTCCTCACCAGGACCGGCCCGCCAGTATTTTGTATCAATGAGGGAGAACTTTTTTTTTTTTATCATACCGGTATCAACCGATCTGTTTCATCCTGTTGCAGCTGCTTTCTCTTCTTCTTCTTCTTCTTCTTCCTCTCCTTCACCTCCTCAAGTTGGTCAAAGCTGCCAATAGTATATCATATGGGTCTGCCACTGTAGCTGGTCTAGATTCTAGGGGGTCCAAGAGCGCCGCCGCCGCCGCCACAAGACTGACCTTCAGAGGGCTGGACCGCTGTGGAACTTGTCAAGCCTTGGGCAGCGTATCGATCGGGACCCCTCCCCCCGGCCCCCCTTGCCATTTGGCGATCGACATGACTCGTCCCATATCTAGCCTCCTGCCTCAGTGCCTCCTTCCTTTTCTCCTTCCGCTCTCCTACTGCAGGTACACCCAGTTACAAAGGTTGTGGTCTGGATAGGGCAAGGGCGAGGGGGAAGAGAAACGTGAGAGGGAGAGGTACCACTGGAAGACAGCAACATAGCACACCACAATAGCCCCTCTATTTTGCCCCGGGGCTAGGAGGGACACCTTCTGTTGAGAAAAGACTTCCTTCCCTTCCTCCCAGCTAAACTTTCAAATGGCGACTACGCCATAAACAATTACACACATTTCATATCATGTTTGATCTCTCATGCTTATTTTCCCCTGAGTGTGTGATGCCTGATTTGGTGGTGCATTGCTATCCCTCGTACTTGATAGCATGGTCGTTCTCGCCTCTGTTTGCAATCTGTAATATCAACAACACCATTGACCACCACATCCAAATTCCATATGACACTGACCCCATCTGCATCATCAACCAACACCTATTATCACAGCACCCCAAGTCCTGAACCCTGTTCCCATCGATATTATCATCAACACTGCCATGACGGCACCAGGTCATCTCCCACTCGCGGGGCCATTGCGATCACACCCGGATCTCCCTCCTCCGCACCCTCTGCCCTGCCTGACAAGCTGACCATGTAACACGGACGCTGGGCTGCCTACTGCAGAAAACCAAAGCCAGGTGATCTCTCAAGTCGTAAGCCATCGTCACGAGGCGCGCCTCCCCAGTTCCCACCACAGACAAGGCACCAGACCCCTCAGTGAACGACCACGTCCCTCATCCCTCACGGTAAGAGGAGACCAGCCTACCGCCCCCGCCCCTGCCAGGTGGGTTTATCAGTGGTCCTTTACCAAAGAAAAGGGCCCGCAGTCCGGCCACAGGTCTCTGGAAGTCGCCGTCCTGTAGTGGAAATGTGAAGAGTCTCTTGTCCGCGTCGCGATCACACATATCTGTTTGTCCTATCTCCAGGGGCTCGAGTGGCGGGTGCCCAGGCTGATTCCCTTGTTGTAATGCCACAAACTGAGATCTGTAAATGTGTAGTTAGCCGTTGCAAAGGGGGTCAGTATGAGAAGAGGGGGGGTGGGAGAGGCAGGAGAGGAATAAGGACGGATGGAGGACGGATGGGATCTCGGTCACGACTGGGGGCCTAGGAGGGGTGACTCACCTGGTTTGCTCCAGAAGGAGTAATGAACAAAGAAGAAAAAAAGGGAACCAGCTTGTTTCACCCCAGAGAGATAGGACCGAAACGCGTGTGATCGCGGTGTGGACAAACGACTCGACACATTTCCATCAGTGGAGGCAAAGAGAGAGACCTTCAGTGGCCTAATTGGACGGGGCGCCTTTTCCTGGCGGACCAATGACCCCACCCGTTTGCAGTGGACGAGTATAGTAGGCCTACCCCCCTCTCCACCAGAGTGGTCAAGGGAACGTGAATCGTTTGCTGGGAGACCTGGAACCTGAAAGGATGAGAGATGGGTTAGCTTGCCACGGGCTCTGGATTTACCACATGAGATCAAACCCTTCTTGATTCCCTGGTGGTAGTCAGTCAGCGTGCTGGTCAATCGTCATCCGTCAGGCGGTGCTCGTGGCCGTCTCGTTCGGTCCGTTCGCGTCCGCAGTGGCCCCTCGGTGGTCCATGTCCTGTGCCGCCGTAGTCTTGGCGTACATAAATCCTCCTGCACTCATCATCATCATAGCCTTGAGCATCCATCCTCACACTCATCCTGTCAGCATCCTCTTTTTTTTTTTTTTTTTTTTTTTGAATCATCCGCCCCATCAAGTTGATTGACCGTTGCCTCTTCTCGCGACAGGTCTGAGCGCCTGGTCATACTTGAAAATTTGATCGCTCGGAAACCTTGTTTGCCTAGATGTAAGAATGTTTCCGTCAGTGACTAGCTCTTATGAAGAGTTCCCGCATCAGGTACGTACATGATGTTGTCAGCCCAAAAGTTTTGGGTCTTGGCTATGGTGAAGAGGGCTTTGACTTGTCCATCGGGGTTCGTGAGTATGTTTTTTTTTTTTTTTTTTTTTTTGTTGTGATAGGAGGGGAAGGGGAGGGGTGCCGGCCAAGACCTCTCTCTTAGCCCTTCTTTGGCTGCCTCGGTTGGCGACCACGTTTTACAACGCGTCCACCACTCGAGGCGCCGGGCCTGGAGGGTCTCGAACCGGACCCCTCTTGCCTCCGTCGTCTGGCCCCAGCCCGAGAGGAGGACTCTGCCGTCTCGTTGTCGGCATCGTAGTCGGGATCCTGCTGGTTGAGGTCGGCAGCAGTGGGCCTCCGCTGGGGCCGTCGCAACGGCGGGCCCCGCTGCCTCATCCGCTGCCTCACCAGGGTACGCCGCAACTCCTCCGCCATGGCTATGTTGACCTGCCCGGTCGAGCTACCGGGCAGGCTGCTGGCGGGGGCGGGAGGGTTGGCGGCAGGGTCCTCCTCTTCGTTCGAGTTGTAATCCGGGAGCTCTTCATCTTGGGCTGCCGGGCCCGCGTCCGCGTCGGCCACTGCCGGGGCCACCGAAGCCGGCGCGTCCAAGTCGAGGACCACCTCCAGACCGGCGACCAGGTCGTCGATATCTGGATCGAGGTCGACCAGGTATGGTCGCACCTCTGGGTCTGGCTCGACTTGGGCGCCTTGTCGTGCGGCTTCGGCGCGTGGTCGGACCTCTGCATCTGGTTCGGCCGCAGAGTCTGGCTCGGCCTCGGTGTCTGGCTCGATCTCCGTATACGGGTCGAACTCTGCCTCTGGGTAGGATTCCTCCGGCTCCGGGTTGACTTCTGGATCTGTATCGACCTCCGTGTCTAGGTCGTCGTCTTCCAGATCCGAGTCGTCGTCCTCAGGGACAGCGTCTTCCGAGCCCAAGTTGTTCGCTGGCACCATAGCACCGGCAGCGACAGCGCTCTGGGCTGAAGCTCCCGCGATGAGCGTGTCTATCTCATCATCGGCTAGGTTCGCAGCAGATTGGCTTGCAACATTGGACTCGGGAGTTGCTTGACCCGCCTGCCCCTGAGAACCCGGAGCGTCGGCGACTGGGGCGTCCAAGGCCGTTGTGCTGCCCTCGCCCTCGGCCTCTGCAGGAGTGCTTGGATCTCGGAGAACTCGCTTGACTCCTTGACGCCTCAAAGACTCTCTCTCAGAATCTGACGTGTCGTCCTGGTTTCGCGCGTGGAGCATAGATCGCTTGCTTCCAGGCGGCGTGGAGACGGAAGTCCGACCTGCAGAGGGACCAGCTGCGGCGTTGGCCTGATGCCGTCGCCTGGCCTCTTGGCGCCGCAGAGACTCTCTCCACTCATCTTGACTGCGCCGGGTCTGTGAGGCTTGGGTGAAGTATCGGGCGGAGGAAGAAAGACCTGGATCGCTTGTCTCTGGCTCAGCAGCTGCATTGATAATCGGCGACTGAGCGTCTCGTGTGTCATGAGAAGCCAGAGGGAATCCGTTCGGAGTGTACGACGAAGATGCAGGCGGCAGCGGGGTCGAGGTCACATTAGAGGCGCTGGATGTCGATGCGTTAGTTACAAGGCCACTAATGGCAGACACAGAAAGGAAAAGCTTACTTTACCTCTGAATGCGAAAGGGCATTGGCATTAGTCCAGGCACCTGGTGCGCCTGTCTGATCTTGGCTACCAGGAACAGGCTGAGACGGCAGAGAAAATGCAGTGACCTGCTGCGCAGGTGGGACATTGTCAAAGACAGAAGCTCTGGGCCCGTTTGTCTGTTGCGCAGCTGGCTGCTGTCCAGCTGTCTGGCTCTGGTTGCTGACGACGGGGCGCGAAGGCAGGGCCGAGATCTGGAACTGTGATCCAGGAGCAGAGAAACCAGAAGAGCTGGGCGCACCTGTCTGGTTTTGGCTAGCAGGAACCGGCCGAGACGGCAGAGCAAAGACACTGACCTGCTGTGCAGGTTGGACATTGTCAAAGACAGAAGCTCTGGGCCCGTTTGTCTGTCGTGCAGCTGGCTGCTGTACATCTGACTGGCCGCCCTGGCTGCCGAGGACGGGGCGAGAGGGAAACGCAGAGATGTTGGATTGCGATCCGGGAGCAGTGGCAAAGACTGAAGATCCAGGGGCCGTCGTGGGCTGCACATTCATTCGCGGCGGACCCGTCTGACCTTGATTACCTAGGGCAGGCTGCGGAGGGAAAGCAGAGTTTGTCGCCCATGGAGAATCCATGGGAGCCGTGGGCTGACTGAGGCGGCCAAACATCCCCATATCTCTCTGAGTTCGAGCTGTCTGTTCTTGATCGTCCATCGTAGGTCGCGAAGGAGGAGCAAAAGTTGTCCAGGGAGAGGCCCTGGGCTGACTGGGGCGACCAAATGCACCGGTACCCGTCTGAGCCGGAGCTGTCTGACCTTGGTTATCTGGGACAGGCCGCGCAGGGAAAGAAGAGTTCGTCGTCCATGGAGAAGTCGTGGGCTGACTGGGTCGGCCAAAGATACTCATGCCTCTCTGAGTGGGAGCTGTCTGTTCTTGGTTGTTCAGCATATGGCCTGAGGGAGGAGCGAAGGTTCTCCATGGAGAAGCTGTGGGCGGACTGGGCCTGCCAAAATTGCCAGCGCCTGTCTGGTCCGAAGCTGTCTGGCCTTGGCCATATGGGACAGGCTGCGAGGGGAAAGCAGAGTTTGTTGCCCATGGAGATGCTGTGGAAGCCGTGGGCTGACTAGGGCGGCCAAATATACTCATGCCTCTCTGAGTTGGAGATGTCTGTTCTTGGCTGTTGAGCATATGGCCTGAGGGAGGAGCGAAGGTTCCCCATGGGGACGCCATCGTGGGCGGGCTTGGGCGGCCAAATGCATTCGTCTGGCCTGGATATGTCTGACCTCGGCTATCCAACACAGACCGCGAAGGAGTAGCAGGGCTCCCCCAAGGAGAAACCCCAGGAGGACTTGGACCGCCGAATGGGACTGGCTGACGCGGAGTCGTCTGGTTTGCACTACCAAGGACAGCAGGGCTTGCCCACGGCGAAGCCCTGGGCGGGCTCGGGCATCCGAACGGGCTCGATTGTTGCGCGTTCATCTGATGCGGTGCCAACAGACCTTGGCTACCCGGGACGGCTCGAGAGGGAAGAGCAGCTACCGTAAACTGTGCGGGCCTGGGGCTAGGGGTGGCGACGGATGTCAAAGGACCAGGCTCAGCAGGACGCTCTTGGGTTCTCAATGCCGGCGGGAGGCTGAAGTCGTCAACCTCCATCTCCTGAGAATAACGACTGGGTGACGCCTGGCTCGGCGTGCCCACCTGCTCGAATCCGGATGGGGAGACGTTGAGGTTTGAGTCTTCGTCGTCCCACTGCATTTCCGGGTCCACATCCATGTCCTCGGAATATTGAGGCTCCTGAGTCTGATCGTTCTCTGAGACATAATCAAGCTCTGCATCTTCCATGTCCTCATCCTCATCCCACTCGTCAACGTCGAGAATCTCGTTGGGATCCGGAACCGTCATGGAATCCCGAGCACAGGGGTCATCTGCGCCAGCCGTACTGGGCATGATGTTCGGACCTGTCGTCGCTGCAGGGTCCTGTGCATTTGCGTCGACGGCATGGTTGATTGGTACCTGACTGGTGGCCGCCATGCTTGGACCAGCGATATCTGCATGAGTAGCAAATGGGTTATCGATCGGCTGAGAAGTCGAAGCCATACTGGGCGTTTCGATTGCGGACACGGCTAGGATCTGGTGCTGCTCCTGGTCGCTAGGATGATGCTCCGCAGAGGCATCGTACACGACATGAGTATGCCCGGTCGCTGAATCCTCAACTTGACCCTGCTGCAGGAGTTGCTGGTGGTCGTTGGAATCCTGTTCCACGGGAACTTCAGACAGGTACTGAGTGGGACTGGTCACTGAAGTCTCGAGTTGAACCTCGTGCTGCTGCTGCTGCTGCTGCTGCTGCTCGTTGGAATCATACTCCTCGAAATATCCGGTCAGGTATTGACTGGGACTGGTCACTAAAGTCTCAACTTGAACCTCCTCGTGCTGTTGCTGCTCCTGCTCGTTGGGATCATACTGCTCGAGAACACCGGTCATGTATTGAGAGGGACTGGCCACTGAAGTCTCAACTTGAACCTCCTCATGCTGCTGCTGCTCGTTGGAATCATGCTGCTCGAGAACTCCGGTCATGAATTGAGTGGGACTGGCCACCAAAGGCTCGAGTTGAACCTCCTCGTGCTGCTGCTGCTGCTGCTCGTTGGAATCGTATTCCACGGGGACTTCAGGCAGGTATTGAGTGGGGCTGGCCGATGAAGTCTCGAGTGGAGCCTCCTCGGGTTGCTGCTGCTGGTCATCGTTGGAATCGTACTCGAGCAATGCGTTGAGGTCTTGAAGGAGATCGGCCGCCAGAGCTTCAAGTTGAATCTGCTCGTGCAGCAGCTGCTGGTCCATGTAAGGGTATGCCTCAGGAGTCTCGGGCGGGTCCTGGGAAGGACTAGTCACTACAGTCTCGACTGAGTGCTGCTGCTGCTGCTGCTGCTGCTGGATGTCGTTGGGTTGGGGCTCCGTAGGGACTTCGGACTCAGACTGGGGGACTGTGACCGCAAGGGTGTCGTCGACTGCGTTGCCGATCTGGGTAGGAGAGACACCGACCTGGTCCATCGGACCAGCATCGGCTGAAGCTTGGGCAGTGACTGGAGTGGAGGGAGAGGAGGCGGCCTCACATTGGTTGGCAACCCGCTAAGTTGCAGCAACCTGTGCGACAGCGCCACCTTGTCCATCATTGTCATCTCCTCCGTCGTCCTTGGGGTCATCGTCGTCATGGTTGTTGTTATCGTTGTTATCAAGGTCACCGAAGTGAACCTTCTTGGAACCGGGACGACTGCTCTTGTCCTTGCTCGATCCGCTGCTGTCGTTGCCATCGCCGCCTGAGGGTCCCGGTGGTCCCGAGGGTCCGTCCGAATCGTCCGAGCCCGATCCGTCACTGTGGTCAAGGGGACGCTTGCATCGAACACATAGCGTCTCGGCCTCGAGACGGGCCTTCTCCTGTCGGAGCTCAGCGTTGTCCTTTTGCAGGCGGTCGATCTCGCTCTGAAGGCTTGCACACTTGGACTTGTACTTGGAAACCTGGTCAGAGCCCTCTTCAGCAGCCTCAACAGCGTCCTCTAGGTCTGCGATCGTCTTCTTGGCCGCACGGAGCTGGCTACGGAGAGAGCTGGCCTCAGCCGTCCCGTCTCCAAACATGTTATCGACCGACTCAAGCCTCTTCCGGAGGCGGTCGGTCGCCGTACCCGTGTGGCTTTGGAGGTCTTTGCGGGTGATCTCGTGCTGTTGAACGGCCTCATGATATTTCGAGTCGAGACGGGCACACTCAATTGCATGACTGACCAGCTGTTTCTTCTGGCTGCTCTGGGCCCTGAACACGTCATGGTCAAGAATGAAAACGACAAGCTGGCAGACGATGCAGAAGAAGGCCATGGGGACCCAGTACAACAACCAGGTCGCGGCAGTAACGCCGACGACCGAGGCGATGTGCTGGGACTGCCCATCAACCCAGTAGTACAGGGCCGAGTAGACAAACAGGGAAATCAGAGGAGACAGGGCCTGCAGCAAGGCCCAGGCGTCGGAGCCACGGGAAGGGTAAAAGATCGCCATCTTGACTTCGCCTGTCGGTGATTGACGAGATGGGGCGAGGCGAAGTCGAACGGCTGGCGAACTCTTGGTCGGGGCGTCGAGTGTCGTCAGGTGTGGCGGGCCTGACGAGTGAAGGAGATGGTTGCGAGAGGGGTTATTGCCTCTGCTAACCGCGAACCAACGGGGGTTATTGCCCGAAGGTTGGAGGAGGCGTCGCTCGAGGGGTTATTGCCTCAGCGAACGCGAACCAACGGGGGTTATTGCCCGAAGGTTGCTAAGGGGGGTGGCAAGAGGGGTTATTGCCTCTGCGCACGCGAAAACCAACGGGGGTTATTGCCCGAAGGTTTTGAAGAAGAAGGGGGGGGGGGGGGAGGGCAACTTGCTATGAGAGGGGCCGCGATGGGCTATGGCCTCTGTAACAAGGGGGGAAAGGGAGGGAACTGTCAACGAGAGGTTGGCAGGAGAGACGCGCTGGGCGCTGTGTGAATGCGGACGTGAGAAGGGAGGGTGTCGAGAAAAGCTTGCTGGTCGCGGTGTTTGTCTGGCGGCGGCTGTGAACTGGCGCGCCTCTTGTGACGTGACAAGCTGATGTCGAAGAGAAAAAGAAGAAGAAAGAAAACAACACGGCTGACGAGAAGTTGGTTGGGAACGTGGACGAAAGCTGGCAATTGATGCCTTGTCTGGTGCACGTTGGTGGTTGGGAGATCTCGTTGCGTGTTGTTGTGGAAGGAAGAAAGGAAAGGAGGAAAGGAAAGTTGGGACCTCAACCAGGTGGCAGGGTGAGGTTTTATAGACCAGCTGATCGAATGTGCGTTGTCGATAGCGTTGATAGGAGCTGATATGCCTTGAATGGGGAGAGAGGGGCGCCTCATTTACTGCCAACTGGCAGGCTGCTTCGTGGCCAGGTAAATTTCCCAGGCAGCAGCTACATCAGACGAAAAAAATTTCGAACGCGTTGTTGCTCGTGGTTCTGATTTCCCTCCTACAACAACTTGAATTCTGTCCTGCCCAGTGTAAAAGTTTAGGGACCCCTTCGTCCTGGTTGAGCAGGACGGCCACTTGACGAGGCCTCAACACTGCAGCAAGACACTTCTGCCCAAACGAGCCTGAGATGCCTGGATAAGATGGGACAGACTGATTCCATTCTTTCCTGTACCTAGAGCAGATTCTTCTGTCCTCTGTTCAGCAGCCTGCTTGAGCCCGTGCCCCCCCCCCCCCCGTCTGGTATGTTCGACACAACCCTCCATGTTGCCAAGCTGGACTCAGATCGCGAGGAACAGAGCGGTCCAAAGCAGACAATAGCTAATTTCAGCTCGAGAGCATTTGCATCTCGAATACCAGAGGTACCACAACCCTCCTCGATCGCCCTCGACCTCCCTCAGCCCCCCCAAGGTTTCCAGTCTCAGACCAAGAGTGCGCGTGCACCACCTCGACGCCTGGCCCTGACAGGCTGCTGGCAACAAATTTACACCTCTCTCCACGCTCGAAACCATCCAAATCAAGTCCTCAATAACATTGCAACTAGGAAAATCATAAAAAAGTCCTCGGTATAAGTATGTCCTCACGTCGGGACGTCAAGTGAGGTCGAGGACAAGGGTTATCACGTGCTCCGCTTACCTCATCCACCCCGTACTGCGTGTGTGATACCAATCCAACACGCGCGTGCCCGAAGTCGAGGACAAAAAAACACGTGTATCCAATGAAAGACAACAAAAGAATATCTCTTTCTCGAGATTGAAGTAACATACCCTATATCCTTGTGAAAGACCAGGCGGCGACTACAGGACTGAGCTTTGGCTTGGGGTAGGGGCAGCCCCCTCCCTGCCTTGTCCAACCCCCGCCGTTCCTCTTCGAAGGCAGCTCGAGATCGTGCAGACACAGGCAAGGCGTGATTGGGCTTTTCGAATACTTGATAGTTATCTATCTGGGGAGAAAAAAGGAATCTCATTATCCAGTCATTCTCCCAGTCAATGCTTCGTGCTAAATCAAACCTAGAACGGCCGCTGTCCCAATATGCTGCGCGCCCCGCCAACCCGCCCGAGTCCAAACAATCCAAAGAATGCCAATGCTTTTTCAGCCATGTCGCCCATGTTGACATGTATGTGGGTATGTAGCAAGAGTAGCAAGGGAAGCAAGAATCTTTGAAACTCCCTCCCAAACAGAACAAGAAAAAAAAGATTGGTCCGAACCTCCATCGTAGTATCGTCATGGTCCCTGAGAATCTGTGCTGCCACCCTTCCGTCGTGTTGTTTCGCCAGTCCTCGCCTCAAGGCAGTAATCTTGTTCATAGCCGTTCTTGCCAGTCACTGTCCAGTCTTTCTTCCCGATAGTACCCAGTGTTGTTCGTTATACTGTGTATCTGTCCCAACCTCGTATCATGAGTCTCGTCGCGTTAAGCTTCGCTCCGTCCTGCGTTGGCCGTGCCTCTTCCTCCCCTCCTGATAACGCCAGACATGTCGAGTGTGAAGTTTGCATTGGTGCCAGGTCTCGTAATCTCGAAGCTCCTGCTCGGGACCAGCCTCCCTCCAGGAGTGCGTGGGTTCGCAATGTTCACCGTGCCTGCACGACTAACAGTCCGAGCAGGTCCCCTCTCGTCGGCCGAGTCCGAGTCCGATTCGACCTCTGTGTCGTCCCCATCACCTTCTGATCCGCCGCCGCCGCCGCCGCCACCGCTATGCGCATCCTGCGATGAGCTGACATCTGCAGACACGTCCGCGCCCGTGGCAAAATAATTGCTTCCTGTCTGCTCGTCTTGATCCTGCTGGGTGGGGCACTCGTAGAGGAGGAGACGCTCAAAGTAGCCCGCCATGCCGTCGACGCTTGGCGTCCCGACCACAATGTCGTAGTTGGGAGGGGGTGTGGGCATCGGCGGCGGAGGGTTATCGGCATTGAAGGGCGGGGGGTCGAAAGATGGATATCGAATGAGGTGCATCGGCCTGGCGGAGGCGTCTTGATCGCGTACACGCTGGAGAGGGTTCGCTGATGTGGGCGGTGTCGAGTTCAAGGGTCCGCCAGGGCCGCCAGCAGACGTCATGGTAGGGGAGGAGGCGGAGGCGGAATTGCCGGTGATACCCTGCGATGCCGTGTGCAGGTGAGCTGCCCGAGGTGGTGCGGGGAGCGCGACGCTGTCAAGCTGAGTGGCGCTGGTGTTTTCTGGCGTGCCTCCGCCGTTGTTGCCTCCGCCGCTTGTGCTGAGAACCTGCGCGTCAGGACATCCACAGGACGTCTGCCGGCGAAAATCGCCCGAGGCCTCTGGGCTGTCGTACTGAGGCAGGGCAGTGTTGGCCTGCGTGGCGCGGCAATTGAGCACTGTGAAGGGCGAGTCGATACTGATCTCGAAATGACGCCTGCGCTTGCCAGCCGGGTCTTCGGGGTCCAGGCGCGAGATGCGCATCACAATCTTCATCCAGTGGTACACGTTGACGTTTTTCCAGCTGCAGTCTGGATGCATCCGCAGCGACTTGTCCTTGGCCATCATCTCGCACGTCGGCATCTGCACGTTCATCTCCATCTCCGTCGAGCCCCAGTATGTCTCCAGACCGAGGTCGAGGTCGCCGAGCAGGTTCTCTGTGGGCTCTGGCAGGGGCTGGGCTGCCGTCCCTGCGCGCTGGGCGTCCAAGGTTCTCCTGCGGGCGGCCGACTCGCGGGCCTGAGACCGCTGGTCTGGAGACAGCTCGCCGCCGCTGAGGATGCGCAGCTCGCTCGACGCGAACTGTTTGTCGATGGGCTTGCCGGCCGTCTTCTCGAGCAGGAGGATCTTCCTGCCCGGATCTCGCCTGGTCACCTTCCTATCGTTGGTCCAGTACTCGATGGACTCGGTCACAAAGACCTTCAGCTTGTGGACCTGCACCTTGGCGAGGGGCGTAAGCTTGAAGGCGATGGGGATCTTGGCGCCGATGGGGAAGGATTTCCCAGAGATCATGATGTCGTAGTGGAGCTGGTCCTCCCACTGGCGCGAGATGGAGATGGGCTCCGACGTCTCGAGCGACATCTGGTCCGGCACGCGCACGATTGACACCTCCTTGGTGCCGTGGAGGTTGGGCTTGAAGGCGCCCGCGCGCTCGACGGTCGTCTCGAGCTCCCACTTGACGGAGCCGTACTGGAGCTTGATGGTCTCGAGCTGGTGGTGGTCGATGGGGAGCTCGAAGGTGTACTCGTACATGCCGGGGTAGAAGACTTTGAAACCTTTGGCATGCACCTGGCTCGCTGCCGGCGAGTCGCTCTTGCCAAAACTCCTGGACTCGACAGAGCGGAGCGAAAGTTTCTTCAGCTCCTTGGCGCTCAGGTTCGACCGGGGGCGACTTCCCAGAGAGCTGCCCGAGTCTCCTGGGCTCAGGGACGGCCTGATGAGGTTCGAGCCGGGGCCGTTGTTGCCCCTCAGCGTATATGAGCACTGGTTGCCATACTCTGTCTCCCAGCCGTCGTGCATTGCGTGGAAGAACGTCAAGGCCTGGGTTCTCAGCGACTCCTCTTCGTACATGTCGACCTTGAGGGGTGGGATTCCTTCTGGCCACTCGGTGCGCGCCTTTCCCAACAGTTTGAGCGTCACGGACTTGATCTTTGTGTTTTTCGACACGTTGAGCTGCAGCTTGCCCCGCAGGAGCGCAGTCGAGTTGTGGCTCTCCTGTCTCGTGTGGCCATCGTGATCGAAACCCGTCAGAAAGACGTTGGGCTCGGCCAGGAGGATGGTACACGAGAGTCCGCTGCCCGAGGCAGTAGGCTTTGGCTGCTGGATCTCCTGTACTGAGGAGCTGACGACACTCTTGTTCGCCGACCTGACGGACATGAAGCTATTCCGCTGTGCATTGGCCGTGGCGAAGCCCGACCCGTGGGCCAGGTTTGGTCCGCGCAGCGAGATGTCCACCATTGCGGCGTCCAAGGAGTTCGGGACGGGAGCCGCTGGTGGCGATCTCGGTGATATCTGCGGCCTCGACAAGGACGAAGAACCTGAGGGGAAGGATTGCTGCTGCTGCTGCTGCTGCTGCTGCTGCTGCTGTTGCTGCTCGATTGTTGTTGGGTTAGGTGTAAGATCTGGCACGTAAGACGGAGCAGTGGTATATCGCCGATTCGAGAGTTGTGGTGCGGTAGTCGGCCTTCGGAGAGATGACACGGGCGATAACGCAAGATGCTCAGCCTCGAGGCTGCTTTCCTCTGCTCTTGATAACCTGCTTGTGACGCTCAGCCAGCTGACGGGGCGCACTCGTGCTCTCGGCTGCGCCCTTGTTGGTCCCGATGTCGCGACAGTGTCAGGTGCTGCCGGTGATCCTGCCGCTGCAGGTCTCTGCGGTTCGGCTTCGTTGGACGAAAAGGCAGCCTTGAACTTGTTAAGCAAGGTACCAACCCTCTTGTCACCGCCGGAGAAAGACGAAGCAAGGGACCTCCTCTTGTCTTGTTGTTGTTGTTGTTGTTGTTGGCGGGTCCTCCTATTATCCCTCCTCCTCTCCTGCTCACGCTGCTTTCTCTGCCTCTCTTCCTCCTTCTTCTTGTCCTCCTCTTCCCTCTTCCTCTGTTTTTCCTCCTCTTTTCTCCGCTGCCTGCGCAGGTCTCTGGATGTCGGCTTGGGTCTCAAGTCGTGGGGCACGTATCCGGAAGGGTAGGAAACGATGTGGATCGAGTGCGGACGGCGTTGGCGAGGGCCGATGTGCGGTGCTGGCAGACCTGGGCTCGTGGCTGCGATGCGGCGGGGGCGCCTGTCTGCGTTGGTGCTCCGAGGAGGAGTATAGTAGACCGTACCGCTCGCCGAGTAGTAGTAAGGATATTGTTCAGGCGGGCGGGCATCCGTGCCTGCGTTCATGATCACAATGACGTTAGGATCTCCAGCATCTCATACGTTTTAGGAATTGGAGCGCAGAGACGGCGTGTGTGGAAGAGAGAGGACAATTAATAAGGCAGGAGGACAGGCACAGTGAGGCAGAGAAGGAACGAGAGAAAGTGGGCAATGAGGAGCAGGTGATGACCGACTGGAGACGGGTGGATTGTCCAGGTATGAACGATGTGCTATCTCCATACCTCCCCGGATCGACATTATGACGACTCATGAGTTCGGATGTGAATGGACCACAGGTGCAGGGGGAAAATGGTGCGGTGAGTCAATGCGGTCAACCAAGGGCTGCTCGAAGCCCCGGACCTCGCACGCATCCAATCCAATCCAATCAAGGTGGTATGCTTTTATGGTACAACACAATTTCACATTGAGGGCACCACGGCCTATGCTTGTGTTTGCAATAAGAGGTGTGCACCCTGCTCTCCCACCGTTACTAGAACAGGGGACGGGTTTGAAGCCGAGAACTGTCTTCAAATGAGACTAGGGAGAGAGAGGGTGGAAGATAAAAGAGGGGAGTCGGCAGATGCGAAGTGTGCTGGGCAGGAATGCCTCAGGAAGAGAAGCCCGTCTGTGATGATGCACACCAGGATAGGAACGCACCAGGGCGCATAGGTCGATCTCAAGACCAGGGGAAAAGAAGAGAACATGGAGCAATCAAGGAGAAAGAAAAGAGAGAAGGGGGGGGGGGGAGGGCAGGAGTAGAGGAGAGGAACGGAAAAAAAGAAAAGATAGACTCACATATTTTCTTTCTGAAACTGAATCACAAAGCCATAACTTGGGTGGGCTGGCCGTGTGGTTTGTCGCACCTGCTCTGCCGTCTTGTCAGGAATCAGATGCAAGATGCAAGGTAGAGAAAGGCATGTCGCAGATGGTTGGACTGAGCACATGTACAATGTCGAGTGGTGGGGGGGTAATATGGTAACGGTGACCCACAATTGATGGGACACAGCAGGGCCGGCGGGAAGGAAGTGCTGCGTGATGCGAGGCAGCAGCAGGATTTCTTCTCCAGACCCGACAGGGGCAAACCGATCGAGTGCTACCTCCAGCCGGCTGACCTACAGCACGGTACTATAGTACAGAAGGAGATGGTGCCGATGAGGTACGCAGGTGCACGACAGCAGCAAGGCAGTTGGTGGCCCTGGTAACTGCGAGTCTCAGGCAGATGACAAGATGTCCAAGGTTTTTTGTTGTGGTTGGAGACGACAGGGAGCCGGGGGCGAGGAGGACGAGTGAGAGGACGGCCTGGACGGCCTGGACGGGTAGAGAAGGGAGAGAGAAAAGGGTGTGTTTCGTGGAACTTGGTGCCGGGTAGTATTGATCCAGGAAACGTCCAGGAGGGTGAGTACTACTCCGGGCGTTCCGTCTATTATGTATAAGAAGTACCATGGATGTACTCGTTGTTTTTTTTTTTTCTGGGAGAAAAAGTGACAATGGATATAGCCGTGACCCGGTTTTATTTGTCTAATTATTTTTTCTCCCTCCAGCAATACCGGAGAATGATGCTGATGCGCCGAGAACCTGTGTTCATCCCTGACTGTCCTATCTTGTTCGTGCTATGTGCGCGTCGACGAAGCATATAGACCATGCATGCCGTTTACGTATATATATATGTGTATGATGAAATGCATCAAAGGAAGAACAGAAAAGAGAAGGCAGCATAAACTGGGCAGTGGAGAGCAGTAGTGTCCGTCTATGCAGAGATGGACGACGTCAGGGACTGGTTGCGGGAACACCGGCAGCGACTGGCCAATACTGCTAGCAACGTCCAGTCCCCATCCTGACGAACCGCACGGCGCGCGCCCGCGCCAGTGTGTTAAACGCGATCACTCGTCCTTTGAGAAAGACTCGACGAGGTCAGGGTCGGGTCCCCGGTTTCCAGTCGGACAGTACCACAGTAGTACACGGACAAATATGGGGTTCGGATGCGCCTCGGTCTCCCCCCTTGCCACATGCAAAAGAGGTAGGCAAAAAAAGAAAAAAGGAAAAGAAGAAGGAGGGGGAAAAAAAAAAAAAAAGAAAAAAAAAACAGTCTCTGCAAGTGGGCAGTGACCATGAATGGCACATCACAACCAGACCGGCAACAACGGTACCAGTTTCGGGGCAAGTCTTGTGGGGGCGTGCCGCGGAGATCTTCACCCAGAAAGCACTATGATGCGTTCAGGGCTGCCAGGCCGCTCTCCTCCAAGAGCCGAAGAACCCGGAATGACCCCTGTTCCTGCTGCCCGTCCCTCCTTCTTTGGCATGGCCAGGCCCCTACTTTGGGAAGAGGTTGAAAAGTCCGATCAGGCTTATTGGGCTGCGATGCCGGGACGACTCCGAGATCAGACGGGTCGCAGTACATGCAGTATCTTTTTATTTTTTTCCCTCTCTTCTTCTTCTTTTCACAGGCCTGGGTCTGGTCGACAGGACTTGGTCTTTTTTTTCTTTTCCCTCCTAATGTCAGGGTTTTCACTTCCATCATCGGAGGATATTCCTCCAAGAAGTCTGGTGGCTCCGAGAAGATACAATGCTACGTGTGGCATGTAAATTACCAGAGCCGTCGTCCTTTTCCTCCCAAGGAGGGGGCGGGGTTTCTCCTTTTGGGGGGGGGGGTGGTGGTCTTCGAGCATTAGCCTTAGAAACCAGCTTACAGTCTCTTGTTGAGATTAGGAGAATATACTATTTTCTCTACTATGGTACGACATAGTATAGCACGTACCCAAATACTCTGGGGTAACAGTAATGCATTGTAAGACAGGCTGCCATGGAAACCTGATTTCCCCCCATACCCCTCTCTGCCGCGTCCCGTCCCTCAGTGTGCGCTGTGCTATTTCAGAAGGTGCCCAGCACTAACCCGCGAGCTCGACACCCTTTTTTGGCCATACGTCACGAGTGCCTTTTCTTGGCACATGCGTGCGGGAAGGGACGCATCTGCAGGCGATGGGGACTGATTTGGGCCAGACGGGTCTGACGGCCTGCTCTTAAAGTACAATGTGATTTCTGCACCCTGGTCTGCTTCATGCTGAGGCCCTGCTGCTCTCGATCGAGATGACCCGGACGTGTGATGGCTTGAGGGCTTGGGGCCTTGGTACGGCAGCAACTCGCGGGCCCACCCATCCATCCATCCAATATGGAATCGATCCTTGTCTTGTTTTTGTTCTTCCTCCCTTTTCCTTGTGAGACTTTGCATCAAGCTTGATTGCGAGCTGATGGTACCATCAGACCTTGTGCACGCCTGCCTCCTGCACGAGGGCTGATCGTCCTTTTCCGCCCCGCTTTCTCAGGAAAATTTCTACTGTGTTCGATGTTTAAACTTTTTTGCTTTTCTTTCTCCTGTGGGTCGGCACGTCTTGCAGTCAGGATCTTGGGATCACCTCGTCAGTTCAAGAAAGAAAGAAAAAAAGCCTGATAGAGGCGTCGCTTGAAAGGTACTGGATGCGCTTTGCTTGATACCCGAACATGAATCAGTAGCCCTCTGCAAGTTATCACGATCTATCGCTTGGCAGAGGGAAAAGCAAGGAAGCAAGATTGGCTCAGGATGTTTTCAGCCACACAGTAACTTGCTTCATGCAGTCATACTCTTCTTGCATGTACGGTCTGGACACTGTCGAGAGAGCTTTAATTACCCTCACAGACGAAGAGACGAACCCCCTTAGAGCGCTAAAGACAACGGAAGACAGATCAGCCGTTGAGCCTAGTATGTTGGTCCTGTGATGGTGCACGCTTGTGGGCGGGCACTTGTCGTCTTTTCTCGACATTCCCGTTTTCGTTTTTGTTCCCAATGCTCCATCAAAAGTCTCAGGCGGGGCCCAGAACTACTTACTCCTGCGAAGGATCACTGGTCTACACAGGCAAGACAGGCGACAGGCTGGGGCGCCCCGCGTTTTCATTGCCGGTTCGCCTGCAGTAGTGACAACACCAAGTCATTTAGTACCTAGGCACGGTTTCGAGTACGGATGGACATTTGAGTCCAGGCCCAGCCCTCACCGCCGCCTCTTTGCTAGTCTGCTTGCTCGCCCGTGGTTGTAGCTCCACGCGGCCGGGCCAAACAAGGTTCGGCGCCAGCCGCGCCACCGATGTCATAGTCAGGGCTGGAAAGAGAGGTTGTCTCCACGGGGAGTCCAGGTCGTCTCTCCCCTAAATAAATGGAGAAACACCAGTGGGCTGGCAAGGTCTGTTTCAACGCTCGCCTTCGCGGCCTCGCCTTTTACGGCCTCGCGCTCTTTGTCGCCATATTAATCACTGGCACGACTCGGGCCAAATGGATCAAGAAATCCCTCTCAAACGTTAGACCATGAAACGCTTTCGACGACCTACTAACACTCGACTGTGTGTGCTGATCCTTTAACGTACGCGCCTTCAACCGGGCCCACTCGTGACCCATATGTCAAAGAAGGAAGGGGAAAAAAGAAAGAAAGGCGTCAGTCGTCATGGAGGGTCCTTCACGACAATTTCTCTCCGATACCCACGCTGTGCATGATGGTAGTAGAACTACTGTACAAACCTTGCCTCAGCTGTCCCCTATAGCTGTCTTTGTATATGCGCGAGCGCACACACACACACATAGGCGACAATATCGCGCCTCGTCCGTCCTCTCGTCATGCACTTCTAAATGGGCGGCAGGCGGGCAGCCCAGCTCCACTAGCGATTGGACGGCACGGTGTCGCCTCGTCCTGCCGAGTGTTGATCGCTCAAACGAAAACGGTGGGTACCATTACCGCTGTCCAGGATACCCGTTCAAATGTGTTCTACATTGCATGATGATAGATTGCCCTGGCTACACTCATGTATGCACTTACCCACGTTCTCAGGGTCTCGTGGGTTTACCTGGAAACTCCTCAACTCGGCAATCAGGCACACGCGCGTGGTATGTATGATTCGAGAAGGGTGGGTCCCTGGCAAAAATAAAATTTCGTCCTTTTGGTCACTCTGTCCTTGAATCAGGTCATGATCACAGCGGCTACAGAGCAGGCTACTATGTGCGCCACTGTATGCTTGTGCAAAAAGTATAGATATGGAGAAACAGCTCGGGCGTCGTGGACCCCGGACCGCATATGCATACAGGGTACGCTGTTCAATATTCTATCACCTCATGCAAAACAAGGGCTAAATGTCGACTTGTTCTGACAGCCTTGTAAATTATGGCCCAATCGTCTCCCAAAGGTGCCCTGGACGAGTGATACTTAACCAGCCCCCCCACTAAATTACATGGTCCCGCCCCGGGCTTTTATGGCAGTAGTCAGCCTGCTGGCACCTTATTATATACCAATAGATTGGGCCGCCTGCTTGGTGCATTAATTCATGCAAAGGGAGCCCAATATCTATCGAACCCAGCAGCTAATGCGCCCATTGCCGGGGGGGGGGAGTTGGTTCGAGATTGCGAACGAGTCGCAGCATGACGAATTCCATCAGGAGGCTCTAAAACCTACGGATGTCAGTGTGCTTGATGGCTAGAGGTGGTCAGACCTGTTATAACACCAAGGGGGAAGCCGGACCACCTACAAGCCCGGTTGGGAATCTTCTTGCGAAAAGCACCGTCAAGATGGGGCCTTGCGTTTTGTCACCGCCTCCGAGCGGCTAGGATATGTAGTGCTGAGATGATACCTAAGTTAGCCTCTAAGCAGGAAGTGAACGTGGCGGGCCGACCGGAAGAGAGCCCCCCCCCCCCCCCGCCCCACCGTGGGAGGGGGGGGGAATGAAGTGATGAAAATAAGCATGTTGGGGACCCCATATTAGACGAGTCTATGGTCAATTATCATTATATTCGGTAAAACCTGTAGGTAACAGTATGAAACACCATGCAGTTATCATGTCTGTGCCTCATTCTACAGCCGTCATTCTTGCTTGCCCTTCCCCCCAGCAATATTGCCACCAGCGTCCCGAGCTCGGCTCCGCTGAGCCTCGGCCACTGTGGCTCTCGAGGTCCATGTGCCTAACCTCATTATACTTTCCAGAGACGAGTGGCTACTACTCTTGTGCTCGACACGGAAACTAAAGTCGACCGTGCCCACCAGCTCCTTGATCGTTCGCAGCAAGCCGTGAAGCTCTGACAGCACGAGGGTCGAGGCAACCTGGAGCACGGCGAACTCCGTATAGCCCTTCTGATCCATATTGCGTGCGTCCAACAGGTTCCATACCTCCGGCTCGTAGGTTCCATCTGGATCTTGACCGCTGATGTCTCCGCCGTTGTAGTTGTTGGACGTGCCACGGGTCCCAGAGCGTTGGATGCCAAGAGATGGAGCAGATGTCGGCGAAGATGGCGAAGCCGCAGCGTTGTGTGATCCTGTCTCGACGGGCTCGGTAGGGGTAAAGCTCAGGAGGTGGCGTGTCAACTCGTAGGGTTCGGGCAAGTCCATAAGCGGGGGCAGAGCTTGGCCGGACACCAGAGCGTTGGATAGCAGCGTGAGCATTGACAGCATCTGCACGTGCACTGGGCTTACGTCGTCGAGGACTTCGCCTAGGACACGCCTCCAGGCCTTGTCTGATTCTTCGACGGAGTCCTTCGGGGCGTTGGTTAAGATGTAGGACATCAGGGTGAAATAGTTCATCATTCTGGCAGGCAATTGAATGTTAGTGCGCTCTGAGACCTTGAAATCTGTGGGCAAACAAAAAAGAAAAATGAAGGTCGAGCAAGTCGGCATCGGTCTACAACTTACCGTGTACACCGGTGGATGACATCTTGGTATTGCTCGGCCGGAAACTTTCCTCCCAGGCTCGGCTCAAACTTCTGGAAATTTGTGTGCGCCTGAATAGATGGGAGGAGGAGTAGCAGCTTTCCGTACAACTTCCGTCGGACCTTGAAGAGGCTGTGAGCGGCTGAGCCTGGTATCTCTGTGGAACCAAGGTCTTCTGTCAGGGACGTCCTCATTGTGGTGTAGATCACGCTGGAGTAGTTGGCCAGCAGGTAGAGAGTTGCGCTCAAATCCTTGCGGAGCCATGTTCTGTCCGTCAAAGGTCGGGGGAAAACTGTCCAGAAGAAGGCTACCAAAGCCCCTCCTGCAACAGTTGCGAGGCGATAGGGCGCGAGCTCGTATAACCTGAGGTCAAGGTAGTGGGTCAGTCCACCTGTTCAATTTCCCAGGAGCTGCTTCATGAGCGTGGAGGGAGGCTGGAAGAGGACGTACGGGTAATAACGTTGTCCGCTGGCTGTTGATGCGGCGATGCCCAGCGCCTGGGTTTGTAACTCGTACCCTATGATAAGATACTAGAAGTGACAGGTAGTCAGAACAATTGAGTACTTTATGAGAGCTTGAAGCGGATGACGACTGACCTGGGTGACGATACAGATCATGACCATCGGGATAAATCGAGGGTATTTGAAGAAGAAATAATACTCTATAAAAGTGAAGAGCCACAGGAAAACAAGGACGCCGGGGAATCTGGCATCGACGATATACCAGATGATATAACAATTGATCATCGCAAGAGCTGTGCCTCCGATCCTGCAAAAGAAGCCGAATATTGACTGTCCGGAAGCTGTTGATAATTATGGTGAGATCAGTATTCAGTTCGTGACTACAACTCCCGCCACGAGGAAAGATCATCGTGCTCACTTTGTGTCATGCCGATTGCGATGATGATCAAAGCCCAGACGACCCTCTGCTCGATAAAGAAGACTTGGGAACTCTCCAGAAATGCGGCAATACCAACTGTCTGTTGAAGTGTTAGATGAACCAAAACATATATGTCTTCTCGGTCGAGAAAAGAAGAGACGCGCCAGGGTCCCATGCCTGGGCAGGTCGTGCGTTGGGCGCTGAAGGGCGCCGACTTGAAGGCATATTTTCGCCATGGAGACACCATAGAAAGGGAAAGTTTTCCTCTGAACTTACCATAGTCGCAATGGCAACTCGTAGGCCAAAAATGGACTCTGCGGAGCCAAAGAAGTTGGAAAAGTTTCTCAAGGCATTTCCGACTCTTTCCAATTTGTTAGTAGGAGGTAGATGCTCGAGGTCCTTTTTGTGCAGCCACGCTTCGCCGACGAAAACCACATTGCCGCCTCGTTCCAAGATGTCGGGCGAATCCTCGCCTGAGGAGTCGTCTTCTTGGAAGACACTGACAGCCCATTTCCTCAAACGGTGCAGGCTTGGGGCGATGAAGTGCTTCCTAGTAATCGACCCGTCGCGGTGTTTTTCTTCGGCGAACGAAACAAAATCCATGACAGCCTCACCGGTGGCTTGCATCTGTTGATTCGACAATGCGATTAGCTGATGAGTGCCTCATGTGACAAGGCAAACAACCGCCACGACTCACCAGCTTCTCGAGATAGAGAACAACGAAGAGTTGGATCTGGTCATTTTGTCGCCTTTCGAAGCGCTGCGTGCTGTCTGTGTACCAGTTCTCCAGTCTGCCGTCTCGCAAGAGGCCTTTGTCCTTGGCCCAGACCCGGAGGATCTCGCCTCGACGAGAGTTGAAGAGATCCAATTTTTGCTGGACAACCTTGGAGTATCCAACCTCTCCTGGTTGAAGGTCAGCCCCCGACTCCTCCACATCGACATCACCTCCGGCCTCGGCACGTGACTTTCTTTTATTCTCTGCCTTCTTCTGCTCTTTTGGCTGGGGCGAAAACTTCATCAGGATAGCAGCATGGTCGATACCCTCCAGGAGAGCCGCGGATAGGATCTCAAAGGGCTCATGAAGCTGCTGCATGATGTCGTTCCAGATTCTCTGCGAGTCCTCCTTGTCCACAGTGTTGCTGATGAAACCGCCGATATATTGTGCCTCGTCGCTGACTCCTTCACCGCCATCCCAGCCTCTTTCCCTTCCGACTTTCTACGGGAGAATGATTAGCAGGTATTCTGGACAATTGCATTTGCATAGGGAGGAGACGACAAACTTGGAAGATGTCCATAATGACGCCGATCCCAGTCATGGGGATCATGAACCCACGCATAAGGTCGTACAGGTGACCGAAATCCTTTGGGGTCAGATAGCCAATAGCGACATCTCGCTTGGCAAATTTGAGATCGGCATAAATTTTGCCCATCAACTCCCTTGAGGCAGTCAAGACACCTCTGAGGGCCATCGCCGTCTTCTGCTCTTCTGTCAACGGTAGCCCCGTGTCCTTCTTGCCAGATACCTTCTCATCCGACGGCTGACCGGTCGAGGTTTCGGTGACCTCGATAGTGAACATGTCAGCTTTTTCCAAACCCTGAAGGTACTCTTTTTCCAGCATAATGGCCTTCTTGAAAAGCCCTAGCACGCCGCTCATCTGTTTGACGACTAATTGCCTCGTGGAGATAGGGAAGATGAACAGAGAGCAGCCTGTTCCGACGGCCAGCCCTGCATTGAAGCAGTTAGAATTACACTGTTGAGAACGAGTGCACGGGCTCTTGATCAGTGTCTCTTGGGGTATTGTACATACCTATTAGCATTGCGATGAGAATCTGTTTGATGAAAGCCTCGGCAGTCTTTACTGTGGGGAATTCAGGCCCAAAAGTGCTCGCGATGTTGATGAAGATGCTATAGATGATGACTGGCAGGTTGAAGGCAGGAAATTTGGCCCTGAAGACGTTGACGGCCCAGATATTGAAGAACAGCCAGACACCACACACGGCACTCTGGCTTGAGTTGTACGGAGCCCGGCCATGCGTCTCGATATACTGCTCCATCTCGAGCAGGTTGGAGGTGTGAAGCCGTGCCTGAACTGAGGACCAAGTCATCAGCATTGCCATGCCCGCTCCGGCTGACATGGACAGCAAGTTCAACACCATGTTCTGTAGGAACTTTCCACGAGGAAGAGGTGCAGTGGACAAGACTGAAATCACGGCGGAAAGGTAGCCCTAAATCTCCACCTCCGTTAGTCGTTCAGATGAAGAGTTGAGGGAGAGAGTCTGGCAGGAAATCGGACACACCAGGGTGGTCAGAATATGTCTGACTGCAGCGGCTTGGTACATTGCAATGCATATGACGGGTGCCACGGAGCCTTTGAACATGCTCATCAGGAGGATCGGGTTGAGGCCTAGTCGCTGCACTGTCCTCTCGAAGAAAGAAGGTCCAGCGGTGGACTTTGCAGCGGCGCCGTCACCCTGGCCACCCTCGTCACCATTCTCTACCCCGTCCTCTAGCACGAAGGTCGCCGCAGGAGTAGTGAGACCCGGTGCATCCGATGAAGGCGACGACGAGGAGGCATACAAATCCTCCTGAGAGCTGCTGTGTCTGCTCTGAGTATCGCCAGCGCCCGTGGCGGGGGCCGGCGCCGACGCCGACGCTGGCATGGCAGATGCGTGCCGGGCCCAAGCCGGCTCGTGAAGTCTGGGCCGAGGAAGTTTGAACGAAGCGGGACCGGCAAAGGGTAGTGACGGTGAGGCAGGAGCGAGGACGCCTTCAACAGGAGTCAAACGGTGTATGCTGTGACGACATCAGGGTTATCTCTGGTTAGGAGGAAGCAGCGCTCGTGGCGAGAAGGCTTTAGACGAACTAACAAATAGCTTATACCCTAGGGCGTTTGGCTTGATGGCGTGTGAGGCGCTTTTCTCGAGCGTGAATGTGTGTATATGTATGTGTTGGTGCTTGAAGCTTGTAATGTCAGCCTCTCCACCGCGCCAGTACCCATAAAGTGGTCTCAATAGACGCTATCAAGGCTCATGTTCTCATGTAGCATTCATGAGGAGCCTCAAATGTCATGAAAAGGAATTCAAAGACGGAATCTAGACGGCGAGCATTTTTCGTTTTTTTCTTTTTTTCCAATCATGACGATCGATGAATGTGCTCGCTCTGTGGTGGACCGTGCTGCTTATTTGCAGGTCCCTACGTAATGGCTGCAAGGTACTGCGTAATAAACAGTAATTACAGCATTACTACGGGTGGAACGCCTTTCGCTGCTGATCCCTGTTGCGGCCCCCCAAGAAGAGCCATAGAGTTCATTGGGGTGGATGAACTGGCTGAGGGGAGCGGGACCGGGGGCGGGACCGCTATAACAACACGCTGTGAAGGAGGTGATGCCCACTGCTAGCCGCTAAATCTTGGGATGCCTAGGGAAGCAGTGGCAGCAACCAGCGCGTGGCTTGTCATCTCCTGCCTGGAGACGTAGATATGTATTACAGTACTTTCCTCAACCAAACCTGTTGCACAAAACGCAGAGAGGAACAATTGCTTAATGCTGGGTCATGGGTAGAATGACTGCCAACAATAGGGCCCAATGAGATCTGCGGCATGATTACTCGATAAGCTTGTTTTGGATGAAGGCTTAAAGTGTCGAGCTGGGTGAGGGAAGACTGGCATTTGGATCAAACTGCTCCATGTGCATCCTTTATTGGTGGCTATTGATTAGACTTTTTGGCTAACATTAAAGCCCTGGTTGATGCAGACGTCGTTGTTCGGACCCCTAATATGGAGTTTCGCAATGCCATCATCTGGACGGGTATGTGGTTACGACAGTCTACTTTTTTAACGTGCCATGGCATGTCTAAATGAGGTGCGTAGATGGTTGAGGGGAGGGGGGGTTGGGGGGTGGGAACGAATGTGTTGCAAAGCAGCCGCAGTCGTAAATCGCATCCTCCGTAGTGACCATATTTTTCCTACTGCGGCACAGGGCTCTAGGGCAATGTCTACAGCTGCTATCGCACCTGCCATCTCAGATAACGGGGATGCCTCGGGAAACTCCCTGCCAACACCAACTTCGAGTCTGCCGGTCGTATATTATGTGATCATCAACCGAGTATTTGCTTTTCGAGCGGTGCGTTTCCTCTCTGGCCTCCAACATCGAGGTCTTCCTCTACGATTCTCCTTCTTGATCCAGAAACCACTTGGCTACAGGGTCTCCACTCGTTCAAGATGAAAACAGACAGAGCTCGAAGTTCCAAGGCAGTTGGTCTTGCCCCGGATCTCGGCACTTTGCACGAGGCCCGAACCCACTCCAAAAAGCCAAGGCGCGTGGTTCTGCCATTGTCCGAAGGCGGTGGTTTTATCAGTGATCGGATCACGCACAGTCCTTCGTCGTCCTCTTGTCACCCGATCGATAACCGATAGCGATGTTCAGATTTTCCTTCTTGGGCCCCCTCCAAAGTTCAATCTTCAGACCCGAAAGAGAATGTTTTCCAATTGAAGATCAGTCGAGACGGTCATCTTGTGCAACTGTCAGTCCTGCCGTACGGCGTCAGTTCGCTGAATAACCGCGCAAAGCCCGAGCGGAGCATCCGAACTTCCGGCTGATCGTCCGGTACCGTTGCATTACTTACACACACACAGGGCTCCGACGTTACACTGAGACCCAGGCGCGTGGTCTGCAGGCATGGACGGAGGCCCGGCAAGAAGTGACGCTGGCAGCGATGACCAGTGGAACGCTGTGACCAACGTCCCTGCGACTCTGGACGTGTCTGACGGTTCTGGGGTAAGGCACACAAAGGCTAACTGTCCTCTCTGGCGTCGCTAAACGATTCTAGGCTGAGGATCATGACTCTGCGCTGGGTTTCTCCCTGAGGTACGACTTTGTGCAATCCCTTGCTGCTCTCTCCTGATGGAGGGGCCTCCGCTGCTTAGGCTCAGGGGCCTCGAGGCTGACCCCACCACCCGATAAAGTGACTCCACGACCTCATTGAGGACAAGCATTCACAACTTCATCCTTGAGAATGGCCGCACATACCACTCATACCGTCCCGGCAGTAAGTATCTGTATTTCGCCGTGGAAGAGCAGACGGATTGAACGCTGACCATCTGTTCAGAGTACATGCTGCCCAATGATGACGCCGAGCAGGACCGCCTCGACCTCCAGCACCACTCCTTCAAGGTATACCTAGACGGAAGGCTGTATATTGCACCGCTGGTGTACCCACGGCGGGTTCTCGACATAGGCACGGGCACGGGCATCTGGGCCATCGAGTTTGCCCAGCAGCACCCAGACGCGACCGTGATCGGGACAGACCTGTCGCCCATCCAGCCCGATCTGGTCCCTCGCAATCTCAGGTTCGAGATTGGCGACGCAGAGGAGGCCGATTGGGGCTTCGACCTGCCCTTCGACTATATCCACGCCCGCGCAATGGTGACGTGCTTCAAGGACCCCAAGTCCGTCCTCCAGCGCATCTTTGACAACCTCGCTCCCGGCGGCTACTTCGAGCTGCAGGATCCGTGTCTACCGATGCAGTGCGACGATGGCTCCTGGGACGGCACCGCCCTGGCCGAGTGGAACAGGCTGCTGTACGATGGCATGCTGAGGACCGGCAAGGACCTGAGGGATAATCTCAACTGGGCAAACTACATGCGCAATATCGGGTTCGAGGCCGTGGTGGAGAGGACGGGGGCTGTGGCATTCAACCCGTGGCCCAAGGGCAAGAAGAACAAGCTTCTGGCTGCGATGAGCGGACAGAATCTCCTAGAGGGCGTTAAGAGCATGTCTTTGGCCATCTTCACGAGGGTTCTGGGGATGGATGCGGACACGGTCTCGGACTTTCTGGATGATGTGAAGAAGGACCTTACAGACCCCAAGATCCACGCGTATTCGCAGGTATATTTTGCATACGGAAGGAAGCCTTTATCGACCGGGTCTTCAGTTAGGGAGTAGGGGAAGGCATCGAAGGAAACCTGAAAGGGCATGTCACGTTCTTCTTGGCATGACAGACAAACGACCTGCCGAAGCCCGCCCTAGTCGCCACCCTCATCTTGTCAGAAGACTACGGCCATGTGGTTGTAGGAGATTATATATGCTATGTCGCTGGCTAGCGGCTACCGATACAATAGCCATGCACGCCTGTGCCTCGGCGGGCGTCAATTTCTCCGAAAAGCCGTGTGAATCTCGGCCCCGACTTATATGGTAGACTGTATTAAAAACATAGCCACAAGAGTTGAAATTACAGGACTGAAGACAAGGTTCTGATCCCACGGAACCCAAGCGACAAGGCCATTTCGAGAAACAGGGCCCATTATATGCCCCAATCAGCCTAGCAGACTTCGGAATCCCACCCGAAAATGAACACCATGAGTGCCAGGGGACCCGCCACAAGTTCAGCGGAGCCACCACCAGCGTTTCTCACCCCGGCTGGGTTTCGAAACGAAACTACACATATGTACCATACTATGGTGGTACTTGTATGTATCATGACTTTGGAAAAGGGGGAGGGGGTGCTACACCATCATCCAGCCCACGCGAGCCGGAGTTTTTTTTCGAGTCTCCAAGTAATTAATGCGCTGCCCACCTTAGGCGCGCAGGAGTTGACGCCGTGAGGGGAACGACCGGTTAAAATGAGCTGAACCAGACAGGCATTGCAGTAAAACATCCAGAACAGGACTCGCCCCCGTTCAAGCGAGCGGGCATGGCATTGGAGGGACCATCGTGGGTTTCGAAATATATTGGCTTGGCTCGCAGGGCAATCCTGCTCCCGCATTCATTGCCTTGCCATCTTCCCCTCATAAATCCTTGTGGTTTGTGTTTTTGACAAGTTTTGTTTCGACTCGTTAGACCTTTTCGTCGTTCGTTTCTTCCACGCTCTCTTTCTGCCCTTCTCTTCTTGCTTCACTCTTTTGCGTGCATCTGCACAGGGCTCCTTTATTTCTAGTATACAACAGTCTTCCAGGTGGAGCAAGCCCTTCACCTTTTTCAAAGCAATGCGGTCGACTTCCAACCTTGCCATCCTGGCGCTGGCCGCCGGTGCCAATGCCCAGCTGAACAAACTCGCTGTGGCTGCCGGAAAGAAGTATGCAATCTTTCTACCTCTGCATTTTGCATTCATATGATCATCAGCTTCGCATGGCTAATTAGACATTGACGACAAGGTACTTTGGCTCTGCGACCGACAACGGCGAGCTCGACGACGCGGCATACGTAGCCATTCTGAGCGATGCCGATGAGTTTGGCCAGATCACGCCCGGCAACACCCAAAAATGGCAATACACCGAGCCTGAGGAGGGCACATTCAGCTACACTGAGGGTGATGTGATTGTCGACTTTGCTCAGAACAACAGCCAGATCATGCGTTGCCACAATCTGGTCTGGTATGAGCAGCTCCCCTCTTGGAGTATGTGGCCCTGGATCTGATACAGTGAATATGAACAATTAGTTCATGCTGCTAACCATTTCCTTTCTTCTTGTTCTTCTATCTAGTCTCATCCGACTCTTGGACCAATGACACTCTGACGTCTGCCATGACCACTCACATCACCAATGAAGTCACTCACTGTTAGTAACAGCAGCCTTCTCTCTCAACCTTTTTCAACCCCTGCTCTACCTTTTGACTTCGTCTTGGGGACTGTTATTAATACAAAGTGAGTTCAGACAAGGGTGAATGCTACGCATGGGATGTAGTGAATGAGGCCCTCAGTGACAGTGGTGGTTACCGTGACAACATCTTCTACGAGACGATTGGAGAGTACTATATCCCAATCGCCTTCTCGACTGCTGCGGCTGCCGACCCCGACGCCAAGCTCTACTACAACGACTACTCGATCGAGTTCACCGGCACCAAGCTGACCGAGGCCCTTGCCATCGTGGACTTGATCCAGGGTGCCGGCGTGCAGATCGACGGCGTGGGTCTCCAGGGCCATTTCATCGTCGGAGAAGTTGGCAGCGCGGATTCCCTGGCCGCCGTCATGAACCAGTTCACGGCCAAGGGCGTCGAGGTCGCCTACACCGAGGTTGACGTGCGCCACCTGAGCGTGCCAGCCAACGGATCGCAGATTGAGCAGCAGGCTGTCGACTACGCCGCCATCGTCAGCGCCTGTCTGCAGGTCGATGACTGCGTTGGCATCACCGTCTGGGACTTTGATGACGCCTACTCCTGGATTCCTTCTACCTTTAGCGGTGAGGGTGAGGCTTGTCTGTACGACGAGAACCTGTCCAAGAAGCCTGCCTGGACGTCGGTGTCCTCGGTGCTCGCCGCTGCTGCCACGGGTAGCGCTTCTGCGGCTACCACCACTGCTGATACCGCCGTGGCGGCTGCTACCACCAGCGCCGCTGCTTCTTCTGTTGCCTCGGCCACTGGCGGCGCTGCTTCTTCTTCTTCTGCTGCTCCTGCATCGTCTGTTAGCGCTTCTAGCTCTGTTGTTCAGTCCTCGGCTGCTGCAGCTGTTCAGTCCGCCAGCTCTGCCGTGGAGCCTTCCTCTGCCCCCTCCAGTGCTTCTGCGGCTGGTGCTCTTACTACATCGTCAGCAGCAGCGGGTACCTGCTTCAAGAGGACCAAGACTGTCTACGTTACTGCGTCTGCTTAAGATGACCACACTGGCTCTGGACTTTTCCCGGAATGCGAGGGTCGGCTAGCCGAAGACGCAAGAAAGGACTCTCGTGTCAGTTTCATGTACATATCTTGCTGAAAAAAATGATATAGATATACAATCTCAACAGAGCTCATTCTATCCTGCTGCGGTGAATCATTCACATTACTATTGAATTCGTACTCATATCAGAAGAGCAACCGTGGAGATACATCGGTCAACTAGATCTAGACTACAAGGGAAGGGAAGGAACAAGAAAAGTCGGCCAAAGACTTGCGGCCTTCCCAGTGAGAGTGATCATGGTAGGAAAGAGTGTTGAGTTACAGTCTGGAAATGAAAGAGAGAACATGTCCCAGTACTTGCCTCACTATGATTACGACTCACGGAGTGCGTAATATTCATCACAGTGTATTGTTCTGACTAGGGTTGATCCGTTTAAATAAACACAGACATGAAAGAGGTATGTTCTCTCGATTCAAGCTATGTGATCCATAGAATGTCTGGGGATGGGGCAATTCTGGTTCATATCAGAAGAAAGGGCCAATCAAACTCTCAGATCATAATCACCAGTGTCCGCTTGACGTCTGATTAACTTTCGTCAATCTGGCGGCTACAGTAAATTAAGTGCGTAGATTCAGAGTTCAAGTGCTACTTTCGATCGTCATGGACGAGGACCCGCTGGTTCCATATCCTTCAGTCGCCACGATCTGGTTGTTGTATGTGCCCAGTTCCTACACAAGAGATCAGAATTCCTTCATCTTGTTATTTCTAAGGTGAAGAATCATCTTTTTCCTGTTTACCAACCCAGGAGCCGCCCAGGCAGTGATGTGATTCTGGAAAGTGATGGTTCCGCTGGTACGCTCGCTCGTTCGGATCGAAAGATACTGGTTCAAAGGCTGGGTCGATTCGATGGACGGGGCGTCGCTGAGGGCCACCTCGTAGATGTCGTACGTCGGGCTGTCGGATGTCACTGTGCCCTCGAGGGTGCCTGAAGACCCGGAGTTGTAGGTGCCGTTTGTCTCAATGACATAATTAGTATTCGACGAGCGGCGAGGTGGTCTATCCATACAGGCAGGGCAAGCAGGGAGTCACCACTGGCGTCGATGGAGCGAGAGTCCGTGATGAGGATGAGGGTGCTGCATCCACCTGCATCCCTTGATACCCATCACATTCGAATACCAGAGTCAGCTTGTTATAATTATATCAATCAAGTCCTATATACTAGTCCTACATTGTCGATCCCGCGTAATTCCACCTACTCAGGATTCTCATCTGCCACGTCCTGATGGGTGCATTAGAAGGCCGCGCCTTGTTGTCTGGACCTGTGTAGTTAACGCTCCTTTGGAAGTAGGGCAAGAACTTGTTCCAGCTGTACGAATCATCGTCGATCATAGTAGCCCATTTGTTAAGCGAGTCCTGCGAAGCATTAGCAATGGTGATTATATGATATTTCCTCCAGAGAGAGAGGCAAAGAGATGGAAGACCTGCCACAATCGGTTGATTATAAGTGAAATAGTTGCGGGTTGAACTACATCAGAGCCATCAGTATCGAGCTCTTATGCACACGAAGAACGATCTGGAGGATACAGAAGAAGAAAAGAAATGTATGTGTGTGTGTGTGTGTGGAGAGAGAGAGAGAGAGAGAGAGAGAGAGAGAGAGAGAGAGAGAGAGAGAGAGAGAACGCAGGGGGCATGATTACCTCCCGCCCAAGGTCTTGCCCCTTGCATAGTGCATGCTCCTACAGCATCATTTTGTTAGAACCATTTCACAGCATCCTCTGTCGAGGCAAGTTGTAAACGACTGTAGTAAAAGTCACCTGTTATTCATGCCCGCCTGGGGCGTGGTCACAAAGCCCCAGTCAACAGACGGAATGATAGCCTCGGGGCTCGTGCCGGCCCCAAAGATGGCGTAAGACGGCACTGTGCTGAAGTTGCCGTCGTCCGCTGCGTAAAAGCCACCAGCTTCTACCACGGCGACCGACTTTCTGGCCTCGGCAAGACGTGCAGCGACAACAAGCCCGGCGGTGCCTCCTCCTACCACGACATAGTCAAAGGTGGCGTTCTCTGGGAGGACGAGAGCTGAGCGAGGCAACGTGGACTCGTCTAACGCCGCTGCGGCTCCTGGTGTGAGAACAGAACCCAGCAGGAGGGAGGTTAGAGCTAATGTTTTGCAGCTGTGCAGATACATATTGGCCGGAGCTCAAAATGGCAACAAGAGTGATATAAAATTAGAAGGTCGGCAGCGACAGATCAAGATACGGACAAAAAGCATAACGCCCCCGGCAGGGTCGACGAGAGCGAACTCATGTTTACATATATACCTCTCATTTCTCTCGTGAGCCTCAGCAAGCAGCGCGCGAAATTTTCAGAGGCTTGCTTGGGAGCCTCTCTGGCTGGGCCATAGTGAATCTTAGCTTCCATGGCCGTGTTGGCCGAGTCTATGGGATTTTGCTCACGCGGACCCCAGATCACCGTCTCTCGTCATCGTCGCCTCAGTGCTTCCAAGACGTCTGAGCTGATTCCTTCGATGTCACGCACAGGATATGACCACCGTTAGAAGGAAGGAAAAGAAAGAATGAACTTGCGTCCGGCGAACCAGGGGGTTCCTTTAAGCATGGAGGTGAAGAGCTGTCTGTCACAATTGTCCCAGCGCATACAATCATAGGAGATCGAACGTGGAATTAAAGACCTTATTTACTAGTTACCCACGGTCTCGGCCCTAGGGAGCACGCTGCAATTCATCGATCCAAGGTCTGCGAGGTGAAAAGCAACAGAGACGGAGTCGAAACCAGATACGCCAACAGCGTGCCGCTGCTGCAGGTGGGCGTCAATCCTGGGCCTGGCGTACATCGGCTTGGATAATGATGCCGAAATCTTACTTTAGTCAGGTTCAAAGTCTCAATGAGAGCCTCCATGAGAGCTCAGGCATTCCAGTGACCAGGCAGGCGCCTGCAAAGACAAGGTGATTGTAAAACAAAATACTTGATACCTAGACAGGCAATTCATCGCCGGTTCTCACGTCACATCGTGGCGCTTCCGCTTCCGAGGTCTCAATATATACACAGGAAGACGAGAGAAATACGCACTGTCTGCATCCCAGTCGAAGGCTACTGCAGTCCTCCCTAGACTATCGCCAATAATTTTGCAAGGAAGTTGGCCTCAGCAAGTAGAGTGACAATGATGTACAAGAGCTCTGGTACCGTCACACCTCCTGGGAGTCAAACGTCAACTAGATAAGAAAGTATGCTGTCCAGAAATCAGGCCGCCAATACCAGCAGTGGAAGCATCCCACTCTCTACTGATCCCTCGAACTCTGCTCGCCACCGACGATCCCTTACTCGCAACCTCATGTGCTGATCATCGGTGCCGGTCCAGGAGGCCTGGCTCTGGGCCAGGGCCTCAAGAGGAACGGCGTGCCCTTCACCTTGTTCGAACGAGACGCTCTCCTCGACTCCAGCCGGCGGGGGTATCGGCTCAAGCTTGTCGGTGATATAGTCGCTTGGCTGCAGTCGATAGTCACGCCCGAGGCCTGGGCCGTCATCAAGGCGACTTCTGCGGAGGTGAGGCTGGGCGAGACAAATCTCAACGCGACAGACGCTGGCATCACGGCTTGCCGCAAGGAGAAGCTGCCCCATGGCGTCCACTCGCCCCTAGCGGCCGATCGGGGCTTGCTGAGGTGGGCGCTGATGCAGGGAATCCAGGAGCGGAGGAGGGCATTTCTGTCAGTTCTATCAGCAAGTTTGAAGATAGCATGAGAGCCTTTTCGAGTGTTTGTATCCGCAGGAGCAAGCTAGCAGCAGGCAAGATGCTGGGCTTGTACGACGATGCATCCTGAATCTCACAAAGCTCTCACCTCAGCCCGTTCCTAATCCCGAGTTTGTAACGGTTGTTGAGGACCCAAACAGCCCTGTCCATTGCGTCTTTGCTTAGCGACAGATGTTTCATGATTTCATAAATCATAGAACATGTGGAATATATTGTCATTTTACTGGCTAATTAATTAGCAGTTGTCTCGCGCTTCTCAACAACCAACAATTCCTTTTCAGGACCAGGCCTAGTCTAGGAGCTGTCTGGTGAAAACTCCCTTGGGATCCCACTCGTCCTTCAGTGCCCGCAACTTGTCCAGCTTGTCCTCTCCCCTGAAGCGAAGCTCGATTGGGCCAGTCCTGGTGGCATTCTGGAAGTCGGCGTACTCATGCTCATCTGGGCCCCTCGAGATGGCAATGCACTCGGCATTCAGCTCGGCCACCCTCTTGTGGCTTGCCGCATCCGTGTACCAGATGATGTTGTTCCTGAGAGGAAAAGAGTCAGCAGGATTCACAGTAGTTTGGTGGCTCTTCGGGACGTACTGCCAGTATCTGATATCGTGCAGAGAGTTCGCCGATTCGAATTCGGGCCGTCTTGGAGGCCGCGAGTCCCACTGGAAATTGTAAGTTGTATTGACAGCATCCGGGCAATCTTTCAAAAGACGCTTCCACACGTCTATAGTGCCGAGGAATCTGTCAATGTCGAAGCGTCGCAGTCCGACGGTGCCAAACGTCTTGAAGCCACCCTTCGCCTCCAGCGCCTCGCGGCCGTCACTGACATTCTGGATCGGGACAGGCCCGCCATCAGCCACCAAAGGGCTCAGGGCATGGAGAGCCCTGAAGGCTGCCTGGGCGTTGTCTGGGTTGCCAATGTACCTCGCGGCAATGACCAGGACAGGTTTGCGGGCAGGGGGCGGGCAGACGGTCATGACAAGACCAGCTGTAGCTTCATCCTCGTCGCCCATGATGCCCTTCAAGGCCTCCGCCACTTCTCGTGCTCTGTCCAGAGGAAAAACAAAGCGTCCGCTCCAGATCACTCCCTGATCGTTACCGAGCTCAGCCAGAGGCCAGACCTTGATGGTAAGCTCGGTGATCAGGCCAAAGAACTGGCCTGCTCCACGGATCGCATACAGAAGGTCTGGCTCTTTCTCTTGTGTGACTTCCACCAGGTTTCCCTGTGCATCAATCATACGAGCGGCCAAGATCTGGTCCGACCCGTAGCCGGTGATAGAAGTGGTAATGGAGGCACCACCGTTAAGGAAATAGGGGATGGCTCCGACCTGAGTGCCGTTACCAAGAGCTAAGTATGCAGCCGGATCAGAACACACAAGCCACGTCCAAAAGGCTGGATCAGGTATTAATTACTGAGGACATACCGGCAAAGTAGCCAGCACCAGCCAGGTGGACGGCGACCGACTTGGCCAGAATACTGCCCTTGAGCTTTGCGGTTGGGCCCTGCGCCTCGACCTCGATCCCGTAATACTTGTCCAAGTCGATGACGAATCCGTCGCCTCCGATTGTCGACCAGAGGCTATGGCCCCCTGACTTGGTGACAAACGGCACCGAAGCCTGAACAGCCCAACGGACCTGCAATCAAATGATATGTCAGCATTTTCGAAAATGGATACAGGGGGGCAGCCCGAGAAACGTGACTTGCCGTCTTCTGTATCTGCTCTTCCGATTCAGGAAGCACGATAGCCGCCGGGACCTGGCGATCAATATCGGACCATCTCTTGGCCAGCTCCTGGAAGCGAGAGTCGGCCGGCTCAGTCAGGACCTCGAGATCCGAGCCAGCGTAGCGTTGAAGCTCGTCAAAGAGGCGGGGCGAGACCTTGACTGACTTGGCCGCGTCGGTACGATGAGTATTGCTAGTCGCAGGCTAGGAAGCTTAGGAGACCTTCCCAGGCGCTTTTACAGGGCCCTGAAGCCACTGGAAGTGATAACTCGGTCGGTCGATGGGAAAGAGGGAGGCTACGTTTCGACTTTTATATGCGCTGCACAGGTGGAAACGCAGATCGACCTCTTACAAAGTCCAGTGCTAAGACAAAAGCTCGTTCCTTACCGCCGGAATGCTGCACAAGCCAACACGCAGGTGCTGTAGAGTACTTATGTACTGTACTGTAAGCCGCCCCCAAACCTGTCTTTCCGGGTCTTCCGTTGCAAGGCGCTGGGCTCGAATCGCTTGCTGTCGCAGCGAGCTGAGCAGACATACAACGCTGAAACGTATCCACGTATTCATCTCTGCCGAACATAGAGAGAATTGATCTGCGAGAGCCAGTCGCTCAGTGGCCCAGACGTTAAGATAGCGGGGCTCAGACAGTTCCGCCCCTGTAGGCGGGTTTCTCCCTTCTTTCCGTCCTTCCTTTTTCAGCGCCTGACAATATCGCCTTTCTTCCGATAGATAGATAATCTTCCAGACTCCTGGTGATCCTGGAGGCCATCAGTCTCTGGACCTGGGCACTCCCCAAGCTCCCTGTTGCGCTTCTGCTCTACCGAGTCTTCGGCACATACAAAAAGAGGGTTGGCATGGTCCTCTCTTCCCTTGTCGGCTTGCTCTTGGCTGTGGTAGTTGTGCAGACCACCGTCACGTTTATAAAGTGTATGCCTATCGAGAAGAACTGGAACCCAACCGGTGTGGCTGGCACTTGCTGGAATGAGGCCATATACAATGACATCGGGTACTTCGCTGGAGGTGAGGAAATGCCCATCACCCATAACACAAGTTTGCAGGTGGACTGCGGCTGAACTTTCTTCTACAATGCAGCTCTTTCGGCAGCTCTCGACTTTGGATTTGCCATCTATGCAATGACGCAAGTGTTTGGTCTCCAAATGGAGCAGTCTCGAAAGATCATGATTGTCGTCTCTCGAAGCCTGGGCATACCGTACGATTCACCTCCTCGTTCCCCAAACAGCACAGGACTTCATCACCGGACTTCTGACTCTGCTTTCTATCAAGTGCCGGGATTGTAACATGTATAAAGCTTTCGACACTAACTACTCTGAATTTTGCCGACCTGACCTGTAAGTCTCAATCGAGCATACACTGTTCTGGGGATCACGAGGTTGACGCGACGAATCCTACTCTAGACTCGACTGTGTCTCTCGAAGTCTGGAACAGTGTGGAGAGCTGCGCTCTGATCATCGCCGCTTCTGTTCCGGCGGTTCGCCCGTTGTTCATGATGATGGGAAAACGGATCAGGGAGCGGACGTCCTTGGCCAGCAACAGGCAGACCACCGACCACTCGGCGAGGAAGCAGAGCGACTTCAGCGGTAGTGCTCCTGCAAGCAAAGGAAAGGTCCAGGTTCAGTCTACGGAGCTCTCGCAGTTTGGACAAGGGAGATACCAATCCTTGGTAGACTGATATCTTGTTGTCAATGCAATATTGATTAACACTGCTAGTATTGGAATTAGAAGAATAATTAAGTCAGACTTATCCCTTAGCCACAGCGCTCTTTGATGGCCCTCTATGTAGTTTTTATCTTCCTTCATTCTTTCAGTTCCGAATGGCTTCACCCTTTCGTCGTAAGTTCGTTATGATAGAGTGAACCCCGGCATAAGTGTTGTGACCCAACCAACACGCAAGTCACGAAACAAGTCACACCGACCGGTGAGACCAGAATGACAAATGTCATGATTCAATATCCGGGAAGAAGTGGCACTTACAGTACATAACCATCGATGTAGTTCTATTGATGCAACCTTAGACCGATGCAGTCAATCGTCGACTCTTGCGGCCAGAACTAGGCAATATGATGAATAATATGATCTCTATACAGAGAATGGATTTCAGACTGAAAGTTGATCTTAACTGAGGACCGAACGTCTCATACGAGGTGCGTAGGGTTATTTTTTGAAATCACGTAGAGAGAGAGACAATGATCTTGAAGAGGCTCAAGGTGCCGACTCAAGCAGAAGCCCACAGCAGAACCAGAATATACGTCAGCAAGACAAAAATAAAGAATCAAGCGACGAGATCAGAGGGATCGGTACTGGGCGAGCATTGATCTGACTGATCAGCGGATCCCATATTTCAAGACCACGATCTCCTCGCCGCAGACAGGAAAGGCTACCCTTAGCCTCCACAGGAAGTACTTTAGTCAACCCAAATCCGAAGTTGTACTATAGTGCTTAAGAGTTGATTACCCTGATGCTCGAGAACTGCCTGAATCTTGTTGTGCTCTGAGATTCATCAGAACATGCGTCGTAGTCGTCATCACGGCAGCGATTTGAACGCTATCCCGTCATTAGCTTCGTACTGCCTATATAATTGTTCAAGTGTTGAAGGTGAAGCGTACCTAGGTAGACCTGCATTGGTAATCATTGCTCGTCTCCATCACTCCTGTCAAGAGTATACTATCGCCTGTTCGCTGCTGTCCACTTTGGGACAGTCGGGTCATCTGTGTCCACACCGCAGTCACGTGATTGTTAATATGCTTTTTGAATCATGACATATTGTAAGGTAAACGATAGTATCCGTCGTTTAAACTCTGGCCATTATCAGGTCCGTGTTCGTTGTTGACGAAAGCATGAAGGTCAGCCCAGCATAATGACCCCTCCCCCCTGCCATCCCGAAACCTCGGCTGAGACCGAACGATTTGGTTTCCTTGGCCCACTGCTGTAGCCGAGATCTCTTTTGCCGCTGAGGCGTTCTGGCCCCCATGCACCTACAGTACTTATAGATGGCTGAACTGTGTGCACGGGACAGTTGTGAGATGGGATCTCAAAAGGAAGCCTCCTGCGATTTTTAGGTCTGACGACTTGTTGAGACGCGAGCCAGGACAGCATGATCATAATGAAAACAAGCCAAGCCGTGGCAAGTCTTTTTACTGACTTATCATTGGTGATCGGCTTCTAAAAGCAGACCCGATATTATGCTATCTTTTAATAGGAGATGCCTCTATATCTGAAGACTTAAGAGGGGCTGACAAGAAAGGAAAAAAAGGGGTCTCCTTCACTTATCCAAGGCGCGCTTCGTCGCGCTTCGCCTTGGCCCTCTGCTTGTCGGCGCCTCAGAAGGACCCCTCGATGCCAGGATGTCGAGGTTCTGAGACGTTAGGGGGAATGGGCATGCCCCAGTTCATCCCCTGTTTATATTCCCAAGGGTTGTCGCCAAGGGCCAAGCGCTTCTGAGAGGGAAGACCCCACTCATATGCGGGCCTCAGAGCAGTCTTGCCTGGACAGAATTTGCTCCTCGTCAAATTGTTGTGGCACTCGCCCTCCTGCTCTCTCTCTTCTTTTCCGCACGGGCGTTCTCCGACTACTGTGGCTGGCCTCAGTTCTCTCGAACGTCGTCTGATTTCACCTCGACCTGAAGGGCTTCCTTGCAAGTTTGCTCCCTCCGGCGTTATCCCGACACTCCTTTTTCCGTCTGGAAATACTGGCTGATCATTCCTTCATTCGTTCCCTTCTTGGTTGACACATTAATTTGCTTGCAAATTTGTACATACGCTCATTTTCTCTTCGATCACATATCCGTGGCCTCCTGCCTGTCTTGGTGTTTCATCATCCGAGCCGTGAGTGGTCATTGATTCTCGACTGGTGGCGGAGTCCTTGTGCAGGCCAACCACTCGAGCAGCCCGGGCACGATCCAACCCCGTCGAGAGACTGCAGCTCGTCTTTGAGACTTTCTATTCTTGTTTATCTTTCACCCGTAAGGACAGGTTCCATCTTTGCAGCCCTTGATGGGAGCAGTCTCTTTCAGCCGTTGTCAACACTTCTCACTCTCGCTGTTCGCTTCTCGCCTCTGAAACGCCCTCGAAAACGGTTTTCATGCCTTCGTTGTCGAGGTGATTTACTCCATCTCCCTCTCCCATCTGGTGCCATCTATGGCATATAATTCCCTCCCCCAGCTGTTGCTATTGGCAATTAGCTCTTCTTTCTTCCGTGGCACGTCTGCTCAGTGTGCCGAGGATGAGCCCTGTCTTCATCTGCCAGTCGTGCATTCGACCAACGGAAATGTGTTTTCAAAACGAGCCATCGAGGTGCAGCTGGCCAATCGCTCCGATATAGCATACTATACCCAGCGTGAGTGACTGCATAAATTATTATTTTCCATCCTCATAGATGGAAAAGAGAGGCCTAGAAGACAACAATTTTTTTTTTAAAAAAAAAATCAACTCACACAAGACGTATAGTGAACATTGGCACACCGGCGCAGCAAGTGTACGTACAGCTGGACACGGGCTCTTTCGAGCTGTGGGTGAATCCCACGTGCTCCGGCCTGACCTCCTCGGACGCCACCTTCTGCGAGGCCACTGGCTTCTACAACACATCCGAGTCGTCGACGGTCGAGGCTATGAGCACAGGAAAGACCCTGGCATACGGGCTCGGCACTGCAAACATCACCTATGTCAAGGACTCCATCTCCCTGCCCGGTGCGGCCAAGGCCATGACCGACGTCCAGTTCGGCGTCGCGACCTCATCCTCCGAGGAGTTCTCGGGCATCCTGGGCATCGGGTACGGCAAGGGGAAGACGACGAGCTATCCCAACTTTGTCGACCAGCTTGCGCTCCAGAACCAGACCAGCGTCAAGGCCTTCAGCGTGGGGCTGGGGAGCAAGACGGAGCAGGAGGGCGCCATCGTGTTCGGCGGCGTCGACACGTCAAAGTTCAGCGGGAAGCTGGCCACGCTGCCCATCATCCCGGCGGCCGACTCTCCGGACGGCGTCCCGCGGTACTGGGTCTCGATGAAGAACATGAGCCTGACGCCCCCCAACGGCGTGACCAAGACCTATGCCAACTCCTCGATCGACGTCTTCTTCGACACCGGCGCCACCCTGACCCTGCTCCCCTCGGACATTGCCGACGCCATAGGCAAGGACTTTGGCGTGTCTGAGGCTGGCTCTGATGGGTACTACGACGTGGACTGCGATCTGTTTGATATCGATGGAACTGTGAACTTTGCCTTTGACGGTGTCACGGTGGAGGTGCCCTACAACGAGTTCATCCGCAAGACGACCAGCGGTTCAACCACCACCTGCGTGCTGGGCATCACAGCCAGTGACTCGTTCACCCTGCTGGGCGATACATTCCTACGAAATGCCTACGGTACGTTCTCCTTCTCCTCTTCTGTCACATTCCAATCTCTCTTGGCTTGTGTGTCTCTCTCACTAACCATGCACCACGAACGTAGCCGTCTTCGACCTCGACAACAACCAGATCCACCTGCAGCAGTACCAAAACTGTGGCTCCACCCCCGCCGCCGTGGCCAACGCATCCGACTTTGTCGGTCTCGAGGGCAAATGCACAGCCTCCACGGCCAAGGTGGACATGGGCCTATCCGGCTCGGCCGCAACGTCGACTGGGACGGCCGCTGGGTCGTCATCGTCGTCCACCGGCACCGTCGCCATCACCGACATACCCGCGGCCGCGACATCGACGGCCACAGCCACAGGGACAGCCACGGGAGCGGGCTCGTCGGCCTCGGCAGGTATCAGCTCGATCGCCGCCGGGCAGTGCTCGACGGTCGCGCTTGTCGTGGCTGTCATGGTCACGTTGGCCATGATATGACCTTGAATGGCGGCTACGAGAAACTTGGCTGCTGAAGCATTGTTCTGGAGTTGGATATCTGATGCATCAAGAGCGGAGTTTTATTTTGGTCAATCCGATGCCTGGTTTATGTTTCTTTTGGGCGGAGAGGACATATAAGCGAAACAAAATACTGAATAAAACCTTCGGAAGATGGGTTTTGAGGCTGCCTCACCCATTCTTCAAGCATGAAAGCGTGGCGTCCTTTTTTTACTTATTCTTCTTCTTTCTCTTCTCTCGTATACCTCGATAAATTCACCTGTCTATAGAGAATTCACCAGCTGGATAATACGAAATCACCTGTAGGCAATTCAGTATCAAAACTTTATGGCGAATGGAAATCAAGTGCTGTCCATCGAGTGGCTCCAGCTGACCTTTGACCAAGACACAGTGTATACAACAAGATTAGCTTCCCGGATTTCCAGGTTCTGAGATCAAGAGGTGAGTCAGCTGTCATAATTTGATTTTTAATCCTTGTAACGTTAATACACCTGCATTTGAAGGCCAAGTACTTACAGAGAATCCTGGGATCAATGGAATGCCATGAATTCAGATGCTTGACATCAAAGAGGTCTTCTGTGTTATAGCCCCACATTACATGTATATATATATATATATATACACATACACATATAAACATAGAAATATCCACATACAAAATATAAATACATATCACATCATTATATACATAATATACTTGAGTAGTGATGTCAAAGTGTTCAAACACATGCTCAGCCTTGAAATGTCAGCACTGCCCAGCTGGTGGAGGTTCTAGCCCACAGGACCCTTGACACTTGAGCAGGCTTCAACGATTCAAGTCAAAGGACTGTTGTGCAGCAAGCAAGTATTTACGGCAGTATTTAATGACCTGGACATCTCAGAACACCAAGAGTCTCTGCACCTTCCAACACCTCAGAGGCCATAACAACAAGTTTTGGTTCAGTCACTAGCACCCCATAAATTCATTATCATTACCCTTATTCTTCTTTCTCTCCCGGAAGGTCAAGACAAGATGCCGACAATCGCATTCCACATGCAGTTCTCATTCGACCGCTCCCTCGCCAGATACAATGATACCGACGGTGACGCCCTCCTTCGCGCCCTCCAGGAGAAGACGACCATACCGCTGGACGGCCTGGCCAGCGGCGCTGTGGTCTTCAGGCCCTCCTCACCTGTGCCGCAGGTCCTCCTCATCCAGCGGGCCCCGACGGATTCTATGCCGCTCAGATGGGAGGTGCCTGGCGGGGCTGTCGACGAAGGGGAGGACGTCCTGCTCGGGGCATCTCGGGAGGTGCTGGAGGAGACGGGCATGATTGTGTGCCGCATGGAGGCTCTTGTGGCCCACGAGGGAGGGCCAGATGACGAGCTAGAGGGCGGCTACGTGTTTCGCACCACAAGCGGCAAGGCCATCGTCAAGTTTACTTTTGTAGCCCAGGTGGAGCCGCAGACGGCCCCCGTCAAGCTCGACCCCCAGGAGCATGTGGATTATGTCTGGGCCACAGAGGAAGAGTGTCGCGCGGGGAGGGTCAAGAGGAAAGGCGGCGCGTCTGGAGAGGAGGTGGAGGACGAGGAGGGAAGCGACAATGTGGTTGAGATCGAGTTCACGACGGCTGCGCAGGAGGCTACCGTGTTGAGAGCATTCGAATGGCGCAGGAGCGTGGAGCGTTCATGATGAGCGCGGTGGTCAATAGAATTAGGGCGATAGGTTCTCTGGTAGACGGTGCAGGAGAAAAATGTAAGTGAGGGCAGGAACTATATGGAAGGGAGGTGGCAGTAGCATTCAGTATTGCGGCCAATGCCGGACCAGCCAAGGTTTACGCACTCGATTTATCACGCTCGAGACCGATCAATTGCCTCGTTGTGACATACCGGAATTATCTAGTATCCTTTGACAGATTTATAGAATTTTTCACGGTGTTACTCGCAAATATGAGACTTCATATTGAAAAATATTGTTTCGAACAAAAATGAAGTGATATACGTAGGGTTACAGTACTAATTGCCTGCTATCTGCTGATAATCAGCGGCATCTTTCAGTGCATGACCCCCTGTACACTACCCGGGTGATCCCCTAAGACGCGGTACGGATTACGTGTGGTGGGGGCCTATGCTGTACCATAATAGTAAGACGCGCCTAAGCCGGTGAGGGTGTAAGTAGGTACACGCCCCCTCGACACTACACCCTGGTTACGAGAACAAACAAAGACGACCACCCTCGACTCTCTCCCCTCTCTCCGAACACTCGAACTTCTGGCTGGAGTCTGGACCAGACTTTCCCCTCCCTCCTCCATACTGCTCCCCTCTCGCCTTACACCCCCGAGAGGGAGCACCACAGGCAGGCAGGTCATGAGGAAGCCATGGAGTCCCCACCACCCTCCTCAGACGTCGACTTTGCTGAATTCTTTGACCCGTCCAAGCCCTTACAAGGCATTGTGGTCTGCTGCACCAGCATTCCTGCCCACGAGCGTGTTAGTAGATCAATGATCCTCCAGTTCCTAGCAGAGCCTCTCGATTTTCGTGCTGCTGACTTCTGCCCTGCCTCTCCCCTTCGCTGGAAATACAGACCGACCTAGGCAACAAGGTCGCAGAGCTCGGAGGCCGCCACGAATATGATCTAACCCCCAAGACCACACACCTCGTCGTTGGCGAGTACGAGACCACCAAGTACCGACATGTCGCCAAACAACGACCAGACATCAGGCCAATGGCATTGGGCTGGATTGATGCCGTACGGAACCTCTGGGTGAGGGACGACCCTATCGACTTCAGAGCCCTCGAGAACCAGTGGACTCTGAAGACGTTCGAGACCCGAGGTGAGCGCCCGCAAGACGATGGTGATGAGGATGGTCCGGGCAACAAGCTCAAGTGCTGCGTGAGCGGCTTGTTGGAGGGTAGGCTTTTCCCATCTAGTCTTGTCCAAGCATCGAGCATTGGGAACTGGAGGACTGACACGATACACCCCCGCCGTCTTGCAGATGAGCGCTCCGAGATCATCGCCAAGATCAAAGCCAACGGCGGCAAGTACACTGGCAACCTCGACAGGTCCTGCACCCACCTCATCGTGCGCGAGCCTACGGGAAAGAAATACTCCGCTGCCAGGAAGTGGGGCCAACATATTGTGACCAAGAGATGGGTCGAGGACAGCATCGAGCGCGGCATGATTCTCGACGAGGCCTGCTACGACCCTCATCTGCCCGCAGAAGAGATGGGCAAGGGTGCATGGGTCAAGCGGGACGTCCGTCGAAAGTCGCTGGGCAAGCGGCTGCGAGAGGCCGCCGAGGGCCAGGAAGGCGGCGGCAGGCGCAAGCTGAGGAAGACCGCCAGCATGAAGCTGAACAGCCAGAGAGACAACATGTGGGGAGAGATCCTCGGTCAACAGCCCTCCCTCGACCAGTCTGCCGCCTCGCTCCCAGCTGATGTGCCAACCCAGCCTCTGCCTGGCGACTCCATGTTACGACAACCCAGTGGGTCGATCTCGCGGCCCGGCGTGGTCAAGGACTCCATCGGAGGGGCAGATGGCGGGCTGGACGAGGTTTTTGCTTCTTGTTCCTTCTACATTTCCGAGTTCCCGTCGGCACACGTCGACGTCATCGTTCCTTTCATCACATCGCGAGGGGGCAAGGTCGTGGCGTCTCTGGACGAGCTGCGACCGTCCAAGGATGCGCGTCGTCGCTTTGTCGTCGTGCCGCAGCAATCCGATCCCAAGTCTCACCCACCGCTGCCGGACGGTGTGGACATCATCACCGAGTTTTTCATCGAGAAGTGTGTTTACAAAAAGGGCACAACCTTGCCAGATCCACAAGCACATGTAATCGGCAGGCCCTTCTCCGTCTTCCCCATCTTGGGCTTTGGTGAGCTCTCAATAGCCACCAGCGGCTTTCTCGATATCGAGCTCAACCAGGTGGAGAAGGTTGTTCGTCAGCTGGGAGCGCGGTATGAGGAGCGCTTCACGGCGCAGTGTTCTGTGCTGGTCTGCACTTCGTTGGCCGGCGCCAGGAAACAAAAGCTACAGCTAGCCCTCTCGTGGGGGGTACCTATCGTCAAGGCAGATTGGCTGTGGGGATGTATAACACGGGGTCAGAAGCTGCCGACGGATGACTTCCTGTTCCCAGAGCTGAGGTCAAGAGCGGCTGACAGAAATCGATTATCCAAACCTCTCAGCAGGTCAAAGTCGGTTTCCGATATGCCAAAGAAAACCGCCTCTCAAGCTCCGACGGCACGCACCGTTTCCCTAGCACGAACCACAATACGAGGTCCGGACATGTCAGCCTTTGATCCCACACCGCTTGTGGCCACAGAGCCTCCTTATCCCGAATCTCGCGCCGAGAATTCAACAAAGAACTCGAATTTCACTTCCGAGTTCGAGACAGCCCCAACACACCAGGCACAGGAGGATCTGAAGTCTGAGGAAATGCCGCCGATACATGAATCGAGACGTGCACCCCACGCCCTGGTGGAAATATCCGCAAATGATCTTAACAAGAGCTCTATCAGAGAGCGAACATCTTCACAATCCTCTCGTGAGCCACTCACACGCATCCGCAGCGAGGTGTGCGACTCCGAAGCCGGTGACGATGACGAGCTGGACATGCCTTGCGGCGATGACGAGGGTCCTGCTTTCGAGCAATCAACGACAACGAATCCGGTGGAGCCTACGAAATCCCGCATTGAGCAGGAGAAGGCCGAGAAGGCCGCGGCCGAGCGTCTGGCTCTCTCCAACAGACTCACCTTCCTGCTAGGGGGTGCTGCTACCAATGCCGGCAGCAATAGTCTTGAGGTCAGCGTCTCGGGTGCCGGCGCCGAGTCTGCCTCTGCACCCCCACCGGCTAGGCGTAGGCGCAAGATCATCGGCCGCGTGATCAGCAACGCATCCGCCGCATCCAACGGCAGCGAAGGGTCGTCGACTGGCGCTCGCGGGCCCATGGGGCGCACGTGCTCGGCCGTGCTGCACGAGGACGACTCACCCGGCGAGGAGGAGCCGGTAGCAGCCGGGCCTACGGCCACGCAGCTCCAATACGACGACCCGGAGGCGACGAGGAACAAGCAGCGGCTCATGAGCAGGATGCTTGGGCGACGAGACAGCCCTGAATCCGGTGACAAGAAACCGCCTGCCGAGGGCGGCATCTTCATGGACGCCATGAGGCTCGAGCAGATGAATGCGGCGTCTGGCAGGAATGCGGGCGGTCGAAGCATGCGTCGTCGTTGACGGCATTGAATTGGAGGGACGTCCATTTACTTTCTTGCTCTTTGCTGTTGCTTATAAATGGGGAGAATGGGCGACGATGTCGTCTTCGTTCGGAGCCATGGGCCAGGAACTCTCTTTTAGCTTGGGCGTTTAGGATTCTTCTCGCATTGGATTGTGGTGTTTTGCCATTCCATAGGTCTCATAATTCGTACTCAAATCTTCTACACACTATTCTTCTCGAGGCAGTGATTGTCATGTGTTGGGCACACCTGAATGACCAGGCGAACAACTTTCGCTGTAAGGGAACACTCATACTGTACACGTCTTGATATCAAGCAAGATTACGTGTTCAAGTATCAGACAAGAGACTGGATTTGATAAATCGTTTTCACTCATCTCGACATCAATTGGTATTTTAAGGGTATGAGGGTATATATGCAAAATTAAGGTGACAAAATACAGGTTTTCCAACGACAGGTCTGAAGCGTACCCCCCCCCCCCCAAAAAAAGACGACAGTACGGATTGCATGGTACGGCGAATCTCTCTGCGCGCTCCCCCCCCCCCCCCCCCTCTTCCTCTATCCTGTCACGTCTTCCCCCCCCTCTTCTGCCTCCTTTCTCATCAATACCTGGCTTTTCTGCGCACCTTATGTTTTGCCGGTCCTGCCGGGCTATGATCCCGTCGGTAAAGAAGTGATATGACCGCCTATGTTCTTCATTGTGCCCAGACCCTCGGCAATATGTGACAAGATACTTCCACAAACAAGAAGCCATGATGATCATTGTTAAACGACCTAGACAGAAAGAACAGAAGAGAAAGAAAGCGGAAGTCCTGTCACGGCTGGCTTAAAATCCACCAGCTGCCTCTGTCAAGACGCCCAGCAGCGTTGCGGCGGCTCCGCCCACGCCGACGGCGTTGAGTGTCTCGCCCCAGACGCTCTTCTTGGCACGACGCCGGTCTGAGCGTCCAATGTCGTCTCTGTCGCGGTGGCGCGTGGAGTGGGAGGAGGAATGATGGTGGTCCCGACCATCCCGATCACGGTCACGGTGCCTTTCCCGGTCTCGTTCCCTCTCACGATCCCTCTCGCCTCGGTCACGCTCTCTGCGGTCGCGATCACTGCGATTCTTCTCACGATCCCGCCGACGATCACCATCCCGCTCGGCAGCGCGTCTCCGCTCTTTGCGCTCTTTGCGCTCACGCTCGCGCTCGAGCTCGCCTGGTGACATCTCCTGCGGGCCCTCCTCATTGAATCGTACATGATTCTCGTTGCGGTTCTTGAGGATAGGTTTCGGGGCGACCGTCGCAGAGGGCGACCCCTTCTCCAGGGGAGGCGGGACAATGACGGGGTAGATCCTCCTACTCCGCTCATTTTTATGCGGGCCGTCGTTACTGTCATATACGTCCTCGAGGACGGGCTCCTCTTGAATGACCGAGTCACGTCTCTCCCTACGCCGTCGTCGGACGTCGCGTGGGATGTACTTGTCTGTATTAGAGGCTGAGGTCCTCCTCTCACGTGTGCGAGAATTTTGATAGTCCGATTCGCTGTCGCTGCTCGAATCAGACTCGTCCCAGATGGTGTCCGATGAGACGCTCTCGTCGTCTGTCGTGTCTGAATAACGCGAAGACTTCTTCCTGCTGCCCTCGGCTCGCTTCTTGTCGAGGTGGCCGGCATTGGATATCGACGGTGCTGACCTCGAGGTCGAGTCGTCACGAGCCCTGCTGGATCGGATCTCAGCAGATCTTCGTGCAAGGCTAGCAATCTTCTCCTTGCTCAGCTCCCCAAGCACGGCGACAAAGTCAGGGCGAGCCTCGTAGCGAAGGCCGGCCTTGTCGAGGACCTCAGGAGACACGAGTGTGCGCTTGATGCGTGTCCACACGGCGTTGAGAGGTATCTCGGCACCCGTGCTGTCTGGACCCAGGCGGCGACGACGTTGAGGTGCTGTTCCATCCGTAGGCGGGGGAGGTGCAGGAGAGCCATATGCGGCAGGGGCCGCCGGGAAGGGAACAGAGGCTGCTGGGTCCTCGACCGAGTACCGTGGGGGCGGTGTCATCATGGAGGGGGATGCAGGACTGGCCCCGTAGGCCGCCGCGGAGGTTGACAGGGGTGGGACATATCGTGGCGATGTCCCGAGAGGCCGTGTCGCCGGGTGCCGCTCCGGAGATAGACTCGATTTGCCTTGTGATGTTAGAGATGGTGGCAGGTAGCGGCTAGCCGGCGATGATCCTGGTGAGACACCATAGCCTGGAGTCGGATGCAGCGCCGGAGAGGAGTGATATCCTCCTCCACCGCCCACGGGGACGGCGAGGGTATCAGCACTGCGCTGGTCGCAATCCATGAGGTCTTGGGTCGAGATGAGAGCGAGCTGTTGTGTGCTGGCGAGGTCCGTGTCGGATGCAGAATCGGACGAAGACCTGTCCCAGGGTAGCAGCACAGGCATGCCTGGAGGCGGAGGTGGTGCTTCGGGGTTATATTGTGCTGCAGCAGCAGCACGAGTGTGTTCCCCGTTGCTGTTGTAATGGGGATCATGCTCCGGCTGTGGCCGTCCCAGCTTGACGCCAGGTGCGAATTTCTCATTGTCCAGCGCGGGCGAGACCAGTTCCTTAGTAGACTCGGTGTCGCCACGTGAAGAAGAATGGCGAGGGATCGCCACTGGCGGTGGCAGGGTCGAGGGCCCGTATTGCGGGTGAGACCCATACGCAGGTGCTGCTGGCGCGTCGGGATAGGGCCAGCAATGCTGCTGGGTTGCATATGCAGACCCGCCGCTGGCGTGGTCCAGAAGACCACGCACCGATGGTGGGTTGTCATCTACAGAGCCGTTGGCTTCTAATTCGCGTATGTATGCACGTAGTACTTCCTATGAGGTATGTCAGTGGATGCGCCCAGTCCAGAGGTGGCCGGCAATCTTTTTGCGTTGCCGGTTTTCCTGGGCCGCCAATGCAATGCGGCAGTGTGACGTTGACTTCTGCTGGCTCTGGCCACGCCGTGTGTTACGCTGACACGCATGATTGGAGGGTGTGGGCGAGCGAGGGAGGTCCGTTCATGAGACATGCAGGTGTGATGTGGTCTGGACATCTGGCCAAGCGAAACTTTACTGAGAAAGAAAAAAAAATTAATTCACAAAAAAAGAACTCACCTTGTGTTTCCGCAGAACATCGCTCGAGAAGCCCTCCTTGACCAGCTCTGCCCAGAACTGCTGCCACATCTCCTCCTCGTTGTTGTCATCGACAGCATCGGCTGTCCTCTTGGCGACGGCCCTGCGGTGGAAGATACGGGCGGCGACGGCATCGACCTTGTCCTTGATGGCGTTCTGCTGCTGGCTGTCGGTCCGGTGCAGGTCTACAGGGCGTGGCTGCCGCGCGGGGTTGTGCAGCTGCACGGTGTCCAGGAAGATGTCGATGTGCGTCTTCTGATTCGACAGCTTGGTGCGGATCAGCTGCAGCATCTCCCTCTCCCTGTCCTCGAGCCTCCTCTCACCGTGGTCCCCGCGGTATGCGCTGTCCTCGATGCCGTCATCGCCGGGGGATGACCCATACTTTGTGAGAATCGTGTCCAGCTGTTTCAGGGTGAAGTCGGTGTCCTCGATGATCGGGGCCAGCTGGCGGGCATAGACAGACGAATCCTGCTGTGTGCTGTTGAGGAGGCTGTCTGGATCCTCTGCCTCGGCGCGCAGGTGCTTGATGTGCGTGTGCAGAGGGCGTACAACGGCAGCGACATCTGCGAAATCGGGCCCTGATGTCTTGGCCCGTCTGAAGAGGGACCGCGCGTAGGCGGCGAGCTCGGTAATGGACGTACTGTCGACCGTCATGTCGTGATATTCCAGGCCGGCGCAGCGCTCAAGCAGCGACGTCCTGGGCGGCGAGAGCCTGTCTGGCCCTGCGAGTGCGATGGGCTGGTCGTGTGGTGATCTCACGGGGCTCTGCGATGTGGAACTTTTTTTTTCTTTCCCTCCCCGTCGTATATCGTATCCCTCGAATCGTTCTGCTCTAGGCTTCTAGTTCACTCCCTTCGGGTGTTTCTTCTTCTTTTTCCGACCTGTTGCTTCTCTTTGTCGTGCCTTCTGGTTCAAAAGGACAAAGGTGGGATTCGGCAGTGTAAAAGGTATCCCTAACAAGGAACAAAGTAGTAAGGTAGGCTGGGGAAAGAACTTGGTGGGCTACATTGAGACCAGAGGCTATAGCAACAGCCAAGCTGGAAAATCACGACGAGGTGGCTATGTAATAGGGCGTGTGATAATGTCATAGGCCGGCCATCATGGTGTGCAAGGGTGTGTGGGTGTGAGAGGTGTGTGTGGGGGTGTTCGTTTGGGTGGGCGGGCGGAATTGCAGCAGATCTGACAGTGCAGGCCAGGGTCAGAGCAGGCCAGGTTAGAGAGGTAACAGCGAGGAAATGATGGTCTTACGTCGAAGGGACGAGGATAAGGCCCAGGTCAGGTAGTGAGCCAGGAAGATGGGGCTGGTGCAATGGTAGAGATGGCCTGCTGGGAAGGCCCCCGGAGATAAGGATGGGCGAAGAAGGGTCATCAGACAGGATGGGTCACTGGTGATGGTGGTGGTAATGATGATTGATGATTCGTGATGGAAGAACCCTGATTGAGGTCCAGGGTGACCATACCAGCAACGAGCAGTAGCGTGTGTATCTTGCAACAGTATAATTGCGAGGTAGTACCCGTACGTAGAGAGGTGGGTAGTACCACTACGTAAGTAGGTAGCAGAGGACTAAGGTTGTAGCAAGGAGAGGGAGAGAAAAGAGGGTGGCGATAGGTGAAAGGACTCAGGAACAGGTTTGGGGGCCCGGTCATGAGACAAGGCCAACGGCATCGAGGGATAAAAAAAAAAAAAAAAGGTGACGACGAGCTAGGCGCCGGCTGACGGAAAATAACATGAGAAAGAGCAAAGCTGAAGATCAGTCGCCGTAAAAGGAAGGAATGTGGGAGACCTGAGAGCGTTCGGGAAGGAACAGAGAAAGGGGGGGGGGATAGTTGTTCAGTGCGTCGCTCTTCCTCGTTCCCTTCTGCTTGTTACTACGGGTCACTTGTCTGCTTTGCCTGTTTCCTAATTATACAGCAAGGGTCAGGAGTTTGCCAGAACCAAACCATGAATTATTCCATTAGTAACCCACACAGGAGTGGTACAAAAAGTGTATATATTATAGACTTCTCTACCTACAAGTGCTGTGTAAACTGGTGGACAGCCATTGATATCTAGATGACCGCAGATGCATTGATCACTCACATACTAGTGCCCTGGCTGCCTGGACAGCTTGTGGGGCTCTAGGGTCTATCGAGTAGTAGTAGTAGTAGTAGTAGTAGTAGTGATAGGGCTGCCAGGAGGCAAGGACTAGTCGCGGGGGAAGGGGCGTGCTCTGCTATGGTGACAAGGTCAAGGATGCAGGGCCAGCAGGAAGGAGCTGGCTGGGTTGTCCCGAGGGTTGACGTCAAAGCATGAAATCATCGCGCCAGGGACTACCCCTTCCCTGACCACCACACTATCCCATGGCTGTATTGCACGTGTAGGCTCAGGGCTCGCACGTAGCACAGTACTATGGTACCACAGTAAGCTGGAACCCCCAACCCCAGACCACCGGGTCAAGTCTATCATCCTCCACAGGGATCTCAACAGAAATCTCAGACCCTTGCCGACGACCCTTCACTGAGAAGTGCTGCTGACCTCTGCGCCACCGGCTGCGGCTGGATTAGAATATCGCTCTGCCCGGGGACCTAGAAGCCAAGTCCAGCTAGCTGATAGGCTTGTCTCCTCTTTCTGCTGGTCACAGCGGATCGCCCCGTTGAATGGCAAATGTGGTAGGTACCTTTCGTTCGAAAACGATTCAAAAAAAAAAAAAAAAAAATGACATGAAACATGGAGCGCTCTCTCTCTCGGCTAGACGTCCGAGGAGACCCTGTTGTGTTCCTGGTGAACAGCCCACAACAGGACAGGACAGACCAAAGTGCATGTCGTCATGCCGGAATATTTTCCCCGGAGGCAGACTCAGACCAAGGTCAACGGCCAACGAGTCTCCTTAAGAGATGAGAAAACGAGAAAGGGGGCAGAGGAGGGGGGGGAAACAAGTCTGTCTAGAAGCACACTACCAATAGCGTTTTCGTATGGTTTTTCTCCGCGCATATGCACCTTCACGTGGCTGTGAGAGGCTGGGCGGGTCCATGAGCCGAGGTCATCACGACATATTCTTGCAGCCATGCCACAGAAGCGCTGGAATGGCCCTAAGCCTATCAGTGCTGAGTTCTGCTTACTCTGCCCAGGAATTTGGGTATGTAATGTGAAGAGAGATAGAACCAAAGTAGGGAGAAAGGATCTCGACAAGGTGCAACTCTACCTCGCCACCCTCGTGACAGACCGACCTATTATGTACAGGTCTTCCCACCTCTCTCCCGTGTTCCACTGGACAAAGTCTTTGCCCCTCAAACACGAGGCGGCTGTGTCGCCGAAAACCACATTCCCCTCATCCAAATCTGGAAAGTACACGCTCAAAGTCGGTGGTCGTCTCCACCACCTTACTCAGTTATGGCGATGTGAATCCTGGATTTTCTCTTATTCCATTGTTTCCTTCTTCTCCAGAATTCTTTACCCGCGATCATAGAGACGGTAATAAGACTTGACTAAGCTCAGGCTGCCCTTTACGCCGGGGATAGAGTTCTTCTACTTTGGTACACTACAGGAGACCGCCGTATCAGGGCGGGCCACGAAGGGAAACAGTGAACGTGGTGGTGTCCTGCACGATTCAGTAGTACAAACTTTCGCTCACGCACCCAGATCGATCTTTGTGTGGGGGGCTGCCTGAAAGGGCTTCTGTATATTATGCAAGGGAAACCCAAAAACTTCTAGACGCATGCAATCATGCACGTGCATGGATGTGGAAGAGAGAGAGAGAGAGAGAAAGAAAGAGAGAGACAGAGCTGACGGCAGATCAAATGACAGTCCATCTTAGAGCTGTGGATGACGGAACGGGCCCCCGGCTGGCACCTCGCGCTCTGCTCGAGGCTGTGCCGATCTAGCAGGCTCTGGAGTCGAGGCGCATTCGGTATGTAAGACATTGGCTTAAGGTCTGGACTCAAATCGAATGGTCTGAACAGCTGCACCTCATGAAGCTTTTTCAAGAACAGTGCCTGGAGGTCAACCCACATCCATATCCGTTGTCGTCTTACCATCTTCGTCGTACATACGAAGATATCGACAACTTGGAGGCCGGTCTGCCGGTCTGCTCCTCCGAGAGGGAAATTTAGCCCATGCTCACAGGACTGACGACCTATCCCCGAGACATCCGTTTCCCTCTGGCCGTAGGCAGCAGGTTTACACGCAAGAGAAGTCCGTGAAGGACGTTAGGACCATGCCTGGACGAAGCAGTCGGGCGCATGGTGGGAAGCCTAACCGTACTTCTGACCCAACAAGATCTTGCTAGCGCTGGATTGCTCGTGCTCGCTCGCTCGCTCGCTTGTCGTGCTTCTCTTCCCCACGTGCCTCCGCCAAGATGCTTCTGTAGGAATCTGACGGGCTGTGCTCTCGCCGTCTGTAAGTCCCCAGCTTGTCCTCCATCACTATTGCGGTTCTAATGTCTACTTAGTCAGTCCCTCTCCCTCGCTGCGAGAAGGTTTAGGGGAGTTGGGAGGTTAGCGCAGAGGCTTTGCGCTGGGCTGAGGCTGTCTAGGCATGCCATTATCCCATTCTCCGGTTGGGCCGGCGAGAGGAGTCATCGAGAGTGTTTTTATGGTTTTCCCTCGAAAGCGAAACAGAAGAGGCTGGATTGGGGGGGGGGGGCACTTGGGGTCAACCATGAACGGACGGGCCCTGAGGCTTCATGTGGTGTGTGGTGTGTGTCGGCTATGGATGTGCAGACTGGAGGCACTACACACTGCGCTGACATTGTACCATTTTTGACGATGGCCTGTGATCGCGCCCTTGCTTGCTCACTGCGCTGTTTGTTTGCACATCTTTTTTCTGCGTCCGAAGGATGTCTCGGCTGAGAGGAAATACTGTCTGCCATATCGGCCGGGCGTACAAAAGGAAAGCAGGTGAGTGGCACCTGATAGCTCGCAAAAAAACCCCACTGCGGCTGCAAATCCGCTCAGGCAGGCTATCGGGGTTGATTCTCATCTTCACGGCCCACCGACAATGCTCCCTCCCCTCTGCCCAGATTCCTGCCGTGGAACCGCTCCGATCGTCCTCTGAGCTTTGAGAGGCTGAAGTTCACGGGCAGGGGGAGCGTATTTTAGAGCTCGGTCTCTGCAGGACTCGCTTATGCAGAATGCTGTGGCCCGCGGCCACGCGCTGGTCCGACGTGCATCTGGTCTTGCCTCGCCCTTGTCTGAGTCTTGTGTTCCGCTGACGGGATGCGTGTCTTGGCTCGCCATGTTCGGATCATAAGATGTGCTTGGGGGAGGAGAAGGCATGCATGAACTTTCGGCGATGATGATCCACTCAGCCCAAGTTCTCTGGCAATTTATTCTCGATGGACAATAGTATTGCTTGCCCAGATGAGGCGAATAAATGTATTGGATGTCAAGGAGTCAGAACTGCGTGCGGCTGGAGTTGTGCCCCGTCAGAATTTCAAACAACTTGATTGCAGAGCATTGTAGAAACTTGGTCACAGTCTCCATCTTCAATTCTTTGCCACACCATCTACTAACTAAGCCCCTCGAAATGCCGGTCTTCTTCCTGACATCCTCTCGCCAAAATCTGTCAGCCGCCTCCGTAGGCTGTACTGCGCTCATCAAGTCTCGGCTTCCGCAGCGGTGCTCTCTTTATATGTTGATCCTCTCCAGCGAGTATGCACCAACCTTCTGGCTGAGGAGATGCCCCACCTCTCTCTTTCGCCTGCGTGCAACCTCGCCACCCGAGATCACCTTCTCCACCGAGATCCTGTCCTTGGCCTTCATGCCCAGCGGCAACATGGCGGACGACGCGCCCGACTTGCCACTGTCATTGCTTGTCGAACCACGTAGCACTAGAGCCGCACCATCCATGCGTCTGTGCTTCTGCCCCGTCTCTGCCTCAACCTTCTGCATGAGGCTGCCGTAGCGCACCGCCTCGGAGATGATGCCCCGCAGGAAAACGGCCTCCTGAACTCCCTCCAGCGCGGCGCTGACCTCGAGCTTGAGCGAGGCTAAAAAGTCTGCCGAGTCCATGTGATCGCCTGCACCGGCTGCCACGATCGCATCGTTGATGAGCCAGCCGCCAGGCCCGACCGCATCGATGCATCTGCAGAGGAGATCAGATATGAAGCTGATGCTCCCATCCGGCGGCGCCTCGAGCTCGTCGTCCCTGTCTAGCTGCGTCGTGTCGAGATACCGCGTCGTCCATCCGTCCTTTACGAGTTCCATGCGTAATACGTAGATGAGGGACAAGATCTCCTCGGGCTTGTAGCTCCGACGCAGCACACGGATCGTAGAGACACGTGGACAGCTGCTGAGCTTGCCGAAAGCAACACTCAGGCTCCTGCCGCGGATCAGTGACTGGTCGCCAAGATGGAAGTACTCTGCGGCCTCGAGTTCCTGGACCGCACGCTCGAGCTCATGGCCGATCGCACTCTGATCTGCCAACAGGGCTGTGTCATCCGCATCCGCGGCGTCGGACATTTGTGACTCAAAGGCGAGTAGTTTCGGTGCGATCTTTGTGGGATCCTGTACCAGCTCGAGGCTGCGCATGATCAGACGGATAGAGGTAAGCAGCTCCACAGCGCCCAGTTTCGTGGAGGACAGGTACGACAGGAGAAGCTCGAAGACCGGGTCGACCTGCACCAGAACCCGAGGCAGCTCTTCCCCAAAGATGAAGTCGATGTCGTCTACATCTCGTGTCTCGTCATTAAATGCTGACTTGAGGTTGGACACGGTGAGGTGGCCGGCATCGACTAGCATTGCGAGAAGGTTACTCTGCGGCAGCCTGCAGACGAGTCTTGTCTCTTCGCTGCCCGACTCCTGCGTGTCTTGCCATGCGAACACTCGTGAGATCGCAAACTGGACCCATCGGCGATCAGAATACCGGTAGTTGGTTCGTGCGGCAGGCAATATCCACTCCGGTAATCTGAGCTGTTCCTGGTCCGGCACTGGCTCGTTGTCGATGCCGTTTGTGCCGCTCGTCGCATCTACCGGCTTGATCTCGATCCCAAACTTGGCGGCGATGATCTCTTCAAAACCCGCAATATCACTTACGGCTAAGAGCTCATCAGCTCTCTGGGCATCCGAGGTGAAGTCGGACCAGTAACTGCCGGAGACGCTGCCAGGAAGGTTGCTCGAGGAACTAGTAGAGAAGCTCGCAGATTCCACACCGGCCCTGACTTTCTTGGTGTTGTTGGTGGACTGCGGAATGCCACGGCCTATTGAATCGATCAATAGTCCTTCGGATCGGCGTTTCTTGCCACGTGTTCTAGGTGCTTCGAGTTGCACGGCGACCAATGATGCGCCATAGATTGCCACTGCTATCTCAAGCGTAGCAAAGTATGCCACGAGAGATATCGTAGGAGTGATTGCCTCCTTACTCGTTGACTCCAGATCGAAGGCGGCAGACGCCTGTAGAGATTGGTAGACTGGATTGTAGACGTCCAAGGTCTCCGACTTGGCAGCAAGGACAGAGGACTTGGATAATCTGATGAATGACCTGATGTCAGGCACTTCGAGTGTGCACTGAACTTTGGCCATGCTCTTGGCGAGATCGTAGGTGACGAGAGATCCCTCTTGAAGCTCCATCAAGGACCCTGTGCTGATATCCAGGCGGAGGCTCCCAGGTTCACCTGAGGATACAGCGGGTGACGAAATAGGAGAGGTGTGAACCTGCACAAGCCTTCCGGCGGCTAATTGGTCTGTAGTAACAACCCCCAGAATGTGCAGCTGACGTGTCGCCTGTCCGGCGCTGACGGTCTTCGTGACGAGCACAAGCATGTCCTGCGAGGAGGCATCCTCTTGGCCCGGTCGCAGGAGGGAGGCGAAAGCATCCCTCTTGCCGCCAAAGAACCCAGCCACAACGTCGCTGGCCAATGCGGCCTGGACCAGCTCAACTTGAAGGTGGCTGCCCTTTGGAACGGCGGCTAGGTCTTGTCGGAGAACCTCTGGCGACGTTTCCCATTTTTTGCGCAAATCTTCACCCTGAAAACATATGACAGACCCGTCCTCGGTCACTGCCAGTATATCAGCCTTGGTGTTGTCCTCATCAGAAGTGGAGGTGGTGCTCAGGTGGACTATCTCTGACGTGTGGTCCACCTGTTCGGTTACGATGGTCGAAGTAGTGTCGCCAGATGCCCCCAAAACGTCTTTGAACAACGTGATATTTGCCTTGGGGCTCCTGGTCGAGACATAGGTGTAGCGCGCGGCATCTCTGCTTTTTGCGACTCGCCATCTCGTAGAACAAGGCGGACAGGTGAACACGGATTGGGGAGGGATCGGGTAGGATGTGATTAATCTCTGAGACGGTATCTGTGATGGGTTTAGCATTCTGTTGAACACGAGGTTTCTCTGTCCGGCAGCCCACTAACATCGTATAGGTTGACAGCCTCGCCATCGATGCCCACGGCTAATTCTGGTCGCTTCCTCTTCTTGGACCCTTGTTGTTGCCCCCAGACATCGCCGACGGTGTATGCGCTCCCGTTTCCTTGGCGGTTCAGAGGTCGAGGTAGGGTGGTGAGCACATATGGCTTTTGTATGTTAAACGTGGCAGCCATTGTGAACGTGCGGCTCTGTCAGGGGGCACGCGCTGGGGATGGAAATGTTGAATATCAGGCGTTGCAAAGCTGCCGCTCTACTTTGCTCTGCCTGCAACCCGGGAAAATAGGCAAAGAAAAAAAATTGAGGAATGAACCAGGAGTGTTTGCTTATCGCTTATCGGTTCCTGTTTAGCGGGCTCTTATCCTTGCCATATCCCTGTCTCACATACTTCTGTATGTATGTACAGTGTATGCCCAGTAGTTTGTGATGTTACTGCTTACTCGAAGAGCTCATAGGGATGCAACATGCATCTTCTTCACCTTGCACTCAACATTTCAAGATAGTAATTCAAGAGAGCCATCGTTGTCTTCAGGTATTATGGAGCAGAGTTTTCCTCTCTGTCAAGGTAGAAGGTTGTTGTCAGCTTGCCACCATTAAGTACCTTGTACATTGACAGCCATTTCTGGAGCGGAAGGTGGGGTTGAGAGCATGCCCATGATTGGCTCAAGTCAGCAACAGGGGCGTCATAGGCAATCCCAGCACTTTGGGAAGTCGCGCTCAGCCAAAGACGCGCTGCAAAGGTAGCAACGCGACTTCTCACACCCAAGTATGGCTTACTTCAACTCTTGAACTTGAAACCTCACCCTCTCCTCACCTTGGCCATATCAATACTCCGGGCTTAGAATTCTTCAACAGTATCTTCATCAGCAGCACTGACCTGGTAATAACAAGTCAAAACTGCATTGGATACTGCTGACCACATCATCTGCTGCTTGACATACTCGTAATGGCTTCCTCGACTTGAGCATGTGTGCATCACCTTGAATCACATCTTCTCGGTTCGCACATCCATCTCTTTCCCTCGAAATTACTATTTATAAACAGAATTCTAACCACTGATCATTTTAACAGATGGGGCTGGTTGTAGTCGAGACTATGGCGGGCAGCAATTTCCCTGCTGAGCCCAAGAAGCTCCATCCATTCTTCACTGCGCCGAAAGCTCTCGAACCTGAAATCCGGTCACCCGAACCTATCACAACGAATCACACATCTGAAAATCACCTCAATATCCTGGAGAAACAAGAAGGGGCCAGGAATGTTGAGGAAGAAGAGAAGAATGTGCCCAGGCGCAAGAGGCGTAAGGCAGCAGAGGAGGCTGATGAGGATTTGGAAGGCACCAAGAAGTCCAGGCGAAGTACAAGGGGGGAGGGTCCAGCAGCGACCTCGATCATGAACCACTTCTCGAAAGTCAACAATCAAAGTACAGAGCCTGTGGCAAGTGACGTGCACTCTACAGACCACCCACAACCAGTGTCGAAAGAGAAAGCATCTGCACCTGCACCTGCACCTGCACCTGCACCTGCACCTGCACCTGCACCTGCACCTGCACCTATTGATCCAGCTCCAGTTCCAGCTGTTGCCCCTTCCTCAGCTCCCATTTCTGAGGGTGACTTGCCCGTACCTGAACACATAAAGACGACTCTGGAAGCTCCAGACCAGCAAACTAGTCAAACTGAGACGCCTCCAAGAAGAATCCTACAGCTCAATCGAAAGACAGGGACCATCGGATCCCCGCCGAAGTTCAAGGAGCCAAAGCCCTCCAAGCAGCAAACAAGAGACGGAAACATTACTGAGGACCAAGGAACATCACATACCTTCAAGCGAGACATACGGGCAACCAAGATAGCTACCATAACGTATGGAACCGACGACGCCTCTCGAAAACGCATAGGTGATAAGATCAACGAGATTTTGTCCTCGCCGGTCGTCCCAAGTCTGGGTCCAAAGACGAGGAAGAAGAGGACGCCTCGGGAATGTCGGAGAGACGACGCCACTGTACCGAAAGTGGACGACGAAGGGTCCAAAAAAGAACCACATCCTTTTTTCAAGAGCAAACCGAAGAAGACCGGTGCTCCCTCCTCGACTCCAACGACCGCTTCAGAAATCACGGAGGCTACCAAGACGAAGCCAGCTGCGCCCTCCTCACGGCCAAAGATTTTCAGCTCCACTCCGTGCTCCCCTAAGAAAAGTCGAGTCGCACCGTCCAGCATCCCCCTGCCTCAGTTCGGAATGAAATCGTTAGGCCTCAAGACACCAGGTGCGCGGTTGCCAGCTTGGCCGCCTAAAGATATGGTCCATGTCAGAGGCGAAGATGAATCCTTCTCTCGACCCCAATTTCCTGGGAATCCGGTCAGCGCTCGAAAGTGCAAAGGCAAAATCATCCACATCAGCCCCGAGGAGATAATTTTGAACGATTTCGCAGCCAAGCTTGAGATTTCCGAGGTTGTTGATGATCTGAGAGTCGTTGACGACGACACTTTTCAGCCACCTCCACCAGGACTTCGACTGCCGCAAAAATATTTTGAGAGTGGCCCAAAGCTCGAAAAACGCATCTTGCGTGAGGTAAAGCATGCACAGCATCCGGCTTTGGCTCAGCTGCGAGTGTCATTAGTGACATGCCTCGCTGCTTTCGACAGATTCACGTGTGAGTCCATGTCCTGGGCTCAGAAATACACCCCAAAATCCGCAGTAGAAGTCTTGCAGTACGGCAAAGAGGCTTTTCTCCTGCGAGATTGGCTGGAAGCGCTCAAGGTTCAATCTGTGGATACGGGAGATGCAAAAGCAAAGCCGGTCAAGTCGACAAAGCCACCCAGGAAGCGACGAAAGAAGAATAAGTTGGACAATTTTATTGTGGACAGTGATGAGGAAGCAGACACGATGGACGAGGTTTCCGATCTTGAGCAAGACTGGTCGCCAGACAGACGTTACACCAAAAAGACGGTGATTAGGGCCGGCGACGCTGTGAACAGGATCTCCAAGGATCCCAGACGATTGACGAACGCCGTCGTCATAAGTGGCCCTCACGGCTGCGGCAAGACGTCAGCCGTCTACGCTATCGCAAAGGAATTGGGCTTTGAGGTCTTCGAGATCAACGCGGGCAGTCGCAGAAGTGGCAAGGACGTTCTCGAGAAGATTGGCGACATGACAAGAAACCATCTGGTCCAGCATCACCAGACAGACGCTTCGGGTGCTTCCATCAACGATGAAGCCGTGGCTGAGGACATCAAGTCTGGAAAGCAAGCGACCATGAACTCGTTCTTCAAGGCCAAAGCCACGCCTCTCCCTGCCAAACCGAAAAATACGGTCAAACAAGAGGCACCGCCACTGCCAAAGGCTGACCCAAAGAAAACAAGCCCAAAGAACCAGAAGCAGTCGTTGATTCTTTTAGATGAGGTTGACATCCTTTACGAGGAGGATAAGAATTTTTGGAGCACGGTCATGACTCTGATCGCACAGTCAAGGCGTCCATTTATCATGACCTGCAGTGATGAAGACCTCGTCCCTCTGCAAGCTTTGAAGCTCCATGGGATCTTCCGCTTCAGCACACCGCCGACAGATCTGGCTGTGGACCGCATGCTCATGATTGCGGCTTGTGAGGGTCATGCTTTACGCCGAAATGCAGTCGAGGCACTCTATGAAACCCATGAGCAGGATATGCGTGCCTGTTTGATGGACCTGAACTACTGGTGTCAGTTTGCTGTTGGTGACAGACGCGGGGGGATTGCCTGGTTCTACCCGCGCTGGCCAAAAGGTTGTGACATCGATGAGCACGGGAATGTCGTTCGGGTCATCAGCCAGGACGCGTATGTGGAAGGGCTGGGGTGGCTTGCCCATGATATCCTGGCGCTCGAGACGGATGCCGCGAAGCATGAAGCGGAGCTTCTTCAAGAGGCCCGGGACTGTTGGCAGATGGACATTGGCAACTGGCATGAGTCCCTCGATCTGACTTCCTGGGCTGCTCAGCGGGATAGTGCCTCTCAACAAGACCGACTGGCGGCCCTGAAGAGTTATGAAGGCTTCGCTGACGCGATGAGTGTCGCCGACCTGTCCTCGTCCTTGGCATTCGCGACCTCCTTCGAGGAGACACTCGATTGGACCCTGCCCGAAATTACGGACAGAGCTCGAAATGACTATACCCTTGGTCGGCAGCTATTTGACGCATCTGTCGTCTCAACCTACGACCCACTGGCAGTGTCGCTGCCCATCAGCCTGAGATGCCTCGCCCGGAAGCATCTGCGAGCCTCGCCACCAGCATCATCAACTCCCCTGCTGGAGCCTCTCGATGAAGCAGGAGTCATCACCAAGATTCGGAAGCACGCGACAGCAGCCTGCGCACCCGCCGCTCTCACTCGCGACGACTTCAGCGACGCCTTTGATACCCTCGCCGCTTCGGACAAGACCAGCACTTCTACAACCAACCTAGAGCTTTCGGTTTTTGACGGCGGCTTTGCCAGTATTGCTGTTGACGTGGCGCCGTACGTGCGAAGTATTGTCTCGTTTGAGAGGGAGCTTCAATCACAGCGACAGAAGCTAAGCAGCCTCCTGAGCCAAGGCGGCACCAAGAGGCGGAAGACACGGGCCTCGAACGCGGCACTGGAAGGCGGCTCGAGAACCACGACACGGCGGGACAATTGGTTTGATGCTGACCTAAACAAGGTCCTCGTCATGCGCACGGCAGGCGAAGGGTGGGCTGCTGCCGTGAAGGAGACCAGGCCGGGTAGTCATGAGGATTTGAGCGACTCGGCCTCGGGGTCGACGTCGGTCAGACATGCAAGCGAGACATTCCTCACTGGCAGCCGCGACGACGAAGTGACTAGCAGCTCGGGCGAGACGGAGGTGGATTAAAGAGAAGTGATGCGGCCTTCTGCTTGGGAATCCCTTGTCTCTCTCCACCCCACCGACTGCATTTTTTCTAGGCGTACGGCCCTCCTATGGAGGCACAATCTTCAACGTCATCTGAGATGAGTAGCGACTTGCTATGATTGCCTTGCAGGAAGAAGATCGAGCATTGGGAATCTGATATACGCCATTTGCACTGCAGTTTACAGGATGGGGCTCGAGTTGGGGGGGGGGGGCAAAAAGGCTGGTACCTGTCTAGAATTTTTCACTGGCGATGAAAAATATGGCCTGGCGCAGGCGGCGCGTGTTCATTTGAAAGATCCCTGGCGTTGCTCATTGCCACAATAGACAAATGAACACCTGCCTATCATTTTTGGGCTGCATAGATGACATGGGAATAAGATATTGAGGCACCAAACAAAAGACTATCCATAATATATCATTGACAATCATATAACCCGTCGCTCCACAGTGACACGCTCATATATATCAATATTCCAACGCCGCCCGCTCCCAGCCTTTGGACCATGTAGTCGTATCCCTTTTCCAGATGCCTTGTTGCCCAGCACTTTCCTTGCCCAAGATCATGAATACCCATATCCTATCATTTAATAAAGCATCACACAAGCTTCATAACTCATATAACTCATCATCAGATGGACAAGACCTCGTCATCGATAGTATTCCCCATCGCGCTCCCTCTCTCGAAACCTCTGGCCAGGCGGTGCAGCTCTCTCTATCACATACGCCCTGTCACCAGACGATGGGACCACGATCGTGTTTCCATCGACATAATATCGGCCTCGGCCTCCCTCGCGGCCGTCTCGGTAGTTGGCACCAGCAGGCACTACGAGGGGCGCATTGTCGGCGTAGCTTCGAGGGGGTGCAGGCGCGGGAGGAGGAGGAGGAGCTGCTTCGAGCCGGCGCAGTGGTGGAGGGGGCGCGACGTACCGCCCGCCACCAGGGGCAACACCACCGCGCTGGTCATAGGCGTCGTAGTAGTCGTCGGGCAGGTAGCTGGCCGAGTAGCGATGGCGACCTGGTATCCTGGCTCGTCGTTCCCAGAACTGAGCGCCTTCATCGCCGTCCATGGTCCGAGGTAGAGCCGGGCGTTGCTGATAGCGGTCGCGGAGATATTGTCTGCGGCCGGGATCATCGCCGTCGCCATCACCCTCGCTTCCCCTCCTCCCCGTCCTCCGCCTGCTGCCTGGGCCCTCCCCACCAGCAGGCGTCCTGCCCTCCAGCATGTCGCGGCCCTCCTTGAGCTTCTTCTTAAGCTTATGCTTGTCCTCCTCCTTCTCCATCTCCCAGTCGTCCTTGTCGCCGTACGTGATGCCCTTGGGCCAGAACTTGTGGGCGGCCAGGCTCGCGGCGCCGATTGCGCCCAGCATGACCAGGGACGTCTTGACGACGTTCTCGGCCTTCTCCTGCTTGGTGTTGCCGCCCGTGTCGAGGACGGACGACAGGCGCTCCTTGGCGGCCTGTTTTGTGCGGCCTATCGTGGACCGCGAGCGGGTGCGGCTGCGGGAGCGTCCATCTCGTCCTCCGTCTTCCGAATCCGAGTAGTAAAGATAGTCGGACGACACAGACGGGGAGCGATCCCTGCCCCGGCTCTGGTGGTTCCGGCTCCGGCTGCGGCTGGCGGCGGCGGCGGCGGCGGTGGTGGTGGTACCAGCGCCGGGACGACGATGGCGAGAGCGGGAACGGACGGGCGAGGGCGAGTAGGAGCGTTCACTCGAGGTCGGCGTGTAGACACCGTCTGTGTATGGGCGTCCTCTGCGGGATGTTGTGGTGCGAGAGGGCGAGCGGGAGGCAGAAAGGTCCCGCCCGCGCGAGGGTTCCCTCGAAGGGGAGACGTAGCGTGGCATTGTGTGGGGCAAAGGGAATATGTCAGAAATAGTGAATGTGTGTGTATGTGTGATGTAGCAGTTTGTTGGACAGGCTGGCTCTTGAAGTCCAGGAAGCAAGGGTTGTGGTGGAAATTGGGCAGAGAGGGTGCGAGTGTATGTGAGGCGGTTGGGATCAAAAACGATGACGAGGACCCCAGGAGACCGATCGATATCAAGCGAGGTAGCCTGGCATGGGTGCTGCTGCTACTATTTTTGCTGAACCTTGTGGGTGGTCCGGAAGAGAAGAACAAAAAAGCGATCAAAAAAAAAACCTCACATCAGGCCACCCGAACAATACAGCACACCAATTGATTTATGGGTACAGGCTGCTGCTGCTGCTGCTAGTGGTGGTGGTGGTGGTGGTGGTGCTTGGTTTGTTGGAGTGGGAAGGCACAACACACACACACAGAGAGAGAAAGAGACAGAGGGAAAGAGCGAGGCAAGCGAGACACAAGAGGGTGGAAGATGAGGAAGGTTCGAAATCAAGGAAGGCGCTGGTCTGAACTGGAACTGAACTGAACTTGGCAAAGTCTCAAAAAGGATCCAGAATCCTGATCTGATCTGACGAGCAGCCCCGGCCCTCGGGTCTCTTTGTCCATCCCTCTCTTTGCTCATCCCACACATTTATTTGTTTATTCGAATCATGATGTCCTTACTACTGTACGAATCCTTCCTACGCCGCGCAAGTGAGACGGATGAAACAACCCAGGGATGGGTGATTGGTTGGTGAAGGATGGAGGCGAGGGTGCTGAAGAGCAGAGGGACGGTGGGGGGGGGGGGCCGATTGGGCCTGCTACATCATCCTCCAGGGATTGCACGACTGCAGGCCGTTATTCCAGGCACAGCGAGACCGTCTTTGGTACATGCCATAACACATACTGTACTTACATGGTTTGCTGGTACATGGGGCCATATACGCAGACACAAAATAATGGGCTGAAACGGGTGGAAGGGATCATCATAATGAGGTCACATCTCCTCCCACACTGCTGCAGAGAACAGAGAGGAAAAGGGAAAAACCAACCCACTTATTTTCAGATTGCCGACCGCCTTGTTTGCCCTCTACCCGATCGACTTTGGGTGTGGGTGGGGGCCCCGGAATCAAGAATCAAGATCGACAGAGACAGAGCCTTTGCCAGCCTACCATGTATGTATGTCCTGTAATTACCGTACACACCTGGCTCTTGCTAGTGGTGGAGGCCGCTGCACATGGGGCCCGCCATGGCTGCTCAGGTTACTGCTGCTGACGTGCATGCGTTTCAATCAGGTATAACCCACCTGTGTACCTGTTGAATACCACCAAAGGCGCAGAAGAGGGCGGGGGAGGGGGTCCCTGGGAGTGGAAAAACACAGGGCTGAGCCTTCAGTCAGTCTGCCTTGTGGGCAAATAGATTTAAGACGTCGATTTGATCGCGGGTTCACTGCGTACTAGACCGTTTGAGATGGATAATGCAGTTCGCTGTAGAGACGGCCAGACTTCTCTCCGAATACTCTCTTCTCATACTATCGATGGTGGTGGGTGTAGAGTGCAATTGTCAAGTGACCCCCTTTCCCCCCCTCCCTCCAGAAAAAAAAAACCAAAAACTACGTAGCCACCTCCTCGCGACCTACGTTTGATTCCAACTCAAGATTGCCAACTGTCCCAACAACACAACAACGTGAGTTTTCCATTCCCTCCCATCCATTTTCCCTTCTTAAGGCTTGCTGGAGGAGGTCGGTCATGTGCACCACATCATCCCGGCATAACCTTTCAACAGCGAACTCAAGAGGGCCTATCATGCCTGTGCAGCGGGTTTAATATAAGCCTTGGGTCAGGATCACAGGTGACCTTGACAGCACACACACATGTTGGTACTCTCGACGCACAGATGACAAAAAAAAGAAGCCAAGGTGACAGTTCTCAACCAGACGGCGACAAGTCTCCAGAAAAGAACAAGCAAGGGTATATAAAAGAGCTAGCTATGTGTCAGCACCACTTTATGAGATGGGGAGAACAACAATATCCACACTGAACTCTGATAGTGTCCATCAGCCATGCAAAAGTAGAAGTAAAAACAAAGGAGGAAGGGAAGGATAAAAAAAAGAGACAACAAAGTAACCGCCCAGGCTGGGAAGATCAGGTAAGGTATAGAAACCAACCACCGCCCTTCCGCCAAAACCAAACTGCCAATCAATGTTGCCCTGTGTCCGCCGTATCCACAGCACACTCAGTCAGTTCCCCCCGAAATAATACAAAGCCGTGCCCGATGAGATCGCAGATGCAGACCTCAGGACTTGTAGACATCCTTGGCCCTCCTTGACCTGCCAGAGGCTGGGGTTGCGGCAACCTTGCTCGCCGCTGATCTACCTCGGGTCGGCAGAGCAGCTGCGGCGGCGGCGGCGGCAGCAGCCTTGGACTTTGCGGTCGGCTTCTTGGGCTCATCGACCTTGTGTTGAGCTCTCGCGGCAGCTCGTCCGCTCCGCCGGCCGTTTCTTCCCACAGACGGCTCCTCTTCCTCCTCCTCGGGCGGATCCGAGAGCTCACTCGCTTCCTCGGGCTCCTCCTCGTTCTCCTTGTCATCCTCGTCCATGAGCTCCGCCTCGTCGGCCAGCTCGGCTTCTTCCTCAGCTTCCTCTTCCTCCTGCTGAGCCTCGTCCGAGTCTGATCCGTCCTCGCCTTCCTTGGCATCGTCACCGTAATCCCACTCCGCGACGCCCTCGAGCATCTCCTCGTCATCGTCGTCCGAGTCTCGCTCGATATATGTCGCGCTCTTTCTGCCCGAGGCACGACCGCTTCGCCGGCGCTCGGACTCAGGAATCTGTGGTGACGACGCTCGTTGCTTCTTCGGCCTCGCGGGTGCCTTGGCCTTCGATGCCGTCTTCCTCAGCGTGGTCTGTTTCCCGGACCTTGATGGTTTCGGGTGGATCAGCCGGGGCGTTTTGGTCTTCTTGGCGGGAGGTTGGCTGTCGTTTCGTTCATCCATAGACTTGCGCTTCTGCGGGGGGTGTTAGTCTGAATGAATCACCAACATAGTAAACTTTACAGATAACAGGCGAGGGGAGGGGTTTGGCCGGAGGGACGTACCTTCTTGCGTTCTAGAACCCGGAGAAACTCGTCCACCTTCGCATCGACCCCATCAGGGATGTACTGCTTGTCTGCCACCTCTTGCGCAGCATCATGACTTGGCAGCGCCAGAAACAGGCCCGCAGGCAGCCCAATCTTCTTGCCGTACGCCTCAAAGGCCCAGCCCTTGCGCTCCTGCCACTTCCTGATCACCGTCTGCGCAAGGTCGCTCACCATGTAGAGGTTCTCACTCTTGTTCAGGTCGATGGCGTCCTTGGTCTGCTTCACCCGCTCTGCGTACCGGAAGATGAGGCCGAGGTTGGATTCACTCGCCACGTTGCTGACATAGTAGATGATGTAGCGCGCGTGGTCCGCCAGGTCCTCCACCGAGTGGCCCAGGTCCGGGTGGTGCGCAAGGAGTGAGATCAGCCGTGGCATGATGGCTTCCATGACCGCCTGGCCGTTCTGCTGGTAGTGGCTCACCCGTGAGCGGATCCAGGTCTCGGTCCCGTTTCTGAACTCCGTCACCGGCTCGTACGCTGTCAGGAACACGATGGTGTAGAACTTGGGCCGAAGTTTGCCCTGCACCAGGTATTTCTGCAGCTTGGCGACAAAGGCTCTCCTGGTCTGCGGGTGCGCATCCTGGGTGACAAATGCAAGGGCGTCAAAGTCCTCGGGAGGTAGGTAGTCATCGAGCTGTCTGTCCTTGCACAGCTTGAGGACGAGCTGAGCAGCAAGCAGCCGCAGGCGGGCCTTGTAGTGCTTCGGCGTCTCTTTGCCCTTGCACATCTCGCCCTCCTTTGCGATCAGGGTCTTGAGCATCCGGAAAACCGGCCGCGCCCGCTGCTGGGTGTCGTCGTTCTCGCCGGAGGCCCGGTCTGGGTCATCCGCGCGCAGCCGATTGACGAGGATCTTGAGAGCCAGACACTTTGCGACGCACTCCTCGTCCATATCCGCGTCATTAACCCACTCCGGGTCACTCTCGCTGGCATCGGCGCGGACCTGCTTCAAGATGTCCTGGATCATCTCGAGAATGGCCTGGTCACGATTCAATGTAACCTTCGGCGCCAACAGCTCGAGCTGTGCGACGATGGCGAGCTTGTTGAGAAAGTGAGGCGCGCCGTATTTCCAGTCCTTCATCACCTTCAGGAAGAGCTCCGTGGCGTTCTGGAGGCTCTTCTCGCCCTTCTTTGCCAGGAGGATGTTAACTGCGTATTTAGCAGCCTTCCACGGTTTGCCGTACAGTGCAAAGTTGATCATGACCTGGGTGAACTTTTTATCGCTGGGGATCTCCGATGCGTACTTCCGTGCATATGACGCGCAGGCCTTGAGTGTCTCGACGACCGTCGGCTCATTTTCCTTGGTGGCCGAAGGGGCCTTGTCTGCGAGATCTTTACAGAGGTCGCCGATATGGGACTTGAAGAGATCTGGCGTGCGCAGCGAGATCTCGTTGAGGATCTCATGAGCTGTGGCCCCGAAGCCGCCTTCGTCCGTCCTAGAGTAGTCCAGGATGGTGGGCAGGTGGCTGCGGTTGAACATGAAGTATCCTGATCGGTAGAGCAGCGGGATCAGGACGTCAGCGAGGCCTGATTGCTGGTTCCCGTGCAGACGCTTGATCAGCTCCTTCAGAGCACCCCGGACTGTCTTGAACTCGTTCTCGGGACCCACGATGAACTTGATGAGCTGGTAGTTCCGGCGGTCGTTGGCTTTCGCAAACTTCCAGAGCTCTGAGTGCACCTTGGCATCGTCGGGCAGGAACTGAGCTATGTACTTGACCGTCTTCTGGACGTTGGCAGTCTTGCGGTCCTCGTCCTCGTCCATGACACCGCCATTGTAGTCCTCACAGGCCCTGAGGAACGTCTGCAGGATTTTGGCAAACTGAGGCTGCCGGGCCTGGATGGCAAAAAAGGCCTTCTTGGCATTCTGGTCCAGCGACCGGACCAGGAGCAGGATCCGCTCAGCCCTGATGGCGTCCTGGTCGTTGCTGCCCGCTGCCGATTGGGCCTGGGGCTGAGAGCTGCCGTTGGCGCTCTTGGAGCTCTTCTTGGGGGGCGGGAAGGCCAAGGGAACCACACACTCGTACACGACCCTGTCGAGAAGCACGTTGACTTCCAGGTCGTTGGCGTAGAACGAGCTGTAGATCTTGGAGGGGGGCGGCAGAGAGCGCGTCCTCGACGACCTTGTTGCCGGCAAGAATCTCGCCCGACGAGATGGCCCACAGCTTGCCCAGCAGCGCCATGGCATCGACACGAACCTGAGGCCGACGGTCGCGGCACCGGTCTGCAAGGCTAGACAGGATCGTGTTCTCCTTCTCCAGGCCACCGTCTGATGCGAGCTTGAGTATGAGGTCTCGGAAGCCGAAGGATTCAATGGCCTTGACGCCAGCCAACCGGACCTTCTCGTCGCTGTCGTTGAGTTTCTCCCCGAGCCCGCGCACGAGATTCTTCTCCTCCTCACGGCTGAAGCCAATGCCGCCAGCATTGGTGGAGAGGATGTAGCCGACAGCCGTAGTCCAGGACGCGCGGATGACGGGGGACTTGTCGTTCTTGCGGCTCAAGAAGTTCTGGTATGGCTGATGGTAGGTCTGCGCAAATGAGAGGGGCGAGAGCGGCGTCGTCAGGGGGTTCGAGGAGACGGCGTCCGTGTCAAAGTCCGACATCTTGTAGAGCGGGTAGGCAGCTGGGTCCAGGGCGGGCGCCGGCGGTGGGCCTGCAGCGCCGATGCCCGAGATGACATCGCCGAGGGCCTCCGTGGCCAGCAGGCGCAGGTTGACGTTGTCTGCAGAGAGCTCGGCGTCAAGCTGAGGGATGACATTCTGCAGGAGCCCAGGGGCAGCCTTCCAGAGTTCTCGGATCAGCAGGTGTGCCTTCTTGAGCTCCCTCAAGTCCTCCTCGGACGGCCCGGCGAGGCCGTCCTCGTCATCGGAGTCTGCGCCAGCTCGGTTGCCATTGTTACCAGCCAGGCCCGACGCCTCCATGATGACGTCGCTAAAGTACTGCCCTACATAGCGCGACATCTTCTCCTGGCTCGCCACGCAGACTGACCTTGCCATCTTGTACGCCGCAGGCTCCTCCTTCAACAGCAGAGTCGTCTGGCCGTCGTCCCTTGCCGCCTGCTCAGCCCTGTCCTTGGCGGCGCCCGGGGCGGCGGCCCGCAGGAACTGCGCCATTATAATGTCGATGACCTTGGACGGTATCGTGGACGCCTCGTCGATCAGCATCTCCAGGATCTGCGTCATGTAGTGCTCGACATCCTTGCCGACCGGCTCGCCCGACGAGGCCTTGGAGCCCGAGACGGTATCGAAGAAGTTGGTGAACAGGCGGACAAACAGCTCGTCGTTGTTGGGCACCTCGTCGAGGAGGAGCACGCTCTGGACCTCGGCCAGGGAGATGAGGACGTATTTGTGCTGGTTGTTCCACGTCGAGGAGGGATCCTGCAGGGCGGGCAGGATGTAGGTGATGAACAGCGCAAAGATGTCCTGGAGGGTGTCGCGCAAAAGGTCAGCGTACGGTCCAATGCCGTCCAGATGTGTGTAGAGCACACAACCCGCGGGCCAGACTCACCTTCAACTGTTTAGGGGTGAATGGCGCGTCCGGGGCGCATATCTTGAGGATGTCCACCAGGCAACAGGCGGCGAAGGCCTTGACGCCCTTGTCCTTGTGACCGAGGATGTTGGTCGACGAGAGCTCCTCGGCGACCTTGTTGAGCGACTCCTTATGCTCCCAGTCCTGGTCCAGCTCGGTCAGCTCCTTGGACAGGGCGTCGAGCCGCTTGACGAGCTCGACGGTGGGTATGGGCCTGCCGGCGCGCCACGACAGAGGCTGGTTGAACTTGAGGCCCTCGGGGTCGCGTCCGTCCTCCTGCTCCTCCTCGGGCGCGGGCTCAGCCGCCCTTCTCCGTCGAGACATTCTGCGTGATGCGCAAAGACGATGCCAAGGCCGACTCGAGGTAAGCGTGGAGATATGTTCTTGGTGTGGGGGGAGGGGGGAGGGGGGGGGGAAGGGAGCGTCGCAGGTGGAGAGGCAAGAAGAGGCGGGGGAGGGAGGCGCAAATATCTGGTCGGACAAGCGTCGCAGCTCTCAGGGCCAGCAGGACAGTCTCGACCTCGAGGTTGAATCGGCTTAGGTCTCTTTCGCGTAGACTGAGGCGAGATGGTAACGGCGGCTCGGTTGCGGTCAAGTCGCGACGGTGTGACCTCGAGACGCGAGAATCAGCGGACCGAAAAAAGAAAAAAAAAAAAAGGAAGAAGAGGAAAGAAAAAAAAGATGAGGATCCAACGCGGTGATGATGTCGAGGGGTTCACCAAAAGGTAGGAGGAATTGATCTGGAGGATGGCTGACGCCTGAGATTGGACACCAAAAAGGGGCAAGAAACAACAAAAGAACAAGAAGAAGTGACTGAGCCTCGACCCAATTTCATCCGTATGTGTGAGAGTTCGGCCCTCGCTGATGGGGACGAGTAGAGTTGATGGCGGAACTTGCGCCGTAATGATCCGTACCAGCTACAGAAGGACACACGCCGTGCCACGCCAGTTACGCGACAGTCTCGCTCGGTCAACGGCAGCTTGAGGCGCGTGCCCAGGCCACAGGGAGTTGACCTCCCCCGCCTGGGCTTTTTTGTGGGGCCAAGCTCCCCCCGGTGCCCGCTGTACTGTATGTAAGTATTAGTTGTTGGCTCAGCACTTGGGCACTGGGCAGTCCACGCTACTGACTTTGACATCCACCTCCAACTGCAGCAGTCGTTGTGGATTCGCTTCTCACCTTATTTTCTTTTTCCAATATTGCATCAGGCTTAACTTTTGCGAGCCCACAGATAAACTGATCCTCAAATTTGTGTCTTGTTTAGTAATCTTCATGCATTGGGAAGAGGGAAATCATAGGTCAAGAGCTGCATGCCCGGCTCCCTATTCGAAATATGGACCCTGCAGATGCCAGTGCATCAAGCACTGATGGGGAGTCTGTCCACCATTTTCAGGAGATGCAGACCTGTATCGTATATGGTGTGTGTGTGTGTGTGTGTCTGTGTGTGTTGTTCGTTGGTGTCAAGGTGCTGCCAAAGGGGGATGCCTCATGCAAGTATGGCTTCAGCAGCATGACACGTGGTAATTAATCAATTATTGCATCATCAAAACAGGTCTTGTTAGAGAGCCTCTCCTCTTATGTGGAAGGCAAGAGCATAACTTCCTGCTCAACATACATCATATGTTCCAGGCTCGCAGAATATGGCTATCATGGGGGCATCTGGGGAACACGGTTGGGTGCGATGCAAGGCATAAATGCACCTTGGTATCAGATTGCACAAAACAAAGTTGGCCGTCTAGGGGCACCTCCGTCTACCTATCTCTCCGCTGGCTCTCCTCTTGGGAGGCACAGGCTCATCAGGCCCAGATGGTGTGGACTCAGACCATCTGTGGTCCCACGTGTGATCCAACAACATCTCTGGGTACCATGGCCTGATCTTGTGCACACACGACACTGCATCATTGTGAGAAATCCTTCCTTGTTGGAGGAGGGACTGGACAGGAGTCTCCTTCTGAAGGCCTGGCATGGCTTACCACAGTGCACAAGTGTGCCAATTGGTCTGTTTCAAGCCCTGTCACACAGCTCACAGTCTGGTCTTCCTGTGATCAAGGACTGGAGCTCTGTCCACTCAGAGGCTCCAAGGCAATACGGTTGGGGAGATTACACATATTGTGGGCTGTGCATCTGACATGTACTGGCACTGGACAAGAATCAAAAGCACGAGGCCACCTGGGCTGCAAGAGATTGTGGGCAGGACAGCATCAGTACTATAACTGTTGATGCCCTTCTCAGATTGTGGATCTTGTCCTGCATATGGTCCACAATGGCAGGCAGGCTTGCTCACTGATGCTCAGGTTCTAGCAGAGTTGACTTTGCATTCTTCTGACAATTAACTCTCAAAGGTCATCGTTGGACATGTTATGCGAGGAAGACTTGGGGCATATACTGGCTCTCATCTTTTTAACTCAGCCAAGTACTTTCATATGGAGATGGCCCCAATGGTCCTGGGAGAATCTTGCTGGCACAGATTGTGCTCCTGTGCGAAATACTGCTCAAGTCAAACCCTGCCTAATTATTTCGTAGTATGTAGAAGGCTCTGGCGATGTTGATGGATAATAGAAAAATGTTTCGTCAACCATGGCAATTCTGCCTTGATTTTTCCCCCGCAGTACACTTGTTGACTTTTCAATATTATTTTGACACTGACTGATGCCACAAGAGCTCATTGACAGAGGCTGATTCTTCATGGACATGTCGACACTGGCTGATCTCACAGCACCATACATATCGATAGAGGCTGATTCCACAACACCACATTCACTATCACTCTTTCCAGAACAGGCATGGTCAACGGCGACAGAGCAGACAGGTTTACACAAAATAACAGGCTGCAGCCAACTTTCATCTCTCTCACTTGATTCCTTTCTTTCCTTCCTTCCTTCCTTCCTTCCTCGCCGGTTGATAATCCTCTTCGAACTGAGTTGAGGCTTCGTCACCCCCCTCACCCCCCCCCCCCGCGACCGTCAAGCTCACTGTGAACCTCAACAAACGCCCGATCGTGACAATCACACCAAGATCCCGTTTTGCCCTCAAGGTATGTATGACCTGTGTCTCCCGTTACGCCTGTCCACCTTGCCCCTTGCGATCGGCCGCTGAGTGACGAGAGGGACGGGGAAGCTGGTGCAAACATTTACTGCTTCGAGACGCGTCACACACCACCTCCCGTCTGCCCAACCTACTCGCCCATCCCATCCAGTCATCTTGCCGCTCTGAATCTCACCAGTCACTCCGTTCCCTGAGTCTCCTACCACCACGAGAGTTCGCCTCTTACTTCTGTTCCCATCTGTCCTTTTCCTCCTTATTCTCGTGCGTTCCATTCCTTCCCAGCCCAACAACGCCATCCAACGTTCCTTTCATCTCCTCGCGAGAGATACCACATACTGTGCACACACCTCAAGTCCCTCCTTTGCCAACTCGCCATCATTGAGATACTCCAGAGACGGCGAGGCGCGACCTTGTTCCTGTATTTTTTTTTTCTTTCCCCCTCACTACTCTCGTGCCCTGCTCTGGGGAAGCCCTTCACTGCTTCGAGGCCAACGATCTCTCCGCTGATAAACAACTCTCCATCCAACAGACATCCAATCCGAACTTACGCCACCGACCGACCCGTCAAAAATGTCCGACGCTGCCGCCAAGCAGAGCCAGGGCATTGAGCTCAAGGCTGTGAAGCCCGGCAAGGAGGGCAACGCCCAGCCTGACAACCCCATGGCAGTCCCTCAGGAGCCCCTCATCGATGTCGAGGACATGGCCGACGTCGAGAAGGGCGTCTCTCCTCAGGGCTGTCCTGCTGCCCCTGAGCAGGAGGAGCACCTCGAGTCTGCCTCTGACCCCAAGGTCTCTGCCGCTGGTGGTGTCCAGAAGGACTCCTTCCTGTCTCGCATCAAGGCTGCTGATCGCAAGGACAAGATCCTGACCGCCGTCAGCGTCTTTGCTGTCCTGTGTATGTTCGCCATCATCGGCCTCGCCGTCGTTGTTGGTTTTGGTAAGTGATCCTCTCCTCCTACTCCTCCTCCTCAGACAGCCACCAGCCAGGCTGTCAGTTCATGCGATCGTTTTGCCAACACAGTTTCTTTTCCTATACATTGCAGATTCCATGGACATCAAGGCTCTCAGCGCTCAGGTCCACACCACGGCTTCCTCTGGCCAGCAGGTGGTTGCCGCTGCCGCTGGTGCTGCCACCAATGGCCCCGTGGTGCGTGATTCTGGCTACGTGGAGGGCTTCTCTGCCTTCTTGGATGGCGACCTTGTCCACGATCGTGTTGTTCGCGATGCTGTCATCACCCAGTCCATGTCGGACGCCTGCGATGACGAGGTGTCTACCACTACCTCTGTTCAGCCGTCCCTGACTGCCATCGTGTAAGTTGACCTACCTGATCAACAAGACCATCGCGTGGGCTACTCGATCGAAATGACTGATCAATCATCTCCTCCCAGTCCTGTCTTGACCAATTTCGTCGACGAGACTGTCACCACTACTGTGACCAGCACCACTACCAACCACAGCACCTCAGTCCTGGCCATTTCCACCCATCCTGCGACCGCGTCGTCCATGACTGCCTCTTCCATGGCGGACGATGATTCTTCCTCTTCCATGGTGATGTCGTCCTCCTCCGTCTCGACCTCTCCAACGACGACCACGGCCACGTCCTCGACCGAGACCTGCGGCGAGTGGGGAGACGGCGCCGGACCGTGTGCGCGACCTTATGGAGCTCCTAACACGACGCCTGCATCGGCACTCTCGTCCATGTCTGCCGCCTCCGCCGTTGCCGTGTCCCCGGCCTCCCTCACGACCACGCTGCTGACCCCGACCTCCTCGACCGCCTCGACCACCCCCTCCGTCGCCTTCACCTCGTCCTTCACCGACGCCTCCGCTCTCGACGCGTCCGCCGCCACCGTCACCGTCACCGTGACCGAGATCAGCACCGTCCGCGGTGCAGGCTGCAACGCCTCCTCGTCCTCCACCGTCGAGACCATCGCCGGCCTGGGCAGCGCCGCCACCGTCTACGGCACGAGCACACTCATGTCGCTGCGCACGTCCACCCTGCGCGGCCCCGACGGCGGCCCGCTCCTCACCACGACCGAGACCGTGCTGTGGGGCAACACCACCTTCGCCACCCCGGCCAACTTCACCCTGACCCTCAAGTCGACCCTGGCGCCCACCACCGCCAACGCCTCCGCCGGCGGCGCGGGCCCTACCGGCATGGTGCCCCTGATCAGCCGCGGCAAGCAGGGCGTGTCCAAGCCCTGGGCGGGCACGAGCATGAGCGACGGCACGACCGGCAGCGGTGTCTACTGCACCGTCATGCTGGTCATGCTCATCGCCGTCTTGCTCGCCTAGGAGGACTTGCATGGAGGGGTCCTGTCCTTGCTTCCGTTTCTCCTTTATCTCATCCGATCATGTCATCGGTACTGTTGACTGATTCCCGTCCAATCCCCTCACGCCTGCTAAATTACCGATTTCCCCATACCAATCTCGGCACCACGTCGACGTTGAGCTCAAAAGACAGACCGCATCCGTCCCCTCTCTGGACCTGAATCTTCCCCTTGCGGTAGATCGTCAACTTTAGGGCGAAGAGGTAATCAATGGTGTGTTTTTTTTGTTCACTCAGAGGCTTCAGGGTGTGCATTCTTCAAGTCTCCAACGTGGTGGCATGGAGAGTCCGGAGAACGGTAGTTATCAGCCCGGCTTTGCAGGAAAGAAACAGTTCAACTGTGATGGATTGAGTTGGTTTGGTGAAAACGGAAAGCAACACGGACACGCATCTCTTTTTCCCCCCCCTTTCTTTCTTTTACCTGTGAACGCGCAATAATGGCCTGGTCTCCTGCGGTTCTTGTACATGGGCGTATCGGCATACGGCATCAAGGGGGCGATAATGGACCGAATGGTGCCCTCAAGAGGAACAGAGGGAGGGAGGGCAAGTCTTTCCTCGGGGCTTTTTTCCTACACATCGATCTTGTTGGTGAACATGAATCCAACTGACGATGTCTCAATGTCTTGTGTCTGTCCGTCTCGTGTATTTTCGTGGTGATCATTTCGACCCGACACTCGTGATATTGTTCGTATATCAAGAGGGTGTCTCGACCTCGACATGCTTTCTCTGTCTCCACACGCAGCCTACCTTGTGTGCTGAATGGCAAGGTATACTGCGAGTACGTCTTTCTCACAGTAGCTTGAAGCCTCGAATTCAAAGGAAGAAAGGACATGGTACCACGTCAATCATGTAGGTGAAACTCATTATAATCAATAAGGTACCATGTAATCAATAACCGTAATATGCAAGCCTGAGGAGACTGCGCCATGGCTGTGCGCCCAAAGCTCCTCGTCCGCTTTTCCACGACGCCCGCGGGCAGTAAAGACGGCCGAGAATCAAAAAAAAAAGACAAGGGAATTGAAAAATTAAAAATCACGCGAAAGCCGTGTCCAATCAGACATGCTGTCCGTCTGTGTGACCTAGAAAAGTCGTGCCGCCGCTGCCGCTGTCGCTGGGGAAAAGTTCCGCTCAGCCTCGACAGCCCAGCTTCCAGTCTTCCCTACGCGGTTCAGTAACGCCATACAGGACTGAGGTTCCTGAGTCAAACCTTTTTCCCGGCCGCCCTCCTTCCCTATCGCTTCAGTATGTATATATATATATATATTTATTTATTATGAGCCGCCACCTTCTGCTCTTGAACGGAAATGGGCCAGAGTGTCTATGATCTTCTGGTCTCGCTTGATGCCGTGAGTACGGTTCAGCCCATCCAGCTTCTCCTGCATAACAGCATCCTATGCCCTGTCGCCATGCCTGGCCTTCCACTTGTCGCGGATGGCCGCGCCGTAGTCTTCCAGCATCTGCTGCGTGACGGGGTTCTGGATGCTCTCGATGACCTTGTCGACGACACTGATGTGGTTGGCGTGCAGCTTGTCGTCTCGGAACCGGCTCATGCGCCACCTCCCGTTGTCGTCTACGTAGCACTCGATGATCCTGCCGATGAGCGGGTCGCTCAGACTCTTGAGCGTCTCCCACTCGTCTTCTGTGATGTGGAGACTGGCGTATTCCCGGTAGGGGTTCACGCCGGCGGGGACCTCGCCCTGCGCGAACACCAGCAGCTTGGCCTGCGGGACGCTCTCGTAGTCAACGTAGGGGTCCCGGTAGCCCTCGGCTATGTCCTGCTCGTCCGGATCGACCATGGGGAAGTCCAGGTGCAGCTTAAAGTCGACAGTGTTCTCGTCGGCCGGTTTCCACTTGAGGATGTGCTCGTCGGTGCCGCACTTGTACGACGTCTCGCGGCAGGTGAAGATGAGCCCGTCGTTGCCGTGCGTCAGGTTGGGCAGGACCTCGTGGAAGATCTTGCCGAGGCCGTAGGCGAGCTGCATGTCCTTCATCACGAGCTGGAAGGCCTGGAACTTGGACTCGTGCGGGTACTTCTTGAACAGGTTCTTGTAGGGCACGTAGATGTTATGCTGGAAGTACGCCAGGCGCTTGTCTAGCTGCCGCTCCATGAGAAGCTTGCCGTCGAGGACGAGGCAGTCGAAGACGAGGAACGAGGGCTTCTCGGTGCCGTCGGGCTGGCGGTCCATGACCAGCTCGCCGTCGATGACCGTGTCCGTATGGTAGGCACCTTCGCTCTCCTGCGTCGGAAAGTGCAGGTTACGGTGCTGCATAAACCAAAAGTCGTTCTTGCGGTCGATCAGGTAGACGGCCTCGGAGCCGTGCTCGTCCTGGGTTAGGTAGAGGAGGTAGCGTATGCCGTCGGTCTTCTCGCAGACGTAGTAGCTACGACGAGCCAGAGGCCGGTCAGCAGGGGGCGGGAGGAGCGAGGGCACCCGGGGGGAGGCTACGTTCGTTCCCCTGATCACCAGGGTCTTTCGGGTGTGGGAGGAGGGACGTACTCTTTCTGCAGCAGGTCCTGCAGATGTCTCCTCGCAAAGCTGACAGGTTGAGCCCCGGGAAACCCAGGCTGTGCCCTCTGCAACAGCTGTGATACCTCCCTGCGCAGATCCATGAGCAGCTGGCCCTCAGCCTTGATGCCAGGGTTGTCTATCCTGTCGATAGGTTTTGCATTCTCCGCCATAGTCGCCATGATGGGCTGCTGCTGCTGCTGCTGCTCTTGCTGCTCTCCCCGCGCGCGCGCGTGCCGTTTCTTTGTAGCTGCTACTTCAATGACATGTATCCAGTAGGTGATGGTCGGTGCACCAGCAATGGCATAACTGGGGATGATTGATGGTACTTTAAAAAAAGATGTAGAGAGATAGAGAGAGAGAGAGAGAGAGAGAGAGAGAGAAAGGGAGTGGGAGGGGCAAGGCGTTAGGCAAGTTACTTGTATCCTTAATCCAAAAGTTCTTGAAGCGAAAGTGAGCCAGCCAAGTACTACTACTGGTAGTTTGTTCGACCAACAAGTAATGCACAGTAGTAGCTGGTTAACTATAGAGAGATATTGCGCTGCCTGCCGCGCCGTCCTTCACTAAGTAGACGCGAGCTGCCAGGGGAGCCAGGCTGGCAGGGTTCAGGGGACCGTGGTGGGGTGGGGGCACTGAACATAGGGTCCTGGCACTGACAAGCCTTCTGAGGATCGGACCACCTCGGATGGTCCACCGATGGGCACGCGCGGGTGTCCGCATCTCGCTCACGAGCACCCATCCCAGGCTCTTCAACACTGCTGGATATTCCCTTATTTCAGGATGGATCCCGGAATCATGCAGGTTTATGAATATCGGAGGTCATTATACAATTACAGAAGCCCTTCTCGAGTTGGCCACAAGACCCTGTAGAGTGAAAAAGAACAAGAAATAACGGGCTTGGTCTTCAAAGTCAGGTCATGATGCCGTTTCCTTCCTCGACAGGTCGCCCCATCTTCTGTGCACAGCAACTTGCGCGCGCGTGCTGCCACCCATCCTTCTAGGACTCATCGATCTTGTTGACCTCCGCGCGCGCGTCCTCCCACGTCTCTTTATTCTTCTTGGCCCACTCGATCTGACTCTTTGCATAGGCAAGCTGTATGTAAAGTTAGCCGCGGATCGGAGGAGGCCCTCTGCATGTAGGCAGAGGAGGAAGCAGGGCAATCTCACCATGTACTTTCTCAGGTCGTCTTCCTTCTCTCTCTGGAATCTCTTCATATCTTTCAGGACGCTGGCGCTTGCATCCTTTACATCCTGCGCTACTGCCACCTGTGCCTGCTCGAGCTGGGCGATAGACTCCCGCGTCCTGCCTATGGTGTCGCGGCGGGTCTTTTCTGGGTCAACGTCGGCAACGCCCTGGATGGCATGTCGGATGGGGCCAAAGATCTTGTTCGTGATCGAGTTGCCGCTTGCCACCTTCTTGTGGCTGGCACCATTGCTGGCTCTCTCGGGAGAGCCAATCGCAGCCGATGGTGCGGATGATATATCGCCGTGTGTAGGCGGAAAGTCAGAGTCGATGGATGCAGTATCCTCCTGGCTACCGTCCCTGCGATGGCTGTTCGGCGACTCCTGTGAGCTCGTAGATCTCCTGGGCGGCTGAATCTGCTGGCTCCCGCTGAGGTACTGGTCGATCCTCCGGGCTTCCGCCTCGCTCCTCTCGAGCTGGTCCAGCAGCAGCCGCTTCTTGTTGAGCTCGTCATTTGTCATCTCCTGCTGCACCCGCTTGAGCACTCGGTACTTGAGCACGCTTCGAACCACACCCGCGAACTGGGCATTCTCTCTCATAGGCTCGGCAAAACTCGCGCCGAGAGAGCCGGACAGCTCTTCCGTAGCCACATATGACATGTCCACCGCCTGCCCGACCCGCTCAATTACTGGGCCCAGCGTCGGGTCCTGCTCGGACAGCGCGAACGCGTTGTACTTGGCGCCGAGCTCTGACAGGTCGGAAGACAGCGTCGACAGGTGGCTGAGAGTACGCCGGTTGACCTTCTCCATGGGTCCCATAAGCAACTGCTCCAGCTCCTTGATGGACGTCTCGAAGGACGTGAAGTATGGATCCAGCTCCTGCTCGCTGAGGTTGGCATTGTCAGGCGGGAATCTGGCCAAGCCCGGGTCGCTGCTCGTCCCGAAGGCAGCCTCTGCACTCGGGCCTATCCCCTGGGACTTCAGCCTTGCCGAAGTTGCTGGCACTGGGAGGTAGCTGTGGGCAGGCGTCGGGTTGGCGGGATCCAGGGGTGGAGCTTTATAGACAGACTTTGGTATGGAAGCGACAGGGTGGGAGTGCAGGACCTCGTTCTGTGGGGACTCTGCGATCAGTAATTGATCCCACTGAATGCGTGCGCGACCACATGCTTACCCAGCTCGCGTTCGGGTCAAGAAATCGCCACCAGACCCCGTCGGTGCGGACTTGCTCCATCTTGCGACAGCGATTCAGGAAAACGGCGAGCATGCGCTTGCGCAGGTCGATGATCTGCTGGTCCTGCTTCGCATTGGTAGGATTGGCAGCGTAGTCGGCCATGGTGTGCTTCTCGGGGATGGGCGGAATGATGAGGGTAGGGTGAAGTCGGCAGAGGGCGTCGCGAAGGGAGGCAAACTCAGAATACCGCCTGCGAACCTCGAGGTCCTAAGTGCGCTCATTAGCCAAGATTCAAGACACAACACAGGCCGCCGGCCTCCTTACGCCTGTCCTGATAGTGTAGACAATATATCTGCCGCCGCTCTCCAAGCTTTTCCCAGCATCGGTGATCAATATTGGCAGCTGAGGATTTTCGTAGAGAATCTGCTCGATGCGGCTGTCATAGCCACCAGGCTTCCTCCGCGGAACCACCTGCGCCTGGACCTCATCATCCTCATCGCTCTCCGTCAGCCTCGCCGGGGGATGGTAGTCGGAATGGTAAGAATCCTCCGAAGTCTGCGGCGCATCGTACTGTGGATCTACAGGTTCCCAATCAGAGTCAGTAACCTCTGGAGATGAATCGAGGGGCACATCCTCAAACATATTGATCAGGATTTGAGGGCATTAGTGAGCATATAAGCGGAGAGGTACGCACACTGGGACGGTGAGGATGGATTGTCGATGGAGGAGGTGAAAGAGTCCCTCCTGTCAAAGTCATCCCCATAGGGATTGTTGTCCTCGTCGTTCCACATGATAACAGCACTTCAAGGGAGCAGATTCTCAGAGGCAGATGTTGCGGGGATTCCTGAACCTGTTGACACCCAAGACTTCCTCTGACTGACCAAGACTTGGGGTCAGAGGTACAGTCAGCCCACTGCTTGAGCAGCCTGTCGGTGACTGGTCGCAAGGTGGCAGGACAAGACAAGGCCAGACGGGGAGGGAGAGGGGGGAGGACGAGGGGGCTGATGACAGTGGGGCTTTCTCTAGTTGTCACAGAGCGTGAGGGAGTGCCGGAATTCTGAGTGTGAGGTCAGGCTCAGTTTTTCCTTGGACAAATGGAAGGAAGATGTCTCGACGTTGTATATGAAGAGGCGGGCTTATTGTTGCCAGTGTCTGGTGGGGGGTGAGGAAGCTTGTGAGGTTCAAGATGCTGTGCTCGGCTCCACAAGCTTGTCACCTCAACTGCAGAGAGGCCTGAGAGGCTAGGAGCACTGGGCAATGACGAATGTTAGTGGAGCACGGACCATCCCTGACATCCAGCCACATCCCTGCCACATCGTGTACCTGAACCCTGAAAACAGCCCTTCCTACTCAGCAGTAATTGCTAGTCACATTGCAAGCAAGATATGTGCACTGATTTCTCAACCCAAGCAAGTCTCCTCTGCGATTATGTATTGTTTTCTTTTTCCTCCGTTCTGTCTGTGGGTCTCTTTGGCTAGTTTCATTGCCCACCATCTCCAACTGGCCATTACTGGTGTTATACCTCAGATATACTGGACAAAGTCTGCCGGTCCAATGCCAGGTTCAGACAGCCAGTCTTCTGATTCCACACCCTCAATGCTGGACTAGATGTCCAGCAGCATCTGGCCGGCACGCAGTACGCCATTGCTAGTCGTGACTGATCCTCGTCATAATATTGCATCTTTGTATAGACCAAGAAAGGTATGTAGTGAGGCAGCTCAGCCTTTGTGTCCTATGCACCAGTTCAGGCCGAAGGATGGCGGGTGCAATGGATTTGTATCTTGTTGAGTAAATCAAGGCAATGGACTGGCGCACTAGCCGATGTCGTTTGAGGCCCGTCTGGGAGTGAGTGTTCATGTCTGGAAATTTACTGCTTCTCCAGGACAGCCGACCACACTCGCATACGGACAACCGAGACACTCTTCCCATAGCACTCAGAATCGTCCCTGACTTCTTTTGCTGGATTGCATGCTTGAGAGGCCGGCACACCGTGTGTCTGCTGGCCGTCTCGGTCAAGGTGGTGGATGCTCCAGTGCCGCTGCCACGAGAGCCCTGCAGCAGAGGACCTGAGATGGGGAGAGGTGGACATTTGCAAGTCCGAGAGAAAACCACACCGAAGCCGAGAGAAGAGACGAACATTCGTCATCATGTCTTTAGAGAATATTCACACGAGAAACTACCATTCATCCTATCGAAAACAGTCCATTCAAGAGAAGGAGTGGGAAAGAAAAATGTAATCACAGGTGGCCCTATTTGGGGCTATCGCTAGCCAGTTTCACGCACCGATTTATCCCACCAAAAAGACACCAGATATCCTATTGTCCGATTGGTCCCCGCAGCAAACTCCTCATTAACCTGAGACTCCGGGTCTCACATGCATAGTAGAACCTACGTAGATGTGAGTGCCGTATCTTTCCCAACTCGCTTGTTGACCTTCTCGCGGTGCTGTTTGTTCCTCAGATGCACAGCAAAGTTGTCGGCAGACTCTCCTGGACCTGGGGTGTACAGCTTGCCAGGGCAGTCCGTGCAGCGTATCCTGGGCAGGAACATCCATTTGACGTTTGGCGGCGGCGCTGAGCCTGGTGGAATCTGTAGAGCTGGAGTGATGATGATCTCGCTGTCGGCATGTACGGCGCAGTGCCGCATGGTCCCCTCAAAGGCATCAAACTTCCAGATCTGACGAAGACCGTCTAGGGCTGCATTGAGCCAGTCGGGGGGAGGCGGCTGTGTGTGGATACTTGCGTCAGCTACAATGGTTCATGCGAGATTGGGTGTTGCAGCGGGACTTACAGCAGAGAGAGGAGGCTCTCCTTGAGCCGGAGGCGGAGGGGCGGGCACGCGACCGAGTTGAGGCTGTGGAGGTTGTGGGGTCGCGCTGGATGCGTTGCTGGGGGCCTTCGCAAGATTTGGCTTGGCCGCTGAGGGCGTCGGTGGAGGGGGGGCCCATGCGGCCTTGTGGTGTGGATGCGCTTGCTGCTCGTGTCTGAGCTGGTGTCTGCGAGCCCGACGGGAGAGGCTTTCCCGTCTTCAAGCTCCAGAGCAGATGTCGGACCTTCTCATAGCTCTTCGGTATCCTGATGGTAACCAAGTAATTTCGTGGCTCGTCTGGAGTCTCCTGGACCTCGCGACCGTACCGCCGTCCTGATGCCACGCGGGTCTCGTGATGATGTGACGTGATGACTTCGGGGGTCTCTGAGCGGCCCAGGTGGGCCATCTTTTGTTGCGCCGCTGTTGCAGCACCACGCATGTTCCTCGTGCGAGCTGTGCCCGTTGGAACGTGCGACGGCGCTGGAGAGTCGGGTCCAGACTCGTCGCTCTCGTCTGAATCAGAAAAGGCACCGTCGTGACCACCGGCTCCTCTCCTGCCTCTTCCACCGCCAGCGCCTCCGACTCGTTTGTAGAGTCCGCTCTTGTCCACGGACGTAGCTGCGCCTGGCAAGGTCTCTGAGACGACCATAGTCCGTATCGTCCTCTGTCTCTCCTTGAGATCGGGCAGCTGAGGTCCACCACGCCGGTTCACCGACCGCTTCTGCTTCCGCTGCTCTCTCAGGAATGCGCCCTCGTTCTTCTCCATCAGCGCTTCGTCCATCTCGTACAGATATGGCGCATACTCCTTGGCCTGCTGCTGCGGTCGAAACACGGTGGGGAGCGGCGAGGGGAGAAAGGCGGCCACGAGATCCGGCTCCTCCACCGGCCTGCCGTCGAATGGGTGGCCTATGCTGTATAAGCTGCGGGTGAAGAGTTGGGTTTGCTCTCGGATGCAATGCGCTATCGCCGTGGTGAACTCTCCCGACAGTGACAGGTCGCGCGCCATAACTCGAGCAAACTCTTCCGGTGAGTTTATGGGATTGTTGATCTCCCACTCGAACTGGTCAACGAGGGTGACGGCGCCGATTGTGATGTTGAGCTTGATCAATATTCTCATCTCGTCGTTCTTGTAGGCCGAGTAGGGCAGCTCGGGGTCGAGGGCGTCTTCTTCAGAGTAGACCATGGGATAGAAATCCTGGAGTTGATCCCGCAGCTGCTGGTGAACCTGCTCGTAGACGGGACGGTCGAGCGGCGTCTTGAGACCCATATCCTCCACAAGCTGTGCGCAGAATAGGTCCATCGGTATAAGTCTGTCGTGGAGGTTCCACGTGAAGGTGTCGCGCAGCCTGACCTTGTCGTAGTCGATCTCCACTCGTATCGGCACCAGCTCTTCGTACTGCTCGGCCTGCTCCTTCATGTCTTTGCGGCTAGGCCTGGGCAGGGCTGGCGTCGCCCGTCTGCCAGGCCGCGGCTTGTCTTTGGGGTAGATGAGGCGAGGCTGGGTTGAGGTCTCGGTGTGGCCGTTGCCAAAGCCATTGTAGCCCATACCGTATAGCTTCCGGTGAGGAAATGCCTGCGCGTACTCGGTCTGGACAGCGCGGTAGTCGGTCATCTCCATGCGCCGCCTCTTGGAGAACTGCTCGATCTGGTCTTGCGCCTGCTTCAGGGCCGCCGTGGCGACCTTGTCTCTGTTCATGATCCTCTCCAGGTTGTACCTCTCGAAGGATTCCCTGTCGCGTACGGGAACGGTGACCTCGGGGGTCGGGTCCTTGGACTTGGAGTCTCTCGATGCTGATGTCTCACCTGTGCTGTTTTCTGGCGCAGGTGTGGATGATGAGGGACCTGCAGTTGCGCTCTCAGGTGCGCCAGCTGAAGATGGCTCACCCACATTCGCAGAGGCAACAGGTGCAGAAGAGCCTGAGGCTGTCGCCTCAGCAACAGACGACAAGGCATCAGAAGAAGATGCCATGATGGGCGACAGAGCAATTGTAGATCTGGGAGGTCAGGGTTGTCGATGTTGAGGTGGAGGTGCGTAGGTGTGAGGGCTGTTGCAACAAGGCGACGCGCTGTTGATGGTGCAAAGGCGAGGCGTCTCTAGGAGAGGGAGGGAATAATTATTGCTGTGATTCTGACCGGCATGTGCAATCAAAGACATCCAAAACCTAAATGATGAGGCTCAAGATCAGCACAGGTTTGGGGCTGTCGCGTTGTCGCGCTCCCATTTGCAGCAGGGTATCGCGGTGGGAAGATGGCAAGATGCTGAACAGCCAGTCTCCGCTGGCAAACCAGGTGCAAGTTGGGGCGGCTTAACAGCTGCAGCAGAAGGCTGACCCCTGTGCGCCTGGGAAAAATACTTTCAGCTTGGGGGGTTCCTGGGTGAGGAGAAAAGTTACTCAGGCCCAGTGCTGATTTCATAGTTGCACGGACAGCGCTGTGGCTGGTGCATGCATGAGCAGGCCACACCTGTGTGCAGGGATCTGACTGCTAAGCTATGGGCCTATGGGCCCCCTTAGCAGTGCAGCAGCAGCCGCAGAGCTCGGGCAGGGTGCGGATCCCTGGCACAGGAGCCCCGGCACCCAGCACCCAGCACCAGCAGGCAATGCTGTCATTGTGCCTGTTGCAGAAGCAAATCGGTACCCAATTGCCTTTCGTCACCGGATCCCACAGAAATCAGGGCTCCCCTCCCCCGCTTTGAAAACGCTTCTAGAGGGGTCGAAAATACCTGCTCCCCTCCCTCCCTCACCTCTAAGCAAGCCGAGCTTCTGCATTCGTTCTCCCTCAGGTACCCAACCTGACCTTTTCCCCCCTTTCCCTCCCTCTCCCTCACCTTGAAGTCCAAAACCAAAACACAAAAAGTACAAACCCCAACACAGACTTTCATTGATATCAGCATCGACTTCCAAGGTCGAGGTCCACAAGCAAAAATGGCGACTGAAGAGAAGGAAATCGGTTAGCTCACCCCACCTCACCTGCTCCAATACACTCCTCGACGTTGTGCTTCCTGCCCTCGTGCCTGTTCTCTTGTTCCAATTGGACTGGTCTAGGGCATCAGAGCGGGCCTTACGTCTTTTGACGGCAATCTGGCACCTCTTTCAACTCATCACATCAAAGACAAGAAGACACCAGAGCCAAGAGACAGCATACCATGTGCATAATTGCTGACCCAGCGCTGCAGACTACACCCTCAACAACCCCGACACCCTGACCAAGTACAAGACTGCTGCTGAGATCTCTGAGAAGGTCTTGGCTGCCGTCAAGGACCTCTGCGTCGCCGGCGAGAAGATCGTCGAGATCTGCGAGAAGGGCGACAAGCTCCTTGAGGAGGAAGTATCCAAGGTCTACCGCGGAAAGAAAGTCTCGAAGGGTACAGTAGTAGCATCCTCACTCCCTCGTGCTCTCGAAAGGACCTCATTGCTGACGGGGTGCTGAGTATAGGCTTTGCTCACCCGACGACCGTTTCCCCTAGCTCCTATGTCACCCCCTACACCCCGCTGAAGTCGGACGAGAAGGAGGCTGCTGTTGAGCTCCAGGAGGGTGAGCCCGTCAAGATCCAGCTCGGTGCCCAGATTGATGGATTCGCTTCCATCGTCTGCGACACCATCATCGTCGCCGCCAAGGACAAGGCTCAGGATGTGATCGAGGGCCGGACTGCCGATCTGATGCTGGCCACCTACTACGCCAATGAGCTTCTGCTGAGGCTGATGCTGCCCCCCGGTGTGCTCGCCTCGGGCACCGATGAGGAGAAGGCGAAGGCTGCCGCCGCCAAGCCCAAGACGCAGGGCCAGATCAACGCTCTGATCGAGAAGATTGCCAAGAGCTACGAGGTCAACACCGTCGAGAGCACCACCACCTGGCTCTTCAGCCGCAACGAGATCGAGGACAAGAAGAAGATCGTGCTCGCCCCGGGAGATGGCTCCAAGGGCGATGGCACCCCCGAGATCGGTGAGGTCTGGGGTGTCGAGATGGGCATGAGCTTGGGATCGGGCAAGGTCAAGCAGCTCGAGCAGAGGGCCACCCTGCACCGCCGCACCGCCCTGCAGCAGCCTCTGAAGCGGCCTACGTCCAGGAAGGTCCTCAGCGAGGTGCAGAAGAAGTTCAACATGTTCCCCTTCAGCCTGCGACAGCTGGAGGACGAAAAGGACGCCAAGGTCGGCGTCGTGGAGTGTGTTCGGTCGGGTATCTTCCGCCAGTATGAGCTCGTCGGCGAGAAGGATAACTCCCCGGTTGTCAGGACCTGGACGACTATCGGTAAGTCTTACAATCCTCCCGCACTCAGAGAGGGGAATGGGGGGAGAGAGACGGCTGACCTCGAAATAGCCATCACCAAGAACGGCATCACCAAGGTTGGCGCGCCACCTGCTTGGGACTTGACCAAGTTCAAGACGGACAAGAAGATCACCGATGAGGAGATCCTCAAGATCCTGGAGCAGCCTCTGTCTAAGAACAAGGGCAAGAAGAAGAAGAAGCCAGCCAGCACTGAGGCCTAGATGCATTTGCGAGTGTGCCAGTACTCGCAACCGATGAAGGTCGCCCCTGGGCAACCTACAACAGCGAGGCTCGCCGATGCATTCAAATGCAGCCGATGACATCGCCCCCAGGAGATCTGGGCCAGATGAGGGTAGATGTGATAAATCTATCCAGCTAAGAAGAGGAGACGGGGAAAGAAAAACAAGTTAAAAATCCAATGTCATCAAGGGATGTCACCAGCACAAGTCGGCACGAGATGATAGAAAACCCGTACGCTGTGGAAAGTGAGTGCGGTCATCCCCTAAGGGTTGATATCTGATTTTCCTCAATCGGAGTGAACGGCTTTCCTCCTGGTGGAACAGCCGTTCCCCCCTCTCAGCAATGCCTGTCCTTGTGTCGTATTCTCTATGCTCGTGTGTGTGTTCTTGTATAAATTGCTACGGCATACGCGTGTTGGGAGGCTGGCTGGTCACAACCTCGAGACAAGTAGCCGTCAATATACGACTGAGGATCCAGGCTGAGCAGATCAACCGCATGTCTCCTTTGGCAAAGGAGACACAGCACTGAATATACACCCACCCCCAGATGCCAACAACATGCATTAACTGAAATCTGGTGGTGAATGATGCTGAAGGTGCCACTTACAAGCCTGGCCAATCTTGAACAACGCGGCCTAGCTGTGACCCAGACCAACATGTTCAACAGGATTGCACGAATGGAGCCGGGAGACTTTCTCCTGTCAGGACATCGTCGTTGTCCGTCTATTCTGCTGCGTTTGCAAGACATTGGCCAGAGACTCCTCTAGCCCCTTTTGAGGTATATTGAATGTCACGCGCCACATGCAGAGTCACCCACACCTGATTGCCTCCCTCGCTCTCTCGACCTCTCGCATGCATGGACAAGGTACATACAGCAACTTGCATTTGTCTTGATTTTTCTTTGCTTTCCGCGCTATCCCTGTTGTCGTTGCATCTCGTAGAGATATATATTTGACAAGGGAAAAGCCCTCATTGACTGGGAGAGATGGGATACGCTGCTGTAGATTCTGATCGAGGTGCCCTCATCTCCAGACACTCATTGCGACTGCACCAGGCACACATCTCTCGCCACTCTTATTTCCAATGCACACGTTCAGGGTAGGAGAAAGGTAGGCAGAACCAAGGATCGAATTTGAAATTACCATGCCGTCTCGTGTTCGAGGCGGAGACCTTCGAGGAGCATCACCTGAGGCGCAGGGCCGAGGAATGTGCCCTCGGAACTGCTGGTGGTATAAGCCCTGCTGTGGCAGCCCTTAAGCACTGGATCGGCGGCAGGTACCCTTGCCCCTAAGACCTTCTGGACCACCTGAGCACTACTGGGCCCTGACCCCCTGAGCATTCTTTGGAGAAGCACCGAGCTCCCGTCCCCTGAGTTTTGGACATACCTTCCCAAAACACCAAAATCCCACCCCGGGACGCAGAGAGGTGCGCTCCCGGAAACCCAAGATTTATAATAAAAAAAAAGGATACCCGGCGCAAAGCCCTTGGTCCTGCCCGGACAGAGCTTCTCCAAGGTGTAAGTTTCTCTTTTTTCGTCCCTTAAGCAGAAAAATAAAAGCAAGAGAAAAAGAAAAGAAGAGGGAAAAAATAGGTGCTAATGTTTAATAAAGGTTCCTTTTCCCCGTCTAGTACGCGTAAAAAAGGCAAAAGAAAAGTCACGATTGTCGCGTGCGTGTCTTGTCGCGGGCCACGAGGGCCACGCTCCCGGCGACGGCGACGATGAGCGCACCTCCCACGACGCGAGCATCACGCTCGCGATACTCGAGCCCTGCGGTAGTGGGAGGAGGAGGAGGAGCAGGAAGAGGCGCGGCAGCGAGCTCTCGGAACCCCACGAGGGGAGGAAGCAGGGACCGAGGGCGGGACAAGGACAAGGACAAGGGAGAGAACAATGCAGGCAGTGGTGATGGCGGTGCAGATGCGCCCTCCAGCCGGTCCTCGTCGACGGAGAGGTCCAGGCGCTTCATGGAGAGCTGGATCGAGCCGGAGCGCGCGAGGATGCCCAGCTTCCAGGAGGACGGGCTGCTGCGTCAGGGCGTGCTGGAGACGATGGAGCCGTTGGGGACCAGGCCCAAGCCTGCCATGATCAAGAAGCTGGTGGGCATGGGCCGCGAGGGGTCACCAACAGCGTCGGCGCGTGGTGGTGGTGGTGGAGGAAAGTCAGGTAGCAGGAAGATCGTGCTGAAGAGGAAGAATGTGACCTCGATAGGGATTGATAGCACGCCAGGTGGTTGTGCTGGGAGGAACAATGGCCCAGCGACGGCCGCGTCGCCCGATCTTATGCTGCTGTCTGGTGGCGTGCAGTCGTCGACAACCCCCTCGTCTGCAATGGCAACCCCCCAGCGCGTCGCCTCGCCCACCCCGACACCAGCTCCTGCATCTGGGCTGCCTGGACAATCAACACCTCTGGCCACTGACCTACAGAGCGCTTCTTTTTCTTCTCCCACACCAATTCCAAAAGCCGAACCGTCCGACACGCCTACAATCCAACCTCTTCTCTCAGACGACGCCATCTCTGACCAGCCAGAAGAACTGCTGATCCTCGCAACCCACCACCAGCGAGGTCGACTTTCTGACAGCACACCTGAACCACGCGTCATCTCCCAGTCTCAGCTGAACTCGCGCAACTCGCATCCCCTTGCCCACCAGCAGCAGCAATCACAAGCACGCTCTCCAAACCCGCTTCTCCTCCCACCCGTCATCTCATATCCATCTTCCACAAACTCCTTTCTACCTGATCCCATCAAACCATCTATCGAAGAACTCCCTTCCCTTGCACACCTACCTACAACACCGCGATCCGACCAATCGAGCGCGTCTGTGTGCGACTCGGACGACTGCTTCAAACGCGAATCCTCAATACAATCAACGTCGCAGTTCAGCATGCCTCCCAAACGCGCCGCAGCTGTCGCGACAACACGGCGCCTCAGGTCTGCCTCAGCTATGCCCGACCCAGAGAAGGACCAGGCTGCTTCTGGCCCGTCCAGTAGTCCAGCAGCAGCAGCAGCAGCCCAGCATGGCTCGTCTTTCGAGCAGCAAGCTCAGCCTGCCCAGCTTGGACCCAACTACAGCGAGGAAGAGCTCACCCGCATCATGCAGGAGCCCGAGAGGGTATTTGTAAAGACTGTCTTCGAGCGCGCTGTGGCCGTGGCCCTCAAGCACGAGCGGTATGTGGAGGCTTACGCGCTTCGTCTCGCCTACAACCATAACCAGACAAATGCGCGTTTCCTTCTTCAGACGGAGGCCATGGTCAACCAGCTCATCACCAAGGAGGACGCCGGCGAGTGGGCCCTCAAACTACAGCCGTACAAGAAGGAGGGCGAAAAGGATTACACGGCTCTCAAGTTCTTCAGGCCAGAGGCCGAGACCGACAGCTCCATCATCGAGACACACCAGCCCCAGCAGGCGCCTTACGCGCACCTATTGTCTATGGACCTGAGCGAGGTGCGAAACCCCAAGCGCAAGCGGAACGAGCAACGGCCTGCCTGGGCGGACGAGGAGGACATCGATGATGATCGCGTCGCGAAGAAGCAGAAGAAGCAGTCTGCAGGTCAGCATGCCGACCAGCAGGAGGAGCTGTCGTCTTCAATGTTGCAACAGGAGCACGTGGGCGAGGGCGAATCACTGGCAGCACAAGGCGAGCCTGACCTCGAGGCCGACGCCGCGGCGGAGCGGGTCGCCACACCGCCCCGCAAGAGGCAGAAAACCCAGCGCGAGTCAACTGCCCGCAAGGCTACCACAGCAAATTCCACTGCTCGGCCCACAACCACCAACGGCCGTGCTAGATCCGCCACCCCGTCGCAGCGAGGAAGAGGTCGCGCAAGTTCCAGCGTTAGTAACGCCTCTTCCGCGCTCACTTCCATTCCCAGCGACATTGAGGAGGCGCCAGGCGACGAGGCTGCACAACCTGCGGCAGCCCAGCCCAACAGAACAAACAAGAAGGGTCAGGCTTCCTCTACAAAGCAGGCACAGAAAAAAACCAAGACAGAAAACACGCAGATGCAGATACAGATGCAGCAGGATGGTGGCAGTGCTGATGGTGCAGCGGACGGGAGACGCGTAAAGGGTGTGAACAATGCTACCGCAGCTGCAGCGGCGCGGCCAATTACCGACGAGGGCCCCAGGCGGCTTCCCGCCAGGCGTGCCAGGGGAACAGTAAATCCTGAAGGCTATTATCCGCGCGACCCGTTCTCCAACCCACACAACACTCCTCTTCTTCATTCCACCATTTCTCACCAACAACAACGATCGCCCAATAATAACAACAACACCAACAACACCAACACCGGCTCACAGCCTGCTGCGCCTGTCGCCACCCAACCCGACGATAACAATTCCTCAACAGTGTCTACCACCGGCACTACCACCAAAGGTGGTGCTGCTGCTGCTGCTGCTGCTGCTGCTGCTGCACAACAACAACAGATCAAGCAGCAGCCCACCAAGAAGAGCAAGAGAGGCATGCCCGACTTTACTCCTCAGTACCGCCTTGACGACGAGGACGCGACCGACAAGCTGCGCGCTCACGCTCGTGCCAACACGCACAAGCTCACCACCTCGGTGCGATCGGCCTCTTTCACCAGAGGTGAGGTGAGCGGCGCCCCGTCGCCGCCAGAGCGCCCCGGGTCGGCGGCGTCGTCGCTGCTCTCTTCTGTCCCGGAGGCCGAGGTCTTGGAGGAGACGGAGCGAGAGCTGGAGACGGAGCCCGAGACGACAGCAACGACGACGACGAGGCAGTCTGCCGCGTCCAGGGCCCGCGCGACGCCTTCTGGTAGTGGTGGTGGCGGCGGCGGTGCGAGGGCTACTCGCGCCAGCAAGCGTACCATCGACGACGTCGAGGACGATGCCACGCCTTTCTCTCAGGATTTTGGCGCGGAAGCAGGTCCTAGCACTGGAACAGGCTCGCGCGCCGAGACCCCGCGGCCGGCCAAGCGACAAAAAGGGACGCGACGAGTTAAGCAATCGTAAGTTCATCAATCATCGTCATCATCATCATCACTGCTCTTCCACTTTCCACCCATTCCATCATTCAAGTATCGCTCCTAACATTTCTTTCTTCTTCGTAGGCCCATCAAGAACAAGGCTGGGCCCTCCACTGGCGCTGCGGCCTCACAGGGTGGAAAACGAGCAAGCCCAGGCGTGAACGGTGCTGCCAACAATCAGGTACGTTCTGTGAGATGTGTGAACCTTTTGTCTCTCTCTCACTATCTTTTCGTCCTCACTCTCTCCATCTCTGCCTCCTTTCCTTTGCGCCTCTGTCTGGCACATTTTGCATCATTGCCTTGCGGGTCTCCCTTGTTCGTGCGGCTGGTGGCGACTTTCTCTCTCTGCATGGGTATGCTAGAGTCAGCCGACTTTTGTGTCTTGTACCCTTCAGGCGAGGTTCCCACCTCCGATACACCAGCCGGCATCTTACCACAAGTCTGGGGCGCCAAAACCCTGTCCTGGCGTCTCGCAAAGCATCTGGAAGCTCCTTTTATCCCCTTCTATTTTCTTATATGACGGATCGGCTGACCTGACCTGCCCTCTAGGAGGAGAATGATGATTTCTGCTCGTTCTGCGGTGGGAACGGCAATCTCGTCTGCTGCGATGGCTGCACAAAGTCCTTCCACTACATGTGCCATTCGCCAATCGTCGACCCCGACGAGGATGCGGCCTGGTTCTGCTGGGAGTGCATGGTGAAGCGTGACCCCAGCCTGGTGGGTGAACACAAGGGCCCTTTTGGCAGCCTTATGGCGAATCTCGACAAGAAACACTCCAAGGCCTTCGTCCTGCCCAAGAAGGTCCGTGACCATTTTGAAGGCGTTCGCACCGGTCCTGATGGAGAGTACGAGGAGTTTATTCCTCCGAGCAAGATCAAGTAAGTTACCAAATACCGGCGCCGCTGTTTACGTCTGATCCCGCAGAAGCTGACGAGCGGTGTGTGTGAACAGGAAGAAGGAGAAGGGCGAGGACAAGGACTTTGACTTCTACCAGATCGTGGACAAGAACGACAAGCCCATCCTGTGCCACTCCTGTCACAAACCCTCGGCTAGCGATCGTGTCATCATTCCATGCAGCATCTGCTCATTGTGGTGGCATCCGGAATGCCTAGACCCGCCCAGGACTCTCCCCCCCACACCCGCACCTTCGTCTGCCCGTGCCACGTCGAGGATCTGCTCAGCCAGGTCCCTTGCCAGCTCGGTCCGGCCCACAAGCACCGGAAGGTCAAGGGCGCCTCGGATATCACCTATGCATACCGGCGCGGGAACGTTAACAACGGCGTCATCGAGATCGAGGACGATGACGAGGACGACGGCGGCAACGAGACAAATGGCACCTCGATGATAGTAAATACGGGCGGCCTGCGGGATCCAGCAAGCTGGGGCAGAACCCACCGAGTGCGCTTCACCGGGGTTAGGGATGATTTCATCTCGAAGTAAGTCTACCCATCACCACGTCGCGGACGACACTGCGAAATGTTGTTACTGACAAGAGATACTATTGCTGCTGCAGGGTCAAGCGCGGCAAGAAGTCTCGCAAGCCTCAGCCTCAGCCTCCTCCACCGGGAGGCTTGCCAGATATAGACTACGAAGAGGACGCAGAAGACCGCTACAACGCCGCACTCACCATCATGGGCTTTGCCCGCAAGGCGCGTGAGGATCGTGGCGGGCGCCCAGTCAACTTTTCTTCCGAATCCTTGGGAGTGGTCAAGGATCTAAAGACCCTGTGGATCTCGCCCCAAAACATCACCAGCGCCACGGCATCTGAGCTCACCGACATGGAAAGGAAACTGGTCCACATGGTTAGGAGGGTCAGAAAGGAACGCTCTAAGCGCAGCCGAGACCACCAGGGACGAAGCCGTCGTCGACCGGTCAGGGAACAGACGCCTGGCCCAGGCCGCGGTCGTCAGGGACCGAGAGCAGGTGCCATGGATGTCGATCCGCAAGAACAAGAGACGGTGGTGATCGACGATGAGCAGGCACCACAACCACAAGAGGCGGTGGTGATCGACGAGGAACAGAAGCAGCAACCACAAGAGGTGGTGGTCATCGAGGACCAGGAGCAGGAGGTTGGTGACAACGCGGAGTCTCCTATCGTGATTGACGATAATGACGACAGCGACTATGGCTCCGACTATGATGATCTTGACCTGGACATCGACTACGGCACGGCAGGGTCTGCCGACGGGCTGGATGCAGCTACTGCTCCCGACGCAGCCAATGCAGCGCCCGCCAACGAGTCTACGGGCAACAACAACGATGCTGCTGCTACTGTCGCTGCTGGTGAGCCTCCTCAGGCCACCTCCAGTCAGACGTTGCAATTCGAGTCCAAGTCCGGCCCAGCCGACCCAGATAAGGAGACAGAGTCCGATGCAGAGGCCATCGTGACAACCATCGTCGAAGCCATGGTCGACCAGGCAGTCGGCGCAGCTCTCACTCCAATATCGGACACAGCCAAAGACAGCCAGCAGTGACGTCTCTGCGTAAAGTTTCAAGCGTGAACGATAGCACGCTCAACAGCATTGAGATTCCTGGGACTACGGGTGGCTTATTGGCCACCGAAATTTCCAAGTTTGACAATGTCTCTGAACCCAACACGTCCTTCTTTTTTCGCACGGGGTGGTCGTCATGCAGGTGGTACTTCGGAAGCAACCGTTGATTATCACATTGAGCCATTGCTGTGGTCACACAGCTCGATCAAGACCACCGTCGGGCCGCCCGGCTCAAGATCAGCCAACGTCCACCTGGCAGGCTAGAGAGGGCTTTCCTGCATACCAATCTGGCCCTCTGAGACTCGTGTCTTTTTTTTTTCTTTTCCAGCTGCAATCAAGACCGACCATTGTTTGTTGTTCAGATGCCATGCAGCATTCTCTTTCTCCTTCATCGCACGGAGCGTTCACTCGTACATTCCTCTGCCCAAGACCTAGCAGAATTATTCGCGGCTTGCCACACTTGTCCAGGGGAAACTGAGAAGCAGCCCGCTCATCCATAAAGTATACTCTGAAGATCACGACGTTCTCGAGTGGGTAGCTTGTATGCCTGGGGGAGTTCTCTCTCTCTCTTTCATTGCAGCCCTGCACCCATTTTTATTTCCTTTCCTTTACCTCTTTACTATTCTCTTCCAGCCCTTATTCCCCAGCATTCAGAGATATCGTGCAGCAGGTTCAAAGTGCTACCAACAGGGTCACACCATCGGCATCGGAGTTTAGGCTTTTGTTAATTTGATGAGAGGGGGATGGAAAAGAGCCGCCGGCCCCATTAGTTGGGCATCTTGAAAGGTCAGGGCGGGATGTGCCAGGCTGAAAGAGAGCGAGAGCGAGAGCGAGAGACAGGGACGGAGGAGAGAGGCAGGTTACCACAGTAGTCCTTCCGGTGTGTGAATGTGGTAGTAGTATGAAAGACCTTGATGAGATACATCAATGGAATGGATGACCTCGTTCATATTGTGCAACTCTCCTGACCAGACTCTTCTGACCAGCTTCAAAGTGTTCTGAATGAGCTGGACAGGATCCAACCCCCCCCCCAAACCCAACCCAACCAACCCAAAAGACTGGATAAGTGTTGGTGGTGTATCTGTTAATCTATTGCCTTGTTCCCTCTCATGCCTCTTTCTCCCCCATCTAGATTGTATATCATGTGCACGATTGATCACTCGTGCACCAGAATCTGTACAATACAATATCAGGGGATGATCTTCAATTAATTTTTTTTTTTAATTATTCTTGTTTGTGAGCAGTGCTCTATTACATATTGGCATCTTCTCATTCCCGGGCTGTAGGCTTTTACAATGGTGGTCATCACTGCCTCCATCCAAGGCCATCTAGATAATTATCCACTGGCTTGTAACTTTTTACACCAACATTTCACCTCCAAAGATTGTTGAGGACGAGAAAGAAGGAATTTGGGGGGCGGGGGAGGAGGGGGCTGGGATTGGGTATATATACTACTATATCTATGGTTTTCATCTATAGCAAATGTCACCTCCCGAAAAGAAACAGAACACCTTTCCTATATGCTTATAACGTCCTCCCCTCCGCCCCCCCCCCCCCAACCAACACCTTTTCCCCTTTCACCCAATGCGTTGATTGGATATTGGATTTCAGGCTTCTCAGCCCTCATGTAGCAGATACCGCACCTATTTATATTGCCCAGTCGCTCAGACGATCATCTTCTTTGATGAATGGCTCATCAATTCTCTTGATGGCGTAATCACTGCAAAGGATGCTATTACCCAAAAGTGATGGTCAGCACATCATATCAAAAACACCAGTAAGAGAGCCCATAAGAGAAGGGTTGGAAAGGAAGAAGGAAGAAAAGAAGAAAGCGAAAAAAAGGAGGGGGGGGGCGGTGCAACCCACCAGGCACTGGCAATCAACCCGTCCAACTCCCTGACGACTGCCTCCCTTTTCTCCCCCTGCACAAGGCCGCGAGTAATCATGATCTGCAGCTCCCGGATCCTCTTTCCCTTCCCCACCCCTGCCTGCTTGAGAACCTCTTTCCCGAGGCAGTCAGAGTGGAAAGCATGCTGGCACGGGAACACAAAGAATTGCCTGCTCAGCAGCGGCAGCCCACAGACATAACACTTTTCCCCGGGCTCTACAATTGCATACCGGTGGTCCAGCCCTGCAATATCGAGCTTGATGTTGGCGGCGGTCTGGGAGGATTCGTCCATTTCCTTCTTCAGAGAGTCGATGTTCCGGGAGTAGTCCTCGAGCGCGGTGCAGATCTCTTCCTTGAAGTCGTCGATTACCACAAAATCCGGAAAGAAGGGGATCAGATCTTCTATCCGCAGGAGATCGCTGCACTTTTTCAGAAAGTCGATGGCGGTCTTGATGCCGTTCGACTGGCTGATGACCTTCCTCGCGACCGCGAGCCACAGTCTCTTGCGAAGCTGGGGGTTGTCCATCGGCCTGTCTGCTATCAGAGATGCGAGGTCGATCTCCTCATGCGACAGCGCGAGGTCCACCGCCTGGAGGTACTGCCCCATGTTGGTGTAGATGTGTACACACGACAGCACGCGCTTGTGCTGGATGCACAGCCTGAGCGCAAAGTCACGGTCGAAGTTCGGCTCGTCACCCTGCGATTCAAGGTATGCCAACAGAGCCGATTCGTCACGCGACGGGTGGCTCGCGTACATGGACACGAGGGTGTTGTGGACCGCTGCATCGGTGGAGTTGAGCTGGTTGACCACGTACAAGAGATAGCGGACGGCCTGGTTATGCGCGAGCGGGCCCTTGTAGATGCGGTCGTACTCAAGGAGGGCGGGGATCAGATTCCGCGGATCAAGGTTCGACTGCCGCATGAGAATCTCGACGAGATCCGTCGCAGCGTTCGTCATCAGCACACTGCTGAACCTGTAGAAGACGGCCGGGTCCGTCTGCTTCTTGAGCACATTCAGCGTCTCGGGCCACCTCTCGCGCTGCACCCAATATGAGAGAACGTAGTCGTAGTCGTCTACTGCGTTCGCAAAGAATAGGAGCTCATCCTCGCGTCCGTGGCTGCTGATGATGTCGTAGACCGTCTTCTTGTCCAGGTCTGCCTTGTGCCTGGAGACAAAATCCTGGAACTCGCCCCGGACGGCAGAGAGCTGTTCTTCCGTCTGCATGGGGCTCAGGTTCTCTTCCGTCAGCTCCGCCTTGGTCACGATGGTGTCATCCAGGGCATTCAGCTTCGCCATAAAGATCTCGACCAGCCAGGTGGCAATCATGACGCGCTGCATGACCGCCGTCTTCTTGAATGTGCCCATCTTGGTGAGCAGGTACTTCCTCAGTGCCTCATGCTGCCCGTTATCCAGGAATGTCAGGGCGACCTCCTCAAAGGGCTTGCTGCTCTTGCCGTACACGCCTGCGGCATCGGCATACAGCCCCCTGCTGATGAGGTAGTCACCGCTCGCCTTGGCCACCGTGTCCTTCTGAGCCGGCGTGTGTGCATACTGCAGCGCCGCATCGAACTGTTGCTGCTCGAGCATAATCTTCCAGATATCCCGGTCCTCGTCCCTTACTACAATCTCGAAGATCTCCTGTGCCGTGAAGAGCCAGAACGTGTTCTTCTGCAGGTCGACACACAGCCCGACCGCCCGCTGTCCCTGGTCGAGGATCAGCTGATCGTACACCTGCGCGCCTGTGAGCCTGTTGGCGGCCACGACGCGCCCGCCGAGCAGAGCGATGACGTGCCACTGCGTCAGAGCTATGGCCTCGATGTTGTCTACTGTAGACCGCCTCCTGGTGGCCGGGTCCGTCGAGGCACCGAGCTGCGCCCTCGACAGCAGCTTAGACTCACCAAATACCTTGGCGCCGAGGTCCGCGCCCTGCTGCGGGCTGAGCAGGAGTTTCCCACAGAACACGCCTTGGGAGTTCAGCCACGCGAAGGTCCGGTCGGGCGCCGCAGCAACAGCAGCCTCATACGCTGGCCCGGTCTCCCCGGCCGGGTCAGGCGAGACGACCAGCCCTGACCCCGTCGCGCCCGCCGTCCGCGACAGCTCGTGAGCGACAGGCTGCTCCGCCTCGAATAGACGCGTGTAGATAGACCCGGAGCCCTCTCCGCGGCCGACCTTGCCGGTCAGGTGGTACAGCCGCGTCTGCGTCGCGACCATGACCCTCCGGATCTCGGCACGACCAGGCAGGACATCCACCCAGAGGCCAGTGACTGGGCCGTCGGGGATTTTCTGCAGGACCTTGAGAAATTTCTCTTCTTTCCGGTAGAACTCGGTGGCCGTCTCGATATAGGCCTCGTAGACGTTGCCGTCGCTGGCGCCCAGCAGGATCTCACGCGTCGAGGCTGTGGGGAGGGCGGGATTCCAGGCTACGCACTCGAGCGAGACACCACGGAGGCGGGCGAGGGGCCGTGGGGTGCGGGATTGCGAGTGGAGGTAGTAGTTCTCGCCGAGGGAGGTGCAGATGATGAGGTGTGAGGCGGTGGGATCGAGGAACATGCGGCGGATGACGCCCGCCTCGGAAGGTCTCTTTGGGAGGTCGATATCTGTGCAAGATCAGGATCCCATCGTCAGCGCTCTCAGCGCCTCAACATCATCATCTTCATCATCAAAAACAAGAGACCAAGCATGGCACTGAACATACCATCGATATCCTCCGGCCTCTCCAGGTCGATCCTCAATATCCTCCCCGTCGACAAGCCCAATATCAAGACATTGTTGGCGACCTGCGCTGCCACAAAGTCCGCCGAGATCGAGAAGGCCAGCTGCACGGGCTCGACGTTGAAGATGGGCAGCTGGCCCAGCGCGTTGCTCTCAGCCGGTTCGGCAGCGGCGAATCCGCCGCCGTTGGACATCGGTAGAGCCATCTTCTTGTAGAGCACGTCATGAGCAGTGAGACCTCATAGTCGCGAAACCCGTGGGTGGTGGCGCCGGGGCTAGCGGCGGCGGCGGCGTCGTCGTCGTCGTCGTCTGTGGAAGGGAGAAGGTAGGCGAGTGAGTCGGCGTGAGCAGAATACTTCTTCAAGTATATGAGGATGAGCTCCGATAGTGGTGGTGGCCCTGCTGTTGTTGCTGTCGTCAATCCCATGCTACTTACCAGCCGATAGGCGGGCCAGTTGCCTGCCGGTGTGGGTCTGGGGCGGGGGGTGTTGTTCCTCCCGGGGGACGACGTCAGTGGTCTTTAGCCCCTGTGGCCTCTGTGGTACCAGAAGCTCAGCGGGTTTGCTTCTGTAGGCTAACGCTACGGTACACAATCAGCATGTACCTCCTAGCCTGCTATGCCTACTATAGCTGGCCCTGGGGCATAGCATATACATGGTGGGATTGAGACTGACATGGCCGGTATCAAGAGGGCCAAGAGTTATTCAGAACAATTACCGTACTCATGTTCCCGACTCGATGCCTATGGAGTCCTAATAGTCTATGTCCCATACACCCGTTCTTTCTTTGTGCGTCAATTCTTCTTTCCTACTGTGCCCCCCCCCGGCCCCCCCCCCTCGGGCTTACTGTCCTCCATATCTTTTATCATCTTCTTCTCTCTCTCTCTCTTCCCCTAGGCGATGTGATAAGTGACTTGTATATACAAGATGCCTTGCTCATTCCTTTTGTCATGACCCGTCTGATGTTCTCCTTGTCAGGAGACGGAGAATCTTGACGCCCATGAGCCCTTGTGCTCAGCGCAGCGTCTGTATAGCCTGTTTCCTCCGAGAGGGAACAAACAGCGCCCCAGAAGCCCGCCAACGCAAGTCGGTCGATTATATCCCTCACGGGGGACTTCACCATGCTGAGCGGGCTGTTTCAGGCGTCCAAAGCGATACTGGAGCCATGCCCCGCCCCGTCAGGCGTGTCAAGTAAGAGCTTTGTCTCCTAGTGTCTGTAGGCATGCCTCAGCGGCCTCGTCGTGCCTGGAAACCCGAATGTAGCCACGACATCCCAGATACTGGGTTTCGCATCCCCTCGAGACCTCGTCCCGCCTCAGGGACAAGGTCCTCCCCACCCTAGAACCCAAGGGAGAGTTACTTGGAGTGCTTCTTGAAGGCCAACAGCTCGGCCAGACTGGGGACCGGGCATCCGTGTTTCAGGAAGTCATGCTCCAGCAATTCCCGGGCCGACGCTCGGGACTTGACGTCCACACAGAGACACACCGACAGGAAGGCCTTCAACTCCTTGCTCAACTTCTCGGGCTTCTTGAGCCGCGGGGTTCCGTTCGTCGCGATGAGATACAGCGCCTTCAGGGGCTCCTCGTTCAGGTATGGCGGCTCCGACTCGATCATCTCGATCGCCATGATACCAAGCGACCAGATGTCCACCTTAGGGCCATACTCCTTCTGCTTGACCACCTCGGGAGCCATCCAGTAGGGCGTACCGACCATGGTAGCACGCTTCGACTTGCTCTCGGTAAGCTTAGCGCAGAAACCAAAATCGGCTAGTAAAAGAAGAAAGCACGTATGTTAGCAGTCATCCATAGAGGACACGAGAGAATTGTGTGTGTGTGTGTTTATGTCTTGTTTTGGGGGAAAAGAGAGGGATGGGGGGGGGGGGTTGAGGAAAGGACGGAGACGTACTAATCTTGACGTGGCCTTGAGCATCCAAGAGCACGTTGTCACTCTTGATGTCACGGTGAATAATGTTCTGAGCGTGGAGGTGCTCCAGGCCCTTGCAGGTCTATAGAGGCGAATTAGCTGTGCCCGGGTTGCTCTTCTTCTGCACCGAGGATGACTCACCTCGAGAGAAATAGTCGAGATCTGCTCCTCCGTGATGACGGGGTTGTTGTCGATGACATCCGTCAGTGCTCCGCCCTCCATGTACTCCATGACCACCCACAGCTCCTGGTCGCCGTTGCGCAGGAACGCATCGAGGAAGTTGACAATGTTCTCGTGCGTGCTGTCCTTCATGACCATGATCTCGTTCACGATGAGTTCCTTTCTCGGCTGGTGTGCGAGATCCATCTGCTTGATGGCCACGGAGCTGGTTATGCCCTTCACGTTGGGCAGCCTCGAGGGGTCTCTGACCTTAGCAACGTAGACGGAGCCCGAGGCGCCCTGGCCGATCTTCTTCTGCTTCGCGTAGATGGCAGTGGGGTCATCCTTGGAGACGATCTCTCGGAGCTTCTTCATCACGTCGGCCTCGGACATGGTCGACATGCGCACCTCCTGCTTCTTCTCCTGAGCCGGAGGCTTCGCCGTGAGCGCGGCCTCGGCGGCCTTGACGGCGTCGGTCTGCGCATTGTTCTTGTTCCCGACGTTCAGTGGCTTAACAGCAGGCGCGGGAAGGCGTGATGGCTGTTGGGCGGCCTGCGCGCCATTTGTCCTCTGCTGGGACGAGGCACCGATGCCGTTGGGATAACGGTTGGCTGGGGACTGAGGGGTCTGGTCCTGGCGCGCTCTCTGCTGGTCGCGCACAGAGCTTGAGCTCTGCTGGGTCTGTATCGGGGGCCGCTGCGCGCTCGAGGACGGTGGAGCGGGGGCTGGCCTCTGGGCACGCAGGTCTGCGGGGTTGGTGGTGGATTTCTTTGGTGCTGATGGCGCCGGCCGCACGGGGTTGTAGCGATCCGCCTGCTGCGAGCTGGATCCGCCGTACCCGCCCAGCTCCTGCTGCGCGATCGGGACCTTCTTCTGGGGAATGGAGGCATTGTAGGCCTCCATGTCCAACCGGTTCTGTTCCTCTTCTCGCCGTCGAGCCTCTTCCTGCTGCTGCCGGTACCTGTCCTCCGCGCCATAGCTGGACGGGGTGCTCTGCATAGGCGGTCGCTGGTCCGGAGGTGGAGGTCTCATCGGGGCTTGGCTTGGGCTCATGCTGCTCTGAGACGGGGTAGACGTGTAAGCAGGGCGCTGCTGCGGCGGCTGTGGCGCCTGGCGGGGAGGGGCGATGGACGAGCCTGCGTAGCCCAGCTGCTTGTTCTGCATACTGCTCGGGGGAGGCGTTGGCGTGAGGCTGGGGTACTGGGCAGGGTTCTCTGCGCGCTTGGTGAGGTCCGAGTAGAAGTCAAGCACCTCGAAGACTGCCTGCGGGTTCCGCTCGTAGTCCTCCTTGGTGATGGCTGACGAGTTGAGCAGCTTGGACCACTCTGGCGGCAGGCCGACAAACTCGCCCGTCTGAGGGTCGAAGCCAACGTGGACGGCATGGGAGAAGTTGGTCGGGTTGCTGACACCACCCATGCCGGGGCACCGAGCGTAGATGAAATCTATCCACTCGTACAGATCGTCGTCGCTCTTGACGCGGATCTGCAGGGACTTGGTGGTCCCGTCATCGTCTCCTGGGCTCGTCGACGTTCCATTAGAGTGTCGCTTGACCTCGAATATCGTCCCCGCCGCCTCGACCCGCCCAACGTTGATGACGTCCTTCAGAAACAGAGTGTACGAGACCTTGCCGCCCTCTTGCTTGTGGAAGTCCAGCGCCTCCTTGCGCAGGACCAGAAACTTCTGCTTCCACGGCTGGATGAAGTTCTTGCTCTCCTTGACCTGCGCCCAGCCCTCCTTGATGACCGCGACGCCGCCCATGCCGTCATTTCGGTTAGGATTGTTCACAGGCAGGGCTATCGTCGAGCCACTGTACTGTGTCGGAGTGCGGGAGATGGGGTTGAGAGACAACTGGCCCATGCTGTTAGGCAGGGTTGGAGTCTGGGGAGTGTAGTTGAGGCGGGCTTGGGCATTGACGGGCGGCCGAGGTGCAGGGCCTGGGTTCATGAATTGACCCGAGGTGTACATACTATCATTTGCAACACTGGTCAGCGGATCTGTCTGTTTTGTTTGTGCGGTGGGGGGGAGGGGGAGGGTGTGATGCTCAGGGGGCGAGCGGAGATATTCTTCAAGAGGCAAAAAAAAAAAAAAGGGGGGGTGGTGTTCAGAACGCAGGCACTGCCTCTAAGCCGAGCGGCGTAGTGTAGATGAGTTGTCAAGCGCAGGGGAAGCCATGGCCGCTCGTGATACAGACATGAACAGCGAATCAACAGCAGTAGGCGGATAGGGTAGACACGTACTTGGGAGCCGCCATCGTGATTCACCTGGCAAGCCTGAGCCGACCCGATAACAGTTGGAGAGTCTCTCTCGAGAAAGCCGCGAGGAGCAGCTGGCAAGACCAAACAAGGAATGTGTTGGCCGAAGACAGTCCCTGAGCCTCCTGAGGTGAAACGTCTTCCAAGATCCCGCCCAGGAGACAAAGCAAGGCCGAGGGTAAAGCCGACGTGAAGAAGCCGGCAGTGGTGGACTCTTCAGTTCTGGAGCGAAGAGGTCACCATCGGGGGAGGCAGGCAATCCGCAGGCTCCTCAAGATGGACGTCCCTGGAACTCTGGGAAAGCCCAAAGCTGTACAGGCGACAGCCAGACGAGGAAGAGGAGGGGGCCGCGGTACAGTGGCCCAGGGTCGGGTAGGGCCAGGTCAGGCCGGCTGAGCTCGAGTCTTGATGAGGTGAGGCGAGGGAGGGAGGACAACAAGCGCAAGTCTAATGGCAGGCGAGTGCCAATGATATATGATGGTCGCTGGGGGAAGAATCAGACGCAGATGAAGCGGTGGTAGATTGGGTCGTAGAAGCGGTTAGGAGTCGCGCAGCGTAGATTGCCGCCGTTGAGCCCAATCTAAACGTCTCCAGATCGAAGTGCAAACCAAGGCGAGGCCAGTCGATAGCAGGAGATGCAATGCGAGGCAGAGCAGGGCGCGCGGGTAGAACAGACTGTGGTGGTCCGACAGCAGTGTGCCGTGGCTGCGCGCGATGTCGTTCTTCCCTTGTGAGAGGGACGAAGATGGAAGACGGGCGATGGATGGATTGGTCTGGTCCCTACTTGAGGAGGAGTATTTGGCTCGGGTCCGGTCCAAGGGTCGGGTGTAGTCAGGGGCTGTTTCGCCTTCCTCTTGGGCCACAATACACAGACCCAAGACGCAGGGGTCAGAGGAGCAGAGAGGTAGGACGAGATGAGACAAGGCGGTGACTGCGCAGCAGCGGGCGGGGTGGTTTAGGGAGGTGCTGCGATCGCCGCTGCAGATGACCAGCCCGAGGTGTCTGGGGGGGGCCTTGGTGCTGGTGGTGCTGCTGCAAGCTAGTAGTGGCGTTAGTACAGTACTACTGTGCTGATGGATGCTGGTAGGTGCTGCTTGCTGCTGGTCTTGGTGCTGGTGCTAGTCAGTGGTCAGCGTCGGTGGAGTTGTTGTTGTCGTCGTTGTTGACAGCAGATGCTTCAGCACTCAATGCAAGGCGAGCTTGGAATTGTACAAAAGAAAAGAAGAAAGGAAGAAAACAGACAGGATAAAACAATCAAGGTGCAGTTTGAGATGCCCTTTATTCTCTTGGAGAGCTGGTTGACTGCAGGAAGACGACAGGTGAGGTGTCTTGTCTGTCGTGGATTAGGGAGGGGGTGTGAGCAGTGTCCTGCGGCAAGAGACCCAGATTAAGGTGAAATAGGTGCTGTGGTTAGGCTCTCAGTGTGGAGATCTGGAGGGGGCACGAGAAAACGGGAGGCCCCATTGATAGCGTATCGAGGCTCTCTGGCTTGGTGGGCAGCTTGGCAGGGGTGGGCCGGCTGGCGGGTGTCGGTAGGGAATGGAACATGAATGGCACCTCTGCGCAGGACGGCCTTGTCGAGATCAGCAGAAACTGCCCGCAAACCTCTCGGTGTATAATTTATTAGCTTCTGCCGGACCCTCAGATCGGCGCTAGATACCTAGACCCCGTCAACGAACCAATCCTCCTCCCCCTCCCCACACTGTTGACCCAATCTCCCTGGTGAGCGACCCGGATTTGACCGTCAACAGGACTTTAGCTAAACTTTGGATAGTCTGCGCGTCGATAAGATCATAGCCTCGGACCTCGAGTACATACAGCACCTGCCTGTAGCTAGGCTTTGACCCCAGTTGAGACGACATCGCAGCCGTACGGCTTCCGAGCCTTGGCTGGGAAACTGGTCCGGCTTCGTCTCGTAGCCTGCCCACCGTCCTCACCCCGCTGGCGTAAACATATGACCGTTTACAAAAGGTCTTGACGGGACCATCAGAAACGCCGTCACAATGACCGTCATAAAGACCGTCGCGACTACCACACGCGCCTTCCTCGATATCATCAAGCCTGGGTAGCATGCCCCCCCTCCCCGGGACAGCTTCCCTACGGAGGCGTCGACGAACCCCGCAGCAGGCACATAAAGATTTGGCTTCTTCAGTTCTGTTTTCCTGCGCACTACTTGGTAACTCGCCGCGTGACCTACATATGACCGCACTATTCAGCTGTGCCCCTTTGTCTGGCGGTGTTCCCCCATCTCCACGAGATCTGCTTACAACTTGTATCAATCCTCATCTCCTGTGCGGCCATAAGCCATCATCACCGTCTACACGACCATTGTGTCACTATGGCGACGACAGACCCTCAATATCTGCCGCGCCTACAGTTACCCTCACCGACCTCGGCATCGGCGTCAGCATCAACATCACCGTCACAAGCTGGAACAAGTCCCAGCACGCCACCCTTCCCTGACGTGATGGATCCGCGAGGTGCATCCCCAAGTCGTCGTGAACAGTCGGATATCCATATTCCCTTCACCACTCCAGACTCCCTGTTCAGGGACATGGATCGCATTCAAGGAGATATTGTTGTAGTGACGAGTATGTTGATAACCCAAAGGATCATGTGAGGCTTTACTGATTCAGGTATTAGATGTATCTTTTCAGGCCTACGAGCAACTCAAGAAGGCAAGACGAAAATTACGATTTCGCCGTTACTATGCGGACCAAGAGATCCTGATCGTCGTCATTCCAACAAGGTCACATGAAGCCCTCCATGCGAATCTCTACATCGCCTGTCGTGATGAGATCCAGGCGATGGGTCTGGCGGGGTCTTGGGACGAGACAGCAAGTTCGACATTCTCCCGAGAAGACGACCACCCTGATGATGGAGAAGGAGAGAGCGATTCATCAGGCGGTCCAAGGACTCCGGCCGGCGAATCTTGTGATTGGCCAACGCTAGTCATTGAGGGAGGAGTGTCTCAGACGCTATCGCAACTAAGACGAGATATGGAGTGGTGGTTTGAGGCTTCCAAACACCAAGTCAAGATCGTACTCCTCGCGAAGCTCGACCGCGATCGTCAGGAAATCCGCATCGAGAGATACGAGGAAGACGCGCGCGGAGAAGATCGACCGGGGGCAACGAGGACCCGAGCCTCGGCAGCGCGAGAACTATCGCCACAACTGCGACAGGTCATCACGATCAATCGTGAAGCCGGAACGCCCCCCACCTACGAGGTCACTAGAAATGCCTTGGTCTTGAGCTTTCGGCTGCTTTTCTTGCGAGAACCAGGTCCTCAGGAGAGCGACATCGTGCTGGACATTCCGCAGCTACAGGATTATGCAAGCAGAGTCTGGCTTGCGTGTGAAGCCCAACAACGAGCTCGACAGCGAGCTCAGCAACGTGCACTACGACATCAACAAGGATAAACGCATGTCGAGGGCACGAGGGGCGTTAAGTTTGGAGGCGCTGATACATAGTTCGAAAGAGAGAATTGTTTTATTGCCCGAGATTTTATCCTTTCTACTCAATCGAAGAGTAATACCACAGGCAACCTAATACCGGGGAGACCCAGTGAATCCCCCGAGAACGCCGTAGAAGTCCTCTATATAATAAAGAGGGAAAAAAATAATAGAAATGAAAAGCCTTGACCTGTCCGTTCCTGATTTCCTAGATTCCCATTCCAATATGGGATTGACCCATCCCCAAAAACCCTGTGCTCGTCCATGAAGGTTACAACAACGACGACGACGACAACAACAACAACAACAACAAAAGCAAGAAGCGCCAAGGCATCTGTTGGCCCCCGCCCCCCCCTCTTCTCTCAAGAGACCTGGTGAAAGGTGGTGCCGTTGGACCCGTTGAGGTCGCTGACCTTGCGCTTCTTGGGCTGCGGCAGGTCGGTGACGGGTTCCTTGTCGGAGATGACGTCGGTGCCGGAGACGACGGGGAAGGGGGACAGGACCTTTGAGATGTCGCCCCACCAGTCCTCGCCGAAGCGGCGGTACCAGTCGACGGTGATGCGCAGGCCGTCGGCGAAGGAGGTCTTCTGGTCCCAGCCGAGCTGGCGCAGCTTGGTGCCGTCGACGGCGTAGCGGTGGTCGTTGAAGGGGCGGTCGTGGGTGTACTTGACCCACTTCTGGAGCTCGTCCTGGGTGCCGCAGGGGGATGCCCATCTCCTCGAGCAGCCTGCTGCACAGGGTCAGGTTGGAGATCTCGTCGTAGGAGCCGACGTTGTAGACCTGGCCCAGCTGGCCCCTGTGCAGGATGGTGTCGAAGGCGTCGGCGGCGTCGCCGGCAAACAGGTAGCGGCGGGTGGGGCTGCCGTCGCCGTGCAGGACGACGGGCTGGCCGCGGTTCAGCAGGCAGCTGAACTTGGGGATGATCTTCTCGGGGTACTGGTGGGGCCCGTAGACGTTGTTGCTCCGCACGATGATGACGGGCAGCTTGAAGCTCTTCTGGTACGAGTGCACGAGCATCTCGGCGGCGGCCTTGGAGGCGGCGTAGGGGTTGGTCGGGGCCAGGATGCTGGTCTCGAGCAGGTCGTCGTCGTCGTCCTTGACCTCGCCGTAGACCTCGTCGGTCGAGACGTGGATGAAGCGCTTGATGCCCACCTTCTTGGCGCTCTCGAGCAGCACGTGCGTGCCGTAGACGTTGGTGTGGGTGAAGCCGTACGAGTTGCCAAAGCTCAGGTCCACGTGCGACTGCGCGGCAAAGTGGAAGACGGTGTCGATGTTGTGCCGCTCCAGGCAGCCCACCACCTCGTCCGGGTTGGTGATGTCGCCCTGGTAGAAGGTGAAGTTGCGCTTGTCGTTGAGCATGCGCGTGTTGTTGAGCGACGAGCAGTAGTCCAGCTTGTCGAACGAGACGATGTTGTACGCGTGCGGATACGTCAGCGTCAGGTGACGGACGAGCCAGCAGGCACTTTGATGAATGAATTGTCAGCGCATGATGCCCCCCTCCGTGTGTGTGTGTGTGTGTGTGTGTGTGTGTGTGTGTGTGGAAAAGTTGGGTTTGGGGGATGAATTGGAGTTGCACGGGCGAGCCACAGCCACTTACATGAAGCCAGCTCCTCCGGTGATCATGATATTCTTCACATCCGGGAGAGGCTCAAACTTGGTGCTCCCCGTCAGGACAGGCGCCGCCTTCCAGACGCCATAATCTTCAAAGAAGCTAGGCCGTCGGCCATTAGTGCCTGGCAAGAGTTTCACTGAGCGTCAGCATAATGTGCTCTCCCGGGCTTTTTTTCTTCTTTTTTTCTTAGTGTTGGCGGCATCATCATCATCATCATCGGACTGGAAGGAGGGTGGCCCACAAACCATTCAAGCCATTAGAGTTGCCATTGGCGCCGATTCTAGGGCGGGTGCCATTTGATGAGGTCGCCATGATTTCTGATTATCAATTGAAAATAGATGGGAACAAGAAAGTAGAGAAAAGAGAAGAAAGATGGAGAGACAGAGGAGGGAGGGAAAGAAGAGAGAAAGTGCGTGTGCGTGCTCGTGTGTTTGTGTGCGAAGAGAGAAGCAGACTACTCCCTGGCGAGGCGTCGTTGGAGCGGGGGCAGAGGCACTCAATCAAGTATGAGCTGGTGAGACTAGATCCAGAGCAGAACAGCTCAGCTCGCGGACCTGATTCACAATGTGAATATAATATATAAGAAGTCAAGAGGAAAAGAGAAGAGGAAGGAGGAGGGGGGGAGGGGAGCGTGGGGGAGGAAAAGAAGGGCCCTCGTCGGTGGTCTGCTTGTCCTCTCTCCCTGAGCTGAAGGGTTATCAACGCCTGATTGGGATTGGTGTGTTGACCTTGTCTCTGAAATTCACCCGCAAGGGAGACAGACACAACACACTTAGACACACACAAGCGAGCGAGAGTGAGTGAGTGAGAGAAAGAAAGAGAGAGAGAGAGAGAGACTTTATCGATTCCAATCAAGTCAATCCAGCAGCAGCGGGGGGGACTCTTCTGGTCCGGGCAGACGGGCAGTAGGAAGAGGCAAAAGCTTCGAGGCCCCGTGCCAGCAAGGGAGGCTGCAACAACAGGTGGGTATAGATAATTTATGAACTGGGCTGAAAACTAGACTCCCCTCTGCTCTCTTTTTTTTTCTTTTCCTTTTTTCTTTATGTACTATGTACCGTATACTGTACGGTTGGGTTGGCAGAGGGCGAGAACACGCTGGCATGGGCCGTGTCTCGAAAGGGTAGACTCGACAGAGGGGTCCGGGGAAGTCTAGAGAAGGGCCTGCGCGGGCTTTTTTAGCTGCAAAATTGGTTCCAGCTTTTCTAGCACTACAGTACTACAAGTATGGCTGAGCACGCCTGAGTAGCACTATGCACACGCTATGGCAAGCTTGCACTATGGCAAGAATCTCCCGCCTGCTACAGGGAACCCCCCTCCCTTCCCTTCTGAAAGTGGAGCCCTACAGAGGCCCAGGTTGCTGCCCCTGCCCTGCCCTGCTCAGGCCATCAAGGCCATGTACTGGTACTTTCTAGCCTTTTTTCTTCTTTCCCCCCCAACCCGGGAGCAGCACCGCCAGCGCGCAGTGCAAGTGAGAGAGGCGCGATCCCTGATCGATACGAAGATGGCGCGAGGAAACTGAGTAAGTAGTGCTCAATGTACCTCGAGACAATGCAGGGCCACTATTCTGTCAATCTTGCAGGCGCGAGTGGGCGGGCTCTTGATCGAAGGGGGGCACGGGCTTCCTGTGGCAGAGCTCAGCTCAGCCCACAGCTCAGCTCGCTCACCTGCCACGGGCTGGCACACGCAGTGCACGCAGCTATTCCCAGTGCCTCATCGAGGTTCTGGACCAACGCCACATGGTATGAACAGACCAGCCTTCAGAAAGGGCCGCCCCGCCGTACTATCAGGTAAAGATCCTAGGAGCGAGAAGAGGAAAAAGAAATAAAAAAAGAATTAGTTGACAGCTGAGGGAGACAAGAGTAGAAGATCACACATCTCGACATCATCAGCCGGCCCCCCGCGCGCGCGGCCCACATCCCTTTCATCGCCACGCCCACTTCAATCATCTACTGTTCAAGTCAGAGATGCAAGGGACAGACAGGCGAGACATCCCACACGGCTCGGCCTGTCAGCCCAGTCTTTTTGTTTTGCCAGACAGCTTGTCACTGTCAGACTCCCGAATTTGCCTATTGCATTTGCATATTTTCTCCGAAGGCGTCCATCCCTCCCCCCCCCCCTTCGTCAAAAAATGACGAGGGTCAACGCAAGCAAAACGGCGTCCGAACAAATATTCCCTGGAACGTGCAGATCACAGGCACGTTCTCTCAAGTTCTCTCCAGTCACGGTGAATAATTTTGAAACGTGCCGAAGGGGACAAGGGGTCCAGAGATGTTCCAACCCCTGTCCATTTTTGACCCAATTGACGCAACCACCACATTCATGCAGTACAGTACGCGGCAAAGCGAGAACGAAGGACAAAAGAAGAAGAAAAAAAAGATAGTACTATGCCGTCAGCGAGTCAACGGCCTAGACAAGACTTGTTTCTGTTTCTTTTTTTTTTTTTTGGGGGGGGGTCTCTTGTCATCAAAGCCCGTGTCGCACCAGGGGAAAAACACATCAAAAAAGAGAGACACAGAGAGCAAGAAGGCAATCACGCGTCGACAGCACCAATTAAACCCTCCCTTGGCTCGCGTACGCCTTGATCTTTCGTTCCTGGCACCCTCGAGACACATGCCATTCATCCTCAACCATTCATAGCCCCAGTTTCAGCCGTCGGGCCCGTCCTAATTGTGTGCCTGTACCCCGACGTTTTGTCGTCGTCGTTGTTGGTGGCGGCAGCAGAAACGATTTTTTGGTTTTTTGTTTTTTTTTCTTTTTGTTTTCCCTTGGGTGTTTCGTCGTGTGTGGGCGCGCAGAGAGACACAAAAAAAAGACAAACGACATCTCACCCTTGATATTGCGCAAACATCACTGTGGGCGGTGATATTGGCTCCGTCAAGCCAGTTCCTGCACGGATCTACGACAGGTGCGTCGTCAACCTACCCCACACACATGACGCACACAGGCTCCTGCAGGGTGCCATCACGGCACACTCGCGGCCGATCGACGTGTGCTGGGGTGGTACTGTGGTATAATTATGTAGTATACTGGGTATCAAAGGGTGACAAGGCGTGTGTGGGGGCCTTTCGGTGAAGGGGGCCCCTTGATTGTCTGACGATGTTTCGTGGCTCATCCACGGGCATGATGTTTATTATATCAGACCTGATGCTGAAATTCTACTACAGTATTGGGACCCGAGCAACAGTTGAGAACCAACCTCTCGCCAGGGCACACAAGACGGTACCGCCATAGCTGCAGAGTAGTAGTGCCTGGTCGCGCTGGTGGCTGAGCTGGACCTCCTTTGACATGATGACACGACAAGAGACAGCCGGTCCGAGCTCTGTCAGTCCCCCTGCAGGCCAAGCAAAACCCACGTGCCTGGGACTTGATGCCACATTATTAGATCATAGCAGAGGAGATGGCTGCTGCTGCTGCTGTGCTTGTGTGCCCATGCCACGGCAGATCGATCAGGCACAGGCGCGCCCCACTGGTCCCAGTGGGTTGCAACCCCATCGCGGCGAAGCCTTCAATGTCAAGTGAAAAGAGAACCCGCTCTTCCCTACCCCCTCCCCCCACCTGCGCCTTTCCTACCGAACCGAAGGAGTAAGTGGTACGTATATATTTATATTCCAGGTAGTAGTAATCACCAATATCTAAGCCGCTAGACGGTGCCTGGGATCCCGAAGCGAGAGAGTAAATGTAAGGTACAGAAAAAGTACGTAATCATATAGGCCAAGACATGCAAGACTGCTGCGGGCCGTTCCACGGGGAACCCCAGCTACCTTTTTTTTTGTGTGTGTGTTTTCTCTTTGTGTAAACACTATCAATCATCTATATCAAACATGGTTGCATATACACAGTAACATGAACATCTCGAGGCGAGATTGGCAGCAGGCGAGGTATGCTGTGGCCCCCTGTGGCTGCTTGACACCCTTGAGCGACGACGCACGCGGTGGAACATGGTTCCAGTTCTTGTTCCCTCGAGGACCTTTAGCCCTCCCTTCCGGGGGGGGTGGCGGTTGAGACCCATTGGCTGGTAAAGACAAGTTGTCCCTCTCCAAGACATTAGATGTGCAAAGAGTGGTTTTGAGTCAGGCAGGTTGTGGCTGGGCTAGCCCGTGATGGGTGATGGATGGATGACCTGAACACTGGCTGGCAAGGGAGGGATCACGAACAGCACAACCTCAGCTCGGTCGAAGCCGAGGAGGAGGAGGGGAGAAAAAAAAAAAAAGGGTCCTCGAAAAGAACACGCTCTCGTACAATCGCCAGCTATGCGATTTCTCCTTGACCGTGCTCGGGAGCGAGCACAGCTGAAGGGTGAGGAAGACCCAGCAAGCAGTGACTAGCAAGGCCTTGCACGGGTGCTCCGGGGCCGCCATCACACGTCCCAGTGGCTCTAGTCTAGCTCCGAGGGAAAGCTCCGAGGGCGGGAGGGGAGAAGAATGGAGAAAAAAAAGGGGGGGAAAAAAAAAAGGAAGAAGGAAAGGCTTCAATCCGAGCACGCGAGTCCAGACATCTAGACTTTCGATAGGCTCGAGTTTTGGTCTCTGCCTGCGGGGTCTGGCGTCTCCTTGGCAGCGCTATCTGGACCCTACCTTGCATGCCCAGGCGCGGCGAGGCTGTGTGTGGCTTTTTTTATTTTTCTTTCTTTCTCTATTCTTCTTTTATTGATCTCCTCTTTTTGTTTACATACTACGAGGGAGTAAAGCTGGGTGGGAATCAAAGTTGAGGACAGGGAGGAGGGAGAGGCAGGCGAGGGGTGGGAAGGGGAACAATGCGCGCCTGCTCGATCAGACACGACACATGTTCACCTGGTCGCTAGTTTCAGGCTGAAAATAAAAGAACTGGGCGTCAGACACCATAGTACTGTGACGGCCAATGCTGCTGGTCTCAGCCTTTCCCTCACTTCCTGCTTTTTCCCGCACCCTCCGTTCCGCAAACAGCAGGGAGAGAAGGAGGGGAAAAAAAGACAGGATGGATCCATCTCAGCAGCCCATAGTACCAAGACCAACCATAGCACAATAAAAAGTAAGTAGTGAACAGATGGCGGCGGTTCTGGTTTCGTGTATCGGACGAGGCTAGCCTTGTGAGACGAGGGTGGTAATGCCCTGTCACGCCTCTACTACTGTCTAGTAGTACCATCTCCGGGCTTCGAGGTCGGTCTCGAGGTATCCAGGTCCCCCTCCAAAAAGGAAAAGGGGCCCACTGAGGTGGTGTAGTGTGTATAGTCTTGTCCTTCCCCCCACTGCAGGTACCAAAGCACATTTAGCACCAGTGGCACCACGAGCACTACTATAGTCAATCTGTCCATCTCCCGCGGGGCAAGGACTAACATGTGCGTCCGTAATCTTTTTTTTTTTTGTTTTTGCCTTCTCTCTTTTGGCTGAGGGAACAGAAAGAAGGGGAAAAAAGGAAGAAGGAAAAAAAAAAAGAGACATTTCTCAAGGGAATCGCGTCTGGTCTCGCGCAGGCATGAAAGACAAATTGACAATTAACACGAGGGGGAGGGGGTCTGGCAATTAACCGTCTCTCGTCCCAGACATCTCTGTCTCGAGACGTACTATGTACAGCACCATCGACAGCATGTGCCCAGGATAGACATGTAGTATGTACCGATACACCTGAGCACACCCCCCCCCCCCAACACCCCCTGCTGCCGAGGCGTGTCCAGGGCCCCTTTCCCCTGGAACGAACGCACACCATCGATACCGGATCGAGTGCCGACCACGTAAATCGTATTGCGCAGTCTGCATGCTATCCCAGCAACTGAGCTTCTCTTCTCAGGTCAAGATCGTCGTCATAGCCCGTCCGCGCCTCCTCTCGTCTTCATGCTCGTCTTGTTTCTCCCGTCTGGATCCCCGTCGCCTCTCTCCCTCCTTCTCCGCACTCTCACATGTTGAGTCTGTCCGCACATCTTCGGCGACAACAAAGAAACCACCTCGGTGATCACGCCCGTGCACGTACTTGGTATGCATGCATGCATGCATGCAGCAGCAGCAGCAGCAGCAGCAGCCGTCTAGATCATTAGCTTACTTATAGCTCCTCTGGGGAGGGGCCACAATAATTCTGGTCAAGCCACCCCAGGTACTACTTGCATTTACTATCCATTCCTCACCACCGCGCTCCCGCCCGCTCTCCCCACCGTTCGCATTTAACTTTTTGGTTTCCGCATTCGGTACGAGTCGATCGCGCAGGCCACTGTTTCACTCCCGCCCGTCGTGGTCCTCGTCCTCCGCCGCCGCCGACTCCTTCAAGACTTTTGACTTCTTGTCCTCCCTTCTTTCTAAAACACGGCATTGCACCGGACCTCTTTTCATCTACTCAATCCTCTGATCTGAATCCTTATTACCTCCTGTCTCCCTCCCCTCTACTACTACTACCACCACCACCACCATCATCATCTTGGACGTGCATCGTTCATCCCTCTCGCCGTCTTCCCCAGCTTCACGGCCACTTATATCTTCCAACACCACCTCACATATCTTCCTCAGCAGCAGCAGCAGCAGCAGCATGTCTTCAGAAGACGGTCGGTCCGAACGGGCAGGCTCCATTGCCTCGTCCCACACCGAGGCAGGTGGCCATGAAGAGTACAATGAGAAGTCGGCCGCTTATATCCGCGACGACGAGAGCCTCTCAAACCTCAAGTCTCCGGTCACCGCGTACCAGGACAGCACCCACGATGACGACATCCAGGAGGAGGACGACGAGCTGCTCGCCCACCCGTCCGAGAAGCCAGAGCCAGCAAAACCATCGGCAGCCTCGGGTGTGGTATGGATCGCCGTGAACACACTGGCCACTGTCGGCATTGTAAGTTTTCTGTCCCCGACCCGGAGGGCAACATTGGACTAGGAGGGAGGGAGGAACTGAGGGGGATTGGATCGTGCTGGCGCGAGTGTTGCGCGGGACCCCGGCTGACACCGCATCTCTCTACCTGTGTCTCTCTATAGGTCTTCACCAACAAGGCCATCTTCTCGGACCCGTCCCTGAAGCTCGCCCAGCTCACCTTTGCAGCGTTCCACTTCTGCATCACCTGGCTCACCCTCTACATCCTCTCGCGCCAGAGGTTCGGCTACTTTGAGCCCAGGAGGACGTCTATCCGCGCCATCTTCCCGCTCTCGGTGGCCATGTCGCTCAACGTCATCCTGCCCAACCTGTCGCTGGCCTTCTCCAGCGTCACCTTCTACCAGGTCGCCCGCATCCTCCTGACGCCCTGCGTGGCTCTCATGAACTTTGTCCTCTACAAGGCCACCCTCCCGCGCAACGCCCTCGCCGCGCTGGTCCCCGCCTGCCTCGGCGTCGGCATGGTCAGCTACTACGACAGCCTGCCCGCCGCCGACGCCAGCGTCAAGACCACCAGCGGCCTGGGCGTCATCTTTGCCTTCTCGGGCATCTTCGCCTCCTCCCTGTACACCGTCTGGATCGGCGCCTACCACCGCAAGCTGCAGATGAGCTCCATGCAGCTGCTGTTCAACCAGGCCCCCGTCTCGGCCTTTATGCTGCTCTACGTGATCCCCTTTGTCGACACATTTCCCGTGTGGAGCGAGGTCCCACTCAACCGATGGGTTATGATTATGATCGTGAGTCTTCTTGTTATTCCCCCCCCCCCCCCTCCCTTCTCTTTCATCTAGTCCCTGTGGAGAAAGGGGTGCTGGATTCCCTCAAGAAGTTCAAGTGTCGTATGTGGCAGACCGAGGTGACTGACTCGTTTGTGTGTGGAATTTTAGTCTGGTGGCTTCGCGGCGCTCATCAACATCTCCCAATTCTTCATCATCGCACAGACTGGTCCCGTGTCGAGCACCGTCGTCGGTCACGTCAAGACGTGCACCATCGTCGCCCTGGGGTGGATGACCTCGGGCCGGGCGATCGGGGACAAGTCCGTCCTGGGCGTCCTTGTTGCCATCGGGGGCATCATTGCGTAAGTGGATCTCGAGATCTCTGTGTTTTCGGGTCATCTTTTTTTGTTTTTACTTTCGGTCATGCTAACATGAATTCTTCTGCAGTTACTCGATAGTCATGCTGAAAGAGAACCAGAAGAAGGCGGGCCAGGGCGTCAAATGAGTAGAGTACCTTGATGCCGCCGAGGCGCCTCTATTGTTTTTTTCCCCCTTCCTCTATTAATTATTCTTTAAAGAAAAAAACATATATCCATATATCAACATATATAGCGCAATGAATCATGATCTATTCCATCCATCTCGACCACTCGTTCTGTCACATGTGCTCTTCATTACACTGTTGTTAAGACCATTTCCATCAGTTCTGTCATATTACAGGCCAGGCAAAAGAAACACAGACTCCTGACTTCCATACTGTGTCCTCTTTGTTTGCTTCTCTCTCCCTCTCCCTCTCTCACATGTCTTCCTCCTCCCTTGCTGGTCGAGTACGCACTCACTCTACGCTATGGCCCCCATTGCCGTATACGCCAAAGCCACTATGACTAGTGAGTTCTCCATCCCTGCATGGCGTGCAGTTCCAGAAAGGGGACCCCATCGGACCTTACTTAGCTGCTTAGGCAGTAGCGATAGCGTCTAGCTTTGGGCGGCCCCGACTTATTATTTTAGCATGTCCTCCCTCCCCCGTATAGCCTCTACGCCGGCCGCCAAGAGACCCTCTCAGCTGAAGTACTACTATGTTAGGATACCCACCCAACCCATAGACACAGGGCTGGCCTAGGCGGCCGACCCGAGATGTGCTCTTTTTCCCTTTTTTCCTTGGGGAGAGGGGGGGGGAGGGACCTAGAACTCTCTTCCAGGCAGCCACAGCGGGACTATGAACGCCACACCACGTGAGGCATGGTTCCTCATTAGCTGGGGAGGGGGAAAGTAAAATATGTGCTTATGTATACATACAGATATGTGAAAGAGAGAAGGGTGGAGGAGAACAAACAAAGCGAGGGGGGGGGGGGTTTCCCAGAACATGGGAAACCACTAAAATAATCAATGGATGGGCTTAACCAAATCATCCCCCCCCCCCTTTTCCTCCCATCTTCTTCCGTCCTTCCCTTTCGCCAAGGACACGGCACGGCACATCAAGAATAGACATGCAGGGCGGACAAGAGACAGGTCGGCAACTAAGTAACCCACCTCAAACCCTTTTTAGTCCAACAAAGAACCCCGCTGCTGGTGCTGGTGCTGCTGGTGCTGGCCGAATGCAGAAGGGAGCTGTTGTTTTTTCCATGTCCGTTTCGGGACAAGAGGAGGGCCAAGATGGACCGAATTACCGAACGCGTTTCTAAAAAAGACGTGGTTTGAGAACTGGTTCTGCTGTGTTTGGTTGGGGTCCAACGGGTGGGTGCATGGATATCTTGGGCTAGGAGGATGGATGAAGAGGTGTTGGCTGGGTACGAATGTACACACGACTCTTTTTTTTTTTTTTTTTTTTTTTTTTATCAATTGGGTATCTGGATGAAATTTGGAGAAAAAGACGGTGTCCTCGCCCTGTAAACTCCGAACCTGATCCATCCTTGGTCTTCTGCTGACGTGGGATGTAGGCATAGATATGTACAGTACAGTATTGGCTGGTTGAAATCCCACACGAGCACCTCTCCATGACATAACAGCAGCAGCAGCAGCAGCAGCAGCAGCAGCAGACCACTACAGGTTGAACCGTGTCCGCGACTTCTCCATCTTGGCCTTCCATTCCCACGACAGGGCGTCCTCGCCTTCGCTGCCTGCCCGGCCGATGCCCTTGTCTACACGGCGGAGTTTGAGTGTGCATCGTGGCTATATATCATCAGGTTCAGTCAAGTGATGAATTCAAAGGAAGTGATTTGGGGGAGAGGGAGGGGCGTCCGATGAGATAGTGTCCACCCTTATCAAGAAAGCAGTATAAACTTACACCAAGCTCTTGAAGACCAACCCTGATGCCCTGGACTCCTTTCAGCTCTTTACCGTCCGCAGCCTGAACGCTCTTTTCTGTCTCTCTCTTGTCGCGAAAGATGTATCTGTGACGCCGGAGGAAGATATAGTCGCCTGATAACAGGTTTGGGATCAGCAATCATGCTACAATATACTATTGACGGGGGGTGAACATACGCTGGTTGTGCAGTGTCACCACCTGCCTCGCCTGGATATCCGGCTGTGGAGGAAACAGCGTCTGGAAGCTCTTGGCCGCGAGCAGGCCGAGGCTGCTCTTGAAGTTGTTGAGGAGCAGCTCCGGGTAGAACTCGTCCTGCGCGTTGCCGTGGCCGGGCAGTTTGGCAGCCGGTATCCAGTTGTTGACCGAGTACGTCAGGGTCGGGCCGTGGGGCAGGTGGACGACGGTGAGCCTGTTGGGCTTCTTCTGGTCCTCGTTGAGCACCAACACGGTAGTGTATTCCCGGTTCAGGGCGAAGCGGCATATCTCCCTGACGCTGTACTTGTGCCCGTAGCGGTGCGCCGACCTTCGTATGTACTCGGAGTTGGGGAAGAGCGACATGAGGATCTCGGCCTCCTTGTGTAGGGTCGAGTTGATGGATGTTGTGATCAGGACCTTGGGGACCTTGGGGGGCTCGTCGTTGAACAGGCTCGGGAACTTGGTAGAGAGCACGGCGGGAGTCATGTCGAAGTTGGTGCTCGTCGTGGAGGGGGCGACACTCGGCTGTCGCTGTGATCGCTTCGCGCGCATCTTGTCCATGCGCTTCTCGGCGGCCTCCTCGTCGTCGTCGTCGTCATCAGACCCCAGCATGCTGTCCGCATCGTCTTCCTCCTCGTCGTCCTGCTCCCCGTCCATCTCGGCGGCGGCGGCGGCCTGCGCCTCCTCTTCCTCTTCTAGCTTCCGCCTCTTGACCGCCACGACATCGGCGCTGGTGTAAAGACTGTCCTCGTCGCCGTCGTCCCAGACTCGCTTCTGGTCGAGAGTCTTGGTCTGGTTGCGCGAGAGGCGTTCCTTCTTGAGCTCCGGGTCCCGGGCCTCCTCCTTTCTCCGCCGCATGCGCTCCTCGCGCCTTGCCTTGCCGGATGTCCTCTTGTTCTGTACATGGAGCTCCTGGCGCCGCAGCTTGTTGCCGGGTATCTTGTTGGTAGACGGCATCTTTTCCTGCCCCTTCCCACAGAGAAAAAAAAAAAAAAAAGGAGTGTATATGTGTGATAGTGTGAGAGGGGTCGAGGAATGATTGTGTGGTTGTACTCTTGGGAAGAAGGTACAGTTGGAAAACTGGTTAGCATGTGAGAAGTTCGAAATTTTGGCGGGTCCGGATTGTTTTATCAAGATAAGTAAGTACTGGACCGTATCTTTTTTGCCTGCCGGGGCGGGCCTGTGGGTGCTGGTGCTGCCCCTCACTAAAGACAGAGCACTGCGGGGGAGAGAAAGCACAGCAGGGCAAGGCCCTGTCTGTTCCTGAAATTTGACGATCACTCTGAATTCTGAGTCAACCACAGCCTTCCGACCTTCTTCCACCTTTTAAGAGCCCTCAACACCACCACCACCGCCACCACCCACTCCTCACCTTTTTCTTTGGTCTCTTCCTCCCTCGTCAGCCACGACGTATGACTCATAGATTCTCTACCATCAAACGTATCAATTAATGAGAGCACTAAGGATATCCGCTTCTTTCAGACCACTTATTGGTGCGCATCCTATTCTCAAGACCGCAGCGTTCAAGACAAGCTCAACTCGATCCTTCTCCTGGTTCCAACCCCCACTACCATTACGCAGAGCGGACGAACCCAAGCAGCCCAATATGGCAACCTTGACCACCCGCACCGGTCAGACCTTGGATCGCCAGGGCATGGAGTCCATGCTGCGCCGGCGCATGTTCTACACCCCGGCCTTCGAGATCTACGGCGGTGTTGCTGGTCTCTACGACTACGGCCCTCCTGGCTGCGCTCTCCAGGCCAACCTGATCGAGACATGGCGCAAACATTTTGTTCTCGAGGAGGACATGCTCGAGGTCGACTGCAGTGTCGTGACCCCCCACGATGTTTTCAAGACCAGCGGCCACGTCGACAAGTTTGCCGACTGGATGTGCAAGGACCCAAAGAACGGTGAAAATCTGAGGGCTGATCACCTCGTCGAGGCCGTCCTCGAGGCAAGGCTGGAGGGCAACAAGAAGGCGCGTGGCGAGGACGTCAAGGACAAGGAGGCAGACCCCAAGAAGAAGAAGAAGAAGGTCTCTGCCGAGGTCAAGAAGTTGAGCGACGCAGTGGTCAAGGAGTACGAGGAGGTCCTCGCCCAGATCGACAACTACGATGGCGAGGCCCTCGGCGAGCTGATCAAGAAGTACGACATCAGAAACCCTACCACTGATGCTGTGCCCTCCCCCTCCCAGGCCGTTCAACCTCATGTTCCAGACCACGATCGGCCCCTCTGGCAAAGAACATGGCTACCTCCGACCCGAGACGGCCCAGGGTCAGTTCCTCAACTTTGCCAAGCTGCTCGACTTCAACATGCAGAACATGCCCTTTGCCAGCGCCTCTATCGGCAAGTCCTACCGAAACGAGATCTCCCCCCGTGCTGGTCTGCTCCGTGTCCGCGAGTTCCTGATGGCAGAAATTGAGCACTTTGTGGATCCCGAGGGCGGAAAGAAGCACCCTCGGTTCACAGAGGTTGAGAACCTCGAGCTGACCCTGCTGGACAAGCACACCCAGCTGTCGGGCCAGACCACGACGCGCAAGATGACCATCGGCCAGGCGGTCAAGGAAAAGGTCGTGGACAACGAGACCCTGGGCTACTTCATTGCTCGGATCCACCTGTACCTGGAGAGAGTCGGTGCGGATATGAGCAAGGTCCGTTTCCGGCAGCACATGGCCAACGAGATGGCCCACTACGCCTGTGACTGCTGGGACGCCGAGATGCTGACCTCGTACGGCTGGATCGAGTGCGTCGGCTGTGCTGACCGCTCCGCCTACGACCTGACGGTCCACCAGAAGAAGACCGGTGCACCCTTGGTCGTGCGCCAGGTCCTGGCCACGCCCATTGTCGAGCAGCTGTGGGTGGCGGACATCGACCGGAAGAAGTTCGGCCCACACTTCAAGAAAGACGGCAGGCTGGTTGGCGAGGCCATAGAAGCTCTCGAGCAGCCGCAGCTTGAGAAGTTCGCCAAGGATCTCGAGGCCCAGGGCAGCTTCACCATCAACGTCCCTGGCATCGCAGATGGCAGTGCCACTGTCGGCAAGGACCTCATCAAGATCGAGTACAAGAGCATAACAAAACACAGCAGGGAGTACACTCCCAACGTCATCGAGCCATCGTTCGGTATCGGCCGTATCCTGTACTCGTTGATTGAGCACAGCTACTGGACCCGCGGTAACGAGGGCGGCGATGAAACTCGCGGTGTAAGCATAACAACCCCAACAAACCCCCCCCCCCCCTCTCTCTTCTTTCTCTTCCTCACCCGACAGGATTCTAATTCCACACCAACAGGTTCTCTCCTTCCCTCCAGCAATGGCCCCGACCAAGGTCCTCATCGTCCCTCTCTCCAAGAACGAAGAGTTCTCGCCCATCGCGCGCAAGATGGGCCACAAGCTCCGCCAGATGGGCATCTCCAGCCGTGTAGACGACTCTGGCGCCAGCATCGGCAAGAGGTACAGCCGGAACGACGAGCTGGGCACGGCCTTTGGCATCACGATCGATTTCCAGACCGTCAAGGATGGCTCCGTCACCCTGCGGGAGCGCGACTCGACCAGACAGGTGCGGGCGGATGAGTCTCGCATCCTGGAGGCGGTGCAGAGCATGGTCAACGGCAGCAAGGCGTGGAAGGACGTCGAGGGCGAGCTTCCCAAGTTTGAGGCCCAGGAGCTGGAGATCAGAGAAGCCTAGGTAGTGATGTGAAGACATCAGGTAGAAAGAGGGAAAAAAAGACAAGGCATCAAGCCACAGAAAAGCTAATCGAGAGAGGAAATATGTCACTTGGCGGAAGAGCCAATTTAGATTTTTTATTTTTTTTTTCCCACCCCCCACATATCAGGTAGCACCTCGTCGTCCATTGCAGTGAGTAATTAGCCTCGTAGATGTGGACGGATTCATTTTGCTACAATGGGGAAAATAAATATTCTGTCCTCGGCTCTGATATCTGACAGTCTAGAGAGAAGACAGCACGACATGACATGTGACCTGTGGCCCGTTCCTCGGCGTGCTATTTATTCCACTCTGTATCCTCAACATCTTCCTGTAGCATCCATTCCTTTTTAACATGATTTCCTCGGCCCCACATTTAGATATCATGACTTGACGCATACACAACTTCATCATGGACGAACGACTGATGTCCAAGGTGAGAGCATCTTGTTCAAAGATATGCTGGCTCCGTTGTACACACAAGGCACTCATCCAACCAGCTGCTATTATTAGCAGTCTTCACATTTACGAGCCGAAAGAAGTAAAAGCAAGAGGCGATACTGATAGTAGTACTATTGATCAGACGTGCATGGACGAGGTGAAAGACACAGTGTTGCGAGAGTGCCCCCGAACAAGCACCAAGTTGGTTGACTAGCAAAAAGGAAAAATAAAAAAACACACACAACAAGAATGGAGATAAACGGTAATCTCTACAAGAAAAGAAGTGTTGCGAAAAAGCAGAACAAGAAGAAGAAAAAAACATCTCTGACGTTCCCGTTGTTTGTTTTTGTCATCACCCCATTCGCGCCATGGGGTGGGTTGGCCCTTCGGTCGTCCAGCGGTTGGGTCATGCAATCGTCCTCATGATCAAATTCTTTCTTTCTTTTTTTGTTTCCCTTCAATACAATACGCCGTCGTGTTTCTCTTTCGATCTCATCTGTTTCCGTCTGGAGCCCGGCATACATGATGCCCTATATATCAATCGTGGTGTGTTCCGACAAATAAGAAGAGCAATGAGCCCCGCTGAATGCTGCTGCTGTATGCAAAACGACCGTGGCGGCGAGGCCCCCATCATGTGTATACAGAGTCTGTCAAATGACTGCCGAGGACGATTCATGAATGCATCGTCGTATCGCTTCCGCCAATCCAAACATATTCGCGTCCTCCAACAACACATTGCAAACAAGAAAAAGAAAAGAAGAATAACAAAACAATAGACCGGACTACCAGTACAACTAGTACGGCCTTGGGCTTGCCGAATTGTTGCGACCACCATTCCGACCAACACGACCTCCGCGGCGCCCAGATGAGCCACCATTCATACCACCCTCAGCCATGTTGTACCCAGGAGGGGGCATTCCGTAACCGAAGCCACCCATACCCATGGGCATCGGCATGGGGTAGGCCGGTGCGGCATAAGGGCTCTGGTTTCCAGCTGGCGGGATCGAGCTGCTGCGGTATTGATCCATCGGCAAGCTCGCATTCGGGAAGGGCATTCCAGCCTGCATGGGATAGTAGCCATTCATTGGTGGCGTGCCTCGCAACATGTTCTGTTGTTGATACGGCATGCTCATCGGTGGCATCCCGCCCTGCGCAAAGCCAGCGAACTGCTGCTGAGCAGCCGGGTCGGCACTGTCACTGCGGGGGACGGAGAGGCTGGCATCGAAACCGCCGGGACTGATGCCAGTCCCAGCTGCGTTGAGCGGGTTATAGAATGCACCACCGTTAGCAGCTGCATTGTACTGAGCTGCTGCAGCCTGCTGTGCTTGTTGTTGTTGTTGTTGTTGCTGCTGCTGCTGCTGTTGCTGCGCTTGCTGCTGCTCTCTCTGCTGCTGCTGCTGCTGCTGATGGTTGTTGTTGCCGCCCCTCTGAGCAGACCTGCTCCGCTCGTTATGGCCATCATTCCGCGACCCGCCAGTGTTGCCGCTGCGAGTCGACAGACCGACCTCATCCATAAGCCGCTTGTATCCCTTGTCGGATTGGGCCTTGATGCGGAGCAGGACAGTCTTGACATTCTCAATCACCTGAGAACGGACAGTCTCGTCAAAAAAGGGCGTAGTGATGACCTTGAAGATCAAGGTTGCTCCACACTGGGAGTCTCGCAGGATAGACTCGAGAGTCTGCTCGTTCTTGCTGAAGAACATGGCCTGCACAATCTTGTCCCGAGCCTCGGGCTCCGTCTTCTGGTTGATCACCTTCAGGACGGTCAGGTATGCGACCTTCTGGGTGCACAGCGTCACGAGGCAAGGCACCAGCCGCGGCGCCAGGACAGTTCGCCGCTGCGGGAACGTGCACGTATCCAGGAACCACGTCAGGAGCAGAGCCGCGTTGTGGTTAGTGGCCAGCTGCACACTGTGGAGTGCAATGGCCGCAGCCAGCAGTCGCTGCTGGTCCTTGGTAGCATGGTGGCTTTCCAGACAGGCACGCATGCCGCGAGAGCCAAAGCGGCCCTGGGCGATCTGCCACATCTCGCTCATCATGGTCTCGAAGATGAAGTCGGTGTACGGGGCGCCGAACTTGAGGCAGCCCTGCAGGACGTAATTGCCATACTGGTCCAAGAACAGCGGAACCGTGTATGGCCGGAGGTGGCTCGTGATCACCTTCATCTGGCTGTCCGTCTTGCAGACGCTGATGATCTTCTGGGCAGCCCAGGTGCCGTTCTTGTGGACTCCTATCTCGGCAAGGTGCGGCGCGATCTTCTCCAGCATCACATCCCTGGTGGGGTCGGAGCACTGCTCAAACAGCTTCTGCACCACCGTGTTGCCCAGGTAGTCCGAGGACAACTCGGCAATCTCAGGCAGCATGTCGTGGGCAATGTTCTCGATCTCGGCCTGGGGCAAGCTCTGGTTGTCGATTCTCTTGCGGATGTCGCGAAGCCTAGGGGCATCATACATTCTGGTGGCGGTGGGCTCGCCGATGGGGGGATCTCGTCGACCAGAGCACTGTACGTGATGGCATCCTGAAGGTTCTTGCTGATACGGACGACATCATCCTCGGTCGCACCAAACTGCTTGACGATCTCAAGAATGTCTCCTGTCATGTCCGCCAGGGGCGGGACAGAGGGCGTGACCATGCCAGAAGCTGCGTCAGCCTCGCCGATGGCAGCCGTGGCCGGAACCTGAGATCCGTTTTGTCCCTGGGTGAAGGGGACCGGGCTGGGAGATGGCTGTGTACCATCGTGGCCCGGCGTTGGGGATGCCGAGGGTGGCTTTGCGAAGTTGATCCGCACAGGCCCGGCGCCAGGGAAGATCTCTTTCCCGTTCAGCTCACTCTTGGCGCTGATGGCGCTCTCGATCCTCTCAAAATTCACAAAGCCGCAGTTCTTATGTGTCAAGACTCTGGTGAAGTGGATTGGGCCGTAGCGTTTGAACATCTCGTTCAGCGTGGTCGTGGTGGTCGAAGTCGGGATGCTGCCGAGCCAGAGTGCGCTTGTGGGCCCGAGTTCTGGCTCATCAGCATTCAACAGGCCGTTGTTCCGGCTGTTCGACCGCCCGAGGTTCATAGCAGCAACAGCTGGGGCCAGATCATCGACGACTGATCGGTCCTCCACAGAGGCGAGGTCTGCAGCCGTGATCGAGTTGTCCAGGCGCGAAGGCGTCGGGTAGTAGTTGGTGCGCATGAGCCGGGAAGCCGGACTGTCCAGCACAGTCCCGACAGTCCTGGCACGAGGCCGGCCGATCGCAGCCTGGCTGTGGAGAGCCTGGACAGCGGCGTTGTGCTCGTCGATGGCCGCCTGGGTCGCGGCGAGCTGATGCTGGATGAACTCATACTGGCTCTGGATGCTCTCCTGCTCGTAGCCCACATCGTTCTCGTTCTCGTACTCGTCGTCCTGATACTTGTCTTTGTGGTTGACCGAGTACGACCTGAAGCGGCTGGACTGCGCATAGTCTGGCATGCGGTAACGCGCTTCCATCTGCAGCGGCTGGGGTTGTGGCTGCGGCTGTGGGGTACCCACAAGACCAAGATAATCAAGAGTCCTCGCCGGAACGTCGTTCTCAGCGCCACCTTCCCTGGAGAGCTGCGATTGTGTTGGTGAGCTCGGCCCGTTGCTCGAGACGCTGGCAATGCTCGCCAGCGTCGAGCCGCGCTCGCGGCCGACAGTGTTCCAGCTGCTGCTGAAGATGTTGGGGCCGAACGGTGAGCTCGTGCCCGGCACGTGCGAGGGGAAGGGGCTCCTTTGGGGCAGAGACCCAGCACGAAGGCGCGAGAGCAGGGCCGAGGGGTTGTTGGATGTCTCAGAAGGCTCGAGACCAGGCGAAGGCGACTTGAACGGGCTGTGTGAAGGAGATGGCCTGGAGGTCTTGAAGGCCAGAGAGGGGAGGCTCAGCAGACCATTGCTCGACGGACCACCGGTCGTCAGACGAGACGGGAGCGTGCCTGCCCGAGCTCGGCGCGTCGACGGCAGGGTGTCTTGGCCTGCGAGCTGAGGGAACTCGGGAAAGCCATCCGTGGGCGACTCTGGGATGTTCTCGCGGAGAGGGGTAGAGTTCCCGCTGGTAGGCGGCCCGCCCCAGGGGTTTACAGGCAAGCTGGCCACTCCCTCCTGTGCTTGGATCTCTCTGGCCCTGCGGCGTGGTGTTGTCAGCTTAGCTTCCAGGAGGCTCGTCAGGAGAGGAGAAGAGCTCAAGAGCTCTGGGCCCGGGACAAGGACGACGGGCTGATCGACTACATACCTCTTGCTCGGGAGAAACCTAGCACTGCCCGGGGCAGCAAGGGGGGTCATGAGACGGAGACCCGGCGCCGGAGCGCGGGGCTCCAGCCAATTTGACCGAGGAATTCAAGCCTGAGGTGGTCGGGATGCCAAAGGGCGAGCGGAGGGTGGTGCTGCCACCCGAAAGAGGCTCATTGGGTGAGGTACTGGCACTGGCAGGGTTTGACAGCGACTGGCCGAGGCCACCCGGCTGTGCAAACTTGCCAATGGTCAAGTGCTCTGGTCTAGAAGTTGACATTATCGATTATAGCTGTCCGACCCTCATCAGATGTGCCTGTCTTTCTCTGTGTGTATGAAGCGTGTGTGTTTTCAAAGGTAGTAATAGCTCTTCACGAGGTGGAAGAGGATATTAGAAGGCTGTAGTATGTATGCCCCGCGGAGGGATGCAAAAGATCTTGTCGAGATGGGTCGGAAGTACGTTGATGCTGGTCGAGTCGAAAGGGTTTGTGAGGGGGAGTCGAGAGCTGTGTGGAGTATGGAGGGGGTGTCTCTGCAGATGGGTCGCCAGGGACTTGATCCCGATCGAGGTCACTGGCGACAAGAGACGAAGATGATCTCGATGGCTCGTCGCAGGCAGACGAGCGGCGGCGTGCTGCAATGCTGGCCCTCGACAAGAATCGGCCGAAAAGTGACCGCGACCAGGCGCGACGTCAAAAGAGGTGGTGAAGGTCACAGCACCGAAGGCGGTGGCCTCTGCAGCACCAGACCCACTTCACAGAAGTGCCAGAGGGGCGTGCTCTTGAGCGAGGGAATAATGGTGATGTCGAGTGGCCTCTCGAGGGGCGATCCGATCACCGGGACGAGCGAGGCAGAGGATTATTGTGTGGTGAAGGCGGTGTGGCGTACAGCAGAGACTGCTAACAGCAGTCGATTGGGGATGGACGCAGGCGGCGGCGAGTAGGTTGAAGGTGCTAAGAGGGTATGGTTGAGGAGGATGTCGAGAACAGAGCTAGGGACGAACCAGAAGTGGAACAGGAATACGGGCTCGTCGGCAGGTGTGTCGTCAGTGTGGACGTGCTGTGGTAGGCGCAGAGTAGGTTCCTTTTTTTTTTTCTTTCCCTGCCTTCTTCCTTCTCTCCTTCTCGACTCTCTATTTGCCGACCGTACCGTATGGTACTGTGCAAGGACGCAGTTGGTGGGTCGAATGGAAACTTGGCAGCGAATAAAGCTATTCTGCAGGGGAAAGGAGGGTCGTCTGTCCTGCTCTTGGCCCCGCGTGTCTCTCTCTTTCTCTCTTGTGTGTAATTATCGCCCTCGTGGCCCCATTCGTTCCTGTACTGGTGTATTTGCCCCGTAGACCTTGCTGAGGGATCTTACAGAGCGGCTGAGGTCGTCAAAGTGCGATTTGCAGGTGCGTGGCAAGCTTTCCCCGGGCAGATCAGATCAGATCAGACCAGATCGCGGCACGGACGAGACGATATCGCCATGCGAAGGAGCGGACGAAGCAAGAAACTGAAGGGAATACGAACAAAAAAGAAAGAAAAGGTAAAGAAAAAGGGGGGGGGCAGAGAAGAGGCAAATGGATCAATATACAGGCTTCATTAGACGCTCGCAGGTGAGGCCTGGAGAAAGAGGATAAGAAGAGAGGGGAGGAAATTTGTTCTTGTTTAGGGATGGGCGGGAGCTGATTACTCTGGACGATGTTGACGTTGGCCTAGAAGTCGAGCGAGGGTGGACGAGGGTGGAAGAAGTCGAAACGAGACCAGCTTCTTTTTTTGGGGCTGCTGGGCCTGGGGGGAGGGGGAGGGAGGGGGGGGGCATTGTTGGGTGAAGCTTAAGGGGACAAGACAGCAGCTGTGTGTTTGCCAGCGCGGTGGCGGCAACCCAGAGCCTAAATGGCTGGTGCTGATGGGGCTGATGGTGCTACTGAACCACTACACCCTAGCGGGTGCTGCTGGTGCTGGTTGGTCCTGTGCCGCTGTGCTACCGTGTGCTGTACTGCGCTGTACTGCGCTGCGCTGCCCGTGACCGGCCCCGCCAGGGGAGGATGACTGACATCGAGGACAGGCATGGCATGCGGACCAGGAGCGAGGGAGGATGCGTGAAAAGGGGGGCTGGCTTGTCCCAGGTACCTCAAAGGTCCAGGGTGTTACGACTTGCGAGGCTCGTTCTGGACAAGACCGCGCGGACGGATGAAACACACTCTTCTCCTCTTTTTTGGTCTTCTGTACACGCTACTATACATCAAAGGGCTGGACCCAGGCGGAAGGATGACCTGTCAAAAACTTTGGTGTCTGATACTGATTGGCGGCTGTGCAGCCAGACGCTGGATGTCCTTCAATCTATCTCCAACAGTGGGTCTCTGAGCCTACGGCATAGACTCCGTTGTACAAGTATGTGCGTACAGTAAACATAGCACTGCTACCCCTGTAACGTAGTAGTAGCCACAGCAGTGTTCTATAGTACTACGTACAATGTTGTGAGGTGTAGGTACCGCCGTGAATACTCAACACAGTAGCTAGCTGACAGGACAGGATACAGTACCGCATGGTAACCCGGATGTAGAGTACGCAAGGCTCTTGAGATCGCAGGTTTCTTGTGCGTGAAAAATCAAGAGATTTAGCATTAAGGTGACCTCATTCCTCCATGAATCTGGTGTAGACCGAGGTGGTGCGAGGAGATCCCCACAGGATATGACTCCAAGGAGGAATGGTTGTGTTTGACGTTCCGAAGCTTCACTTGCTATCCCCTCAGAGGGCCTACCTAGTACATCGTATTCAGGGATAACATGCACAAGCGAAAGGCCGATTGAGACTCGTCAGAGTGTATTAATACAGTCGCGAGGTCGAAGGTTAAGTCAACCTACCTGTTGAAGCATCTTTCTTCTTTTTCTCGTTTGTTAGGGCCGAGGAGACGATGACGGTGCCACCGTATCTATCTACCTTGGGATCTGATACCTTCTTCTGTCCTCTTGCATAGGCAAGAGAGCTGCTACCGCAGTATCATGTATTATGCAGCCCTTGCTCCCCGTACACTTTTGTGGAGGACCCCCGATTCTAATTTTGAACCGTCGAGACGACGCTTGACGAACGGTACAGGACGAGTTGTGAATGGGGCCGATCGTCTGATCGCATGAGCTCGGCGGGCTATCTGGATTCAGGGGCCGCCCGAGGTGCGCCGCCGGGGTCGAGCAAGAGAGCTCTCCTGCTCAGCCCTGTACCGCCTCTACAACCATGTACTACCAAGAGTTACTTTATTGCTTCTGCTCGGGCTGTACCTCCGGCTGTCGAGAGCCTATTGACGTTGTTATGCCTTGAACAAGGGTGGAGTAACCTCGCGGCGCGAACATCCGCACGAGTCACGACTGTGCATTTCGATCCCTTTCCGAGTCTGAGTTGGTCGAAAGCACAATACTGTACATGGTAATATAGCACTCTCATGTATGGAGAAAGGAAGAAAAGAAGAATGGAAATGGACCAGAACGGATGACGGCAGGGGGGGGCCGGCTGGAAATGGCAGCTGGAAATGGGACCTCGCCTTGGTAGCCTGTACTGCTTCTACCCTTTGCCTGTCAGCCAACGACCAGACATATATATGAAGAATCAGACCGTTGACCGGCTCGAGGTGTCTTCAAGCCCTGCTGTAGTAAAAAAATCCTCACTCACTGCCAATGCCCAGTGGTTGTACAGATGACGAATTGTGGCGCAGACAATAAGACAACGTTAGAATCTGGCGGAAAGGAATGATAAGTACCAACACACGGAAATGTACTTGCTCATGTACAAAGAAAGAAAGAAAAAGAAGAAAGGCAAAATACCCTGGTTCCTTTTGATACGACCTCATGCAGGGACAAGCTGCAGGCTCTCTGCGTCGGGAGCCAATCACCCCTCCAAGGGCCGTGTTGGAGCTGATCTGAAACGACGGCCTGGCACCTTTTCAACTGACAACCACCACATACATCCCCCCCCCCCCCTCCCCTCTAAAACAAAAAAGCGCCCCCCCCCCCCTTTTTGGGGAAGAAGCTCTGAAAGGGGAGATGCGTGCCCATTGGCTCTGAATGCTCTCGCCCTGAATATGAATTTTTTTTGTATTTATTTCCCAGCCCAGCCCTAGGAGTGAACACTCAATCTACTGTGTACAGCACACATCATCCAGTCGGGAGCGCCACTCCGAATTTGCTACTTCGTGCTGCTACTTGCATATACGCCGTATACTGTAATTATCGGGTATGTCAATTACATCGAGGCACACTCTTGCTTCGATTGCTTTTCGGATCGTGCCATGACGTCCGCGCGGCTGATCACAGCCACACACCCCGGGGGCCATATGGCATGACTGGGCAGTCGGTATACCTTCAGACCAAACACGAGACCGGCCAACTCTGTCTTCTTTTCTCGCCCATCACAACGAGCTTTTGCAGGGCTCAACCCTTCACGGCCCGCGCCGTGCATGAACCCTCCACCCATGAGGCCGTCATCGTATCGCACGCTTGCTGCGGTCTGTTGAAGTATTCGTAGTATTTTTCCGAAGGGGGCTTGAACTATACTTGTGCGCCAAATCCACAATCGCTATATATCAGACGAGCCACGACTATGCCTTGTGAGGCACTCTATTTTTATCCCCGCCCCTATTTGAAGAACCCCCTCCCCCCCCTTCTCCAGGATGTGTGTGGCAGACCACACGTACTAGTCGATCTTGTGCAGATTCAGCAGGAGGACTGGAATTTCTGTCAGCAATGGTGAGTGTTTGCTCGAAGAGCAAATGGGGGCAAAGCAAGGAGAAGTAGATGAAATTACAATAAGATTTGGGTACGAGACAAGCAGGAGCAGACTATAATTCTAGAACTTCTTCACATGCTTCTGTACCCAAACCCGAGCATGCCACCACAGATGAGTACTCCGTGCTGTCATAGTGATCACAACTTGAAAGAGAGAAGAAGGAGGGGTTGGGGGGAGGGGCCGGAAAAAACACGTTGCGTACTGATGTCAGATGCAGTCATCACCTCGACCCGGATGCTTCGGTTAATTCAAGCTTACTCGGCAAGGACTGTATATGTTTATACTCAGCGGGCCCCACGGGTACAACGTTTTGCTCCCTGGGTAGCACATATTGTGTTGGCTTTTTGGACGGACAGGTTGCGCAAATAATTAAGACCCATTTCTGAGTTGCCAGTCGTGTTCAGTTCCAGTACAATCATCTTCTTCTTCCGTCTTTCGCTCTCGACAGCCTCATCACCTGTATCTTTGAGATTGAAAATTTCCACACAATTGAGCATGAGAGTCAAGATGACCGCAGCCTGATGCCATATACTGCAAATATTGCAACGTTGCAAGATTGGTTGGAAAACTCATTGGTGAAGGAATAAGTCATGAGAATTGATGAATATGGCAGTCAAAGGTAGAAAGACTCGAATTTTTATCAAACAAAGAAAGATGAAGAACAAAAAAAGAAAATCAAAAAATTAGAATAAGAATAGAAAGAAAAGAAGAAGAAAAAAAAGGTCCCCTAACCGACGACGATGATGGCGCTGACTGCTTGTTCGGGGAGCGACAGGCAGGGGTTGGCCTCCCAAATTAAGCGTGGCTCCACTGCCGGTCGACGATCCGTCAGCCGGGGACTCTCCAGACCTTCAACCACGGGCTTCTGCCGACTTGCAGGATAATTCAACCTTCTGGGTAAAATGGTCCGAGAACCTGGATTTGTTTCAGTGCTCGAAAGGGGAACCACTTTGGTCTGGGCTTGAGGAGATGGGTGTGTATGTCGAGAGGAGTCTTGCGCCATCCACTGTTGATATCCCCTCCCCCTCTCTTCTCTCCCCCCCTTGACGGCTGCCCTGCAAGGCTGACGACGACTTCACCACATCTGTCGACTAGCGGCGTCAGTGTCCCGTTCCACTCCCCCCTGGATCTGAGCCTCAGCCCTACAACGAGCCACCACACGACGCCGCCGCCGCCCTCTGCCTCCATTTTGCTACTGCCACCATAGTACTACCACAACACCGTCGAAGCCTCTGCAACAGTTGCTTACGTACTCCCGGTTCTTCCCTACGAGGACTGGTTCATCGACCGAGCCGTCAGCCTTGCTTGCCACTCGACCCGACTAATTCGCTGCTGTCCCTCCTCGTCGTCGTCCTGCTGCTGCTGACTGGCGTCACATTCCCCGACACTCTCCTCTCCTGGCAGAACCTCGAGGATGCCATGGCTCTAGGCGCAAAAGCCCCGGCCAGGCAAACGGTCATCATTGTCGCCGCGCTTGTGACATTCGTCTGGTTCCTCGCCTTGTACACGAGAACCGACTCCCTTACCGCCACTCCTGTAAGTCGATTCTCTTTCTCTCTCCCCCCTCTCTCGGTCGCTCTGACGGCACCCATCCCTGGCCAGCCCAGCATACAACCCTCTCTGGAAGTTGCCAAGCTCATCATAGTTTTTCCTCCCCCCTACAGACACATGCGGCGGCGGCGGCGGGGGGCGATGATGCCCTCGACATATTAGAGCTCGACCCGGCCGTGGTAGCACCGACATACACGCCAAAGCCCACCGAGCCAGCCAACCCATACATCACCGAGGGCCAGCTCAACCCCTCTGGCCGCGCCCTCGATGGCCCCCTCTCCCCACCAGCCGACGACCCATGGCGCACGCTCATCCTCTACGCCTACTCGGACACGCCCGAATCACGCGATAACCTCCGATACTTCCTCCGCCACGGCCTCCACTCGGCAGCCGACTTCATCTTCATCATGAACGGCGTCGACAACGAGACGGCCGCCTCGCTCCAGATCCCAGAAGGCGCCTCCAACATCCGCACCGTGCTGCGCCCGGCCACGTGCTTCGACCTGGGCGCCTACGGCGAGGTCCTGCGCGGGAGGGAGCAGTGGACAAGCTCGGGCTGGGGCGCGGAGCGCATCCCGCTCTGGAGGCGGTACAAGCGCTTCATCATGCTCAACTCGAGCGTCCGGGGCCCCTTCCTCCCGCGCTGGGGCCAGGGCGCCTGCTGGACCGACCTGTTTGTCCAGCGCGTCACCATCGACACCAAGCTCGTGGGGCTGACGGCCAACTGCTGGCCCTTCTTCCACGTCCAGGCCGACGTGTGGGCCACGGACTTTGTCGGCATGGAGCTGCTCATCAACCCGCCCCCGCCCGCCCCCAACTCCACCGTCGACGACTTTGCCGACTGGCACGCCCCCGTCGGCCTCGCCGACTGCTACCCGGACCTGAGCCGCGCCGTGCACGCCGAGCTGGGCGCCACGCGCGTCATACTCGACGCCGGCCACAAGGTCGACCTCATGATGAGTGCCTTCCACGGCATCGCCAACTACAGTACCGTGTGTGACCCCCAGGAGCACTCGGACCTCCTGTACAAGGATAAATACTTTGGCACCAACGTGCACCCGTACGAGACGGTCTTTATCAAGACGAACCGCGATCTGGACCGGACTCTGCTCGACAGGCTGACCGAGTGGCACTGGCAGAGCGCCTGGAGGAGTTGGGATGCCTGTGGGGCCTTTTCGAGATGGTGAAGAGAACACCAAAGAAGAAAAAGACATGCGGCTGATCTTGTCCGTGTATATATTTATATATGATCAGGCGGCGTGCGCTGTTACTATCTCGGGCTGTATCAACGCCATTATTAGACTGTTGCGTCACGAAGCCTGGGTCGTGATTGCAAATAACTTGAAAGATTTTTTTCTTTTTGAATATATCCTTATAATGTATAGCTTCGTGTCTTTTTTTCGAGATGAGCATGGCCGATTGAAGTGATAGATGCCTAGTATTTGAAAACCGAGTCCATTTTTGTGGTGGACGGCCCTACGACTGATAATATACAACTTGCATATTCCCGCCTCCTAATGACATTGATGTCCCATCCTTGGGGACACTCGAGTTTTTGGGCTGGGTCTGATATTTGTTCTTTTTGAACTTGTGTTTTTATGTCATTAGAAAAGTGCACAGTTATGCTTTTCTCTCGCTCTCTCGCACCCGCTCATGAAAAGCCCATGAGACCATTGAAACTCAGAGCAAGCATCATGCCACTCTAGACTCACCCTGGCTTATACGACTCACTCAAGAATGGCCGTGCCTTTGACACAAAGCCCGCCTGTTGGCCCAACAATCCAGACATCCCAGTTCTGGCCCTTGCCCTCCCTCACGCAGACCTTCATCTCCTCATTGACATACACAGGCGCCAAGTTCCGGTAGTCGAGGGTCTTGACACGAAGTGCACCTTTGGCGTGAGACTTGACCGCACTCCCAAGGGCAGAAAACATGAGTGTCAGGAGCAGCGGCCCGTGGACGAGCAAGTCTCTGTAGCCTTCCACCTCGCGGCAGTGCTGGCGGTCCAGGTGGATGGCGTGGGCGTTAAAGGTGAGCGCGCTGAAGCGGAAGAGCAGTGATGGCGTGGGAGTGAGCGTGAGGATATATGTTGGCTCGTAGGCGGGTGCTGAGAGGCGGTCAGTTTGCGTCTCCAGCCCAGGGAAATAGAGAGGGGGGAGTGACGGGACAATGTGGCTTAGTGAGAACTGACCTCTTAATGCCCTCCTATGGGGCTCTTCAACATCCTTCCTGGCCTCATCCGCCGTCTTGGGCGTCATGAAGCACAGCGTCCTCGTCTCCTCGATCGCCGGCTCGACCATCACACACTCCGCACCGGGGCTCCCATCAATCCGTTGCTGCTGCTGCCTCATCTTGTGCGCCACCTTCCTCCATCCATACTGCCTCACGACGTCGACAAGGATCTTCTCGCCCGAGCCCGGCATCCTGCCCGTCTCCGCATCCCGGCTGGGAGGGACGCCCTTTATCCTGACATCCCTGATGCTTTCGAGACACCCGGCCACGGAGCCGTCCAGGACGAGGTCCTTGTCCCAACCCCTGTAGAACGTCACGCTGCCGCCTGCCCAGACGCGACGGGTGAAGGGCGAGCCGGGAGAATGGTCTGTGTCGGTCCCATCGGGAAGGAGGGAGGCCGTGGGGTGTGCAGGCGGGAAGTAGACGAGATGGTAGCCCTGGGGAAGCAGAGACGAGGACGGGTGAGGAGGGTCCGGGTAGTGGTCAATGGAGGCTCCAAAGAGGGCAGTAGATAGCAAGTTGGCGTTGGTCGGTGTGAGGTAGTCGGTGTGGATCCTCGGGGGGCGGCTCATGAGCTCGTATTTGATGTTGGCAAAGGTGGCTGGCTTGGTGGTGATTGCTCTCCTCCCCTCAGAGGAGGCCAGGTGTTGGCACCATGCTGGGCGCAGTGAGACGTGTGGTCTCATCCTGGCATGGTGTGCGTTTTGTGTGCTGGTGTTGATGTTATGGTGTGAGTGAGTGGGTGGGTGTTGCCTATTACTTGCTGTAATGAGCTAAGGGCGGGAGGAGGGAAGGAGGTGTAATATTCAGGCAAGGTACCGACTTCCACAACCTCGAGATCACAGTCATCCAATATTCCAGTATACTGTACACTGACCAGCGTTAGCTTAAGCTGTCCTACATAAGTGATGTATTGCACTGTTAGTCAATCCTGACGGTCCTGTCCAGGGCGGGCCCATTTCTTGTAGCGGGCTCTTTACAATGTTTTGAGCATGGTACCCATTCTTTCTTCTATCAATTCTCGATTTCTAACTATATAAAAACAGGAATACATATTGAGCAGAATATATATAGCAATGCAGGAAAATAGCACTGGAGGATTCTTGTGCAAGCCTTTGCATCCTCACTCGAAATTCTGCCATCCACGTCTCTGTACACAGAATGAGAGCCAGTGGCCCCACCCTTCCGCAACCCCCCTGCCCCGATGGTTGATTTATATGCCTCGATCTCCTCTGGTGTGTCCATTGCAGGGGCCTCCTCAGCGCTAAACTAAGGCCTCAGAGGAGAATGACGAGTGTCGCAGGATCCCGCCATACAGGGGCTGGGTCAGCCACAGCCAATCAGAAATCTCAATTCGCCTGAGATCCCCAGGGTCCTCCCCAGAGCTCCCCTTCAGCGTCCACTGCCCATGGACAGCTAACCTCCCACTTTTTGCCTTCCAAGCTCCAGGGCGTTCCGGCATATCTGGCTGACAAGCTAACTAACTGACACGCACGTCAGGCCCGCGCGAAATCCTCCAAGCAGCGGTCAGAGCTTCTGCTATCTTTTTTCCCATCCTCCCTCCCATCCGCCCTTTTTTTTTTTTTTTTTCGTGTCTCCCCTCCTCTTTTCTCTTTCCACACACACGGATACACACAAAATCTGGTCTCCTGATAGCTTCGAGGCAACACAGTGTCGCCAAAATGTCGAAGCCTCAGAGCACCAACGGCAGCGAGTCCGAGTTCGAGTTTATCGAGACTCCCAAGGCTCCCACCCCTTCCTTCGAGAAGTTTGAGGAGTGTGGCGTGCGGACCACCTCGGTATGAACATATCCACCATGATACCGTGATCTTTGCACCTGCTGTCCGCCTGCAGCTCGAGCTTCAGGCCATCTTTCCCTCTGGCCAGCAGGAGACCCCTCTGCTAACCTCACCCCGCCCTCCATCTAGTACCCCGCCATCAAGAATGCTCCCCTGCCGGCGGATGGCCCCGGAAGCGAGAGCTTCTCGCTCATCGCCCTAGGCCTCGCCCTGGTCGTGCCTCCCTACTGGCTTGCCTGGAAGATTGGCGGCGGCACCAAGACGGCCATCTTCTTCGCCCTCTTGACCTCGGCCCCTATCCTCGCTGGCTTCTGGCTCACCGTCTCTGCCATCAGCCCCCGCAAGAACGAGAAGGCCAGATTTCCTGGTCGCCCTGTCGAGCACTACCTCACCTTCAAGAAGCCCGAGGACAAGGCCAAGTACCATGGCAAGAACAAGATCCCCATGGAGACCTTCCACGAGATGTACTTTGACGGTGATGTCGATTTCAACGGCGACTGTCTCGAGGTCATGGAGTACAGACATGACTGGGCCAACTTCCGCTTCACCATCGGTCTGATCAAGCACTTCTTCTTCGGCTTCATCCCCGAGGCTCTTATGCACACGAGGTCCCAAGGTAAGCCGAGGCCCGAGATCGTGTATTTTTCAATCTGCATCTTTTTGTTTCCTATCGACGCTGACTGACAAATCCCCCCCCCCCCCAAAACAGATGAGGAGCAGGTTCGTGACCACTACGACCGCGGTGATGATTTTTACGCCTGGTTCCTCGGCCCTCGCATGATCTACACTTCCGGCATCATCGCGGACATCAACAAGGAGGAGACCCTCGAGGAGCTTCAGGACAACAAGCTGGCCATCGTGTGCGAGAAGATCGGTCTCAAGCCCGGCGAGAAGCTCCTGGACATCGGCTGTGGCTGGGGCACTCTCGCCCGCTTTGCCAGCGTCAACTACGGCGCCAAGGCCACCGGTGTCACCCTCGGCCGCAACCAGACTGCCTGGGGTAACAATGCTCTCCGCAAGGTCGGCGTCCCCGAGGAACAGAGCAACATCCTGTGCATGGACTACAGAGACATCCCCGTTCCCGAGGGTGGCTACAGCAAGATCACCTGTCTCGAGATGGCCGAGCACGTCGGTGTCCGTCACTTCCACAAGTTCCTGACCCAAGTCTACGACATGCTGGACGACGACGGCGTCTTCTTCCTCCAGATTGCCGGTCTGCGCAAGCCCTGGCAGTACGAGGATCTCATCTGGGGCCTGTTCATGAACAAGTACATCTTCCCCGGTGCCGACGCCTCTACTCCCCTGGGCTGGTTTGTCGACAAGCTTGAGGGCGCTGGTTTCGAGATCAAGCACATCGACACCATTGGTGTGCACTACTCGGCCACTCTCTGGCGGTGGTACAGAAACTGGATGGCCAACCAGGACAAGGTCGTGGCCAAGTATGGCAAGAGATGGTTCCGCGTATGTTTCCTCTTCCCCTGGTACACTCATCTAGCGAATATAGTATCAACAGCTCACTGACACCCGAGACACAGATCTGGGAGTACTTCCTTGCCTATTCTACCATCATCTCCCGCCAGGGTGGCGCCACCTGCTACCAGATCACACTGGTCAAGAACATCAACTCGACCCACCGTGTCGAGGGCATTGACAACCACTTTGGCCTGTCCGGTGCGCTGTCCCATGCCAAGTTTGACCTCAGGTCCTGGCAGGAGGCCAACGCTTCTCTGTTCCCCTCTATCCCTACCCAGTAGACATGGGCTGAGGAGGACTGGGATGATGCAGCAAGGATCATCTGGCCACAGGCTGATCCGCGTTGTTTACCAAACCCTGGCCCTAGACAGGCAGGGAGAAGAGGAGGGCCTAAACTCTGAGCTGCATACTTATATGCTACAACACAAGCAATATGGCAGCACACACGAGGGGTAGCGCCAGAAGGAGGGTGAAGTGGATACGAGGGGAGGCCTACGTATCAAGACCTCGTCCACGACGAAATTGTAGAAAAAATCAAGGGAACAGATCGCCAACTCTTTGATGGCTTTTTGGGACGAGACAGGTTGTTGGGGAGCATCTTCGGCGCCTTTACTAGGTTGGTACAGCTAGACAAGCATGCACAACTGTAGATGACAGACGAGCAATGGCTCTCATATGAAAAAGAAAAATGAAATCTTAGATTTTTCGAAAGAAGCGCAAAGGAAAAAGAAGAAAAAAAGGAGATCATGGTGAAATATGTGAGATCGTCCCTTATCAACGAATGAACCTTAGAAGCCTCCTGTTTCCTGTGGGTCGGGTCTGAGCCTTGGGCAGCAGCTGTTCCAACTTGGAGTTACAAGGTACAGATGAGGGCCAGTGCTAGGCCAAACCCGGTTAAGAGTCGACGCAATACGACTATGCTATTCTGTCTCTGGTGCACTCTGGTGCCTGTCTCTCTCTCACTTACTGGCAAGTGCTGGTCATACTGCCTGCCCTGCTTGCCTGCTCATCATAACCTACCTGGACCTGCCTCATCTCCACAGCGTCCTGCTCTTCTCCTTCCAGTTCCAACACATCGAGGGCGGCCGCATGGTGCTTGTGTGATTTTTTCTTTCCTTTTGTGCTTGAGAACAGGTAGACAGTCGCAAAGCACCGTCTTGATTGCTATCTTTCTTTTTTTTTTCTTCCCCTTCCTTTTTCACCGTGCATTCAATGCCAGTATCCTTTTGCTTATTTCCAGACTCTTGTTAATTACGCCAGACTCCACCAACCGACCACTTGGGCCACCCACCACCGTCTGTCCAGCCGCGGAGCCTCTCCGTACGCCCCCTGGGCGACCGTCGCGAAAACCTTCTCCTCACCCTTCGCCCCCTTTCGACGCCATTGGCGTATCGACGACGACGACGGTAACAACCACGAACGTCAGGATGTATTCCGGCTCGAACTCCTTCCTGGGCGGCGGCAATAGCTTCCGGCCTGGCCAGCAGCAGTTTGGGAGCTCGTTCGGCCAGCCCGGCCAGCCCGGCCAGCAGCAGCAGCAGCAGCAGCCGAGCCCCTTCGCTCCTCAACCTACTGGCTTCGGACAACAGCCTCCTCCTCTGCAGCAGCAGTATACGGGTTATCCAGGCCTCCAGCAGCCGCAACCTCAGGCTCCCCAGCTCCAGCCCCAGTTCACTGGCTTCCCGGGCCAGCCTGCCCCTCAACAGCAGCCCTTCCAGACCGGCGCTCCGCAGCAGCAGCCCTTTCAGACTGGTGTTCCTCAGCAGCAGCAACCATTCCAGACTGGGGCGCCTCCGCCTGTCCCAGCAATTCCCCAGCAATTCCAGAGCCAGTTCTCCCAACAGCAGCCGCAGCAGCAGCCGCAGCAGCAACAGCCGCAGCCGACTGGGTTCAATGTCGGCTCAACGCCATCGCAGGCGGCTTCCCAACCGCCCCCGCCGCCTATGAAACCTCAGGCGACGGGGTTCAGCCAGATGGCTGCGTCGTTCCGGACGGGGGGCCCTGCAGCGCCTGTTGCCAGCAGTGCACCGGCGCCCAAATCCAACAAGATTCCGAACATCCGGTTGAGCTTCATCACGGCGTCAGACCAGTCCAAGTTCGAGACACTGTTCAAGCAGGCCGTGGGAGACAATGAGACTACAATGTCGGGCGAGAAGGCGAGAGACCTGCTGCTCAGATCGAGGCTGGATGGAGACTCCTTGTCGAATATCTGGTATGTGACGACGGCAGTGATGGTGGTGGTCTGAGGCGATCATATTCAAGGCGAAGATAAAAGAGCTGACTTGACTGTGCGTATAAAGGCAACTTGCAGATACTACACGTTCCGGACAACTACACTTTCCCGAATTCGCGCTGGCCATGTACCTCTGCAACCTGAAGATGACCGGACGGACGATACCCAACCAGCTGCCCGAAGTGATCAAGAACGAGGTCTCTAGTATGGTCGACATCATCAACTTCAACACAGCAGAGGAAGCCGCGAATGGTGGAGCGAACGCGAACACACCTACGACGGCACCTACGATCCAAGCGCCCCAACCGCAAGCGTCCAACTCTCAGCTATTGCAGAGCCAAATGACGGGCTTTCCTGCCCAGCAGACCGGTTTCTTGAGCCAGCCCCAAGGTCTGCAGCCGCAGCAGACGGGCTTCCCAGGAGCTCCTCAGGCTACCGGTTATAGCGGTCCAAGACCGCCGATGCCTCCGATGCCCACGGGCTTCGGATCTGCCGGTGGCATGGCGGCACCCCTGAACGCACAGCCCACGGGAATGCCTGGCCAGTGGGGACTTGTAAATACTCCAGCTTCCGGCCTGCCTAATATCGACGCTCTGCAGGCGCAGATGATGCCGCAACAGGGCCGTGAGCAGGGCAACTACACCACCGCCGGGCTGCAAGGCAACGCTGTCATCCCATGGGCTATCACCAAGGATGAGAAGACGAGATATGACCAGCTGTTCCGGGCATGGGACGGCCTCCACAAGGGCTATATCGGAGGTGACCAGGCCATCGAGATCATGGGCCAGAGCGGGCTTGACAAGCCTGATCTGGAGCGCATCTGGACCCTGGCCGACAGCGGGAACAAGGGCCGTCTGAACCTGGACGAGTTCGCCGTCGCTATGCACTTGATCTACCGCAAGCTGAACGGGTACCCCATCCCCAACCAGCTGCCGCCCGAGCTCGTGCCGCCCTCGACAAGGAACTTCAACCAGTCCATCAACCACATGAAGAGCATGCTTCACGACGAATCCGAATTTCGCAAGAACTCGGGCGCCGCACTGCTCCCCCAGAAGACAGGCGTCAGTTACCTGAAGAACCACTCTTTCCGTGGTGGTCCTGGTGGCGCTGCGGGAAGTCGTAAGGACGCGACCGTCTTCAAGAACAACGACGACTCGGTTGGCTACAGGTCCAGTGCCCGACGCAGGATCGCTGGAGGCTCCTCTCCTCGTCCTGACTCGCCCGCATCTGTTGGCTCCAACGAGGAGTTGACGCTGGACCAGCTGCGCAAGAAGATCCGGGAGAAACAGGTCATGCTCGACGCGATGGACTTCAAAGACGAGAAGAACCTCGAGGAGGACGACATCCTGGACCGCAGAGATCGTCGCGAGGCTGAAGAGCTCTACCGCCGGATCCGCAGGACCCAGGAGGACATTGATGCCCATCCTGACTCTCAGCTCATCAGCGGTGACTCTGACGCGGAGAGACGGTCGCTCAAGCGCCAGCTTCAGAATCTGACCGACAAGATCCCCGAGCTCGCGTCGCAGGTCAGAAGGACCGAGAAGGCCATCGCGGATGCCCGTCTGGAGTTGTTCCGTCTGAAGGATGCCAAGGCGCACCCAGGCAGCGCCAGCACGATCGTGGGCACTGGTCCAGGCGGCACCGTCACCGAGTCTGACCGGCTCAAGGCTCGTGCCAAGGCTATGATGCAACAGCGCACGGCTGCGCTCACGGGTAAGAAGATCGAGACGACTGACGACGATACCGATGCGCCTAAGCGGCTCGAGGAAGAGAACCTGAAGATCAGGACCGAGAAGGAGAACAACGAGCGTATGGTTCGTGACGTGGAGGAGAGTGTCCGGGACTTCTCCAAGGGCATCGAGGATGCCCTCAAGGAGGGCGGAAGGGACTCGACGAGCGAGCATGAGAAGCGCAGGTGGGAAGATGCCCTCGGGGTTGAGGATGAGGTCCGAGACTTCATCTTTGACCTCCAGCGCGATAGCAGGGCTGCCCGCGTCCGCAACCAGGATCGCAGCCGAGCGGCGCCTCCTGCCAGAGAGCCCGTCCGTGCAGCTGAAGCCGCAGCTCCGGCTCGTGCCGACAGCCCGGCTACGACCTCTCGTACCGCTACCCCGACGGGAGGCAGCACGTACGGCGCGCACAGGACTCCAGAGGAGCGTGCCGCGTTCATCCGCCAGCAGGCCGAGCAGCGTATGGCAGAGCGGCTTGCTGCTCTCGGTATCAAGGCGCCAACCAAGCCCGGCGAGACCCCTGCGCAGCGCATGGAACGCGAGCGTGCTGAGCGGGCCGCTAAGCTCCGTGCCGCCGAGGAAGAGGATGCGCGCCGTGATGCAGAGCGCCAGGCTCGCATCGACCAGGAGATGGGCGTGCCCGCTCCGGTCACGTCCCCCAAGTCTGACGGCAGGAAGCCACCGCCAGCGCCACCCAGCAGGAAGGCTGCACCGAAGGCCGACGACGGTGCTGCCAGGCGCGCGGACGAGGAGGCTGCTGCCAAGAAGGCTGAAGAGGAGCGCCTCGAGCAGGAACGCGCGGAGGAAGAGAGGGAGAGACTAGAGCTTGAGTATGTAAAACCGATCCCGCACCCGAGGGCTGTTGATACTAACCTGGGAGCAGGCAACAAGCGAGAGCACAAGAGGATGAGCTCGCCCGAGAGCGTGAGGCCGCTGACGCACGCCTCAAGGCGCTCGAGGAGCAGGTCCGACAGGGCAAGCTCAAGAAGGAAGAGGAGAAGCGCAAGAAGAAGGCTGCCCTCGCCGAGTCCAAGGAGAAGGAGTCTCAGCTTGCTGCACGACGTGCCGAGATCGAGGCCGCCCGCAAGCGTGAGGAGGAGCTCCAGCGCCAGCTCGAGGCCATGAACGCCGACGACGATGACTCGTCTGAGGATGACGAGGGCCCACAGCAGATCACGCCCCAGGCCTCGACCCCTACGCTCGCCAGCCAGGAGCTGGAGCCCAAGACCGAGCAGCCGCCAGCTGCTCCTGCCCCGCCGGCGGCCCCTGCAGCCGTTGTCAGCCCGACTGGAGACAGCACGGAGAGCCGCAACCCCTTCTTCAGGATGATGTCCCAGACCTCGGATCAGGCCGCCCCTCCAGCGGATTCGGCGCCTGCTGCGCCGGCTCCTCCTCCTCCTGCGGCCGAGTCCACCAACCCCTTCCTGCGCATGCAGCAGGAGGCCAAGTCTGCTGCTCCGGCCCCGACCATCGAGGAGCCAGCTGGACTCCCCAAGCCCTTCATCCGCAAGCGGGCCGATAGTGACGACTGGGGAAGCGACAACGAGAAGGATGATGATGACGACTCGGACGACGACGACCGGCCTGGTGGTGGCAGCGCAGCTGCCCTCGCGTCCATCCTGTTCGGCACGATGGCACCACCTCGTCCCTTGTCCTCGATGGGCGAGAAGTCAGTCGGCTCGCCGGCGCAGAGCTCTCCCATCGCCCCTCCACCACCGCCACCTCCTGCCGCAGCAGCCCCGGAGGCCGCGGACTCTCCCGCCCCGGCGGCGCCTCCACCACCTCCACCACCAATGCCGGAGAGTGGTGCGCCCGCTGCGCCCCCTCCACCGCCGCCCCCGATGCCGTCTGCCTCGCCAGCTGCTCCTGCTCCTCCTCCGCCTCCCCCACCAATGCCGGCATCATCGCCTGCAGGTGCGCCCCCTGGTCCGCCGCCGCCCCCGCCGATGCCTGGCATGGGAGCGCCCCCCTCCCCCCTCCACCTCCAGGTCCAGCACCAGGCGGCGATTTGCCGTCTGGCCCACCGGCTGCAGCAGGTGGGAGGCCGGCCGGGTTCCTGGGTGAGATCCAGGCGGGCAAGGCGCTCAAGAAGACGACGACCAAGGACAAGAGCCAGGCGGCTGTTGCGGGAAGAGTCTTGGATTAGTGTGACGGCGACGATCGCGTGAATGAGGGTGCTGAGGAGGGACAAGCAGACCTTGTTATTGGCGGGAAGAGAGAGGAGGAACACGTTGGCGCAGAAGCAGAATCAGACGAGGAGGACTGGAACCAGGCCACACCTCTCTCCGGGAGTAGCGAGGGTATCGGGCCTGTGGTTTCTGTTCAGGATTATCTCGACTGTGCTGAGGAGGCGTGGAAGCTCGTGTACGGTAGCAGTGACGCGAGTGAAGAAGAGGAGGAGGATGGGGAGAGGGAAGGAGGCAGGGCACCTGCATCACAAGGCCCGAGCGAGTACTTGGTTGGAGGTGTTGACAGCGAGGAGGAGCAGAAAGCAGAGGAGTCCCAGAACGAGGAATATGAAGACGATAAGGGATGTTCCGACCTTGACTCTCGAATGAGCATGTCATCTGCCGGTGACTCCCTCAGCATGGCACTGGTGAAGTTCTGCGAAGAGCACGGGATCGAGAGGAATGGCTGGGCGCCAGCAGGTCAGAGACGACGATGGAGATAGGTTGAGGTGTTGTGTGGTGTGCCAAGGAGATCACAAGTGGATAGCAAGATGCGCAGGTGGATGGTTTGTTTTGTCTTGTCCGGTTACTGCGTCTATAGTGCTTTTATATCATCACATTAGTCCTACAGTATTGCTTGGAGACTGTGAGGCATCCAATTCCAGTCCTCGGGCCTCGTCATGTGCTGAAGTTGTGGCATGTCTACTACGGCTTATGGGTGATGAATAGTAGATGAGACCAGTATTTCCATCCTGTCCAATCTCGTAAATCAAATATGCACAATTTTGTATATTCATATCGGTCTAGCGATAGATCGCAGAGGTGCCCATTCATGAGACGGACGAAGCCTCCAAGTACGAGGCCCTTCCATATGGTCATCCCAACGGTACAGTAAAAGTATGAGGTCATCAGGGTTCGGGTCATCACCCCTTTGTAGGTACTTTTACTCTAGGTACCCCGTCGTCGGCGTCGTCACATGTACTGTACACCGTACAACAGCAGGAGTACTTTGTCAGGTACTTGTCAGCTACTTGATAACGGCCCAACGGCCCTCTCCGCCCCTGATGCGATAAGCGGTTGCCCCTCCCCCCACACATCACATCGCAACCCGCAGTCGTGGCCATCCATCGTCATTGCCAAAATGTCACCCTCATAAACCCCTCGAATTACTAATAACCAGTACAAACCCCAGCACATGTCCTTGTTTCCCCACCTCCATTTAGCTTTGACACATGAGACCCCACCATCATCGTTCCCTTGGCCCCTTTCCTTCCAAGAAACACGCTTCCGATATTGAACGTTAGCAGGATGGAGAAGATCCCAGAACCAAAGCTCCCGCGCGAGTTCATTCTCGACGCCTTTGCCGACCCCGCGTCTGTCCGCGATGTTGTCCGTGGTGGGTTCTTTCTTTCTCTTTTTTTCTTCTCCCCCTCAGCCTTGCTACAGCCTTGCCTACTTTGTCTAGCCTTGTCCCCCCTCCTCCCATAGCCTCGTCCTCCTTTCCCAGTAACTTGTTCATCCGCTCCTGACCAAACCTCTAAAAATAAAGGCATCCTCCACACCATCTTCTTCCACCGATACTTCCCGACCATCGTCCCGCAGTCCCACGAGGTCCTCGACCTGACCCTCCCCTACGTCGCGGTGCCCGAACTCGAAACCCTCATCGACGCCAGGACCGCCGCCCTCGTCCGCGAGCTCGACTCGTCATCCTCCTCTTCCTCCTCTGCCTCGGGCCCCATCGCTCACCACAAAAGCCACCACCAGACATCCCCGTCCCTCCCGCAGCAACAAGGCCGAGCAGCAGCGGCAGCCATAGGCGCCTTGCTCGGGGTAGGAGGAGGAGGAAGTACTGCTTCCTCGGCCACGCCGACGACAACAGGTGCCGCTGGCGGCGGCGGCGGCGTGGGGAGGGGCGGGGGCAGGGGCCAGGTGTCCGTGCAGTTTATGGAGATGACGCGGCGGCGCAAGATGTGGTACAAGGGCGGCGACGAGGAGGTCTGCTGGGAGAGCTGGACGGTGCGGGTCACTGTTGCCGAGCCGAGGACGGAAAGTGGTAGGTTCACATACATACCACACACAAACACGCTCTCTTGTCTTTTCGGGGCGAGGAAGAAGAAAATGTCTCCAGGCTGATTTTGGAGGGGAAACCCCCCACACCCTCCTTTTGCAGAACGAGCAAAAGTCCGCAAGGCGATGGAGTCTACCCTCCTCGCCAACGTCATGAAGGTCATCACCTCCGTCAACACATACAAAGACCACATCCCGCCCATCACCATCACGGGCGCGAACCCGTTTCCTTACTCCATCACTGTGAACCAGAAAGACTCTGGGATTGGGGGCGCTGGAGCGGGAGCGGGAGGAGCTGGTGTTGGTGCTGGCGCTGGTGGCTCTGGCGGCGGCGGCGGCGGCAGTGGTGGTGCTGGTGGTGGTGCTGGTGGGGTTGTCAGTGGCTGGGCTGGACGGTTCGGTGGCATATATTGAACCAGAGCCGCTCTTCCTCCCCCAAGGGCTACGAAAGAGCGAGAGAGAAAGAGGGGATGGGGGGAGGGGCATCCATGGATGTATCTGTCGCCCATGCCACTTTACTAGCCCCTGACCGGGCCAAGTGACGGCAGACAGACAGACGCGGCGTCTCTCTTCCCAGAGACCACGCTGGACCACTCCACCCCCCCCCCTTCCCCTCATGAGACGACAAAGATGACGGGATAAGTCTCTCTGTACTGGCAAGACGGCGGCGCCACCTCCCCTCGAGGCTGACTGACAGCCTTTTGCTCTTCCGTCGCATATACGAGATGGGAAGAAAAGGCACTCACTCGCCCTCACACTGGCTTCTCTCTCCCCCTCTGGCCCCCATCATGAGCTACGAGGGACGAATGTGCGGACCAGTCGAGGGCCCCGGCGGAAGGTTTCAGAGAGGGTGAGAGACAGAGGTGAAGTTAGATACCCAGTGCTGCTCTTTGGCTGCCATCTTTATATGAGGCAGTCGATTCCTTATCAATCGTAATCGCTGTGCTCATTCCCACAGAATGACGCCAGTCTGAACCAATATACAGACATTTGAGGCCATTCGCATTCATAAGCTCACCTGTCCTCGTCTTTTCTGATGGTACACACTCACACCACAGCACACTATCAGGAGGTACTGAAATACGTGTAAGAAACACTCGACGTTGATATTTGCAAAAGTGCCAGACAATTTCTAGTCCAGCCAAGTGGGACCTCATTTTGGTCCTCTGCCTAGATGAGCAGATAACTTGTGGCTAAAGCAGCGCACACAATTCATCCTGCCCCTTTCCATGTTTGCGCACATAAACAATAATACCCTGTTTGTCCCTCTTGATATCAATCCTGACCTGACGCTGCAGAATCCATAAAATAAAAGCCCTTTCCATTTGCTTCCCGTTCCCAAATCGATGCCACTCAATTATCCTTTGGCTCCTTGCATACCCTAACGAAGTTCAAAAGCACAAGCTGAAAAAATATGTATGAAAGCCGTTGTTCTGTGATCAGAACGCCAAACAGCCCGAAACGACAGATTGGGCCTCACCCCATAACGAAATCAGACAGAAAATCATGTGCTGGCTCCTGTTGTCCCCGTCCCCGTCCCCTTTGACTGTATTCTAGAAACAGTCCAATCCATAACACCTTGTCATCAGTTCTGCAAAAGGACGGCTGAGGAAGCCAGAGTCTGCAGGCTCTCTCAAATTGTCATTCATCGTTGACAGTCATGAAGCCTCGACGCCATCAAGCCTCAGTCAAAAGCTAAAAAGGAAAAGAATAGAACAGGCCGCCAGTGCTGCGTTGCTTGAGAGGCTGCTGAGCCTCCAGCTAGACACGGTGCGCTGATGGGAGCGCAAGGCGAACCGACGGAATCTATCCGTATTGATGCAGAGTAGAAGGCCCGTATGCCTCAACGCCAGCTGGTCTCTCGCCGATGCTCCGGAAGGTCTGGGTGAGATCGAGGGAAGCCGAATCACCAAAGCTGTCCAGATTGCTCAGGTCGATTTCGTCATCCAGGTTGTCCATCGCCTCGGTGTTGATCCAGCTCTCCGACTCATGCGGGCGGAGCTTGCTAGCACTCGGCAAGAACTTGCTAGGCGACGACAAGAATCTGCCCGGCGAGACAACCTTGCTCGGCGAGTCATATGTCCAGGGAGCGTTCTCGTCGCCCGGGGGGAAGAGTGGGAATGTCTTGAAAGGAGACGACGCGATAAAGGGCGTCGTCTTCTGGTTCCTCTTGGCGCTCATGAGCTCGTCCAGCATCCTGCCGGCGGAGTTGGCAGGGAGGGGCGACTCCATCTCCGGGCCAGACGTGCTGTCCTCGAAGATTGCGAAGCTGTCGAAATCACCTCCACGGTTCAGCCGGCGACCCGGATACTTCTTGTTGTAGTCACGAATACACTGAGGTGTCTCGAGCATGGACCGGACGTTGGCCCTGAGCTTGTCGTGTTGCCTGATGGGAGAGTTGTTGTACTTGGACGTTGACTTTGGAGGCAGGAGGTTAGGCGTTCCTGCAAGCTGCCTCTTGGTGTTTGCGGGCGTCCTCACCGTAGCAGCGAGCTTGGACGGCGAGGCCCGGTATCGCAGGGGTGAGCCCTTGCCGAGTGGTGACGAGGGCGGCAGCATGAGGGTCCTACCCTTGGATGGGCTGTCGCTCGAGGATGCACGCATCTTTCTGATGGCGTCCTCGGCACGCCCACCGCCCTGGAACTCGGTATCTGCGTCAGAGGAGAAGACGGGCGCCCTCTGCGGTCCGTAGCGCAGGATTGAGGACTCGAGACCGGTCATGTAGCCGCTATCAACCATCGAGTAGCGCTTGCGCTTGCCCGATGTGCGACCGGATGAGCCCCCATATCTCACTGCGCGTGTCGGCGTCTGGCTGGGTGCAGATGCACGCCTGGAGATGGCAGGCGGCGAGGACGTCAGTGCAGCATCGAGAAGGTTGTGCACCGGGTCGTGCGTCAGGTCGCCCTCCTCGAAGGCCTCTGAGGCGGGGATCGTAGCATCTGATGAGGGCTCGGGCTGCAGAGGTGCTGCGGGCTGCAGCGTTGGCGCCTGTGGGAAATGGACCTGGAGGTCGGAAACCTGCGGTGGCAGCATGGGCTCTGCGAAGGGCAGGGCGGATGAGTCCAGGCGGGCCGTGGAGAGGAGGCCCACGGTTTTGCCCGAGATGGTACCATCAGGCCCTGGCTTCTCCTTCAGATAGACCTCAAGGAGCTCGCGCTCGTTGCCGGGGATGATCAGCCAGTAGTTGCCCTTGCCAGGGTCGTCCTTGGCCCTGGCCTGCTTCTCGAAATACTTCTTGTGAAGACTAAGGTTGTGGCGGATGCTGTTCTCCCAGGTATCGTCCTTCTGGTAGTAGCTCCACGTCGTTCTGATAAAATCGTAGATCTGTGCCAGGGTTCGGCGACGGCATGGGGCCTTCCAGATCGCCAGCGCGATCATCTGCGCATACGTATAGGGTGGCTTGGCGTTGTCCTCGCCGGGGTCAATCGGGGGGAAGGACTCCGCGGCGGGAATCGGGATCAGGTCGCGGTGTCTGCCAGGCTCGTCCGTCTTGGATCTCCTTGCTGCCTTCCGAGGAGAGGTGTGCTCGAGGGTCGGAGACTCTGGTAGGGCGCGCTTGCCGGCATGCGTGTTCGTATCACGCTGTGCCAGGGGTGTCTTGAGGCCGGCGGGGGCGGCTGCCAGAGACTGCTGGTTCTGGACGGTAGAGCCAGGCCTGGCCTTGGCGACTTTCCTTGGTGTCTGCGGCTGGTTCTTGTGCATGGAATCTGTGGTGGGTCCCTGCCGACTTGAGGACGGCGGTGCCAAGATCGGGCCGTTGGCAGTGAAGGGCGAGTTATTGACCTTGACAGCAGAGGGCGCCAGGGCGGGACGCGAAAACGACGTGTCGGGGCCACTGACAGCAGCAAAGTCTGCGGTGTCGGTCGTCATCGTCGTCGTGTTGAAGGCCGCCGGGCCGTACTCGGAGATGCCGTTGGCCAGAAAATGCTCAGCTGAGGTGTCGAAGGTGGGGTTGTCAGGAAAAGCTGAGCCTGGTAGGGCCGAGGTGGCCATGGCCATGGAGCCGTGCAGGTCAAAGGACATGTTTGGCATCTGGAAGTTCACATCTCCAAACATGGGCTGTGAGGACGACATGAGGTCGAATGTGGGCTCGGGCTGTGGTGTGTAGGACCTGCTGCTGGGCGCAGCGGGCTGTGACTGTCGGCGATGCTGCTGGCTGGAGTAGCTGGGCATGGGCGCGCTGTTGGGATTGGAGCCAGCAGTAAAGGACTGGGAGTGGCCCTTTGGAAAGGGCGGACGGGAGGGATTGGCGACGCCGTCGCCGTATTGTGAACGATGGCTCATGTCTCTCGAATAACCGTGAGCGATATCATTCAATGATGGGGTGTGGTGTAGATTGCGACCATGAGCGACGGGCGAGGAGGGACGGATAGGGCACCGCTCGGGATCAAATCGTGTCTGGCGAGATCGAGTCAAGTCGAGCCTATGCTTCCGGAATTAGTAAGTGGGATGCAATGACAAGTGGAATGAATGGGTACGAGACGGAGTGGTGGCCGTCATCGCGAGGAAGACAGTACTTTTGATTAGAAGCTGGCGACTGGTTAGTGGGGCGGGCGCAGCAAGGGAGGGCTCAGGAGTGGCCCGTGGCGAGATGGTCAGTGGGTTCTGGTATTGACGAGCGTATTGAATGTCTCAGGCGGGAGCGGCAGATATCGGCTCTGGACTCTGCGAGGTGATCAAATTGTGAGCGTACGAGACTGGGCGCGAGCATCAGGCGTCAGTAGAGAGCAGGCGAACGACGAGTGGTAGTGAGGGCTGTTGGATTCTGGGGTATCGTGTGTTGGAAGAAGGAGGAGGAGGAGGAAGCAGGGAGGCCGAGAGATTCGGTCGATAAGTGAGAGATGGATTGGAAACGGACGAGAAATGGGTACATGGGCGACGTGGGATGGGGGGTACCGCAGGTACTTGAGTGGGCTGTGGCAGCGGGTGGGCCCCTGTCACGGTTCAAGGATTAGGTTGGCACATACCCTAGGAGATGGGGCCAGTGGGAGAGGGAAAGGGAATTTCTTGGGGGTATGTGTGCCCAGGTTGGACCATGGAAGGGGGGGGGGTAAGAAGAAGAGAGAGGGTGGGAAAACCTGGACGGTAGAGCGACCAGGAAGAGAAGGAGGATAGGATGGGTTTGGCGCAGTCCTGTTGGTCCAGACTGGGGGCCGGGGGATAGCGACAGAGTTGAGTGCGTGCATACAGCAGGAAGCCAGAGACGGAGGATAGAAGAGGCATGGGAAAATATGGAGATCTGGAGGAGACCCGGGGAATAAGTGAGGCACGAAACGACAGGGGGAAAGACAGATGGATTAACAGACCAGAAGGGCAACCTTACACAGTGGAGCATGGAGGGAGGAGATTGAGCAATCGGGATAGGGCAACAGGGCAGATCACTCTGGTGGGCGGATTGGGGGAGGGGACGAAGAGAGGAGAGGAGGAAGAGGAGATGACTGATTGGGAGAGTGGTGAGAGGTTCCAACTGTGTAGGTGATCTGGACGAACATGGGCGCGGCAGCGTCACTTACATTGAGAGACCCACTGCCAGCATTCCAAAGCTGCGATCAAAAGAAGAGCTACCAGATGTGCCAGAAGAAACGGTTTTTCTTTGATTTGGAGTTGAATGATGAGAATGGCAGAGCATTCAAGATGAAGATCCAAAAACCTGAGCGATTGACTGTCGAGATTGGTTAGACAGCAAGGCCGAGAACCAGAATTCTGTAGTACCTAGGCACTCAATGGAGGTGGGTGTAGCCAGGCGCCAGGGTCAAAAGAATGACCGACCACTCAAAGAGGAAGAGAAGAAAAAGAGGGGCGTGGGACGAAAGAGAGAGAGAGAAAGAGAGAGAGGGCAAAGCTGGAACCTGAGCTGGGATCGCCAAGTTCGGTTGGTGCAGGTTCGAGTTGCAGCTGCCACCGAAAGCACGACTTGCATATGTGAGCCAGGTGGAATGCAGTGCTGGCAGCCACTGATTGGTGAGCCAGTGGTCCACCCTGTGACACGCCAGCAGGGATCGCCCGCCCGTCTCTTACCACCCACATACTACTTGTACATGCATACGATGTACATGAGGAAGGAACGTATCGAGGTATCTGTGTACTTGTACGTACATGCATGGCCAAGTCCACGTTTGGAGATGCATCGACTGACAGGTTTGACGGTACTTGTTCTTACTGACAGGTGAGATGCGGTTCCACAGACTGATTGCTGCGCATGGCATCTCCATCGCGGGAGACAGAATGTGTGTCTGATCAACAACTTGGCGCTACCAGACAAGACCAAGACCGATAAGCCCGTCCTCGTACGTTGAGAGAGAGGCGGCAGACAGAGTGCGACTATTTTTTGGGGCATGTCTCGTCCTGGACGGCTCGACTGTCAGACAATGAACCTGCCAGGCCTGCCTTCACTGCCAGACAGCCTACAGCCCACCAAAGTCATGGCCGCCGAAAGAAGAACAAACGGAAAAGACACGGCAGCGACGGAGCAAAGGCCATGGCGGATGGCGGCCTCTCTCCCGCGTTACATTCTTGCACGAGAGAAGGCGCTTAGGCCCAGGTGAGATAGGGCCGCCAGAAGGAGACAAGGTCAGCCTGAGGTAAGGAGCGTATCATCCAAATCTTGTCTGCCCTGCCCTTGCCCTGCCCAGCAGCCCCATGCCATCCTGTCCCCGCATCCTTCTCTTTCTCTTCCTCTTCCGCTCTTTATCTTCTTACTTTTTTTCCCCCTCTCCCTCCTTTCGAGAAGAACCTTGGAGACCCTGGCTAAAGTGCGTGCATGTTCCCATGATCATCATTATCAATAACTCATCAGCCACAAACCTTGGTGGATCCTCTCACCATGTAACCTTTCAATCTGAGCATCTTCGGAAGCGGCGACGCCTTCAAACCTCTCCTCCCCTAACCCACCAACCCACAAGGCTGTCCATTCCTTACCCAGGTCCCAAGTAACGGGTTGCACACACATATTCTTCTGATTTGGTAGTCGAGCAAGCTGAGTCTCATCCATCTTCGATATCACCCGGCTGCTGGCTATGCCATGAAACAGCCCCCAACTTCCCAACCTCATGATTACTTGATGCTATACGACTTCATCTGAAATATCTTTTCCCTTTCTCTCGTCTTCGTCTTCTCAAGAGACAAAGAGAATTCCCGTCCTCCACCTCCATCAGGAAAATGACCTTGATGATGACCGTGTTCGAGATCAGGCCGGCTCGAGAGTGACCCCGCTCCCCTAGGAGTGCAGGGGCTACCCTTCTAGCCAATTTCAGGGGGAGGGGATCGAGATCTTTCAAGGTTTTGCTCGCTATATCATCTAGCACACACGCTTGACACGCAATATCTTGCAGGTCACTACCGACTGAAGTGTCCAGGTGGCCCTGGTACTTGGCAGGAACACATATATGTACGCAGCAATAGCAGCAGAGGGGCGCTAGTCAGCTTTTCCCTGGCCTCATCAAACTGAGCAGCAATGGTTGGTAATCACCAGCATTCGTCCTACACGGTTCGTCACGTCTCGACACAAGTGGCTGTTGCATTGCGGGCTTCTCTAGTGCCGGATTTCAGAGCCCTATGGGTCTCTGGGGATTCTGACTTTTTCTTTCTTCTATTTCTTCATGGAGGAGACCTTGCTCGGTACCCGCCGAATCGACGGTCCACAAGGGGGGGCCCGCTGGCTCTGCTACCATTTGTTGTCAGTGCAGATTTTGCGTCATCTCGCAAGGTAGGACGCCCGGCACTCCTCGGTAAATTCGGCTCTAGGACAAAGGACAAAAGAAAGGAACAAGAAAAAATTCCACCTTCTTCAGTGTCTGGCCCACTCATAGAATGAACAAGGGCCAGGCCGCTATGCGAGTTGAGAGGGATCCACAGGCTGACCATTATCATCCGAGAGTCGTTGTCTGCTTTCTCAAATTTTCCTTCCCTCTCCCCCACCTGCATGTTCCAACTCATGCCGGTTCTAGGATCATCAGAAAGAGAAAGGAAATGACCCGGTCTTGATCGTTAGCATCGGGTATGTCGTGGCGTATTCATCGCGATAAAGCCGTCAAGTTGCATTGGCGCGCCACAGTGGCATAGCAGCTGGATAGATGGCACCAAAGTGCTCTTCAACCCCTCCTTTACAGATAGGATGGTGTCGGTCCGTCGAAGCTTAGACAGTCGGGTGGAAGGTGTGTGTCCATGTATGAGCTGAGATTGGTTCGTATCGCAAGCCGCTCAAACTTTACAAGATTGTGTGACACCCTTGATGAAGACAAGCACGAACCCTGGGGCTAAATCACTGGTGACTTTGCTAAACCTCGGATGAACATGAGGGCCGGATGATGGTGTTGAGGTTTCGGTCACTAGAGTATCCCTTCTGAGAATGCCGAACGAGGGCTATCCTGTGCTGTGGTCGTAGAGGTGAGGGCCATGAGGCGAGACTGTATATCGATATTCGAGCCGTAGTGCCGCCTACCAGTCATTGCCATTGCCGATAGTCACGATGGAGCAAATTCGACGTGGATATTTCCAAAATAGAAAGGAAAACGAGAGGGAAAAAAGGGTAGACAAGAGTAGCACATACTGACAGAGGTCCTGGGGACATTTATATACATCACATCTTCCCAGCCACCCAAAAGTTGAGGCAAGAATCCCAATGTTATTCCAATGTTTACCAATCCTCCCCACACAAAACGCGACCCCACGGCCACTCTTCTTCGTGCCCTACCAGTCCACCAACATTCCGCTTCGGCCAACAACTCATCTATAGGGTCTATAACAGCCTTCTATCCATCCCTCCATTTTAGGATCGCCGCGAAAGTCACACTGCCAGCCGCACAATGAAAACATATCTGCGCCCACACACGACATGAGGTCCTGACGCGCGCGACGCGTTGTTGCTTTTCCCGACGCGTCCCTTGGCGCTGACGCCATTGGTAGAGAAGGGCTATCATCCCTGCTCGGTAGTTTTCCCCTCCAACCCTAACCCTATAGGCACCATCATCTGAAATCCACGCCTGCAGCCGGCGTTCCTTACATCTTTGACTGTCTCCAGAAGCAAATGGATGACGAGGGAGAGGAAAACCGTCTAACACACACACTCTCACAGCACAAATAATGATACCGTTGGACATGCCATGCTCGTGGTAGCCCTGCATCTTGTGCAACTAATGCAAGGAAAATCCCATCGGATAGGATCTCCCAGCCAGACCCCCTTACTTGCACCAGGCTGATCTAATCCTCCTGGCAACATTTTGCTCCGACTGACTGCAGCCAGCAGCAGACAGACCGTCTTCTCTACTATACTAGTACTCAGAATTATGGATCTATATATGCATGTAACCAAGCAAGCAGAACTTCCCAGGAGCTCCATGCTGTGTTCAGGGCGGACGGGCACTGATCCGGGCCTCATCACCAAACTCTGGCGGAAACATTTTTCGTTAGGACCTTCCCGCTCCTTCTGTGGGTCCAACCTGTGCTGTGTATTTATAGTCAATGGGCTGTTTATCCTGCCCGTGCACTATACCTACACCAGTGAGAGCGAGCGGGGCTAGGAGCGCAAAGTCCTGACTGGCCCTGGCCGGGCCTCACTAGATGACGGCCTGGTGGGCAGGAGGATTCAGGATGGGCATGTAGGTACTGCGATCCCCGAGGGCGCCGCGTTCTCCTGGCAGTGGATGTTTGCTGGCTTGCGCTGGGAAAGGGTAAGGAAGTCATTAAAGAGCTGGGATCAGACGCGGAAAGCCGGTGCCGGTGGGCGGGCATGGTCTTCGAGATTTGTCGGGACCCCTTATATGCGTTCTCTCGAGATGTAGCCTGATGGCTGTCAGTGTTTGCTTGCTAGGCTTCCTTCAGAGGTGAAATGGAGCCCCCCAGGGGGTCGGACTCGGGCTCGTGACCTCAAGCTGTCGGTCGAGTGAGGGAGACCCTCGTGCGGCACAACCTTGGAAGAGCAGGGGACCCCAGAGAGCGCGACCTAGTTTCTTACAGGCGCGCGTTGACGACTTCAGTAAATTTTAAAAAGCTATTGTGGCGTTGGCGATACTCAACTTGGCTATGATGTATCTAGCTCTGAGGAAGACTATATACGCATTACCTCCCTGGTTATGGACTCTCTGGCCCAGCCTTCGGACAAAACTCATTGAAGCAAGGAGTGTGTGATCGATGTTGCCGATCAGGCGTATCTTGTTCAGTGTGCATGACCCTAGATTGGATCAATACCTGGCTTGTAGCATTCTCGTTGATTAGGCTTTCAAATTCATGCCTTGGCCGGCGGTATCACGTTCACTCGATCTCGAAATGGGGCAAGAATACCAAGATTTCCCATCTTCAAGCAGACGTGCGGGGCTTCAGATGCTTCATTGAGTGGTTGACGACGTCGTAATATTTTTGAGATGTTTCTGCCGTCAGAATTATGCATTACTGTTGATGCCTGTTCTATGGCAGTATCAAACCCACTTGTGACAGTAAGGTTAATTGATGTGATTTACTATCAAGTCGGGATCCGAGGCATTACTTGAGATCTTTCCTACCTGAACACGCATTCATAGTCTCAATACAGGATGCCACAGGACACGGATTGTTTGGGATGCAGAACTACTAATACCAATCCACAAGTCAAAGGGCATGGACCTATCAATTGACCCATCTTCTATCACGAGATGCTCGTCACCCTTGATCTCTACATGATCCGAAACCGTTATGTTTAATCAGGAAGAAGCCAGCATAACTTTCTATGATATCTTAATAACATATCATATGCCGTTGTTCCTTATATGGTGCCTTTCTCAACTGATGGGCGAATACGACCTGAGCCTCGATATCAAAGGAACACTTAATCCATTGCCACCCCAAAGCGCCGAGTAGCTGGCACCAATCATGTGAGCGACTAATCTAAGTTGACAAATTAACGTAGTGGCTTTCAAAATTTGTCTGGTCTTGTGTGTGAAGCTCAGTCGAGGATTCGGTCTTGTTCAGATTGCTAGTCAAAGTTCGGGGCAACAGTCTCCTCAAGGTCTCCTCAACGACTTCCGCTTATGGTAAAAGAGAAATCATAGCCATCTCACTAGCACCAAGTTGTATAGCCTTGGAATTCTGTGCTAGTTTAAGCGGGCCAGCCTTGCCGACTCTCGTTGTGGTCAAGCTTCAGTCAAAGGCAGATAGCGCAGAGGTTAAAGTCTGTTCATTTGGGAGTCTTTGCCCAACCCAGTCATAGTCTCTCGACCGAACGTTAACGTGGTTTCTAAAGTAGAACTCGTTGCTGTACTAATTAGGGTCACTGCCGACCGATCGTTGCCTCGTGGCTGGAAACGGGCAGGTGTAGCATCAAACTGTAAATCTCTGAAGGCTGCTACTTGGGTATTGACATGTCTTTGGCATTATCGGGGGGGGGTCTCTTTTTTATCAAAAGAAAACATTCTTGTGAGTAGAGCAATCTTCTCAGCATGTCAAAGGCGAGAACTATTACTCATCACTATTACGCTTTCATACCTGCATGAATCGCTTCTCTCTATCTCCATACCTCAATGTGTCTCTTTGCTTGCTTTCTTCCTCTGCTGTCCCCCTTGGACCCTTCATCGTGGATTCGATGTCGAGTTGAGGAAGGTGTCAGAGCTTTCACATCATCACCATCCTGTCTTCGAGATACCACGGCAGGGCCAAGTGTCTTGCCAACCCGCTTATGATCTAGTGAAGCCAAGTCAGAAGAAAAAAAAACGTGCTCATGGGAACACCAGGCCGTTTGCGGTGCAACCATCTCAGAAACATTGCTTCGAGAAGACCGAAGGAACAGCCAGTCCTACCACCTCCGACTGATGAACCTAGACACCACGTGCTATCCCCGCGGAGGCCTGACACTGCTCGCTCGCTCGCCCCGGCGGAACGGCTTCCTCAGGATTGATCCTTTCCAACGTTACATGGCCCAAGAGCAGCGTGCGAGAGGTAACTAGGCCCTCACGTGTTTCTTTGTTGGCGGCCAATGGGCCCGTGTGGGCTGAGACACATGGGGGACCTGCCAGACCAGAACCGGAGTGTCGGGACGGGTTGACCCTGATTCACTCACTCTATTCATATGAGATTCCTGAACCGCGCCTCACTCTTCCTCTGGCGCCAGTCTCAGCCCATCTATCGCCTTGACCAGTTCTCGACTTGGAGCGTTCTAGCTAGAGATGTCCAGGCCTTCTTGGCGCTCAATTGCTGCTGTCTGAGGTCGGTGCATCGCCTGCCGAGTCAGAGTCAGCCTTGCCTTCGTTACAATATGGAATAGTGCCATCTGTCTTGAGAGAACGTCACATGCGGTTTTGGAATCATGTTTCTGCTCCTTCAGCGAAAAAGTATATAATGAGGGCCAGGAGGCCTACTTTAGAGCTTTTAAGTCCCGACATCCATCAGGTCGTCCCCATCAAGCGCCACCGCGGTATTAATTACTGAGCACACTCTGATAGAAATTTACTTTTCTAAAAAGGTTCGACGTTAAACTTTAACCTTATCAAAAGACCAACTAGTATCTCTTCTTCCACCAATATAAAGCAAGGCCTCCCACAGCTAGAGTCGTCGACTTACACCCAACATGTCCTCAATCGCCATGTCCGCCTTCCCCCCTTTGGCATTCGCAGGACCTTTCCCTAGCCTCCCCAGCGCCACACAGCCGTTCCGGCCAACCACGATCTCTACAGGCCCATCACGTTCTTCTTCTTCAGTCCCGAGGCCACCGAAGAGCAGCGAGGACAGCACAATGTGGCCCCCTCCGACGGGTCTGGTCCTCGCCCACCGAGGGTCTCAGGCCCGTGAAGAGCGATGGATTCGCTTCCTCGGTTGGCGATGAGGCCGCCCAGGGTTCTGAGATGTCTCGAGTGAGGTCGAGGGTCTTGAGGCTCAAGGATGGCGGTTCGCGGCTCTTTAGGAAGCTGGTGAGTTCTGGGAGCCCCTACTTGTGAAAACACTATGTCTTGTCATGATGGCTGATGATTGTGACAGAGCCTGTCTCGCAGGTCCAGTTCCGATAGCGTCGAGACTGTCGCTGGTGCCGAGTGTAAGCGCGAAAAGCATGTCTCGTTGTGAGTGTGTCTCCCAGAGTATGATAGTGTTTGTGACTCGAGAGAGATCTTTTTGCTGACGAAATTTGGACTCAAAGCGCCGTGCTGCCTGAATCCCGAGGAACGCGCTGCGAAAAGCTGCAAGCAAGATGCGCAACCCCAGATGCGACCCGGGAGGACGAGCGTGACGGGGACTCTGAGGAAGAAGATGGCCATGACGACGACGACGACAACAGCCCTATGTTATACCATCGCCGAAGAAGGATTGACTCCATCTTTGAGATGAGCGAGGAGTGCAGGAGGGCCAGCGAGTACTATGCTCTGTCTCTGATTTGGTTCTAAGAAACGTATGTGCAGGACTGTTTGATCGCCACGAATTAATCACCGGCTTTGGCATGTGAGAACAGAAGCAGGAATAATAAATAGACACATTAATTACAAAACAGCGCATCCTGAATGCCTTTCGTCGGATCCAAGGGGCAGAGGTCTATAGTGTGAAAGCCCATACATTTATTATATGGGATCCCATATTGACACGATGCTCAGTAAAGTACCTGATCCATTGCGAGCCTCGAACAACCGTCCCCTTGCCCTACCTTGTCCTTGCCATCGTTGACTAAACGCTACGGTATTCCTAGAGAGACGACCATACAACAAGTACATATAAACCCACCACAAACACCTCGTGAGATTTCTGGTAGATGGGGAGGGTATCCCGAAGGGGGGGGGTTGGAGATCCGAGAGACGATTCTGTGAGAAATCTCTGGCCAATACGACGGGGCTTTCTCAATAGGGTATCGAAGCAGGGAATTTTCTAGCGGAGAAGATGACTCTGATGAAGAAATGAGGACTTACATTAATTCGCTAGAGAACGTATCTGCGCCGCCGCCGCCTGTGATGGTCCGACCGAGGATGCCGTAATGAAGCAGATGACTGAACTCATGCCGAAGACGAGAAGCGAAGTTGTAAAGATAGCCCTGGTAAGAAAGATGAATCATAGCTGCCTAAAGACTAGAGTTGTGGAAAACATGGCTGTCAGCCAGTGTAGAGGCCAATTGTTCGTCAAGAAATCGACTCGACAATCAACTTGAGTGATGTTCTTCAGGAACTCACATATCCTCCAGGAAGTCACCAAGCAGAATGTAAACATATACTGTGGCAAATCTAAAATCCTTGGCCGATCTGGATTCTACGTACCCCCGAGGTCTGTCTGTTGAGTGGCCTATTTCCTCGCTTGGACTACTGCAGCGTTGCTGGGCGCTTTGAGGGCTTGTAGAAGAGGCGTTGTCTCCGTGTTTACCAATGATGCCGTCGCTGGCGATGAAGACCCAGTGGCTGAGATTCTTCCGAGAGAACTCGGTCCATGGCAAGATGACACCGAGATGAAGGAGTGGTCTTGTAGCTCACCCTGAAGTATTGATCAGAGTAGTACCATGTATGCATAGGATGGAACCTCTCCGGCTTGAAGACGGCTCGGAGAGAGCCTAGTTATTCTCGCAGGCTGGCCTACATGCTGAATTGGGTGGTTTCCTTACTGACCTTGTGGACATTTATTCATGTAGGAGAGATCCGTATATGCTCAATTGTGCAGAGGAGGGGTTCTGGCAATACTGGAGCAGAAATCACATGCGTTTTATAGGTCAATCGATCTTGATCAGCAACAGCCTTTCTTTCTAGTATGAATATTCACTATTAACTTATTTGTCTCTTCCACATTCCTGCCTTCTTTTCAATCTAAAATATAAGATAGGGATAATGCAAGAGTAGCATCACCAGATGTCTTCAGCGCCTTTGCCTAATGAGCATGAGTTCCTAACCTTTTTCTAGTAATATTGCAGGAGTATTACTATATCTTCTATTGTTTTAATAAAGATGCAAGCCCTAACATCGTTTATACACCTGCATCTAAATAGTCTCAGTCGATCTCTAACACCGCATAAGAAACCTAGGCAAGACGCAAGGAAATGCCTCTCGCATCACCGTTCTTATAGTATATAGCAAGGCGCAATGACCTTGGCCCTGTTATGTCTAACTTGACCAAAAAAGTACCTTCGCTCGTCCCAGCGGGCTTAAGTCTATATTCTGCATAAATTATCGGTTCCAGCCGGAAGCCTATCCGTGTCCTTTGTCCAAGTCTATCAACCGTGTTCACGCTGTAAACATTCAGGAGAGGGGCCGGCGCAGACACATATCCAGGCCCGCCATGGACAGCTGTCGTGGGCTGGCTGGTGCTCGGAGAGAGACGTGCAACCCCGATGCAGTGGTAGAATGCACTATCCCATGAAATCATGGATGAATTCGTGGGAAATGCCCCAGTGAATGTATGGTGAATTTAGCGACAATCCACCCCTCACCACTAAGGCTGTATCTAGTAGAGATACCCTCTGCTTGTTCCATAGTTGGGAGAGAAAGAGGGATATTCTTCTACGATATAATTATTTGCAATGCACCGCATAGCCAGGGCTGCCCGCCAGACTCGTTTCCTCTCCTTAACGAGGAAAACAACCCTAAACAAAGGCCAGACTTCTGGCGCAGAAGAGAAAATAGAGAAAGGGAGGAATGAGAGCCCCGGCTAGTAGCTTACGAAGCTACACTGCGACCAGAACTGTAGATATCATCCTTTGATGCGCTTATGAATACTGATAATGGTCAGTCAGTGACACACTTGAAGGGGCAAATCGGAAGCCCACTAGGATTACTCCCCGCTGCGTCCTCTAGACTACCAAGTCAGCACGTTGGTAAATGTCTGTCTCTTCTAAGCCAATTTCGAATTATTGCCTATGAGTCTAGAGGAAGTGCCGAGCGCTGGGAGAAAGCGAAATTGTAAGGGCATCAACCAGAGAACGGAAAAGAATGCAACGATCATCGCGCCCTCTCTCTTACAAAGTTCATCTCGGGGAACGCGCACTCTGGTCTCGTCGGAGGTTATTAAAATGACCGCTCTGCCACTGTCGTGCTCTCTGATCTCGACGCCTTCTTCTCCATGAAAGAGGGGGGAGTGGTCATCAAATTCATCGATTGGCTTGCGACCTTGACAGCAGCAAGTCTCCGAAATTGGGATGCATGCAAGGGAAGATCTGAAAGACCCAAACCGGCAAGGCATAGTAAGCTATGTACTATGCTACATGGTGTGCTCTGTATGTGTGTGTGTGTGTGTGTGCGTGTGCGCCTCACCCGAACCAGGGCGCAGCGGGCTGACCATCTCTTGACGGGACGCCCACATCGGCTCGGCCGTAGAACGGAAACGAGACAGCTCTGATGGATTTGTATGGGCGTAGCCGGGCGCACACACCAAATGTGTCATCCAAGCAGGGCCAAGGCAGCATTAACTTCTTTTATGGGACGACCCGACCACAGCCCGTCGGAACGTTCCGTTACCTCCTCACACCGTGTTGACACACACACACACACATACACACCTACCCACCGGGGCACACAGCAGCCATGCAGCTCGGCTGACCGAGACTCTTGTCCGAGCAAGCGAAAACCAAGCCAAGCCGTATTTGTGAAGTGACAATCCAACGGTAGGGCGGAAAGGCAGGAAGATGGTCAAGGTGGACATGGACCAGCGGGGGGTCGCCAGCCCGGCTTCGTCTTTCTCCTCTGTCTCCTTTCCCCACCAAGGGTCTTTGATCTTCAATGGATCAATGGTCAGCGACTATTTACTCTCGTGGTTACATGGTCACAGGTACGCATTGCGTCAAGAGGAGATATCTGACGGCACAGCCCGGACGTGCATGAATGCATACATGGCTCGATATCAATTAATATCGCTGGGGCCAGACCAGACCACCGCCCGGCGACGACACCGGCAGCAGCCGTGCAATTAGACGACGGTCTTCTCTCTTCTGTGTCAGCCCAACAAGGAGTTCTCGGATGAAGCAGAAGAAGGGAAGACAAGACAGGTCAAGAACGGGCGGGCAGCTATCCGGCTTGGTGCATCACACTCTTGAGAAACTTGGCTGTGTCGATTTCCCTCCTGAGCATTTCACAAACACACACACACACAGACAAAGTGTATTGGAAACTGTCTGGAGTCCCGCTTGCGAGTCACCATAAATAGGTAGGGGACTCATGCTAGCCCGCTACAGTCAAGATTCGCCCGTCGTAGCCGCGGCCCCTTGTCTCTCTTGGGTGTTTCAGATCTTTTCTTTCTTTTTTTCCCCCCTCTTCTCGCAAGCAGGCGGGTAGTTGCCACAAAGAGCAGGTCGAAACCCGTCCTCGGAATGATGGGCGGGTCCCCTGTCTTTGTTCCTTGGCACACACACACACAGACAGACACATATAGACTTCTTCTCACTAAGGGTTGTGCAAGGGCCATGGACGGCGAGCTTTCAGTACAGACAACGAGATGGCCGAGCAGAATGTCTCTTGCGTGCTCGACAATTTCGTTGCTAGTGCTGTCGCAAAGGGGCTCTTCCGGGAAATCCGAGGCCCACCAAGAAAGATCCCGCGGCACGAGGGAGGGAAAAAAAAAGAAAAGAGAGGAAAAAATGGGACGCTTATAGCAACAAGAGACAACTGGCAGGGCAATGAGTTTGTCTGACTGACTACAATTGTACAGGATGGAGAGGACTACGCGTCGGCAATCTTGACAGACTGGGGGCCAAACCAGGGGGGGGTGGTTGTGTTTGAGAGAGAGAGAGAGAGAGAGGAACAAAGAAGGGGGAGCAGACCGGGTTGTGGGTGTTCGTTCCTCTACCCTGGGCCACGACGGTCAAGGACGACGGTGAATGGTTCTCTGGCAGAGCCCCGGCCCCGTTTGAAGGTCGGGGGACCCGCAATTGTCATGTCACTATCCCAAGAGGCCGCGCGTCACCTTTCCACCCTAGAACAGGCATGGCAATCTGCAAGAACGCCTCCTCCTGGCGCGGGTCTGGCCGTGGAGACCCTTTTTTTTTCCTTTTTTTTTTTCTTCTTTCTCTCTTTCCGTCTACTTTCTGGGCCGCACTTCAACCCGTGCTGTCTGTCCATGCTGTTCCAACGTGTGTGCCACAACAAAGAAAAAAAAGGGACCAACGGGCAGGACATGGCTTCTGATTCGATGGGATGAGGCTGGATGGAGTCCTCTTTCCACACACACACACACACACTCTCTCTCTCTCTTTTGTCTCTCACACACAAATACACCCCTGAGGCGCCCAATGTAAAATCCCACAAGGGGAAGCCCAGTCGCGAATCGTCCCGGGGATCAGATGCCCGATGGGATCTGCAGAACACACACACACACACACACACACACTCACACTCACACACGTCTCGCACTTGGGCCGGGGGCCCTGTCGAATGGGCCTCTGCGGGCGAATGCTCTTCTTTACCTAGTCACATAGTTGTTCCGATCATGTCTTGTTGTGGCAACGCTGGTCTTGGGGCTGGCGTGTGCCGTTATCCAGTCGACGGCCATTGACCGGACAGGGGCCGAGAAGCTGGGGACTCTCACGATGGGGATTACGCAACATTGTCCCCTCCACTGGTGTGACATTTTCCCACCCTGCTCTCTCTCTCTCTCTGTGTGTGTCTCTTTTCTCTCTTCCTTCTCTCTTCCCTACCCATGTGTATTTTCCCCGCCTGGCCAAGGGACGACTGGCTGAACTGCAGACAACCCTACCTACCCTTACCATCTCATCCCAACCCCATCGTCCCCCTCCTCCACCTCCAACACCACCTCCTCTACAGCCTTGCGCTCGAGCCGCCCGAGGATCCCTGACAGGGCTGTGTTTATGTGTGTGTGTGTGTGTGTGTGAGAGAGAGAGAGAGATACACTCTCTTCCAAGACACCTGGCTGGCTTGCGCATGTGGCTTGGCTTGGCTTGACTTGTCCAGGAGAAGTTTTGTGTGTGTGTGTATACGTGTGTGTGTAGCAGTTCTTGACTACTTTGGCCTGGGAGGAGGGGTCTCTCGGCACATCTGATCCATGCTTGCCAGGGGGAGGTGTCAATACCTCTTCTGCCTCTGCCTCTGCCTCTGCTGCTGCTGCTGCTGCTGCTGCTGCTGACGACGACGACCGTCTGTTTATTCTCTCACCTCCTGGTCCTGGACTGAGCCGGGCTGGGCTGAAGTGAACCCAACATTCTGGCTCGAGTGTGTGTACTTGTACATACACATGCACACTACTTATCCTGTCCCTGTCCTGCACATCGTCACCTTATCATCCTTTGTTGTTGTATACCCACCCCCTCCACCCCTTCCCTCTCCTCCTCCTGCTCTTTGCGACAATCTTCACCTGTTCGTTGTGATCGACACTCGAACCTTGCATGGCTTGCTGCAGTGTCACAAGCCAGAGAGAAAGCAAAGTCCACACTACCCGTGCAGCCCAATTAATCTTTTTTTTTCTCTTTTCTTTCTTTCTTCTTATTATTACACATTTATTCTGGACAGGCTGCTTCGCCCCATCCTGGCCGAGTTTCGCCTCCTTCGTGGACCAGTCCCTTACGTATAGGCACACGCAGCCCGTACCCACATCGAACCGAGTAGTCCCGCCTTTCAAGGTTACTACTACTCGTCCTCGTCCTCGTCCTCGTCCTCCTCCTCCTCCTTCTCACTTTTGATTGACCTACAGTACACAAACTACATAGTGTACGTGCGTGGGGATGATTGGTCTAATATCATAGCCAACTGGAGGATCGCCTTTCTTCCTTCCTTCCTCTTCTCTTGGTCTCCCCCCCCCCCCTTTTTTTTCTTTCTTTCCCTTTCTTCTTCTTATTTTCTTTCCCCGGCCTTCACACATCCACATCTTACGTACATGGTTTGTGGATTCGTGGACGAGGACTCATGAGACCACATCCCAGGGGGGAGGATACGAGATAGGAAGACCATCACCCATCACCACGACCACCACCCACCATCACCTCCAGCTCAGGTCAGACTGGGAGAGAAACCGAAGACAAAAAAAAAACCCACCCTCCTCCTCCTCCTCCTCCTCCCGCTTCTCGACCGACAGCAGCATCACATCATGAAGTGCACGACAATATTGGCCCTCGGGGCCACGATAATATCATCAGCAGCAGGGTTGGACCCGAGGCAACGATCAGGAAGGACGACATCATCATCCTCATCATTATCCTCATCATCATCATCATCAACAGCACCAAGGGTGGTCAGCATGCAGACACAGAGGAGGACAGTGGCGGAACCACACAAGCGAGACCGGCTGCGGAGGAGAGGGACGGTCAGGGCCAGCCTGGACAACGCAGAGACGCTCTACTTCATCAACGCCTCGATAGGGACGCCGGCGCAGACGCTCCGCCTGCACATCGACACGGGCAGCAGCGACCTGTGGGTCAACACGCCCTCGTCGTCCTTCTGCTCGCAGTCCAAGAGGCCCTGCGCGCCGTCGGGGACCTACACGGCCAACGACTCGTCGACGTACGAGTACGTCGGGTCGTGGTTCAACATCTCGTACGTGGACGGGTCCGGGGCGTGCGGCGACTACGCGACCGACACCATCACCCTGGGCGGCACGACGCTCGACGAGCTCCAGTTCGGCATCGGGTACGAGAGCACGAGCGGGCAGGGGATCCTGGGCATCGGGTACGCCGTCAACGAGGTGCAGGTGGGGCGGGCGCAGCTGTCGCCGTACGAGAACCTGCCGGCCCGGATGGTCTCGGCGGGCGCCATCCGGTCCAACGCCTACAGCCTCTGGCTCAACGACCTCGACGCCAACCGCGGGTCCATCCTGTTCGGCGGCGTCGACACGGACCAGTTCGAGGGCGAGCTGGCCACCCTGCCCATCCAGGCCGAGGGCGCCATGTACGCCGAGTTCCTCATCACCATGACCAGCCTCGACATGGGCGACACCGTCGTCGCCTCGGGCGAGGCCCTGCCCGTGCTGCTGGACAGCGGGTCCAGCCTCACCTACCTGCCCGACGCCATGGTCGAGACCATCTACAGCCAGGTCTCGGCCCAGTACGACTCGTCCGACGGCGCCGCCTACGTCCCCTGCTCCCTGGCCGACGACGACACCGTCCTCCGCTTCAACTTCTCCCAGCCCGTCATCTCCGTCGCCATGAACGAGCTCGTCCTCGACGTCATCACCTCCTCGGGCAAGAGGCCCACCTTCTCCGACGGCACCGACGCCTGCCTCTTCGGCATCGCCCCCTCGGGCACCTCCACCAACGTGCTGGGCGACACCTTCCTGCGCAGCGCCTACGTCGTCTACGACCTCGCCAACAACGAGATCTCGCTCGCCCAGACGAGGTTCAACACCACCACCAGCCACATTGTCGAGATCGGCTCCGGCACAAAGGCCGTCCCCAGCGCCACCAGCGTCTCCAACGCCGTGTCCGCCACCGGCATCGGCGAGGCCACCTCCACCACGGGCGGCTTTGGCCTCAAGAGCGGCGCCCCGCCCAGGCTGCAGGGCGTGGGCATGGCCTCGTGCGTCGTGGCGGCTGTCGTCGGTACCTTTACCCTCGGCCTGACGCTGGGCTTGATATAAGAATGTTGTCCGCGGAAATGCTACGATACTCTTGATATACCCCGACAACCAATGCACACACACACACACACATACATTTCCCCATATAGCATTCTACGACACACCCAAACGGAGAAGGAGGAAGTGGGAAGGGAAAAAAAAAAGGAGACACAAAAATGCGCGTGCAGGAGACAGACATCTTCATTTGATATGACGAGATCGGTCAAACAATAGGAAAAAGGGGTGGACAAAGAAAGGCACACCAAACAAGACATGAACGATTTCATGATTTTCAATCCTGTTTGTCGACATATGCAAGGGGAACGGCCGCTCTCTGTTTTTTTTTCCTTTTCTTTTTCTTCTATTTTCAAAATTATGGTTTATATCCCTTCATTGCATGGCGTTGTGGATGGTCAGGTTTTCAAGTCCTATCGAGGCGAAAGGAGGAGATTTTTTTTTTTATTTATTTCAATTGCAACATTGCAACCCAGTACTTTGTACTGTAGAGAAGAAGCAAACCGAGACAGGCAGGACGGAGCTTCACTACTAGAAAGGAAAGAGGGGAAGGGGAAAAAAAAAAGGGTAGAAGATAACGGTGGGAGGGAGAGGGACGAATGGCTTCATCTTCTACTACTACTACTACTACTACTACTACTACTACTACTACAGGACATGCCACACAAAATCCGGCATTGGAAATTACAAACTTTCATTCTCATGGTCACCCAAGTGGCCGAGCAGCACACATATTGTTGATGATCCCATATCCCTCGGTATCATGTGTTCATCCTGTGAGATTCTACACGCCATCTTGAGGGAGTAAAAAGAAAAACAAATTCAGAGTAACCATTCTGAGACGGTGTACGGACATTGTGTTGCATCTGCGCCCGCCACGCACGCCTCGTCATCACCACCACTCGCATATTATATTGCCGGGTCGCCCGCACCCGAATCCTGTCGGCAGCGCACAGCCGGGCCCTCCATTCATCTCAGTCAAGGTGGATTCTCTCTCTTTTCAAAACACCAAGACGCGTTATCTGCGGATCCCCAAGGTGGTAGGTAGGGTGCTGAGCGTGCGTTCCCCCCGCCGCCCCCCCCCCCCACACACCTCTCCCCCGGACCCCCAAAGTCAGGCAGGCGTCATCATCACTTGAAGATCGATCCGTTATCAAATACAAATGTGAAACAAGGTCTCATGGGACATGTGCTGATGAGGCATTGCTTGTGCCATGTGTCTGTGTACTTCCCCGATGTAATTATGGTACTGTGTTGTTGCTCATCTGACTTATCTCAGAGTTGCGCTTATATAATTGTGAGTAATTAATAGAGGAGGACCCTCTCAAAGCCTGTCAAAGCACTCAGTTGGTGGCTTCCTCATGCAAGTATTGTGAAACTACGAGGGTTCACGAAAAAACTCCTTTGGAGGGGGAGGAGGTCCCCGTGAAATGGCAACATCATGCCAATTTCCCCATCTGTTCGGTCTGGCAGCTTACTCAAGTATGCAGGCACACTCATTCCTCCTACCCAGAAACCACCCAGTCTCTGTGCACTTCGAACTTCTACTACCGCGCTCCGTCATAGCACTACTACTACGGTCGGACCATGAGAGGGTTGTCTGATGGTGTGTATACATGCAGACATCCCTTTTCTCTTTCATCCATCAGCCTCGGCCAGCTCCATCTACACAGACACACACACACACACCCTTCACCAGCCCCTAAGAACTAATAATTATCAATATATTCACCTACCTTCTTCTTCTGTGAATGTGATTAATCCTGCTGCTACCTACATCCAATCACACCGCATACTAAGTGGGCCTCATTAGAGCAGCAGAATCGCTCTGTAAGTCCGGTGTGGTCGGTCCCGCCAAAGTCTCCAGAAACCCGAGGGAGGCTGAGAGGCTGATCGTAGTAGGGTCGGTAGATGGATCGGATCGATCGAGACCTATCTGCCAAAGCCTCCTCCAGTGGGAACCGAGCCGGCACAGTCGGCAGGCAGTGCTATGCACATCTCAATGCTACTGCCGTGCCGGTTTTCCGAGCAGTCTGAAGAGCGCGGCTCCCCCCCCGGGGGGGGGGCGGAAAAGGCGAGGATGAGGAGGGAGTTGTTGGAACAACCATAATGAGAAACACCAACACACAGTGATATTAGGCTACGAGACTTGTCTTCATTGCACGAATTCGTAGTAACCATTTGTGTGAAGTAATAATATTATCCAAAGATCAGCCTTCTCTGAGGGCTAAGGGTATCTCTAAATGCTGTCCATCCATCCACGATAGGTGGTGGTAATATACAAACACATTCATGCCCTTCCTCTCACATAAACGCCGTCTACTCCATCAGCCGACCAAGACAAGGCTGAACCCCCATCCCCATCCAATCCCATGATTCCCATCACATCATACAGACCAAGATATCTTACAATATAAACATACAAAATGGCCCTCCTCTCGCTGTGGACCGCTGTCCTCAAATTTCTGACCACATTGGCTTGGTACAGACACCACCGTCTGACACAAACATACGCGAACGTAAATATGCCTTTTCCGCCCGCGGCCACCTCACTCTTCTTCGTGTGCCTCCAAGCTGCCCACCCGGAACCGGCTCACCACAAAGTCTCTTCCGCCTCCAAAGTACGGGCCCATATCAAACGAGCCTGTAGGGCTCGACAACCTCCCCGCCGCCTCGCTCGCACTGGCCCTGGCTCCCACCTCTGTACTGGTACCACCACCACCGCGACCACCGCCCCCCCCTCCTCATTACTAGACCTGGCTCGCAAGCAGCCTTGTCGTAGCCTCCCGCATCAACTGACTCCGCATCCTCAGACCCAGGCACCGACTCGGGTGGTGTGACAGGCATATCAGGGTCGGTAGGGCTGACCCCTCCGCCCCCGCCACCATCCTCGTCCTCGTTGTTCGGACTGAGCGCACCTGGCGGCGTCTCCAGCAGGAGGAGCGCATCAGCGTCGCGGCCTACGTGGTAGGGGTTCTCGATGTCATTGTTGTCAGCTCCACCACGCCTCATGTCGAGCGAGTCGGAGCGCACGGTCCGAGGATCCGAGACCTCGTGGACTCTGCGTGTCGTGAGGTCGGGAACATTGGGCGGCGTGTCAACGGGGCTGTCCATGAGGTCGGCGTCGAGGTCCAGGTCCAGCAGGCGGGTCGGACTGGGCGTGGCTCGCGGAATGGTGAGGGCCTTGCGGAGCTGCTGGACGTGCGCGAACGGCGGTGGCTTGGAGAGGCGTCTGCTGGCGCCGCTGGTGCTGCTGGCGCCGCCGCCACCGCTGCTGTGGTTGCTCGTCTGCATCTTCAGCTGCAGGCTCGGCCACCCACTCTCGCCTCCTGCCATAGTCGAGTCTCCAAAGTCCATAGAGAAGGGCACGCCGCCCTCGACCGCGCTGCGGTTGCGCTCCACCGCCTCTCGCAGCTCGTGCACCTGCCTGAGCAGGGCGCCGCGCAGGACGTTCTCCTGCTCATGCTGCATCGCGGCGGCAGCCTTGCCTGGGCCGCTCTGCCGCCTGATGTCAGCCGCCACGCGCGACCAGATACGTTCGTACTCTGCTTGTGGGAAGGGAAAGTCGACGATGGAGCTGTTGAGCTTGAGGCTCTTGACCAGGAACTGAATGCTCGTCAGGTTCCAGCAGTTGTCCTGGCAGTCGAGCATGCGCAGGGTGTTGTTCTGCCGGATGACGCTGCCTAGCGTGCCCACGTCGTCGTGAAGGTTCTGGTTGCGGATGCGCAGATGGGTGAGCGTCCTGTTGGACGCCAGCCCCCGCAGCGACCGGGCAAAGCCTCTTGCCAGCTGCCCTTCGTCTAGTTTCCCGCTGTAGCCGGAGAGGTCAAGATACCTGACCGATGTGTTGCCCTTGAAGAACGTCTCGAGCGCCTCGCACACTTCAGGTCCACAGGGTCCGTCTGCGAGCGGCGCAGGGGCGGTCCCTGCCATGCTCAGGAAGGTGATGTGCTTGTTCAGCGTCAGGGCCTTCATGAGAGCAACGAAGCTCTCCTCGCGACGGAACTCGATCATGTCGATGTGCAGGCCGGCAGGGCCTGGGGTGAGCGAGAGTGCGCGGCAGAGATCCTCGACGCCATCGTCGAGCGGGTTTCCGGCCAAGTGAAGGTGGGCATTGGAGTGGTTGGCCAGGGCACGCACGAGACGAGCAGCCTCGCGCCCGTTGATGCCGCAGCTGTTTAGGGCGAGCTTCCGCAGCGTCGAGGTTCCGGCTGATGAGCTGTGCTGCGTGTCAAAACAGTGAGGCTCTGATGGCAGTGGCTTTTGAGAGAGAAATCTCTCTAGGGCGTTCAGCGTTGCGTCGTTCAGGTTGAGTTTCGACAAGTCGAGTTCCTCGAGGTGCTCGAAGCGAGAGAGCGTCTCGAAGGAGAAGATGGGACCAGGAATGTCGCCCATCACCACACCAAAAACGTTAAGCTTCCTCAGATCATGAATAGACTGGGACAAGCTCGCGATGAGGGAAGCATGGATTCGACCACGATTGCCAGATATGTCGAGGGACTGTAAGGAATGGCCCTGATGGTACAGCACCTCGAAGACGTCGCGCAGGGCAAGATCAGAGAGGCCGCAATTCGATATATCGAGAGCTTGGATCGCGACACTCTGCGTCATCAACGCTTCAACTATATCAAGTGGGATGATGGTTAGCAAGGTGCTTGCCGGAACGAAGAGGCGTGTCAGGAGCGAGTCACTCACCCAACCCGTCGATGTCTGTTGAGCGGAGATAGTTGCCGCTCAGCAGAAGGCGGTTGCACTTTGTCAGGCCCAGCTCAAGCAGGTTCAAGATAGGGAAGAGGAATCCCAGATTGGTCCCTGTCGAGGGCGATATGTTCCGCCGAACGTTCTGCTCAGTAAAACAGCGAGTGAAATCGATCTGTCGAATGGTCTCCGAACAAAAAGCAAGGGCGTGTATTTCCTGATGTAACAGCGTGCCGAATTTCATCTGGCCCAGCTCGACCTCACTCAATGCCAGGCCTAGAAATGTCAGTGTCAGCCTAGCGTGTCGTATGGTCGCAATGGCAACAGGGCGCATAGAACTTACAGCTACGGTTAATGTACGGGACAGGAGTTCTGCCAGCAGGATCTGTCTTGTCCCATAGTCCACTGAGATCGATGCCGTTGAATGAGATGGAGTTGAAGTAGCCGTTGTAGCGGAGCGACCTCATGACAGCCAAGAGCTGCAGGTTGGTGTAGTTGCCGCCTGTCCTGGGCGGGAGCAGGCGGAACTCGGGGGCGAGGTCTGTCTTCCAATTAATCTCCCACTCGACCTGCGCGCTGTGGTACGCCGAGAGGAATGCATCCAGTGTCCGCTTGAGGCCGCCGTAGTTGTCTCCCGGGATCAAGAGCTGCGGGTCGGTAAGCCCAGATATGCGGAAGGTCTCCATCGTCTGCATCGTTGTTGGCCAGCACGGCTTCAGAAACCTATCTGCCTTCAAGAATGTGATGACGATCTGTCTATAGTACCTGCTTGCCAGTTCGAGCTTCACTGCCGGTTTGAAGGGTTCGCTTTTCCCCGAGAGATTAGCCTCAAATCGCCGAGAGTCGCAAAGAGAGGAGGGGATCTCCGCAAGGAAAGGTCATGCTCACCGGAAGGTCAGGACAAAGCGCTCTTCGTGGAATGTCCAATTGGCCCGAAATGACTCCAAGGTCACCAAACCGAAGGTCTGGAACTTGACATCCACGGGAAGGCCGGGTCCCACCTCAGCGAGGTAACAAGAATTCCTGCCCAGAGCCAGATACCAAGAAGGCACATCCTGTGTCTTCCTCGGCTTGTCCTTTGAGTACACGTCTTCTCTGACCGATGTTCTCCTCACGACGGGAAAGATCTCTGGCTTGCATGTCTTGAAATCAGGCTCTTCTTTTCCAAAAATGCCCACGATCTGCGCCTCCACCTCCAGCGGGACGAGAGAAGCCTCGGGAAACTCAATGTTCTTGGCCTTCAGCTGTGCGACAATGATATGCATCATCTCGGATCGGGCCTGGGGCAGACTAAAGTAAGCCTGCGCGCTGCAGTAGGCTGCCCGACATGTGGGTGACCTCCACCACATCTCGATCCCGAACGAGGGCCGTGAGCCTTCCGCCACGAACACAGAAACCATCATGTGGACCGGAATCACAATCAGAGGTTCTGGTGCTGGCATCATGCCGTGCGTCTCCTGGCCGCCGTCGATCTGAGGAAAAGCAGCCATTGCCTCTGTCTTGCTCCTCATCTTGACGATATAATCTCGTGTCACTACTAAATAGGAAGGCTTGCTGCGAAGAACCTGTGGATCAGCTTCCACGGCGCAATGGGCTTCTACCTGCTGCGTCTTCCAGTCGATGGCTGTTTTGAAGTCGATCCCCGTCATGGGTAGCCTGGAGGAGCTCAGCGAGAGCGAGTACGCCCTTGACAGGCGCCTGCTGTGGTTTGAGGTGGCTGAGCTCCGCCGCGGCAAGGAATCGAAGGACGAAAATGATCCTGTCTGCTTGTGCAGCACTTTCTTGGTTGGCGAGGTCGGTGTGCCCGGCGTCGGCGACGAGTCGCTGAACACTCGTGTCGATGTCGAGGCCCGGCTGATGCTTCGCTTCACCGAGTTGAGGAACCCCGTGCTATTCCTATTCTCGTGTATCGAGCTCGCCGGTGAGCTTCCTCCAGGGCTCGAGCTGCTGGGGGGAATCAATCGCCAGTCCCTGCAGCGACTGGACGGAGCTCTGCCGTTTCCATTTTAGAAGATCCATGGCTGCTGATGATTCTTGCCCACCACTGCTCCTCCCAGCTCCTTATTTTGCACAAAGTGAGATAGTCGATAGTGGGTGCTGGGCCTCTCACACCAATGGCCCTGTGCAGGGTGAGCAGTGCTCACACACGCGCTGGTTGGGAGAATCGAGCGTGGCGGACGCTCAATTTAATGATACCAATCCCCAATCGGGTCCAACACAGCCTGGTGGAGTCGATGTCAGGCTGGCGGTCCCACAAGATTCGCCAGTTGATCCGAGTGTCTGGATCGACAGATACACGCGGCACATGAGCCCCGCGGCCAGACGAAGTGTGACGGAAAAGACCGCTGCTGCTTGCTAGAATACGCCGGATGCCGAGGTCACAAAGTATAACAGAGCGATGGCAGGCAGGGGAGGAACTAAGGGGATTGGTGAAAGCGGTCGCGGTCCGAACGTAATAAGCCTGAGGAATGTTGTTGTTTCTGCAGTGGCTGGCAACCGGATGCAGGCCAAAATTGGAGACTTCTGTGAGTTGACAAACAAATCCCCGCCTCACGGGCTGGAAATGGTGAGGAGCGGTGCCGTGTTGCCGGATGTGACAAAATCCGGTTGAGGCGGATCAGCCTGCACGGACTCTTGCTCAGAGAGGGGTCACAAGGAAATAATCAGGTGAGGTTGACGATGCGTGCGGCTGGGCCCCGCACCGAGACGAGAGAGCGTGTGAGAGACAGTCTGACTGCTCCTCTTCTCTTGTGTGTTTGTCTGTGTGTGTGTGGTGGTGGTGGAAGGGGCTGTTGCTGCACGAGTTTCGTCAATCTCGTCGCTGTGGAAAGATAGACGGCTTCGAAGAAGTATATCACTGCCCAGCGCAGCAGCCCAGCCCAGCCTCATGGGCTGCCAAAGTTAGCAGCGGGGTGATTTGGCCATGCGAGCAAACTGCGGAGTCGTGAAGGATGTGACGATAACTCCTCCAAGGATCGAGCAGCACAGCTGGTGCCTTGCCGAGATAAAGCCAAGTCCTGTTGACGGTGTTGCAGCGGTTGGAATGAACGTCTTATCGGCCCAATCGACCCATAAAACGAGACTGAACTGATCGCACAAGTGACTAAAAACACAAAATCGAGCAATCAGATTCCGCTGACGATGATTTTGTGGTGGGAGCGAGGATGAGTCGCAAGTCTATATCCGGAGATAGAACGGATCGATCCTACGGGGCCAGGGGGTGCGAGAGACGCCGTGAAGAAAGAGAACCTCATGTAACGAGGCGCAAGCGGATGATAGCCAGCAACACAGGAACCGAAAACGAAGAGGCAGTCGAAATGCGGATGACAAACAAAGAGAAGACGATGATGCGAAAAAAAAAAAAAATGCAGCTATTGCGCAGAGAGCAAATTCCACCTCAGCTGTGGAGATATATCATAGCGTCGTGAAGGCTGACGTATCTGCGTAAAAAGAACCGGTTGGATTATGGCGCTGTTTTTTTGTTGCTCATCCTCATTTGTTATGTAACGCGGCGTCGTGGTAGTTGGTCAGTAGTGCTGCTGCTGCTGCTGCTGCTCCCTCCGCCGGGTGGAGCATGCAAGAGTGCATGCAAGACTGCGTTTTCCCGGTATCTTTTACCATCGAGAAACAACGGCATTGCCATGGCGTTTCTTCTCCCATCTTCGCCGCGTGAGGGAGAATGACCGTGCTAGGGATCGGAGCTGCTGCGTGTGGAGGCCACTAGGTGGGCAGACCGAGCAAGCGAGCTCGCAAGGAAAACTTGGCGGGGGGAGAACCCGGCTATGATGCCATCTCCCTGAGCTCTTATCCTGTTGCGGGCTGGTGGCCGCGTCTCATTGGTCAATGGCATGCTGGTTGGGGGGTGCTATCTGCTGTAGCTGGTGGTGTGCCGCCGCCCAAGGCACAAGGCTCAAGGGGGCCCAATAAAAGAACCCTGCAGCGCGGATCTGGGGATTCTTTTGGGGTAGGATCAGAGGGGGGCGACACCAACACCTCCTCCGTCCTGATTACATTGCAGGCCTCTCCCCCGCCCCCGTCTGCTGGCTCATGCCGTACGATCAACGACGCAGGGCCCTTCTGTGCCGCAATTCGCTTGGAAGAGAGAGACCCGTCAAGCAAAGGCCAGACAAGAGACACGGGTAGGTGAAGGTCCGGTGAGGAGGTGGAACGGGAGCCTCGGTCGTCGGTCAACGTCATGCCAATTTTCCATCATCTTGGTGACCACACAAGGCTCAAAGGCTAGTCCCTGCGGACTTCTGTGTATCGGTGCCACGTCTAACAAGGCCGAGAGATGCGCCGACTGCAAGCTGCTTCGAGATCGTCCTTGTACGCCCAGGTGCTTCCCAGCCAGCTCCAATTGCGCGTAGGCAAGTACAAGTTGGTTATGGCTCTTGTTCAGCCTGGAGCGAGGTGCTGCAGTTCACATGGGCCGCGGCGATTAAGACGATCTGACAGCTGACAGCGAGAGTCGTGAGTTGCCACTCTATTGTTGTTGCTGTGCCCATGGCCGGGGACGTCTTGCGTCAACGCCACGCCATTTGGGCCTGTCGCCCTTGCCCTTTGGTCATGATGACGGAGTTCTCGTAACGGCAGGACCCCGATTGACAGCTTGGGCGCCATATCTGGATGTAGGTTCCAAATGGAAGGCGTGGGTAGCATTGTGGCGGATGTAAGCGGAAGGCATGGGTAGCATGTGGCGTTGGTGTGGCTGTGGCTCCACTCCCTCCTAGTCTCTCTTTCCCTCTCCATTCTAGGCTGCCTCTCCCAAATTGGCAAGACACGACTTTGCTCACATCTCACACAACCCAAGGAAGGCAGAGCGTTCTCTCTTTCCCACTGCAATGCACCAACGCCTAATGCGGTGGTGACACGCTGCTATCGCGAGCTGTAAAGGGGCATGAGCTGGGCGTAAGACTGCCTGGACCAGGTCTATACATACTGTAGTCTTCCCCAGGCTAAGTTGTTCCCAGCCGGGACAGCAACGTGGTCTCAGGAGCGGATTTCACAATGGGGCAACCCCGGATGACTATTTACTACCAAGGCCTATGTATGTCCGTGTGCATGTTGCACTGCATCGTAAGTTGTGTATATCGCATGATAAGTTGGCCCCTGAGCATGCCTACAACACAAACAGAGAGACGTTCCTAAACCTTGCTGGCTCTTCATCCTGGGGCCTATAGCCAACCTCGCCGTGCGCGAGTCTCTCGTCGGTGTTTTCTCATCGTGGCTCCAAGAGGCAAGTGGAAGTGTATCACACGTACATGAGCGGCATCGTCAAAGAGATGAGTTTACATATAATAGATTCCCCGGTCAACAAATATTGCCATATAGGTACTGCTCTAGAAGCGACAGTAGGCCAGGTCTAACGCGACAGGTACCCAGGGCGGTAGGAAGGAGGCAGTCGATGTGGGGTTGAGATATTATTCCTGCCATCACCATTGTCATGTACCGCTACTTTATTCCTAGGCTACTTAGCATGGAACCAATATGTATATAGTACAACCACCACGCCACCTACGTACGTACATGGCCATTGCTGTGATGGAAATCGGCCGGGCCACTCCGGGGACGTATCCCTGCCCAACGAGGTGACAAACTGCCACCTGGCATCCACTCCTCTTGTTTCATGTTTTATCACCGGCGCCGATTCGTGAAACTTGTTTACCGGAATAGCATCACCCGCACCAACCTTAAATCTTTGAGAGGATTTGGGCTTGAATGGTTCAGTCCTCCCGCAAGAAACATTGATTACGTCCTCCTTCTCCTCCTGCTGCCTCATACATCGGTCCTTCTTTCCCTCGGAGGCTTCGCTCGCTCACCGGCGCCTTGATGGCTTGTGATATGGGGTCATTTGCCCAGTATCGACGCTGACGAGAGCTTCAGCTTTGTGACCGTGCGCCGCTCGGCTTCTTGCTTGTCTTTGTATCGTCGTCGGCTTACGACTGACCTGTCTCTGTCGACTGCGAATCCACTTGGCTCTCACTTGTGGTGCGGCAATGTTCCTTGTTGGCTGACGACGACTCTGCCGTACGTGTACATACAGATCGGTCCAACACGATCGCGAGGCTGTGGACACGTTACTTCCTGACCATCAAGCTGCTGCTTACCCTTTGAATCCTCGGCGAGATGCCGAACACCACCACATCAAGAAAGAAACCTGTGTGTTGTACATAGTAGCACGTACCAGTATTGTCATATATAGAAATCGATCTCAACAATCGGCCCCAGTTCCCTTCTGTGATCTACACTGGGGCGATATCACCAACAACTGCAAGTCATCATCTATTGCCCCCCCCCTCTCTCCCCAGCTGGTGGATCAGAGATCATCTGTACTTTCTATAATGAGTCAAGTACGACATGAAAACTCATGAACAGCGGGCCAGAGACGCACGAACAATCTAAATACTACAGTAGTATTGTTGTTGATCCTGTCAAAAAAGTGCCCCTCGCGCCTGTGACTTCAGGTGCCGATCATCTCATCATCCCTCATTTCCCTTCGTCTCATGCAGGCAGCCCTCCAGAGATAGGCAAGCTGCAGAGAAACCGAGAGTCTCTTTCTGGCTTGGTAATGGTCCTAGGTTGCTGCTGGTATCGTCTGTCGCGCCGACACGTGTCCACACTAGCAGCGTCTACACTCTCTTTTTGTCTTCTTCTTTGGGTCTCTGCACCGTTACGCCACTTTGTTGATCTTCTTGACGATCCTCAAGTTTCAGATGAGGAGGAGGAGCAGGGGCCGCAGGAGTGACGACCACAGGCTAATCCTTCTCTCTCTCTTGTTTTTCCCGTCTCCCGCAATAACTGCCCGTGATGCCGCCTTCCAACTGATAAGCCCCCGTCAGCCAAGGACAGTTAGTTTCCATAGTGAGACCTACTAATGTTCGTGATGCGCAATGCTTCATTTCCCAATTGACCGGTCTGTCATGCCGAGCGTTGAGGCTGTGGGTCGTGGCCTCGGACAGGGCAAAGTACCACAATACGCTTTGCCATCTACTGTAGCAACATACTACAAGTTTGTTCCGTGGGGTCAGGGGTGTGGAGAAGAGGGGGGGCACACTTCGCGTCCGATAGTGGCAGGTCTGCCCCCTCCATCTTCGTGTCGAGCTTGGAAGAATTAAGCTTTCAGATGTCAGATACGTTAGACCTTTCTCTCGTCATGACCAAAACAATATCTGTCACACCTGAACCCTTCGTCAAATTGACCAGAACTGTGCCAAACGCCATGACCTCGCCAGGGAACCAGACAGAAAGAAAGACGAGATTTCTTCAAAGAGCCGTCGATACTGGTTCACGCCCCGCCTCCGTGCGTTCCGCTGGCGGTTTCGTGTTCTGGGACACGACCAAAGCCTGTAGATATTGAAGAATGGTGAGTGGATGATGTGTACCGGGCTCCGTGCGCAGGCGCCACCCCCCTTTTTTTTCCTTCTTTTTGTTCCTCTCCCCTCCCAGGCTGTTTCAACTAGCGGCGACGGGCTGCTAGTGCGGGTGGGTTCCAGGCCTGATCAGGCAGGCTGACAGGGGGGGTGCAGCGATTTTCTCACTCTGCTATGGCGCCGTAGCACTATACCATAGTAGTAGACTCGCTGAACTTGGCGTGTCCTCTCGCTGCTGCTGTGGGGCTCACTGAAAATGTACCCAGAACAGACCAGGCTACCCTATCTCGGGGCGCCTGAACCAATCCCAAGGAGGCCTGCAGGCCTGTCCTGCAGTTCTGCAACCCGCCAGGTCATCACTTGGCAGTTGTCGATTTGGCGTCGGTGACTCCCTCGGACCCTAGTAGTTGCAGCTGCAGAATGCATGCTGCATGCTGATTTCTCTGGCCCCCAAGCCCATGTTCTGCCACACACCCACCCTGAGGCAGGCTCCACACCCTCCACAGCAAGACAGTTACAGCAGTTTAGTGGCTCACGTACCACCACTGCTACTACCACCACCTAACCCCCGCTAACCACCGCTACCGCCACCACCACGACACACCATCATGGTACTGCTACCACTACCACCACCACCACATGCTACGTGCTTACTCGTCCCATCCTAAAACAGATCCCCTCCAAATTATTTTGTTGTCCCCCTTCAACCACACAACAAGCAAATCACCCCCCCCTTCCCTCCCTCATCACCTCCACCGCCATCCCTCGCGCCTAATCTCAAACGACAGGTTTTCCCGCCTGAACCTTTACATTCTACAAATCCCCGCCAATCTCGCCAGGTTTCTGTCCAGAACGGTCAAGGCCTTGCCATTTCCACATCGAGCCAGTCTTTTAATTAATCCCAGTCTTTAGATGGACTGACAGGTCAGAGTTGATACGGGATACGCCTCGGATAGATCGAGCCCCTACATGTCGACACCGTCTCTTTCCCGGACCGCCTGCGCTTGAGGGAGAAGCGCACACGGGGAACCGAACGCAGAATAATCTTTCCATTTATCCCACCTCTCGTGTTCTCGCCGTGCTGTGCCTGGTGAGACTGCTTACGACACCTCGAAATCTGACCTGCCGGCCTGTTCGATGGACCGCTGCTGTTCAGACCAAGGAACTTATTTTCCCAACTGATCAACATCTTTTCGGCGCGGGACTTCCTCTACCCGAGACATACATACACACATACACCCTTTGTGCCCTCATAAGCATCTGATACGAAGGTTGAGGCCCAGGCCGCGGCCCAGTCCCTCTTCCTCCTCGACCATCAGGGGCAGCGTCATTTCCTCTTCGACTGACTGCCAGGGCCCAAGCTTCTCTCTCGGTGAGGTTTTCTTTTGTTCCTCACCAGCGCCATCATTTCAAAAGGAACCACCACAAAACCTGTGCCTTGTCCACCCGCGCTTCTTGACCGACGCGTTGGGTCCCGCACTCCGACAGACGAAACGACCTCCACTGCGGGTACCCACCTCTTGTCCCGGCGCGTACTCAAGTACAAAACCTATTTGAACCCTGGGAGAAACCCCCTCCTCCCAAAACACCCGACTCGCGAGACCACCCTGACAGGCTTCGAGGCCAACTTCGCTCACCGACTCGGTCAGGCCCAACGCTACACCACGCCTCGACAACAACTATAGCCTCGCATCACCCACCACCACATCGATCATTAACACCACCACCATAACTACCGTACATAACACTATTGCATCATGGCCATGCTGGCCTCCAAGACGCCGTACCAGGCGGGCCTCGCCTCCAACCAGTCCACACTGGTGCCTTCGAGCTCATCACAGGCCTCCTATGCACCACCGAGGAGAGCCCCAACGTTTCCAACACAGAGCCAGTCCTTTGCGAGTCCTACCGAGTCAGAGTTTTCCGACGGCGATGGGCCAGATTCGGTCAAGTACTGGGACGAGGACAGGGTGTGCGAATATCTCAGGGGTGTAAAATGCGGCGACTACGAGAAGCTGTTCAGGAAGAACCATATCAATGGCGAGAACCTGCTCGAGATGGACAAGGAGGTCCTGAAGGAGATGGGCATCGACAAGGTCGGCGACCGTGTGCGCCTGTTCCTGGGTATCAAGAAGTTGAGGACACAGGCATATGCCAACCAGAAGAAGCGGAATAGGGTGAGTCGGCCCGTTACTACTACTCCTCCTTCTCTCCCCCCCCCTGCTACCACATATGTGCCTGGGCTGTTCTTGGACGTGCGACTGATGTAAATTCCTTTTAGGACTCGTTCGGTGGCCTGATGGACCTCCCTCAGTACACACCATCAACAGCAAGCTCCCCCCGCCCGCCAAACTCTGCTGCCCGGTCGCTGCCTACCCCCTCGGCCAACAAGCGCTACTCGAGACAGTACGACACGTCCATCATGCTCGATGCACAGCAGCAGAAGCCGTCGACGTCGAGGCCCACATCACCCCTCCCAAGTACCGAGTACAAGGCTTCCGGCAACAACCAGAGATATCCACAGCGGAATGTCGGCCACGGCCTTCCTTCTGGACCACGGATGCCCACCTCGCCGCCGCAGACCCGCACCGCCCAGCTGTCTGCCCATAACAGGAACAACTCCAGCGCGGATGGGTCTCTGATGGCGGCGCTGCCCCAGAACCAGGACGTGATCCGCGTCATCTCCAGCGGTGGTGTCACCAAGGTGGTTAAGATCGCCGAGTGCAAGAACTGCGAGGAGGTTATGCGGGTCACGCTGCGCAAGTTCTCGCTGCGGGAGGACTACGAGAGGAACTACTGCTTCTGGGTCCTGGTCGGGCTCGAGCCTGACCCGAAAAAGTGCCGTCGTCTCGGCGACACGGAGCTCTGGAAGATCATCAAGGATGAGAAGAGACCCGAGAGGAACAGGCTCATCCTCAGGAGGGTGCCCGCCGGCGAGCCAGGCCACAGCGAGCTAGAGAGGGCTGCAGCCATCGCCATGGAGGAGAACCAGCAGAGCCACCGAACCGTCGAGTCCTTTGGCAACAGGAGCCAAATGAAGGTGCAGAAACTACTAGGGGGAGAGCTGGGACGCCATACAGCCGCCCCTTTCGCCCGTATCATACCAGGACCGGGAGAGGAACGTGAAGAACACCGCTCGCGAGCTGGAACGGCCTGCACCGCAGGATGCCGCGAGCCCTCCACTGCCGAGAGCTCGCAAGGGGCTCCTGAGGCAGTTTGGTGGACTCCGGCCCCCCAGCGAGCTCATCGCTTCCGACCTCACATCATATTTCCCGGACCACCCGAGGGAGGATATCGACCGCACTGCCCGGTTATCCATGCGCCGGTCTGCGCGCCTTAGCAAGGTCAACAGCCGCCTGAGCGTCGCGAGCAACCTGAGCTTTGCATCAAGCATCCAGGACGCACCTCCGATCCCCACGATCGCCGACAGCTGGCTAAACGCTACGAGCCAGATTGCCAAGGTTCGTCCGAATGTCCACGGCCGTATGACGCCCATGTTCCGCGACTCGGTTGCCTCGTCGGTGCTCGATACCCTCCAGGAGGAATCCAGTCCCCTGGAGCCCAACCGCAAGTCCTATGTGTCCTTTGCCGACAGCGGGTCGGACTCGGCTGCTGTCAGCGTCACTGATCCCGAGGGGAATGTGGTCAGACACAGTTATTTCGACGGGGAGAGCAGCACGGGTGGATCTGGCTCGAGCTCGCTCCGGGACGTCAACCAGGCGCTCAACGAGGACGGCGAGGATGCCGACGAGGAGTTACAGAGCTTCCTCGCTGGCGAGTCCTGGGATGACAACAAGTGGATGAAGGGTGCCATGATCGGCCAAGGTTCGTTTGGCTGTGTGTATCTCGCCCTGCACGCCGTGACCGGCGAGCTGCTGGCAGTCAAGCAGGTTGAGACCCCCTCGCCAGGCGCAAACTCTCAGAACGACCACCGGAAGAAGAGCATGATTGAGGCCCTCAAGCGCGAGATCAGTCTGCTCCGAGATCTCCGTCACCCCAATATCGTGCAGTATCTCGGCTGCAGCTCCTCGCCCGAGTACCTCAACATCTTTCTCGAGTACGTCCCTGGCGGTTCCGTCCAGACGATGCTCAACTCGTACGGCGCGCTGCCCGAGCCGCCCGTCCGCAGCTTCACCCGGCAGATCCTGACGGGCTTGTCATACCTGCACGGCAAGGAAATCATCCACCGCGACATCAAGGGCGCCAACATCCTGGTGGACAACAAGGGCACCATCAAGATCTCCGACTTTGGCATCTCCAAGAAGCTCGAGGCGACCAACATCCTCAACGGCGCCAACAACAACAAGCACCGCCCGTCGCTGCAGGGATCCGTGTACTGGATGGCGCCCGAAGTGGTCAAGCAGACGAGCTACACGCGCAAGGCCGACATCTGGTCGCTCGGGTGCCTGGTCATCGAGATGATGACGGGCACGCATCCCTTCCCAGACTGCTCGCAGCTGCAGGCCATCTTCAAGATCGGCGGTGCCAAGGCCGCGCCCACCATCCCTGAGCATGCCAGCGAGGAGGCTCAGAACTTTCTCAGTCAGACCTTTGAGCTTGACCACACCAAGAGGCCCAGCGCTGACGAGCTGATGCTTCACCCGTTCCTGACGCCCATCACCTAATTCACTTTCTCCCCTGGGGATGGCCGTCAACCATGTGTCTATCATAATAGACAAAAGTACAATTTCCCCTTTTTTGTTTTTTATTCTCACTTACATTGTTTGCTTTTTCTATTATTTTACATCTGTTCCCCTTCATCTTATCATTCATGTGTATATAAGAAGACAAAAAGACTTTAACGTGTTCCGGGATCACGAGATGTATGATTTGGGACAAGATATTCTAACTTGATAGCTGTTGGCTCGGCCAAGGAGAGCGATCTGTACATCACATATATGCATTGGGCATCATGGCGGAGGCGCAATCTCTACTGATACTTAGTATTTTGACATATCGGACCCGGGCTGGAACCTGTCGTCTATTATCTGGATAGCATAATGTTGGCAAATGCGCCACCTTGTTCGGCCTCGTGGCTGTGTATGAGAATGAGAAATAAAATATGATGTACATCACCACATTCACCACGTAATTACATTTTGCACTGTGCATTGATGAACCATGATGACCCGGACTGTCAAGAGATGCTGTGATAACCGTCTCGAATTATGATAGTGTCGAGGCTTAAGAAGGAATTGACTGACAGCCTCAATACATTCTGAATAATTTACCTTGCAATTCATACTGCTGAGAGATGCTCTACAAATGTTTCATCTGACGAGCCGTCTAGGCATGTGATGTCTGATATCATTTCTAAGGTATACCTACAATTGTATGATACAATTATATAAAGACTCAATGACATAGCAGTGTGTCAGGTAACACCTGAGTTCCGGTGCCTCGCCTAGTGTCCTGCCGCAGTTCATTTCTGGTCAAGTCACCACATCTTTCTTGTCACATATACCATGGCAAGTAAGACAATACTTCGTCTTCCCTCCTCCTCCAGACCTTTCCCTCTTCAAAGAACCAGCCATTCTCTCCGAACCATCCTGATTTCTATTCCCCCTCGCCGATAATGAGTTATAAGACCAAGTGTGTGCTGAGGGGAAGCAACCAAAACGCACCTTCGGGACGCGATGAGCTGGGGCATGCTGAGATGTGGGACTGTGCAAATGCTCGACCCGAGCGGCGGAGGCGGGGAAACATGTACCCTCTCTGTGCTTCTGCTTTGTAAGAATCTCTTGGTTCGATGTGTAAAAGACCACACGCAGGCGTGGTGGGGGCCTAAGTGATGTGAGATGTCTAAATAATTACCCTGTCTGCATCATGGCTACGGACGCCACTTTGCTTACACTACATCATGGCTACGCATTTGGCGGCGTGGGGGAGGCTGGTATTCTCTTGCACTGTTGGGAATTAGCTGTGAGGGTTTATGATAATTAACTGTCTTGATTGAACACCTGTACATCAGAACACGGATTAGTTTACCAAATTGACGATGAACGGGGTTCGAAATCAAATAGGTTGATGATCAGGGAAGCCTTGCGGAGTGGAACGTTATACACAACATGCCACATCCGTCCCCAGTCTCTCTGCCCAGTCGTACTGTAATTACCAGGTTTCATTGATGGGCTCGGACTATTTCTTGACTTTCGGTACTTGTTACTCAGATGCGAGACATATCCTCCTCTCTCGATATAGAGCTAGAGCAAAGGGCCAAGGTTGGTGTTCTTTGATGCATCGATATTTTAATATTAATTGCCCTTCCGTCAATATCGAGAATGAAAGTATAAATATACTAGAGACCGCAGGCTTCAATTTCCAAGTAACCAATGACTTGAAAGAGCCAGAAACTCACCAGTCTAGGGCACGGAAGCATGGATGGAAAAGGTAGTATCGACTAAAAATGCAGGCAGGCAGTGCTGCGGAGAGGCAAAGAGGGAGCCAGCCTAGGTATAAGACCTGGGCAGGTCGATCTGACGACGCTACATTCTGACAGGTCGATCCCAAAGTAGGCACCCGAGACCTTCCCCGCTTAACAATACATCATCCCATCATATTGCGCACTGAACGAATCTATCCACGCTCAGATTCTCAACCGAGCAACCCAAACAATGTCGGCCTCGGCCTCGTCTTCGTCTTCTTCCCACTCGATCAAGGCTCTTCCGATACGAAGCCCCACGGCCCGGGACGAGCTTGCACATTCTCACTACCGCTACCAACCGTTCCCCAGCCATGATCACATCCGCCGGTTGATTCTGCAGCCGGGCGCTGCGGATGACCCTCTCGTTGGACGTCTCGAGGTGGTGGAGCTGGCGCACGCCGACAAGCTGTATCCCTTCGAGGCGATATCCTATGTATGGGGCTCAGAAATTAAAGACGCAACCATCACTATCGACAACCAGATGCTCGCCATCACGACGAATCTACAAGAGGCTCTCTGCCAGACAAGGCTCACGGACAGACCGCGGTCTCTGTGGGCCGACTCTGTCTGCATCGACCAGGATGATGAGGAGGAGAAGTCACAGCAGGTAGCCCAGATGGGCCGCATATACAAAATGGCAAGCCGTACTTTGATATGTCTCGGCCTCAAGCCTGACTTTCGACAGGTAGCCCTGGATCTGACCGCACTGATGGGCGATGTAAACAATATGATAGATACGGCATTGGACTCCTTGTCGTCGTCGTCGTCGTCGTCGTCGTCATGGGAGTGGGACAGCTTTCCGTACCCGCAAAAAGATGACCCGCTCGTCGCCGTACAGAGGTGGAGATGTTGGTCGCAATTGCTTGCTCATGCCTATTTCAAGCGTGGGTGGGTTGTGCAAGAAGCAGCACTCGGGCGGGACGCTCTTTTGTTCTGGGCGGGTGAGGAGATGCAGTGGATCAGCATCTGGCGGGCCCACTGGTGGCTCATATGGCAAGGGAATTACCTGATGCCCGCATCGCGAGTTGCTGTGATTCCAAGAGCTCACGTCAACAGCTATGCGCTGGTTCGAGGCGAAGAGGCCCGAGTATCCCTCCCTGAATCAGCACAGCAGATGCTTAGACAACTACGAGCTCTGGAGCTATTGGATCTGGCCAGGTCACTGCATCTGACGGACCCAAAAGATCGAATATACGCATTCATGGCCCTGCCGACTCTGGATGACGGGATGCCTGAGTTGCAGCCGGACTACAGCGAAGAGACATCGTATTTGGACGTCTACCGCGGCCTCGCCAACAAATACCTGGAAAAGACATCAGACCTGGATCTCCTGGTTTATGTGGTACATGACAACGATGATGACGATAGCCCGAGCTCCTTGGGCTTCCCGTCCTTGATCCCAAATTATTGAAAAGTCATAATGATGACCACACAGTCCAGATAGATGGCGAGTCTGTGCTTCGAGTCAAGTCGGTAATCCATGGCTCTGTTGTATTTGTGTCCAGTGTGATCACATATCACAGAGAGGCCCAGGCAGCTGTTAAGGAGATGGTTCGGCTGTGGAGAGAGATTAGACCGCAGTCGACTACAAACCCCGGCCCGCACCACAGTCACCTAGAGCTAGCATTCCTCGACGCAATGACCCACGGCTATGTCGATAGAGGCGTGCGCGAATTTCAAAAGTCTCAAAAAGCCTTCGCACGACTCTTGCGGTCCGACCAGCCACAGCAGCCCCTTGGATCTGTACACGCAGGACAGCGCTGCGCAGTTGCTCCCACTATGTGCACTGCATAACGCGGCCAATCGACGGCTTGTTCTCTTGGACAACGGCTGCTACGGGTCGACGCCGGGTTTGACCCGTGCGGGTGATGTGTGGGCTGTCATCTGCGGAACTTCCACACCGTTCATACTTCGCAGGCTGCCGGATGGAGAAAACTTTTATCAACTTATAGGAGCGGCGTTCATTCACATTCCCGGCTCCTGGAGAAGTGGTATTCCACCTAATCTGGGATTTATCGAAGACCCTGCTGCATGGGACCCGTGGACCTCGCCAGGCCAGTATATCTTTCTCCGCTGACCAGGGCGTATTTACCTCGCGCCCACATCATCACGGGAGGCACCATCATAGCCGGGGCCGTCTGCATGATCCTCTCTTGTATATGGCTTGAAGCGATCTACGACTTGGGTCTGGCGTGGTGGCGGGCCGATGGTGATCTATGGGCCCCGACAGTTTGCTTGGTACTACGGCCGGTACATACCACGTCTTCTCTGGTCCTGGTGGTGGTCACATTGCTCCTGTATTTGAGGCAGGCAAACATCAAAAACTATGTTGTGCATCCGGCCCAGATATCTCGGGTGTTCTTGTGATCACAGAATTCGTGGCTCTCAGGTAGGCATCATCAATGGACATATCCAGAAGAGCCCGTGACGAAGCCAGTCTCCGCCAGAGGTTGAATTGCTGTTGGTGCACTGATGTCACCCTAGACACTTACAGCAATCCTATCTGTCTATCTCGGGAGAAGATCCTCAGCTGAGATGCAGGCGTGGTCAATCATACCATGCTGTGCTCTGAGGCAATATCTACGCTATATGACGGAAACGCAGCCTTCTCCCAGCCGAGGCCGTTCCCCACGATCTAATCCCTCTTCAAATCGAAGAATTTTCCGTCTTTTTCTTGATTTTCGCCATAACAAATGCGCGAACACCGCCCTCCCCATTCTCATAGGATGGTCAAAGAACATCGACGACAAAAGGGTGGGGGGGGGGAATTGAGTTTCAGCTGCGTGGGGTGGGCCTAGATACGCGCCTGGCTTCCCATCCTCTTCCTACCCTTTACTCTTTCTGTTGTGCATTGTACCACGGCGATGTCCTGGTCCGGTGCCACTGACGTATGTGATTCTCGCAAGATAACCTTATTCTAGGCAGTCGATTCCGCATACTGTATGGGGAGGAAGCAGGCTATAAGACGGGGACAAAAACAGCATAAGCGCAGCTAGCAGCGGAACCTCAGTGGGGCTTTATGCATCTGCAGAAGCGGTATTATTAATTGACGACTCCAGCTCTTTCGGTCTCCTGCCTCCTTGGTGGTTTTTTGCTTTGTTTTTTTTTTAAAAAAAAAAGGATGCAGACGTGCCCGACGTGCCGATTAAGTCGAGAATACGGCCACGGCGCATCTAGTTGGACAATATTGACGGAGCGGGCGCTGGTGCAACCACTTAAAAGAGGGAGTGTGTGTGTGTGTGTGTGTGCGTGTGCGTGGCCCGGTGTAAGCACTGTGATAGTGGCGTACATCATGTGTCAAGTTCCACACGCCCCTTTCCCCCTTCAAGTTCACCGGATGTCCACACCAGTGAGGAGATTGTTCAGCTGGGAACGAAATCGTGCGGTAGGACGCCTCTAGCCACACACGTGATTTGGCCGCTTGCAATGTGCAAGGCAGGCAGAGAATGAAAGCGAAAGGGTAGGTTATTATATGTAGGAAACGAGAGGCGATCTGGGCAGAACGCCGATGCTGACTGGGCTGTTGTGTCAGCACTCGGCGGCTTCAATATTGTGCAGCATCGTCTTCTTCATCTTGGTCTTTTTATTGACATCCCATAATTACTTGATATACAAACACACTATCGTTCCCAAAGCTATGGCAAGCCTTGAGAAGGTAGAAGACCCTGCTTTCCTCGTCTCTTATGGCCACAAGTTCCGCCTGGGCAAATATCACTTGACTCCTGACCAGCTCGACCCCCTCAAGCACAAGTATGACGAGGTTGGATCAGAGGCCGTCGACGTCCTCAACTCACTGTACCCACCTCCGCCACCTCGAGCCGGTTGGTATGCGAAGAGCAAGGAGGAAGATCCCAGGCCGGATAGGGACACCTTTGCATTGCTCCGGGACAATGCCCACAGGGACCCTAGACTCGAGAAATTATGGGATCAGGTCAATACTGTACCAGAGTGGGTAGATTGGGACCAGATCAAGAGGGGCCAAGAGGTCTTTTACCGCTACGCTCCTGCTGCTATTGCTGGGTTCGCCTTTAGTGGTCTGCTTGCTGCCACCGTACGCTTGACTCTCTCTTCCATCACTAAGCCCTCTCTCGTTTCCTTTCAGGAATATGATTTGCAGCATAGTTTCTGACAAGGAACCGTCAGGGTGCCTCGTCCCGTGCTGCCGAAACCCTGGTCCGGACCGGAGGCCATTCTACGAGGGTGGCTCGAAACCGCCTGTTCGAGACCTTCCAGCTCCTGCTACAAGTCACGAGAAGCCTAGACGGAATCAAACCCGGCGGCGAAGGCTTCGCCTCCGCTGTTCGGGTCCGCCTCCTCCACGCCGCCGTGCGCAACCGCATCCTGAAGCTGAACGAGCAGCGGCCGGGCTACTTCGACGCCGACAAGTACGGCCCGCCCATCAACGAGCTCGACTGCCTACAGTCGATCTGCGTCTTCTCGACCAACCTCGTCTGGATCGCGCTGCCGCGGCAGGGCATCCACGTGCGCGCGCAGGAGGCCCTGGACTACATTGCCCTGTGGCGCTGGGTCAGCCACGTCCTCGGCATCCCGCACGAGATCCTCGAGACGCCGGGGCGCGCGCGGGCCATGATGGAGTCGCTCCTGTGCGCGTGCCTGGACCCGAGCAACAACTCGCGGATCCTCGTCTCGAACCTCGTCAGTGCCCTGGACGGGGTGTATGGGATCCCCAAGGAGTTCTTCGAGGCCGGCACGAGGTTCATGAGCGGCGACCAGCTGTGCGATGAGATCCGCATCGCCAGGCCCGGGGTCTACTGGGACATGGTCACGAGGGGCACCGTGTGGGCTCTGGCTGCGATATCGTACACGACGAGATCTGTTCCTGCGTGGGACCGGTGGATGATCGAGACGTTTCGGGGTCTGTTTTGGGAGTATATTGTCGAGAACGAGAATGGTCTGAAGGGTGGCTGGAAGTATGAGTTCAAGTATGTGCCTCAGGTGAGCTCGATGACGCAGGTCGAGCAGGCAGAGACGGCTGCCCCTCAGCGTCGTGGCAGGCATCCTGTTGAGACCTTTGGCCTGACCATTTTTGCGGTCACTGTCCTTTTTGCGCTCGTTCTCGTGAGCCTTGTTGGTGGGGTTGCGTCCAAGGCTGTGATGCCTTACGTCCACCACCTGGTTGGCTGAACAGAGGAGTATGCCTCTATGATGGGATGGTTGCTTGTTGCTAAGGCCATGTATTCCTGACTTGTGCCACTGGGAGTTATCTCTTCATCCTTTCGTTTGGAAGTGGCAAGTGACGTGTTCTGAAAAAATACGATTGTGTTCAAAGGTGTGGGGCCCACAGAGGAGCCTCGCCTTGCTGGTTCAAGCCTTACATCAAAGTTTCGAACACCATTTTGGTATCAGCTTGCATAGTTTCCTTACTGAGTACAGTTTCCGGAAAGTGGTATGAGAAAATTGACAGCAGTCCTCGACCATAATCGGGGCTCATTATCCTCAGCCTTGCAAACACTCAGGACTTCCCTCTTGACAAGGATGACTCGGCGCTGAGATCCCTGCATAGGCCATGTAAGACTATTGGCTGAGACCAGATGCACGGACCAGGTTCTTGATGATGCCTCCTGTTGCTCGACAGTAGGGAGCTGGAAGATGTTATTCGTCTTCTAAATCATTCGATTTCCCATCGATTGGAATCTACTATGAAGCGTGGGTAGAATCGGAATATATGTTTTTCCTTGAAGATTTCTTTCTGGAGAGGGGGGGTAGGGGGGGTCCCGGTTGTGCAAAATAATAGCAGGTAATTACATAACAAGGCTTACTATTTGACCAGTCCTTGGTCCATTTCTAAATACTTACTTAGGCTCAATTTCTTGTCTATCCTTTGGGGGTGAATGCTAGCTATGTAACACTCACATTTCTACAGTAGTACACGTGCGTCCATACAAAAATTATAGGCCACTAGAATCTGAGAGGCAAATAAATGTCTGACAAACTAGCTAATTAGCATAAATCTTCGCTATAAATAAGTGACAACCAACAGTCTTGTACCTGGGATTTAACTCAATTAATGCAGTTATAATTCCAGGGATCACATGCATAGGCCAGATCGTATACCGGAATTGGTAAAAGAGAGCTCAATGATTTGCAATGTGAAGACATCAGAACCACAAACTAATTACAAAATGCTACTCTCAGGTCAAGATACATTGATGAGGATATCACCGTTGGGATACAACCCTTGACGGCCTCAAAACAGCCAAACAGGGGACGTATACAGGGCTTTACGGTGCAGGTAAGTCACCTGAACCGAAAAAGGCATCCTCTCATGGCAATGATCTAAATTTACACCGCTACTACAAATGCAGAGATATATCGATATCTATGAAGATTCTTCACCATTGCCACTATCAGCAACTCTGGTTTCCTTTGGGTCGAGAGATCGTGGCTCTCATCCCCCGACGGCCCTGCGTGAGGGCGAACGGCTCCGTAGTCCTGACAACCTTGGAGCTGGCTGCAGGGTGAGACGGGTTGTTTCTGCCAGGTGCCTGCTCCTGGACACGAGACGCAAGCGCCGCACCAGCTCTGCTCCCGTTCGGCTGGTCCAGGAAATCAGAGATCCACTGTCCCGCCGCAACGAGCTCCTTGAGGTTGACCCCGGTCGCCACACCGAGCCTCTGGAAACCATAGACGATATCCTCCGTCGCCACGTTCCCCTTGGCCCCCTTGGCGTACGGACACCCTCCAAGGCCCGCAACGCTGCTGTCAAAAGTCCGTATCCCCATCTCGTATGCCTTCATGACGTTGGCAACTGCCTGGCCATATGTGTCGTGGAAGTGCCCAGCGAGCTTCTCGGCCGGGATGGACTGGAGCAGAAATGACAGCAGGGCCTCTACGTTGCCCGAGGACCCAACCCCGAGCGTGTCGCCTAGGCTCACCTCGTAACAACCCATGCTTAAGAGCTCGCGTGCGACGTGAAGCACAGCAGAAGGGGCTGTGGCGCCGTCGTATGGGCATTCAATCACGCATGAGACGTATCTAGGCAACTTTTCTGTCAGCGCGTCACACACACAACACGCACACACACAAGACCATCGACAACTTCTCAACTAGCTTCTCTCGCATCGCCAAAATGCAAACTCACCCCCGCACCGCAATCCCATGTTGTCTTGCCTTGTAAGCTACCTCCCGTGCCCTCGCGAGCGCCTCGCCGACGGAGCAGTTGGTGTTCCTCCGCGAGAAGCTCTCCGACGCCGACACGAAGACGGCCACCTCTGTCAACCTGCTCCCGAGCGCCGCGTCTAGCCCCTTTACGTTCGGTATCAGGACAGGGAAGCTGAGATGTCTGTTCTCCCTCAAGAGCGGCTCGGTGGCCCTCAGTATCTCTCTGTTGTCCGACAGCTGAGGGATCCACCTGGGCGAGACAAAAGACGTGACCTCGACGGTCGAGAGGCCCGCTCTGACCAGGCGCTGGATCAGCTCGATCTTGACCGGCGTCGGGACATTCTGGGAGATGTTCTGCAGGCCGTCTCTCGGGCCAACCTCGACAATGCGGACCGCCGGCCTCGGCGGTGGTTGATTCATCGCGTCTCGGGCAGCATGTCCGTCGTGCCTTTCTGGGGAGGCCTTGCAAGATTCATAAGGGTGGAGGGCGCGCGCTCTCCTGGGGATGATGGGTGTCCAGCAGGAAGAGCTCGGCAGTGTACTGCAGGATTCGGGGATGACGCAGGAGCCGCGGCTATGTCAGCCCGCGGTCCAAAGGTGTGCTGTAATTCGCCGTCGGCACATTATTACTGGACATTCCGCATTCGGCTTGGTACTTTGGGCAGCCACTCTTTTTAAGACACGGGTCGGGGCATTCAGATCGCCAGCTTGGCGTGTGGCTTACTTAGCATGCTTACAGTAGGTGAGAGCCTTTTCTTAGATGAGCGCTACAGTCGACGATATAAGTCGCTAACTGGGTACTGATCCTCGAGCCTCTGACTTCTTTGAACCTGGAATCAGGCTACGAGGATACATGTTTGATTGGCAGCATAGCGAGCGAGACGAGATTTCTGGCCAGAGGAACACCAAACTACTTGAGCGTTACGTCTCATGATCTCGATTGGAACAGCGTGGTGGGTTGGGGGGGGGGGGTGCATTTTACAAAGCTAAGAATGATCGACCGGGAGCTGCCTTCCAGATCAGATGGAACGGCCAGGCATTTCATATGATAATGACACATGCTAACATCGAGTGATGTCTCAAGGTCCTATCGTCAAAGTGTGTCCTTATGATTGTCCCCCCTAAATCTCACCGCTAAGGTTCCGAGCTTGAGAGCCCCGCGTGTTCACAAGGCTGGTCAAACACTTAATTGGCCGTTCCTGGCATCATCTGCGCAGCAGCATTGTAAATAGCAAGGCAATCAGCTTTGTGTCGACAGTATCAACAGTAGATAGCCCTTGAATTCCAACAGTTCAGAGCGATCGGCCCCCAGAGTTTTTGAAGAGAATGGCGAAGACCAAAGCCAGGTAGGTACTTTGGACAGGTTGCAGACAACTGTAGACAGGAAGACGGGGATGTAATTGTGAAGCTACAAATGACGATGCCCCTGCACTGCTCGTCAGTCCTCACATTCTGGTCCCATGGCCCTCTCTAAGCTGGCGCCGAATGATCGTCCCCAGGCTTCATTGCCGTTCACCAGTCCTCAGCCGACTTCAATTAGGAAAATCCCTCGCCTATGTTTGAGATCAATCCAAAGGCAAAGTTAGGTGTTGCGTTGATGAGCGACTTCAGTCCGTCATGCTTCGAAGCATCTTCGAAGATACAAGCGTAGTAGAGGGTCATGATGTCTCTAATCGGATCATCCGGGCGTGTATTTTCGAAGATGTACTGAGCCACTGTTGCGATGTCCTGGAAGCGGCTCGGATAGAGGGTGAAGTCCTTGAGAGTGGCATAGAGCCGGTGCAGGGAGAGCTGGCACAGCTGTGGGATGTCGTATGTATCACCAAGGATGTAGAGCTTTGCGTGACACATGAAGACACCGGTGTAATCCTCGCAACCTTTAGTATTCCTCCGCGGGATAAAGGAAGGCGCTGAGGCAGGGCATTCAGTGCCGTTTCTGTTCAGAAACTTGGCGATGAGCTTGCCACCAAATGACAGTGTTCGGTTCGACGGGCAATTAGGGCAACTACTGAAGGCCGAAGAACAGTATGGACATCCTAGGGAGTCGAAGCTTTTCCGGCATGTCGGACAATCTAGCGATCGTTGAGTTGGTATTGCCCTCTTCCAGTAATAGTGGCATCTTCTGTTTGAGCAAAAGTCTCTCTGCGCAGCTGTACAGAAGACGCCGTTGGGACAGTCTGAGATGGTGGAATTGCATGATTCACATTGCTTGGAGTCATAGGTGCTTCGACAGACAAGACAGGTGATTGTTTTGACTTTTTTCCCCTCGTTTATGAAGTAGCTGCTCTTGTGATAAGTACAATTTGCATTATCGCAGCGTGCGACATAGGTGCGAGCAGCTTTTGGTGCTGAAATGAGGGAATACAGAGGTCTGTCCCCAGAGTGGTCTTCACTTGATGTCGTCAGGTCGTCCTTGGAATCGGCTGGTGATTGCGTGTTGGCTTCATCAGATTCATCGAGGCCTGACATGTCGTCTTGGCCAAGCACGATGTCTGGCTCGTTAGTGACATAGTCCATCGTATAAGCCCATTGTGCGAACCGCACAAATGTCTGCTCATCCACATCCGGCCAGTTCACACAGAGCTCCTGGGCTTCCCTGTGCGGACCTTCCAGCAAGACCTTCAAAGGCTTGGAGAGAGAAGAGATTGCCGCTGCGTGGACATGATACTCCTTCTTGCCAGAGCCAACAATGAATTTGAAGATCTTAGACCCGATGATACTGCAAAAAACATTGATTAGCATTTCTAGAGGTCCGGGGCATCATCACTTTCGACTCACTCCTCGTAGGTTGGCTCCATCTTGACGTAGTCTGAGCAGCGTGCGCAGGCGGACAATCGGGCTCCGGTTCAGGCGGTCGGCAGTGATAGGACGCTTCTTGAGTGGCTTGGAAAGAGAACGAGACAGAGACGAGAACCTGCCGTGTACACCACCTGGGAGTCTTGACAGGAGAGCCGGATGATCTTCTTTTGGACATTGACATTTACATCTCAAGGAAAGGACGGATATATAGGGAACGTCAACGGTCACGGGGACCGCATTGCTTTTATGATAGGAATAGAAAGTGGCGTGTTGGTCAGGAATTGGGGGCATCCCGGGTGAGGGGCCCCTGCGGGGTTCTCACCGTCACTTGTTGAGGTTGGTACTTGAGACATGCAGCTGCGCGCTGCACGAATACTTCACCTCGCATACTATCTTGTTACGGCCACCCAGTAGAATGGCACTGCTCTCGGCCGTCGTCCTCTCCGCTTTCTTCATGCGCCCACTGCTCAGAATCTGATCTCTCCTTTTCGGGACATAGCCTGATCGCAAATACCCCCCCAGGCGCCAACAAACTCAAGCGGTCTGGGGTGGTGATGCATTCTAGCGGTAGGCCTCCTGCATCGGTAGTTCAGCTTATGGCCTGTACTGTGACTTGTTGGCCGGCTTCTACCACACAATCTCTCCACCATACATTGGCTTGGTTTTTGCCGAGGGGTAAGCCAGAAGTCTGTGTTACTGGATTAATGAATCGTCACTTTTATCTCAACATTACTGGGAAATACAGGCTCCTCTCATCGATGCTTGAATTGATTGCAACTAAAGACGCTTCCTACTTGCATATGAGCGCTGCCGACTGTAGTGGCTCTTCCGTAAATTATCCAAAAAAGGCAGACAGATATAGAGAGGCAACATGGGATCAACGTGTACCCCCAAGGCCTCATATGCAAAAGAAGTAGACAAATTCGTATGTCGGACAGGCAGCACAAAATCATTGATGTGATAACTTGGTACTTATGTTATAGATTCCCGGGACTCAAATCTTATTATAAAAGAGTGACTATGAAGCTTGATTCTATCTATCTAGGCTATCTAGAGGTTAAAGAGGAGATTTATTTATCTTTAAACAATCGTAAAAAGGCCTCAATTAGTTAAGGAATAAATCCCTCAATCTATATATATCAAACGCCCTCTAATGCCCTTGTCGTTTAGAAAGAGCAATAATTATAATAATCATAAAGATTATGCCTTATTTATTAACATACTCCTATAAAGTGCTATTTCTTTATATCGTCTAGCTAAATAGTCTAGCATTATTATTTTTCCATTAATATTTTATATTAGCCTTATCTTTTTTAGCATTGCTGCCTAGCAATAGCTATTTAAAGGCTTTATTAGATTATTAGCTAATTAATCTTTAGTAGGCATTTACTTAATAAGAATTCGCTCTACTAATATCTTATTGCGCATAAAGTATTCTTCTAAGAGAATATGCCCTATTTGCTAATAGAATTCAGAGTTTTTCGTTAGCTTAATAGCGCCTTAATTATTGCATTTAACTATAAGGACTAATAGAATCCTTAATTTAATAAGAAGATTTCTAATCTAAAGCCCTATCTATATTCCCTTATAAATAGTATAATATTTAGCCTCTATTATTAAAGTTATTATATAATCTATTTATTTAGAATACTATACTATTATGCTATCTTCTATCTATATAACTATACTATATATTAAATAGCTTATAGATTTATCTTCTTTCTAGTCTAAATCTACCTAAATAGATATAAGAAGCCTCTTTTTTAGGCTAACTAATTTATAGCTAAAATATTTATTATTTTAATATATCTATAGCATTTATTATTGCTTATTGCTAATCTTAAGACTAAGGCTTTTAGTGCCTTAATAATAGCAAAATCTATATTTAAAAAGAGCCTAATTCTCTACTAAAGGGTTATAACTATATCTTAAGATTATAGATAGCAGAAAGGCAAGATTAGGCCTTATTTAGGTTATTGAATATATTAATTAGCTATTGCTTAATTAATATATTATAATATCTCTATTTAAGGCTTAGCATTTATTTAGTCTAGCTAGGGCTAGAGATTCTAATGCAAAAGGAATAAATAAGGATTTTATATCTTTATAGCTACTTTCTAGAAGCAATTATTTAGCATATGCCTCTTAAGCAAGCCTAAAGAAGCATTAATCGCGATTTTTAGTAATAGATACCCCTAGGAAATAGGCTACCTAGCCTAGGTCCTTAATATTAAATCTTTCTAAAAGGCCTTAATTTAAAAGATTAATGCTTATTTATTTAGAGCCTATTAGAAGGAGATTATTAATATAGCTATAAATAATAATTTTTAATTAATAGTTAATAAGGATTGCTATATTATTGCAAAGCTAAATAAAGCTTATCTTAAGAAGTTTACTAGTTAGCTTCTTCTACTATTGCTATAGCAATTGCTTAAGGCTATAAAGCAACTTTATTACTTAAAAAACTTGCAGCTTTAAGGGATTAAATTTAATAGTATTTTCTTTAGAATATTTAGCTAGAAATTCTGCTAAGCTATTTAGCATCTTAATAAAGACTTTTTTCTTAAAGTCGCTATTTAGAAAGGCTGCTATTATATTAATTTAATCAATTTTCTAATTAAGTATTATTACTAGATAGATATTATGACCCATCCAACATGCAGGTCACAACAAAGATTGCGGCACAGCACTAAGGCCACACAGAACGGACCACAGGGAACTGAGAGTCTAACACTCTAGGACAGAACTAGCACGACGAGATTACATAAGCCAGGGTTAGGGTTATAAGGGTTGCTTAGTCGAAGAAGTCGATATCGACTCTATCGACCAGTCGAAGGATTCAATATCGACTCTAGCCCACCCCTGCTAGGAAGGAATTAATACTACTAATAAAGGACTAAAGAATAGGATATATAAGGGATATATTTGCTACTATTAAATAGATTTAGTATATAGTTCTTTAGTTATTAATCTAAGTATTATCTCTAATATAGGTAATAGCTTTACTGCTAGTGATATACTATAGAAAGACTTGAAGATTATTTCTATATTTTTTAGATTATACTTTAATATTATTCTTGCTTAATATAAACCCTTTATATACTTATTATATATCTTAGTTATAGCAGTACTTATTATATTTTAATAATTCTTATTTAAGTATAGTTTAGTATACTTCTTCTTAAGCAATATAGAAATATAATATTTCCCTAGACTCTAATCTTCTCTATTATAAGCAGGGCCTAGACTAGCGCTAAGCTGCAGCAAACTATTATAGCTTTATAGGCTTGCATTTAGGAATTTAAAGAATTTAGTAATACTTAGATTAAAGTTTATAAGATAGATAAACCTATTCCTTATAAAGGATCGAAGGGCACTCTTTAGGCTTTTATTACTTAGTGCAAGGCTTACTTCCTTTACTATCTAGCCTAGTTTATAGATAAGGGAGAGAAAGCAGTCTTTGCGGGCACTTAATTGGAAGGCAATACTCTTGCCTAGTTCGAACCTTTGCTTCGAGACTATCTTAACAATCTAACTATGCCCGATAATTATAATAAGGAAACCAAAGCTATCTTTAATTCATTCAAAGATTTCGAAAAAACGCTTAAGGATGCATTTAGCAACCCAGACAAAAAGCATATAGCAGAATACAGTCTTATAAATCTTAAGCAGACTAAAGCTGCTTTAGATTATATAGCTAAATTTAGGCAATATATAGAATAAGTTAGCTAAGAAGATAAAGCATTAATATCCTAATTTTATAAAGAACTAAAGAATAAGATTAAAAATAAATTATATAAAATAGACTAATCTAATAATTTAGCAGAATATATTATAATAGCAGTATAAATTGATAACTATATCTTTAAGCAATAATAGAAGAAAAACTGCAAGGGCAATAGATAACTATAGAAGTTTAGAGCCCTAGCTAATAGTAGAAAATGCTACTAGCCTTAGCAGAACTACTAAGGCAAATAATAGAGCTATGTAAGTATGGCGCAGAGCAGCAGCATGCATGCTAGCCTAATAGAATTAGATGCTATATATAGATGCAATAACTTTTAGAACTAAGGCAAAGGCAATAGGGTGTACTTTAATTATAAAAAGCCTAAATACTTTGCATAGGAATATTAATAACTATAAAGGAAATAATAGCAACTTATCTAAGAGGGATAATAGCTTAATATTGCTACTTAGCAGGAACCTAATTATCTAAATAAAAATATTCTAATAGAGCAAGTAATAGATTTTATTAATTATAAATCTTTTAGTTGGATTATATATTATAATAATAGCTGCATATTATATCTCTTAGAGAAAGAAGGTTTAGGATAGTTCTCCCAGAAACTTAAGAGATAATAATAACTTGCTATTAGAAGCAGAGCTTTTACTAAAGATAAATAATCAGATTATTCTACTAACTCTATAGATTAAGGATCTAGGGAAGAGCAGGACCTAGAGAAGTTTCCCCTATAGCATTATCTTATATAGCTTGCGAATAATAACAAGCATATATCAGATACTATAATATCCCTAGCCTACGATAGGCGCGACGATAACTCAGAAAATGCAGACTTTACTCTAGCCCCTATAGAAGAATATACTATAGAGACGCTTACTCTTAAAGAAGAGACCTTCTAGGATAGATAACCTAATGTTCTACTCGAGCCTATTACGCAATAATATACAGATAACTTAGGAGAATTAATACTAACTACCCAATGCAATAGCCTTAGTTCTAATAACCTAGATATAGATATCCAAATAGAATATCTTATATACAGAATACCTCTAAAAACCCTCTTTAAGAGCATCCCACTTTAGAACTATAAAGCAGATAAATTAGAGGATCCTAGAATCAATGCATTCTACCTTAGATACTATTAATTAGTATAGATCTTATATATCTACTATAGCTGCTAAATCTATTTTAAGGAAAAGATTAAGCATAGATAGTTCCTAATTAGGGAAGAAGGATAACTTATTTAGGTATATAAAGAATCCGAACTATAGTTTAGGGAAGTACTAGATAAAAAACACTATAATGCACTAATTGGACTACTAGAAGATTGCCCTAGACCTTATATAGACAAGAAACGCAAGTAGTGGCGATATCTAGTAGAATAATGCACTATTTATATATAGAATAAGGCATGCGCTTAGCATATATAGCAATGCAATAAGAAATAATACAAGTATATATAACGATAAACTAAGGCACTGGCTTAGAAGGCAGCTAAGAAGGCCCCAAAAGGGAAGGATTGCCTATAATAGGACTATAGATAATTAGACTAGAATAGTCTCTATATAGAGCTTCTAGAACAAACTATGCTTATATTATTATCGATGCATATATCTGCAGAAAGAAATACAATGCCCTATTAGATAGTAGCGCATAAGGAAATTATATATCCCCAAATATTATCAATATAGCAAAGATACTATAGCAGCAGAAGGAGAAGCTCTATATACTTAATACTATAGAAGGAAGACTAATTATATATAACTTAGATATAGTTAATAAGGAGACTAATTATCTGCCTATATAGATATAAAGATATATAACTAAGGTCTCTTTTAATATTATAGATATAGTATATTATAATATGATATTAAAACTTCTATAGCTTAAGGAGCATAATCCTCAAATCGATTAGACTACTAGCCAGATCTCTTAGGAACAAGCTATACCTAAAGGGATAGTTGCAATCAAAAGCGCAGGACAAGACTTAGTCACTAAGAATAGCCAAGAAAGGCGCTCAAACAAGAACTTAACATATACCTCCAAATTAGCAGGGACTAATAGCTTATAGAAAAGGATTATAAATGCCTTAAATCTATAGAAGAAGGTTAGGCATAAATTAGATTTATAAATAGATAGGAGCTAGTTAGAAAGACTTAGTCTAATATAGAGCAATAATAAGGGGCAGCAATAATAATAGAAGCTATAGCTCTAGAAATTCGGTCTAGCTTAGAGCAGCTAAGATAGGCTAAAGAAATAAATAAACTAAGAATTATAAAGAATTAGATAAAGCTAATTAGGATATAATACTTCTGCAATATTGCTTAAGAATGCTTAATAGTACCTCCTATTTCTATAAGCAGTAGCAATAAAAAAAGGACTTCTACTAATATTTGATAGCATACTATAAAAGTATTATAAATTTACTAGATTATTCTTAGGAAAGCATAAAGGATTACTTTTTGCTAGAATCTAATTTAACTATAAAATACCCCTTAAGAAAGGGACAGAACTAAAGTTTTTCCCTATTTATAGACTAAATAAAGTAAGACTTGAGGCACTTAGGGAGTACTTAGATAAGAATTTTAAAAGAGGATATATTAGGGAATTACACTCTCTAGCAGAATACCTAATCCTCTTTATACTTAAGAAGAATAGCAAATTTAGGCTATATATAGATTTTAGATAACTTAATAATATAATAATTAAAGATTATTACCTTTTGCTAAGAAGTAATAAACTATAAGATAAGATGTAAAGCACGTAATAGTTTACTATGCTTAATCTTAAAGAAGGCTATCATTATATACAAATTGCAAAGGGATATAAATAGAAAATAGCCTTTAGAACTTGCTATAGATATTATAAGTATTATATTATGCTATTTAGACTAACTAATGCACTAGCTATATTCTAATATATAATTAACTATATCCTTTATAAATTCCTTAACATTTTTATTATTGCTTATCTAGATAATATCCTTATTTACTTAAAGGACCTTAAGATATACAAGCAATATATACAAACTATACTATAAATGCTATAAGATGCTAAGATATTAGTAGAACTTATAAAGTGCTATTTCTATACTTAAAAAGTAGACTATCTTGAATATACTCTTAAGCTAGGCAAGATTTATATATAGAAAGATAAGATTAAAGCAATTAAGGATTAGCTTATATCTAGAAACTTTATAGATATTTAAGTATTCCTTAGATATATTAACTTCTATAGATAATTTATTAAGGACTATAGCAAGGAAGTTAAGCCTCTTATAAAACTTACTAAAAAAGAGATATTATTTCTTTGGGCAGAAGGATAATAGCAAGCATTTAACAAAATTAAGGACCTTATATTAAGAGACCTGGTTTGCAAAGAACTAGACCTTAGCAAGGAACTCGAATTATATATAGATGCATTAGACTTTGCTATCGGGGCAGAACTTAATTAGTGCAATGAAAAAGAACAATTAAGACTAATCGCTAACTTCTTAAAAAAGCTTAATAGACTAGAATTGCAGTATAGAATACTAGATAAAGAACTTATAGCTATTATAGAAGTATTTAAGGAATAGGAATAATATCTTATTAGCATAAAATACTAAATTAAAGTATTCTCTAATTATAAAAATCTTACTATATTTACTATAATAAAGATACTTAATAGATAATAAGTAAAATAGGCAGAGTACTTATTATAGTTTAATCTTAAGATTATTTATATTTAAGAAAAGGAAAATATTAGAGCAGATGCTTTTAGCAGAAGATCTAATTATTAAGATAAGATTATAGAAGAAATCTAGAATATCTTTATAATAAATAAAGAAGGAAACCTTATTAATGCATATAAAGAGCTAAATACTATTCTTAAAATTGATTAAATAAGCAAAAACCCAGAAGATATAACTCTAGAGGAATAAAATTAGTATATCTAGGATATATATAGTGCTCTAATATATAGGCATTAGGGAGTTAGGGCAATCTTAGTATAGATTTCGAGATATTAGTATCTGCTAGGCCTTAAGAAAAGAGTTAAGGACCTTTTACAGAATTGCGATAGTTGCAAGAAGAATAAGGCAGAAAGATATAAGCCTTATAGATTGCTTCACCCTCTATCGGTACTAAGTTCGATTTAGCAATCAGCTAGCCTAGACTTTATTATTAAGCTACTATCCTTATAAGAACCCTTAACTAAAGTGCAATTTGATAGCATTCTAGTAGTAGTTTGCAGACTAAGCAAATATACTTACTTTCTACTATATAGAAAGAGCAGTATAGCAGAAGATCTTATATATATATTTCTTAGGATAATTATAGCTAATTATAGCATACTATAAGAAATTATTTTAGATAGGGATAGGAAGTTTGCATTAAACTTCTAGGCCTTGCTTATAAAGCAGCTTGGAGCAGCTTATAAGATATTAATTGCATTTTATCTGCAAATAGATAAATAGATAAAATATATAAACTAGATTTTAGAATAATATTTATACTATTATATTAATTATAAATAAGATAATTAGGTTAAATTATTGCTATTAGCGCAATTTGCATATAATAGCGCAAATATAAGCATAATAAAGGTATTACTATTTTATGCAGTATATAGATATAATCCTATAGTATATTATAAAGTATTGCTAGGGGCAAATGTAGAAGTAGCAGATAAGAAAGCTTAAAGGATTCGGAAAATCTATAAAGAACTATAGCAAGAACTTGCATTTATTAGGGAATAAATAATAAAATACGCAAATACTAAGAGAATTAAGGGACTAATCCTTAAGGAGGGAGATAAGGTTTACCTTTTTCGATAAAATATTAAGATAAAAAGACCTAGTAATAAGCTTAATTATAAAAAGCTTAGTCTATTTAAGATTTTGCAGAAAATCTTACTAGTTAACTATAAACTTGCATTCCCCTATAGCATAAGAATATATCTAATTTTCTATATTTTACTACTTAAGCTAGCAGTATAAAATATAAAGATTAATAATAGCATTAAAGTTAAAAATAATAAACTAGAATATAAGATTAGAAAAATCCTTAAGTATAAAGGATAGAATAATATACTAGAATATCTAATTAAATAAAAAGGCTATCTCTTAAGCGAAAATATATAGGAATTTCTAGAAAATATTACTAATGCACTAGAATAGCTTGCATAATACTAGTCTAAGAAAAGATAGTTATAGCAGTAACTAGTTAGCTTATAGAAATATCGGAAATGCAGCCTATTACCCTATTAGTTAGCGAAATAAGCTACTAATTAAGGAAATACTAGTTAGGGATAGTACTAAAAAAAAAAAAAAAAGAGAAGAAAAATATACTAAGCTAGGCTAAGGGTTAGCAGCCAACCAAAGGTCTAGCTATATCTTCTAGCCTATATTCATCTAGGATACTTAGGTCCAGCAGGGATCAACCAGCCCCCCTACAGGCTGGCCATTAGAGGAAGGGCCCTTGGAGGCTAAGGCCTCGGCGCCTCGGTCAGCCTCTTTGGCGGCCAGACGCTTAGCCTTGGCCTCCGCCTCCTCCGCCTCCAGACGCTCTAACTTTCCCAGATTCGTTAAACCCCAACAAATGGCCTAAGCTATCTTCTCTCTCTATATCTTTTTCTGTTAGCAGAGGCGCATTAACTTTAGCTTAAGGTCTTCGATTTCGTCCTCTAACTTTTAATGCTAGGAAGAGATATTAAGAAGCTTGGAAGAGTTGGTCGGTTTAAGGATGTTGCATTTAGAATATTAGCAACGCACGCACTCAGCGTACCAGGAAGAATCCTTAAGGAATACCTAATAAGATTTCAAGCCCTAAGCATTATAGGAAGAATAAGGAATTATAATAATAGCTTTAGAAAGAATAATTAAGTAAAGGGACTTCTTCTGCTTTAACCTATTAAAGCAAAAATTAAAAGATTTTAGTTTTGCAACTCTATTTAATATCTTAATTAGGAAGGCATAATAATACAGCAAGATAATAGCAGAAAAACTTATAAGAAAAATCATTAGAGATAATAATTTATAGAAGGGAGATAATATTATAATCTATCTAATATGCAGATTATAATAAAGATTATAGCATAGCATTAAAGCTATATAGAATAGACTATAGAGAACTAAAAGTCTAATACTTTAAAATAGAACTAGTATAATAAGATTATATAAGCTAGGGTTAGGATTATAAGGGTTGCTTAGTTAAAGGAGTTGATATTAACTTTATTAACTAGTCGAAGGATTTGATATTAACTCTAGCCCACCCTTGCTAGAAAGGAATTAATATTACTAATAAAGGATTAAAGAATGGGATATATAAGGGATATATTTGCTACTATTAGATAGATTTAGTATATAGTTCTTTAGTTATTAATCTAAGTATTACCTCTAATATAGGTAATAGCTTTACTGCTAGTAATATACTATAGAAAGACTTAAAGATTATTTCTGTATTCTTCGGATTACACTTTGATATCGTTCTTGCCTAATATAAACCCTTTGTATACTTATTGTATACCTCGGTTACGGCAGTGCTTATTATAATAGAGGAAGATCCTTTAGATTAGTATCTTACTAACTAATGCAAATATTTTATTAAAATTAATATCTTTTTTATTAAGTAAATCCTTATACTACTACTTAAATCTTATATTCTAAGATCTTTCTATTCCTATTAAGCTTTCTTTTAAAAATATATTATATTCCTAAAGTATAGTATCTAAAGTGCTATTCTTAAGCTCGAAATACTTTTAATTAAATAAGATTTCTAAGCTCTTTATATAAGCTAGCGCGCTATTTAGCCTAATTATAATTGCAAAAGGCTTTATAAAGTATACTTAGTTTATTTAGAGATAAAGATACTATATTAGCTAGGAAATATAAAATCCTAGCTCTAATAAGCTTTTAGCCTAATATAGGCGCTAGTGTTCGTTTAATAACTAGCTAGCTAATAATAATTATATTAGTAGTAGTGCTAATAAGCCCTTTAATAAAGATTAGGACTTTATAGCCTCCTTAGATCTTATATATTATAAGATTCGCTATAGTAATAATTTTCTAGCAAAGTATACTAGATTATTTAGTTAAATATACTTTAAACTAAGTAAATAGCTTTGCAATATCTATATTTAGCAGCTAGTTTAGTATAATGCTAAGCTCTCCTTTGTTATAACCCGCAACTATTATAACATAGGACACCAGGGCCACCCAGAACGGAACCCTTAGTGCAGGAAGTTCAATACTTACCTACGGAGCCACGCTAGGATTACGTAACCTAGGGTTAGGGTTAGGACAAGGACTAACTAGGATAGATAGCTTTGGATATATGCTATCTAGGGATATCCAGATAGTTCGGATATATTACTATCTAAGTTAGCCACATTAGAAGACTAGATATATAAGAATACGTTTATTACTATTAGATAGATTTAGTATATAGCTCTTCAGTTATTAATCTAAGTATTACCTCTAATATAAGTAATAGCTTTACTGCTAGTAATATACTGCAGATGTAATGAGCACTGCTGTAACCGAGGTATACAATAAGTACACAAAGGGTTTATGTTAGGCAAGAACAATATCAAAATATAATCCGAAAAATACAGAAATAATCTTCAAGTCTTTCTGCAGTATATTACTAGCAATAAAGCTATTACCTATATTAGAGGTAATACTTAGATTAATAACTAAAGAATTATATACTAAATCTATCTAATAGTAGCAAATATATCTCTTATATATCCTATTCTTTAGTTCTTTGTTAGTAGTATTAATTCCTTCCTAGCAGGGGTAGGCTAGAGTTGATATCGAATCCTTTAACTAGTTAATAGAGTTGATATCGACTCCTTCAACTAAGCAACCCTTATAATCCTAACCCTAGCTTATATAATCTTATTATGCTAGTTCTATCCTAGAGTATTAGACTCTTAGTTCCCTATAATCTATTCTATATAGCCTTAGTGCTATACTGCAATCTTTATTATAATTTATATATTAGATAGATTATAATATTATCTTCCTTCTATAGATTATTATCTCTAATAATTTTTTCTTATAAGTTTTTCTGCTATTATCTTATTATATTATTATGCCTTCCTAATTAGGATATTAAATAGAGTTGCAAAACCGAAATTTTTTAATCTTTGCTCTAATAGATTAAAGCAGAAGAAGTCCCTTTACTTAATTATTCTTTCTAAAGCTATTATTATAATTCCTTATTCTTTCTATAATGCTTAGAGCTTGAAATCTTATTAGGTATCCTCTAAGGATTCTTTCTAATGTGCTAAATGCATGCATTGCTAATATTCCAAATGCGATATCCTTAAACCGACTAATTCTTCCAAGCTTCTTAACATCTCTTTCCAGCATTAAAAGTTGGAGAACAAAATCGAAGACCTTGAGCTAAAGTTAATGCGTCTCTGCTAATAGAAGAAGATATAAAGAGAGAAGATAGCTTAGGCCATTCATCGGGGCTTGACGAATCTGAGAGAGTTAGAGCGTCTAGAGGCAGAGGAGGCGGAGGAGGCGGAGGCCGAGGCTAAGCATCTAGCCGCCAAAGAAGCCAACTAAGGCGCTAAGGCCTTAGCCTCCAAGGGCCCTTCCTCTAATAGCCAGCCTATAGGGGGGGGCTAGTTAGTCTCTACTAGACCTAAGTATCCTGGATGAATATAGGCTGGAAGATATAGCTAGACCTTTAGTTAGCTGCTAACCCTTAGCCTAGCTTAGTATATTTTTCTTCTTTTTTTTTTTTTTAGTACTATTCCTAACTAATATTTCCTTAATTAGCAGCTTATTTTGCTAACTAGTAGGATAATAGGCTGCATTTCCGATATTTCTATAAGCTAACTAGTTATTGCTATAATTATCCTTTCTTAGATTAGTATTATGCAAGCTATTCTAGTGCATTAGTAATATTTTCTAGAGATTCCTATATATTTTTGCTTAAGGGATAGCCTTTCTATTTAATTAGATATTCTAATATATTATTCTATTCTCTATGCTTAAAGATTTTTCTAATCTTATATTCTAGTTTATTATTTTCGACTTTAATGCTATTGTTGATCTTTACATTCTATACTGCTAGCTCGAGTAGTAAAATATAGAAAACTAGGTATATTCTTATGCTATAGGGAAGTGCAAGTTTATAGTTAACTAGTAAGATTTTTTGCAAAATCTTAAATAAACTAAGCTTTTTATAATTAAGCTTATTACTAAGTCTTTTTGTTTTAATATTTTATTAAAAAAGATAAACCTTATCTTTCTCCTTAAGGATTAGTCCTTTAATCCTCTTAGTATTTGTATATCTTATTATTTATTCTCTAATAAATGCAAGTTCTTGCTGCAGTTCTTTATAGATTTTCTAAATCCTTTAAGCTTTCTTATTTACTGCTTCTATATTTGCCCCTAGCAATGCTTTATAATATGCTATAAAGTTATATCTATATACTGCATAAAATAGTAATATCTTTATTATACTTATATTTGCGCTATTATATATAAACTATGCTAATAGCAATAATTTAACCTAATTATTTTATTTATAATTAATATAATAGTATAAATATTATTCTAAAATCTAGTTTATATATTCTATCTATTTATCTATTTGCAGATAAAATGCAGTTAATATCTTATAAGCTGCTCTAAGCTGCTTTATAAGCAAGGCCTAGAAGTTTAATATAAACTTTCTATCCCTATTTAAGATAATTTCTTGCAATATGCTATAATTAGCTATAATTATTCTAAGAAATATATATGCAAAATCTTCTGCTATACTGCTCTCTTTATATAGTAGAAAGTAAGTATACTTGCTTAGTCTGCAAACTACTACTAGAATGCTATTAAATTGCACTTTAGTTAAGGGTTCTTATAAGGGTAGTAGCTTAATAATAAAGTCTAGGCTAGCTGATTGCTAAATCGAACTTGATACTAATAGAGGGTAAAGCAATCTATAAGGCTTATATCTTTCCGCTTTATTCTTCTTGCAACTATTGCAATTCTGTAAGAGGTCCTTAACTCTCTTCTTAAGGCCTAGCAGATACTAGTATCTCGAAATCCATACTAAAGTTGCCCTAACTCCCTAATGCCTATATGCTAGGGCACTATATATATTCTGGATATACTAATCTTATTCCTTTAAAGTTATATCTTCTAAGTTCTTGCTTATTTAATTAATTCTAAGGGTAGTATTTAGCTCCTTATATGCATTAATAAGATTTCTTTCCTTATCTATTATAAAGATATTTTAGATTTCTTTTATAACTTTATTCTAATAATTAGACCTTTTGCTAAGAGCATTTGCTCTAATATTTTCTTTTCCTTAAATATAAATAATCTTAAGATTGAACTATAATAGGTACTCTGCCTATCTTACTTATTATCTATTAAGTATCTTTATTATAGTAAATATAATAAGATTTTTGTAATTAGAGAATACTTTAATCTAGTATTTTGCGCTAATAAAATATTATTCCTATTCCTTAAATGCTTTTATAATAGCTATAAGTTCTTTATCTAGTATTCTATACTGCAATTTTAGTTTATTAAGCTTTTTTAAGAAATTAGCAATTAGTCTTAATTATCCTTTTTTATTGCGCTAATTAAGTTCTGCCCTAATAGCAAAGTCTAATATATCTATATATAACTTAAGTTTCTTGCTAAAATCTAATTCTTTGCAAACCAGGTCTCTTAATATAAGGTCCTTGATTTTGTTAAATACTTGCTATTATCCTTCTGCCTAAAGAAATAGTATCTCTTTCTTAGTAAGTTCTATAAGGGGCTTAACTTCCTTGCTATAATCTTTAATAAATTATCTATAGAAGTTAATATATCTAAGGAATGCTTAAATATCTATAAAGTTTCTAGGTGCAGGCTAATTCTTAATTGCCTTAATCTTATCTTTCTATATACAAATCTTGCCTAGCTTAAGAGTATATCTAAGGTAGTCTACTTTTTAAGTATAGAAATAGCACTTTATAGGTTCTACTAATATCTTAGTATTTTATAATATCTATAGTATAGTTTGCATATATTGCTTATATATCTTAAGGTCCTTTAAGTAAATAAGGATATTATCTAGATAAGCGATAATGAAAATGTTAAGGAATTTATAAAGGATATAGTTAATTATGCATTAGAATATAGCTAGTGCATTAGTTAGTTTAAATAGCATAATATAATACTTATAATATTTATAGCAAGTTCTAAAGGCTATCTTCTATTTATATTCCTTTGCAATTTATATATAATAGTAGCCTTCTTTAAGATTAAGCGCAATAAACTATTGCGCGCTTTGCATCCTATCTTATAGTTTATTACTTCTTAGCAAAGGGTAATAATCTTTAATTATTATATTATTAAGTTATCTAAAATCTATATATAGCCTAAGTTTGCTATTCTTCTTGGGTATAAAGAGGATTAGGTATTCTGCTAGAGAGTATAATTCTTTAATATATCCTCTTTTAAGATTCTTATCTAAATACTCCCTAAGTGCCTTAAGTCTTGCTTTATCTAATCTGTAAATAGGGAAAAACTTTAGTTCTGTTCCTTCTTTAAGGGGTATTTTATAGTTAAATTGGATTCTAGCAGGAAGTAATCCTTTATGCTTTCCTAAGAATAATCTAGTAAATTTATAGTACTCTTATAGTATGCTATTAAATATTGGTAGGGGTCCTTCTTTTATTGCTACTGCTTATAGGAATAGGAGGTACTATTAAGCATTCCTAAGCGATATTGCAGAAGTATTATATCCTAATTAGCTTTATCTAATTCTTTATAATTCTTAGTTTATTTATTTCTTTAGCCTATCTTAGCTGCTCTAGGCTAGATTAAATTTCTAGGGCTATAGCTTCTATTATTATTGCTGCCTTTTATTATTGCTCTATATTAGACTAAGTCTTCTTAACTAGCTTTTATCTATTTATAAATCTAATCTATGCCTAATTTCCTTCTATAGATTTAAGGCATTTATAATCCTTCTCTATAAGCTATTAGTCCCTGCTAATTTAGAGGTATATATTGAGTTCTCGTTTAAGCGCCTTTCTTAGCTATCCTTAGTGACTAAGTCTTGTCCTGCGCCTTTAATTATAACTATCCCTTTAGATACAGCTTATTCCCAAGAGATCTAGCTAGTAGTCTAATCGATTCGAGAATTATGCTCCTTAAGCTATAAAAGTCTTAATATTATATTATAATATGCTATATCTATAATATTAAAAGAGACTTTAGTTATATATCTTTATATCTATATAAGCAGATAATTAGTTTCCTTATTAATTATACTTAGATTATATGCAATTAGTTTTTCTTCTATAGTATTAAGTATATAGGGCTTCTTCTTTCTGCTGCTATAGTATCTTTGCTATATTAATAATATTTAGAGATATATAATTTCCTTATGCGCTACTATCTAATAGAGCATTATATTTCTTTCTGCAAATATATGCATTAATAATAATATAAGCGTAGTTCGTTCTAGAGGCTCTATATAAAGACTATCCTAGTCTAATTATCTATAATCCTATTATAGGCAATCCTTCCCTTTTGGGGCCTTTTTAGCTGCCTTCTAAGCTAATGCCTTAGTTTATTATTATATATACTCATATCGTTTCTTATTATATTGCTATATATGCTAGGCGCATGCCTTATTCTGCATGTAAATAGTGCATTATTCTACTAAACATTGCTATTACTTGCATTTCTTATCTATATAAGATCTAAGGCAATCTTCTAGTAGTCCAATTAGTGCATTATAGTATTTCTTATCTAGTACTTTCCTAAACTATAGTTTAGATTCTTTATATGCCTAAATAAGTTATTCTTCTTCCCTAATTAGGAACTATCTATGCTTAATCTTTTTCTTAAAATAGATTTAGCAGCTATAGTAGATGCATAAGATCTATGCTAATTAATAGTATCTAAGGTAGAACGCATTAATTCTAAGATCCTCTAAATTATCTGCTTTATAGTTCTAAAGTAGGATGCTCCTAAAGAGGGTTTTTAGAGATATTCTATATATAAGATATTCTATTTAGATATCTATATCTGGGTTATTAGAACTAAGGCTATTGCATTGGGTAGTTAATATTAATTCTCCCGAGTTATTTATATATTATTGCATAATAGGCTTAAGTAGGATATTAGATTATCTATTCTAGAAGGTCTCTTCTTTAAGAGTAAGCATCTCTATAGTATATTCTTCTGTAGGGGCTAGAGTAAAGTCCGCATTTTCTGAGTTATCATCGCGCCTATTATAGGCTGGGGATATTGTAGTATTCGATATATGCTCATTATTATTCGCAAGCTATATAAGATAGTGCTATAAGGGAAACTTTCTTAGGTCCTGCTCTTCCCTAAATCTCTAATCTATAGGGTTAGTAGAATAATTCGATTATTCGTCTTTAGTAGAAGCCCTGCTTCTAATAGCAAGTTATTATTATCCTTTAAGTTTCTAAAGAAACTATCCTAAACCTTCTTTCTCTAAGAGATATAATATATAGCTATTATTATAATATATAGTCTAACTAAGAGATTTATAATTAATAAAGTCTATTACTTGCTTTATTAGGATATTTTTATTTAGATAATTAGGTTCCTGCTAAATAGCGATATTAAGCTATTATTCCTCTTAAACGGGTTGCTATTATTTCCTTTATAGTTATTAACATTTCTATGCAAAGTATCTAGGCTTTCTATAATTAAAGCATGCCCTATTGCCTTTGCCTTAGTTCTAAAAGTTATTGCATTTATATATAGCATCTAATTCTATTAGGCTAGCATGCATACTGCTGCTCTGCGCTATACTTATATAGCTTTATTATTTGCTTTAGTAGTTCTGCTGAGGCTAATAGCGTTTTCTACTATTAGCTAGGGCCTTAAACTTCTATAGTTATCTATTGCCCTTGCAGTTTTTCTCTTATTATTGCTTAAAAATGCAATTATCGATTTATACTGCTATTGCAATATATTCTGCTAAATTATTAGGTTAGTCCATTTTGTATAGTTTATCTTTAATCCTATTCTTTAATTCTTTATAGAATTAAGATATTAATGCTTTATTTTTCTAGCTAACTTATTTTATATATTGCTTAAATTTAGCTATATAGTCTAAAGCAGCTTTAGTCTGCTTAAGATTTATAAGACTGCATTCTGCTATATGCTTTTTATTTGGGTCGCTAAATATATCCTTAAGTGCTTTCTCGAAACCTTTAAATGAATTGAAGATGGCTTTAGTTTTCTTATTATAATTGTCGGGCATAGTTAGGTTATTAAGGTAGTCTCGAAGCGAAGGTTCGAACTAGGCAAGAGCATCGCTTTCTAATTAAGTGCCTGCAAAGACTGCCTTCTCTCCCTTATCCGTAAACTAGGCCAAATAGTAGAGGAAATAAGCCTTGTACTAAGTAATAAAAGCCTAAAAAGTGCCCTTCGATTCTTTATAAGGAATAAGTTTATCTATCTTATAAATCTTAATTTAAGTATTGCTAGATTCTTTAAGTTCTTAAATATAAGCTTGCAGAGCTATAATAATTTACTGCAGCTTAGCGCTAATCTAGGCTCTGCTTATAGTAAAGGAGATTAGAATCTAGGGAGATATTATATTTCTATATTACTTAAGAAGAAGTATACTAAATTATACTTAAATAAGAGTTATTAAAATATAATAAGCACTACTATAACTAAAGTATATAATAAGTATATAAAGGATTTATATTAAGCAAAAATAATATTAAAGTATAATCTAAAGAATATAGAAATAATCTTTAAATCTTTCTATAGTATATTACTAGCAGTAAAGCTATTACCTATATTAGAGGTAATATTTAGATTAATAACTAAAGAACTATATACTAAATCTATCTAATAGTAGCAAATATATTCCTTATATATCCCATTCTTCAGTCCTTCGTTAGTAGTATTAATTCCTTCCTAGCAGGGGTAAGCTAAAGTTAATATTGAATTCTTTAACTAGTTGACAGAGTCAATATCGACTCCTTCGACTAAGCAACCCTTATAACCCTAACCCTAGCTTATGTAATCTTATTGTGCTAATTCTGTCCTAGAGTATTAGACTCTCGGTTCCCTATAGTCCGTTCCGTATGGCCTTAGTGCTGTGCCGCAATCTTTGTTATGACCTGCATATTAGATGGGTCATAACAGCAGAAGACTTTAAAGATTATTTCTATATTCTTTAGATTACACTTTAATATTATTCTTGCCTAATATAAACCCTTTATATACTTATTATATATCCTAATTATAGCAGTGCTTATTATATTTTAATAACTCTTATTTAAGTATAGTTTAGTATACTTCTTCTTAAGCAATATAGAAATACAATATCTCCCTAGACTCTAATCTTCTCTACTATAGGCAAAGCCTAGACTAGCGCTAAGCTGCAGCAAACTATTATAGCCCTGCAGGCTTACATTTAGGAACTTAAAGAATCTAGCAATACTTAAGTTAAAGTTTATAAGATAGATAAGCTTATTCCTTATAAGGGATTAAAGGGCACTTTTTAAGCTTTTATTATTTAGTGCAAGGCCTATTTCCTCTATTATCTAGCCTAGTTTATGGATAAGGGAGAGAAGGCGGTCTTTATAGGAACTCGGTTAGAAGGCGATGCTCTTGCCTAGTTCAAACCTTTACTTCAAGACTACTTTAATAACCTAACTATGCCTAATAATCGTAATAAGAAGACCAAAGCTATCTTCAACTCATTTAAAGGTTTCGAGAAAGCACTTAAGGATACATTTAGCAACCTAAACAAAAAGTGCATAGCAGAATGCAGCCTTATAAACCTCAAGCAAACTAAAGCTGCTTTAGATTATATAGCCAAATTTAGGCAATATATAGAATAAGTTAGCTAGAAAGATAAAGTATTAATATTCTAATTTTATAAAGAACTAAAAAATAGAATTAAAGATAAACTTTATAAGATAAACTAACTTGATAATCTAGCAGAATATATTATAATAGCAGTATAGATCAATAATTGCATCTTTAAATAATAATAAAAGAAAAACTGCAAGGGTAATAGATAACTATAGAAGTTTAGAGCCCTAGCTAATAATAGAAAACGCTACTAGCCTTAGCAGAACTATTAAGGAAAATAATAGAATTATATAAGTATAGTATAAAGCAGCAGCATATATGCTAGCCTAATAGAACTAAACGCTATATATTAATGCAATAACTTTCAAACTTAAAGCAAAGGCAATAAAGCATGCTTTAATTATAGGAAGCCTAGATACTTTGCATAGGAATATTAATAACTATAAAGGAAATAATAGCAATCTATTTAGGAAGAATAATAGCTTAGCATTGCTATGCAATAGGAACCCAATTATCTAGATAAAAACATTCTAATAAAGCAAGTAATAAACTCTATTAATTATAAGTCCCTTAATTAGACTGCATATTATAATAATAGTTGCGTATTATACTTCTCAGAGAAAGAAGGTTTAGGATAGTTCCCCTAGAAACCTAAGGAACGACGACAACTTGCTATCAGAAGCAGGGCTTCTATTAAAGACGAATAATTAGGTTATTCCACTAACCCTATAGATTAGGGATCTAAGGAAGAATAGGATCTAGGAAAGTTTCCCCTATAGCACTATCTTATATAGCTTATAGATAATAACAAGCATATATTAAATACTATAATATCCCTAGCTTATAATAGGCGCGACGATAACTTAGAAAATGCAGACTTCACTCTAGCCCCTATAGAAGAACACACTATAGAGATATTTATTCTTAAAGAAGAAACCTTCTAGGATAGATAATCTAATATCTTACTTAAACCTATTACGCAATAATATATAAATAACTCAGAGGAATCGGTACTAACTACCCAATGCAGCAATCTTAGTTCTAATAACCCGGATATTAATATCTAAATAGAATACCTTATATATAGAATACCTCTAAAAACCCTCTTTAGGAGCATCCTACTTTAGAATTATAAAGCGGATAAATTGGAGGATCTTAGGATTAATGCATTCTACCTCGGATACTACTAATTAGCATAGATCTTATGCATCTATTACAGCTATTGAACCTATTTCGAGGAAAAAGTCAAATACGGATAGTTCCTAACTAGGGAAGAAGGATAACTCATTCAGGCATATAAGGAATCCGAACTACGGTGTAATAAGCACTGCTGTAACTAGGGTATACAACAAGTATACAAAGGGTTTATATTAGGCAAGAATAATATTAAAGTATAATCCAAAGAATATAGAAATAACTTTCAAAGTCTTCTGCAATATATTACTAGCAGTAAAGCTATTACTTATATTAGAGGTAATACTTAGATTAATAACTAAAGAGCTATATACTAGATTTATTTAATAGTAGCAAATATATTTTTTATATAATCTATTCTTTAATTCTTTATTAGTAGTATTAGTTTCTTTCTAGCAGGGGTAGGCTAGAGTTAATATCAAATTCTTTAATTAATTAACTAAGTTAATATTAATTTCTTTAACTAGTTAATAAAGTTAATATTAATTCCTTTAACTAAGCAATCTTTATAACCCTAACCCTAGCTTATATAATCTTATTATGCTAGTTCTATTCTAGAGTATTAGACTTCTAGCTCTCTATAATCTATTCTATATAGCCTTAGTGCTATATTGCAATCTTTATTATAATTTATATATTAGATAAGTTATAATATTATTTCTCTTTTATAAATTATTATTCTTAATAATTTTCTTATAAATTTTTCTGCTATTATTTTGCTATATTATTATGCTTTCCTAATTAGGATATTAAATAGAATTATAAAACCGAAATCCTTTAATCCTTATTTTAATAGATTAAAGCAGAAGAAGTCCCTTTATTTAATTATTCTTTCTAAAGCTATTATTATAATTCTCTATTTTTTCTATAATACTTAGGGCTTAAAATCTTATTAGGTATTTCTTAAGGATTCTTCCTAGTATGCTGAGTGCATGCATTGCTAATATTCTAAATATAATATTCTTAAACTAACTAACTCTTCTAAGCTTCTTAATATCTCCTCCTAATATCAAAAGTTAGAGGATGAAATTGAAGACCTCGAGCTAAAGTTAATGCATCTTCGCTAATAGAAGAAGATATAGAGAGAGAAGATAGCTCGGGCCATTCGTCGGGGCTTAACAAATCTAGGAGAGTTAGAGCATCTAGAGGCAGAGAAAGCGGAGGCCGAGGCTAAGCATCTAGCTACTAAAAAGGCCGACTAAGGCGCTAAGGCCTTAGCTCCCAAGGGCTCTCCCTCTAATAGCTAGCCTATAAAGGAGGCTAGTTAGACTCTATTAGACCTAAGTATCTTAAATAAATATAGGCTAGAAGATATAGCTAGACCTTTAGTTAGCTGCTAATCCTTAGCCTAGCTTAGTATATCTTTTTCTTTTAGTACTATTCCTAACTAGTATTTCTTTAATTAGTAGCTTATTTTATTAATTAGTAGGGTATTTTAACTAATAGGCTATATTTCTAATATTTCTATAAGCTAATTAGTTACTACTATAATTATTCTTTCTTAGACTAATATTGCGCAAGCTATTTTAGTATATTAGTAATATTTTCTAAAGATTCCTATATATTTTTGCTTAAAGAGTAGCCTTTTTATTTAATTAAGTATTTTAATATATTATTCTAGCCTCTATACTTAAGGATTTTTCTAATCTTATATTCTAGTTTATTATTTTCGACTTTAATACTATTATTAATCTTTATATTCTATACTACTAGCTTTAATAGTAAAATATAGAAAACTAGATATATTCTTATGCTATAAGGAAGTGCAAGTTTATAATTAACTAGTAAGATTTTCTGCAAAATCTTAAATAGATTAAGCTTCTTATAATTAAGCTTATTACTAGGTCTCTTTATCTTAATATTTTATTAAAAAAGATAGACTTTATCTCTCTCCTTAAGAATTAGTTTTTTAATTCTCTTAGTATTTGCATATCTTATTATTTATTCCTTAATAAATATAAGTTCTTATTGCAGTTCTTTATAGATCTTCTAAATCCTTTAAGCTTTCTTATCTACTGCTTCTGCATTTGCTTCTAGCAATGCTTTATAATACGCTATAGGGTTATGCCTATATACTGCATAGAATAGCAATATCTTTATTATACTTATATCTGCGCTATTATATGCAAATTGTGCTAATAGTAATAATTTAACTTAATTATCTTATTTATAATTAATATAATAGTATAAATATTATTCTAAAATTTAATTTATATATTCTATTTATTTATCTATTTATAGATAGAATATAGTTAATATCTTATAAGCTGCTCTAAGCTGCTTTGCAAGTAAGGTTTAGAAGTTTAATGCAAACTTCCTATCTCTATCTAAGATAATTTCCTATAGTATGCTATAATTAGCTATAATTATTCTAAGAAATATATATATAAGGTCTTTTGCTATACTGCTCTTTTTATATAGTAGAAAGTAAGCATATTTGCTTAATTTGCAAACTATTATTAGAATGCTATTAAATTGCACTTTAATTAAGGGTTCTTATAAGAGAGGTAGCTTAATAATAAAGTCTAAGCTAGCTAATTGCTAAACTAAACTTAGTACTAGTAAAGAGTAAAGTAATCTATAAGGCTTATATCTTTCTGCCTTATTCTTCTTGCAATTATTGCAATTTCGTAAGAGGTTCTTAACTCTCTTTTTTAAGGCCTAGCAGGTTCTAATATCTTGAAATCTATACTAAGGTTGCCCTAACTCCTTAATATTTATATGCTAGAGCATTATATATATTCTAGATATATTAATTTTATTTCTTTAGAATTATATTCTCTAAATTCTTGCTTATTTAATTAATTCTAAGAGCAGTATTTAGCTCTCTATATACATTAATAAGATTTCCTTCTTTATCTATTATAAAGATATTCTAGATTTCTTCTATAATCTTATCCTAATAATTAAACCTTCTGCTAAGAGCATCTGCTCTAGCATTCTCCTTTCCTTAAATATAAATAATTTTAAAATCAAATTATAATAGATACTCTGCTTATCTTACTTATTATCTATTAAGTATTTTTATTATAGTAAATATAGTAAGATTTTTGTAATTAGAGAATACTTTAATCTAGTATTTTATGCTAATAAGATATTATTCCTATTCCTTAAATGCTTCTATAATAGCTATAAGTTCCTTATCTAATATTCTATACTGCAATTCTAGTCTATTAAGCTTCTTTAAGAAGTTAGCAATTAATCTTAATTATTCTTTTTTATTACGCTAGTTAAGTTCTGCTCTAATAGCAAAGTTTAATACATTTATATATAATTCGAATTCCTTGCTAAGGTCTAGTTCTTTACAAACTAGATCTTTTAATATAAGATCCTTAATTTTATTAAATGCTTGCTATTATCCTTCTGCCTAATAAAATAGCATTTCTTTTTTAGTAAGTTCTATAAGGGGCTTAACTTTCTTGCTATAATCCTTAATAAACTATCTATAGAAATTAATATATTCAAGGAATGCTTAAATATCTATAAGGTTTCTAAGTGCAGGCTAATCTTTAATTGCCTTAATTTTATCTTTCTATATGCAAATCTTGCCTAGTTTAAGAGTATATCTAAGATAATCTACTTTCTAAGTATAAAAATAATATTTAGTAGATTCTACTAGCATTTTAGTATCTTGCAGCATCTATAGTATAGTTTATATATATTATTTATATATCTTAAGGTCCTTTAAGTAAATAAGGATATTATCTAGGTAGGCAATAGCAAAAATATTAAGGAATTTGCAGAGGATATAGTTAATTATGCATTGGTGTAATAAGCACTGCTATAACCGGGGTATATAATAAGTATACAAAGGGTTTATATTAGGCAAGAATAATATTAAAGTATAATTCAAAGAATATAGAAATAACTTTCAAAGTCTTCTGCAGTATATTACTAGCAGTAAAGCTATTACTTATATCAGAGGTAATACTTAGATTAATAACTAAAGAGCTATATACTAGATCTATCTAATAGTAGCAAATATATCTCTTATATAACCTATTTTTTAGTTCTTTATTAGTAGTATTAGTTCCTTTCTAGCAGGGGTAGGCTAGAGTTAATACTAAATTCTTTAACTAGTTAATTAAGTTAATACTAATTCCTTTAACTAGTTAATAGAGTTAATATTAATTCCTTTAACTAAGCAACCTTTATAACCCTAACCCTAGCTTATATAATCTTATTATGCTAATTCTATTTTAGAGTATTAGACTCCTAGCTTTCTATAGTTTATTTTATATAGCCTTAATGCTATACTGCAATCTTTATTATAATCTATATATTAGATAAGTTATAATATTATCTCTCTCTTATAGATTATTATTCCTAATAATTTTCTTATAAGTTTTCTTGCTATTATCTTACTATATTATTATACTTTTCTAATTAGGATATTAAATAGAGTTGCAAAACTAAAATTCTTTAATTCTTATTTTAATAGATTAAAATAGAAGAAGTTTTTTTATTTAATTATTCTTTTTAAAGCTATTATTATAATTCCTTATTTTTTTTATAATGCTTAGGGCTTAAAATCTTATTAGGTATCTTTTAAGAATTCTTTCTAGTGCGCTAAGTGCATGCGTTGCTAATATTCTAAATGCGATATTCTTAAATTAACTAACTCTTCTAAGCTTCTTAATATCTCCTCTTAGCATTAAAAGTTAGAGGATGAAATTGAAAATCTTAAGCTGAAGTTAATGCGTTTTTGCTAATAGAAGAAGATATAGAGAGAGAAGATAGCTCGGGCCATTTATCGGGGCTTAACGAATCTGGGAGAGTTGGAGCGTCTAGAGGCGGAGGAGGCAGAGGCCAAGGCTAAGCGTCTGGCTACTAAAGAGGCCGACCAAGGCGCTAAGGCCTTAGCTCCCAAGGGCCCTCTCTTTAATAGCTAGCCTATAAGAGGGGCTAGTTAGACCCTACTAGATTTAAGTATTCTAGATAAATATAGGCTAGAAAATATAGCTAGATCTTTGGTTAGCTACTAACCCTTAGCCTAGCTTAGTATATCTTTTCCTTTTAGTACTATCCCTAATTAGTATTTCTTTAATTAGTAGCTTATTTTATTAATTAGTAGGGTATTTTAACTAATAAGCTGCATTTTTAATATTTCTATAAGCTAACTAGTTACTATTATAATTATTCTTTCTTAAATTAGTATTGCGCAAGCTATTTTAGTGCATTAGTAATATTTTCTAGAGATTTCTATATATTTTCGCTTAAGGAGTAGCCTTTCTACTTAACTAAGTATTTTAGTATATTATTCTAGCCTCTATGCTTAAGGATTTTTCTAATCTTATATTTTAGTTTATTATCTTCAACTTTAATGCTATTATTAATCTTTATATTTTATATTGCTAGCTTTAATAGTAAAATATAGAAAACTAGATATATTCTTATGCTATAAAGAAATGCAAGTTTATAGTTAACTAGTAAGATTTTCTGCAAAATCTTAAATAGACTAAGCTTTTTATAATTAAGCTTATTATTAGGTCTCTTTATTTTGATATTTTATTAAAAAAGATAGATCTTATTTCCCTCCTTAAGAATTAGTTCTTTAATTCTCTTAGTATTTGCATATCTTATTATTTATTTCCTAATAAATGCAAGTTTTTACTATAGTTCTTTATAGATCTTCCGAATCCTTTAAGCTTTCTTATTTGCTACTTCTGCATTTGCTTCTAGTAATGCTTTATAATATACTATAGGGTTATGCCTATATACTATATAGAATAGCAATATTTTTATTATATTTATATTTGCGCTATTATATGCAAATTATGCTAATAGCAATAATTTAATCTAATTATCTTATTTATAATTAATATAATAGTATAAATATTATTCCAAAATTTGATTTATATATTCTATTTATCTATTTATTTATAAATAGAATATAATTAATATTTTATAAGCTGCTTTAAGCTGCTTTGCAAATAAGATCTAAAAGTTTAATATAAACTTCCTATCCCTATCTAAAATAATTTCTTATAGTATACTATAATTAGCTATAATTATTCTAAAAAATATATATATAAGGTCTTCTGCTATACTGCTCTCCTTATATAATAGAAAGTAAGCGTACTTGCTTAGTTTGCAAACTATTACTAGAATGCTATTAAATTGCACTTTAGTTAAGGGTTCTTATAAGAGAGGTAGCTTAATAATAAAGTCTAGGCTAGCTAATTGCTAAACCGAACTTAATACTAGTAGAGGGTAAAGTAATCTGTAAGGCTTATATCTTTCTGCCTTATTCTTCTTGCAATTATTGCAATTTTGTAAGAGGTTCTTAACTCTCTTTTTAAAGCCTAGCAGATTCTAATATCTTAAAATCTATGCTAAAGTTGCCCTAACTTCCTAATATCTATATACTAGAGCACTATATATATCCTAGATATACTAATCTTATTCTTCTAGAATTATATTCTTTAGGTCCTTGCTTATTTAACTAATTTTAAGAGCAGTATTTAGCTCCTTATATGCATTAATAAGATTTCCTTTTTTATTTATTATAAAAATATTCTAGATTTCTTTTATAATCTTATTTTAATAATTAAACCTTCTGCTAAGGGCATCTACTCTAGCATTCTTTTTTCCTTAAATATAGATAATTTTAAGATTAAACTATAATAAGTACTCTGCCTATCTTACTTATTATCTATTAAGTATCTTTATTATAATAAATATAGTAAGATTTTTGTAATTAGAGAATACTTTAATCTAGTATTTTGCGCTAATAAGATATTATTCCTATTCCTTAAATGCTTCTATAATAGCTATAAGTTCCTTATTTAGTATTCTATATTGCAACTTTAGTCTATTAAGCTTCTTTAAGAAGTTAGCAATTAGTCTTAATTATTCTTTTTTATTATACTAGTTGAGTTTTGCTTTAATAGCAAAGTCTAATGCATTTATATATAATTCGAGTTCTTTGCTAAGGTCTAGTTTTTTGCAAACTAGGTCTTTTGATATAAGATCCTTAATTTTGTTAAATGCTTGCTATTATTCTTCTGCCTAATAAAATAGCATTTCTTTTTTAGTAAGTTCTATAAAGGGCTTAACTTCTCTACTATAATTCTTAATAAACTATCTATAGAAATTAATATATTCGAGAAATGCTTAAATATCTATAAGGTTTCTAGATGCAGGCTAATCCTTAATTGCCTTAATTTTATCTTTTTATATGCAAATCTTGCTTAGTTTAAGAGTATATCTAAGGTAATTTACTTTCTAAGTATAGAAATAATATTTAGTAAATTCTACTAGCATCTTAGCATTTTGCAGCGTTTATAGTATAGTTCGCATATATTATTTATATATTTTAAGATCCTTTAAGTAAATAAGGATATTATCTAGATAGGCAATAGCAAAAATATTAAGGAATTTGCAGAGGATATAGTTAATTATGCATTAGAATATAGCTAATGCGTTAGTTAATTTAAATAGCATAATATAATATTTATAATATTTATAGCAAGTCCTAAAGGCTATCTTTTATTTATACTCCTCTGCAATTTATATATAATAGTAGCCTTCTTTAAGATTAAGTATAGTAAACTATTGCGCGCTTTGCATCCTATCTTATAGTTTATTACTTCTTAGCAAAGAATAATAATCTTTAATTATTATATTATTAAATTATCTAAAGTTTATATATAGCTTAAGTTTGCTATTTTTCTTAAGTATAAAGAGGATTAGGTATTCTGCTAGAGAGTGTAATTCTCTAATATATCCTCTTTTAAGATTCTTATCTAGGTACTCCCTAAGTGCCTCAAGTCTTGCTTTATCTAGTCTGTAAATAGGGAAAAACTTTAATTCTATTCCTTTTTTAAGGGGTATTTTATAGTTAAATTGGGTTCTAGCAGGAAGTAATTCCTTATACTTTCCTAAGAATAATCTAGTAAATTTATAGTACTCTTATAATATACTATTGAATATTAGTAGGGGTTCTTCTTCTATTGCTATTGCTTATAGGAATAGGAGATACTATTAAGCGTTCTTAGGCGATATTATAGAAGTATTATATTCTAATTAGCTTTATTCGATTTTTTGTAATTCTTAGTTTATCTGCTTTTATAGCCTATTCTAGCTGCCTTAGGCCAGACTAAGTTTCTAAGGCTATAGCTTCTATTTTTATTATTACTGCCTATTATTATTACTTTATACTAAACTAAATTCTTCTAACTAGTTTCTATTTACTTATATATTTAACCTATGCCTATCCTATATTTATAAGTTTAAGGCATTTGTAGTCCTTCTTTATAAGCTATTAGTTCCTGCTAATTTAAAGGTATATATTAAGTTCTTATTTAAGCGCCTTTTTTAGCTATCCTTAGTGACTAAATCTTATTCTGCGCCTTTGATTGCAACTATCCTATTAGGTATAGCTTATTCCTAAGAGATCTAGCTAGTAGTCTAATTAATTCGAGAATTATGCTCCTTAAGCTATAAAAGTTCTAATATTATATTATAGTGCGCTATATCTATAATATTAAAAGAAATAAGTATTATATATCTTTAATTTAAAATAGATAGATAATTAGTCTCTTTATTAATTATCCCTTAGTTATATATAATAGATTATTCTTCTATAGTATTAAGGGTATAGGGCTTTATCTTCTATTGCTATAGTATTTTTACTATATTAATAATGCAGGGGGATATATAATTCCCTTATGCGCTACTATCTAATAGCGCGCTATAATATTAGCCCTCGATATCTATATTAAGGCGTATATATGCATAGCTTCCTCTTGCTATTATGTATAGGGACCTTATAATTCTAATTAACTATTATTTCTTTATAGGCAATCTTTCTCTTTTAGAGCCTTCTTAGCTGCCTTCTAAGCTAATGCCTTAGCTTATTATTAAGCGTACTTATATTGCTTCTTGCTGCATTGCTGCATATGCTAGGCGTATGCTTTATTCTGTATATAGATAGTGCATTATTCTACTAGATATTGCTACTATTTGCATTTTTTGTCTATATAAGATTTAGGGCAATCTTTTAATAGACTAATAAATGCATTATAGTGTTTTTTATCTAGTACTTCTCTGAACTATAGTTCAGATTCTTTATATGCCTAAATAAGTTATCCTTCTTTCCTAATTAGAAACTATCTATATTTAACCTTTTCCTTAAAATAGATTTAGCAGCTATAATAGATATATAAGATCTATGCTAATTAATAATATCTAAGGTAGAATATATTAATTCTAGGATTCTTTAGTTTATCTGCTTTATAATTCTGAAGTAGGATGCTCCTAAAGAGGGTTTTTAGAGGTATTTTGTATATAAAGTATTTCGTTTAGATATTAATATTTGGGTTATTGGAATTAAGGCTACTGCATTAGGTAGTTAGCACTAATTCTTCTAAGTTATTTATATATTATTGCATAATAAGTTCAAGTAGGATATTAGATTATCTATTCTAGAAGATCCCTTTTTCTAGAGTAAGTATTTCTATAATATATTCTTCTATAGGGGCTGGAGTAAAGTCTGCATTTTCTGAGTTATTATTGCGCCTATTATAGGCTGGGGATGCTATAGTATCCGATATATGCTTATTATAGTCTGTAAGCTATGCAAGATAATGCTATAGGGGAAACTTCCCTAGGTCCTATTCTTCCTTAGATCTCTAATCCCTAGAATTAGTAGAATAGTCCGATTATTCTTCTTTAATAGAAGCTCTGCTTCTAGTAGCAAGTTATTATTATTCCTTAGGTTTCTAGAAGAACTATCCTAAACCTTCTTTCTCTAAGAGATATAATATATAACTATTATTATAATATACAGTCTAACTAAGAGATTTATAATTAATAGAGTCTATTACTTACTCTATTAGAATATTTTTATTTAGATAATTAGATTTCTATTAAATAGCAATATTAAGCTATTATTCCTCTTAAATAGATTACTATTATTTCCTTTATAGTTATTAATATTCTTATGCAAAATATTTAAGCTTTTTATAATTAAAATATATCCTATTGCCTTTGCTTTAGTTCTAAAAGTTATTATATTAATATATAGCATCTAATTCTATTAGGCTAGCATATATGCTGCTGCTCTGCACTATACTTATATAGCTCTATTATTTGCCTTAGTAGTTCTGCTAAGGCTAGTAGCATTTTCTATTATTAGCTAGGGCTCTAAACTTCTATAATTATTTATTGCTCTTGCAGTTTTTCTCCTATTATTATTTAAAGATATAATTATTAATTTATACTGCTATTGCAATATATTCTGCTAAATTATTAGGTTAATCTATTTTATATAGTTTATCTTTAACCCTATTCTTTAATTCTTTATAAAATTAGAATATTAATACTTTATCTTCCTAGCTAACTTATTCTATATATTGCCTAAATTTAGCTATATAATCTAAAGCAGCTTTAGTTTATTTAAGGTCTATAAGACTATATTCTGCTATGCGCTTTTTATTTAAGTTGCTGAATGCATTCTTAAGTACTTTCTTGAAATCTTTGAATAAGTTAAAGATAGCTTTAGTTTCCTTATTACGATTGTTAGGCATAGTTAGGTTATTAAGGTGGTCTCGAAGTGAAGGTTCAAACTAGGCAAGAGCATTGCCTTCTAACTAAGTTCCTACAAAGACTACCTTCTCTCCCTTATCTATAAACTAGGCCAGATAGTAGAGGAAGTAGGCTTTGCACTAAATAATAAAAGCTTAAAAAGTGCTCTTTAATCCTTTATAAGAAATAAGTTTATCTATCTTATAAACCTTAATCTGCATATTGCTAGATTCTTTAAATTCCTAAATACAAGCCTATAAGGCTATAATAATTTGCTATAGCTTAGCACTAGTTTAAGTCCTACTTATAGTAGAGAAAATTAGAGTTTAGAGAGATATTATATTTCTATATTGCTTAAGAAGAAGTATACTAAACTATATTTGAATAAGAGTTATTAAAATATAATAAGCACTGCTATAACTAAGATATATAATAAGTATATAAAGGGTTTATATTAAGCAAAAATAATATTAAAGTATAATTTAAAGAATATAGAAATAACTTTTAAAGTCTTCTATAGTATATTACTAGTAGTAAAGCTATTACTTATATTAGAGATAATACTTAGATTAATAACTAAAGAGCTATATACTAAATTTATTTAATAGTAGCAAATATATTTCTTATATAATCTATTCTTTAGTTCTTTATTAGTAGTATTAGTTCTTTTCTAGTAGGGGTGGGCTAGAGTTAATACCGAATTCTTCGACTAGTTAACCAAGTTAATACCAATTTCTTCAACTAGTTAATAGAGTTAATATCGATTCCTTCGACTAAGCAACCTTTATAACCCTAACCCTGGCTTATATAATCTCGTTGTGCCAGTTCTGTCCTAGAGTATTGGACTCCTAGCTCCCTGTGGTCCGTTCCGTATAGCCTTAATGCTATGCTGCAATCTTTATTGTAACCTGCATATTGGATGGGTTATAATAATTGGAATATAGCTAGTATATTAGTTAGTCTAAATAGTATAATATAATATTTGTAATGTTTATAGCAAGTCCTAAAGGCTGTCTTCTATTTATGCTTCTCTATAATTTGTATATAATAATAGCCTTCTTTAAGATTAAGTGCAGTAAACTATTGCGCGCTTTGCATTCTATCTTATAGTTTATTGCTTTTTAGCAGAGAATAATAATCTTTAATTATTATATTATTAAGTTATCTAAAGTTTATATATAGCTTAAGTTTGCTGTTTTTCTTAGGTATAAAGAGGATTGGGTATTCTGCTGGAGAGTGTAATTCTCTAATATATTCTCTTTTAAGATTCTCGTCTAGGTACTCCCTAAGTGCCTCGAGTCTTACTTCGTCCAGTCTATAGATAGGGAAAAACTTTAATTCTATTCCTTCCTTAAGGGGTATTTTATAATTAAATTGGGTTCTAGCAGAAAGTAATCCCTTATACTTTCCTAAGAATAATCTAGTAAATTTATAATACTCTTATAGTATACTATTGAATATTAGTAAGAGTCCTTTTTCTATTGCTACTGCTTATAGGAATAGAAGGTACTATTAAGCATTCCTAGGCGATATTATAGAAGTATTATATTCTAATTAGCTTTATCTAATTTTTTATAATTCTTAATTTATTTGCTTCTATAGCCTATTCTAGCTGCCTTAAGCTAGATTAAATTTCTAAGGCTATAGCTTCTATTTTTATTATTACTGCCTATTATTATTGCTCTATGCTAAACCAAATCCTTCTAACTAGTTTCTATTTACTTATATATTTAATTTATACTTATTCTGCATCTATAGATTTGAGGCATTTATAGTCCTTCTTTATAAGCTATTAGTCCCTGCTAATTTAGAGGTATATATTAAGTTCTTATTTAAGCGCCTTTCTTAGCTATCTTTAGTAACTAAGTCTTGTTCTGCGCTTTTAATTGCAACTATCCTATTAGATATAGCTTATTCCTAAGAGATCTAGCTAGTAATCTAATTAATTTAAGAATTATACTCCTTAAGCTATAAAAGTCCTAATATTATATTATAGTGCACTATATCTATAATATTAAAGAAAATAAGTATTATATATTCTTAGTTTAAGATAGATAAATAATTAGTTTTCTTATTAATTATTCCTTAGTTATATATAATAAGTTATTCTTCTATAGTATTAAGGGTATAAGGCTTTATTTTCTATTGCTATAGTATTTTTACTATATTAATAATGCAGGGGGATATATAATTCCCTTATATGCTATTATCTAATAGCGCGCTATAATATTAGCCCTCGATATCTATATCAAGGCGTATATATGCATAGCTTCCTCTTGCTGTTATGCATAGAGACCTTATGATCCTAATCGACTATTATCTCTTTATAGGCAATCTTTCTCTTTTGGGGCCTTCTTAGCTGCCTTCTAAGCTAATGCCTTAGCTTATTATTAAGCGTACTTATATTGCTTCTTACTGCATTGCTATATATGCTAGGCATATGCTTTATTCTGCATATAGATAGTGCATTATTTTACTAGATATTGCTACTACTTGCGTTTCTTATCTATATAAGGTCTAGGGCAATCTTCTAGTAAATTGATAAATGCATTATAGTATTTTTTATTTAGTACTTCCCTAAACTATAGTTTAGATTCTTTATATGCTTAAATAAGTTATTCTTCTTTCCTAATTAGAAACTATTTATATTTAACCTTTTCCTTAAAATAGATTTAGCAGCTATAATAGATGCATAAGATCTATACTAATTAATAGTATTTAAGGTAGAATGCATTAATCTTAGAATCCTTTAATTTATCTGCTTTATAATTCTAAAGTAGAATACTTCTAAAGAGAGTTTTTAGAGATATTCTATATATAAGGTATTCTATTTAGATATTAATATTTAGGTTATTAAAATTAAGGCTATTATATCGAATAATTAGCACTAATTCTTCTAAGTTATCTATATATTATTGCGTAATAGATTTAAGTAGAATATTAGATTATCTATCCTAGAAGGTCCCTTCTTCTAGAGTAAGTATTTCTATAATATATTCTTCTATAGGAGCTAGAGTAAAGTCTGCATTTTCTAAGTTATTATCGCGCCTATTATAGGCTGGAAATGCTATAGTATCTAATATATGCTTATTATAGTCTATAAGCTATGCAAGATAATGCTATAGGGGAAACTTCCCTAGATCCTATTCTTCCTTAGATCTCTGATTTCTAAGATTAGTAGAATAGTTTGATTATTCTTCTTTAATAGAAGCCCTGCCTCTGGTAGCAAGTTGTCGTCGTCCCTTAGGTTTCTAGAAGAACTATCCTAAACCTTCTTTCTCCAAAAGATATAATACGCAATTATTATTATAATATATAGTCTAACTAAGAGATTTATAATTAATAAAATCTATTACTTACTCTATTAGAATATTTTTATTTAGATAATTAGATTTCTATTAAGTAGCAATATTAAGCTATTATCTCTCTTAAATAGATTACTATTATTTCCTTTATAGTTATTAATATTCCTATGCAAAGTATCTAGGCTTTCTATAATTAAAGCACGCCTTATTGCTTTTGCCTTAGTTCTAAAAGTTATTATATCAATATATAGCATCTAATTCTATTAGGCTAGCATATATGCTGCTGCTCTGCACTATACTTATATAGCTCTATTATTTGCCTTAATAGTTCTACTAAGACTAGTAGCGTTTTCTACTATTAGCTAGAGCCTTAAACTTTTATAATTATCTATTGCCTTTGCAGTTTTTCTTCTATTATTATTCAAAGATATAATTATTAATCTATACTGCTATTACAATATATTCTGCTAAATTATTAAGTTAATCTATTTTATATAGTTTATCTTTAACTTTATTCTTTAATTCTTTATAAAACTAAAATATTAATGCTTTATCTTTCTAGCTAACTTATTCTATATATTGCCTAAATTTAGCTATATAATTTAAAGCAGCTTTAGTCTATTTAAGATCTATAAGATTATATTCTGCTATATGCTTTTTATTTAGGTTGCTAAATGCATTCTTAAGTGCTTTTTCGAAATCTTTAAATAAGTTAAAAATAGCTTTAGTTTCCTTATTATAATTATTGGGCATAGTTAGGTTATTAAGGTAGTCTTGAAGTAAAGGTTCGAACTAGGCAAGAGCATTGCCTTCTAACCGAGTTCCTGCAAAGACTGCCTTCTCTCCCTTATCTGTAAATTAGGCTGAATAGTAAAGGAAGTAGGCCTTATACTAAGTAATAAAAGCTTAAAGAGTGCCCTTTAATCCTTTATAAGGAATAAGTTTATCTATCTTATAAATCTTAATTTGTATATTGCTAGATTCTTTAAGTTTCTAAATATAAGCCTATAGAGCTATAATAATTTGCTATAGCTTAGCGCTAATCTAAGTTCTGCTTATAATAGAAAAGATTAGAGTTTAGAGAGATATTATATTTCTATATTGCTTAAAAAGAAGTATACTAAACTATATTTAAATAAGAGTTATTAAAATATAATAAATACTGCTATAATTAGAGTATATAATAAGTATATAAAGGGTTTATATTAGGCAAGAATAATATTAAAGTATAATTTAAAGAATATAAAAATAACTTTTAAAGTTTTCTGCAGTATATTACTAGCAGTAAAGCTATTACTTATATTAAAAGTAATACTTAAATTAATAACTAAAGAGCTATATATTAAATCTATTTAATAGTAGCAAATATATTTCTTATATAATCTATTTTTTAGTTCTTTATTAGTAGTATTAGTTTCTTTCTAAAGAGGGGTAGGCTAGAGTTAATATTAAATTCTTTAACTAATTAACTAAGTCGATACTAATTCCTTTAACTGGTCGATAGAGTCAATATTAATTCCTTCGACTAAGCAACCTTTATAACCCTAACCCTGGCTTATATAATCTCGTTGTGCTAGTTCTGTCCTAGAGTGTTGGACTCCCGGCTCCCTGTGGTCTGTTCCGTATGGCCTTAGTGCTGTGCTGCAATCTTTATTGTGACCTGCATATTGGATAGGTTATAATAAGATGTATTAAGCACTAAGCCTGAATAGGCAATAGAAGGTGCGATATAAATGGATCCTAAACCGCCAGGGCTAGAGATCACGATCGTACTAATAATGTGTTATAAAAGAGTAACTATGAAGCTTAATTCCATCTATCTAGGCTATCTAGAGGTTAAAGAGGAGGTTTATTTATCTTTAAACGATCGTGAAAAGGCCTCAATTAGTTGAGGAATAAATCCCTCGGTCCGTGTGTATCAAACGCCCTCTGATGCCCTCGTTGTTTGGAGAGGGCGACGATCGTGACGATCGTGAAGATCGTGCCTTATTCATCAACAAATCTAGCATGCTGATACTCTGTTTCAGAGGAGATTGGACGACGTAATCCACTCCGAGTGGGATTAGAGAAAGCAAGAACAAGAATAACAAGCCTTACCATTGTCCTCCGCTTCTCTCGTGGGACGGCAGTAGTCTATCAAAGAGGGTCTGCGAGATCAACGTATCTTAAGTACATACCACAGCAGTCTCTTGCCTTCTGTCAAGTATAGTTAAGATGGTCTTATCCCGTGCAACAAGACAAAGTAGTACCACGGGAACAAGCTTACAGCCCAACTGCCCAATTAGCTCTCCTCTCCTTGCAATTTTCCCTTTTTATTTTTAACCAAACACTGTGCTTCCTCTTTTCCTCTATTGGGACGGAGGGAATGGTATTATGTAAGCAGAGCGGCGGCTGTGTGCGTGTGCGCTAAAGTGCTAGCCGAGATGCTCCAAGTCTGTGACGTCCCGCCTCTTGCCGAGGCACTGCGCCCGAACATGGGAGAGCTGTTTTCCTCACTGTAGCTAGGACGACATCCACTTACGCATGAGGCGCGTTTGCTTGTGACACCAGCAGCAGCCTTTCCGGGTCAACAATCCAGCATTGGTCCCGGCAGACTCTCTCCGCACAGGAATGATGCACACCGTCTTCTGAGCCGTGCTCTCTTTTCCCTTCTTGTTCAATATTTTGTCCTAGACCATTCGGAAAAGTCCATACCGGCGCCCTGCCCAACAACACCTGACTGGGAAGAGCGAGACAATGTTTGCTGCAACGCGGCGATGGTTCCGCCGCAATAGAACTCCTATCGCCGTGGGCGTGGGCATTATTGGCACTGGCTATGTGGTCACGCAGTACGTGCTCAACAAGCTCAATGATGCGCGCGAGCGGATGAGCAGTGATCGCATAGCAAAGGAAAAGTATGTCGTTGCTCCACGTACCTTGGACATAGCATCATCATCATCGCCGTCGTCGTCGCCGTCGTCGTCGTCGTTGTTGTAGTTCTTTCTCCTCCTGCTGACACACACCCGGTTGCAACCGACCCAACAGCCTGCGACGACGCTTCCAACAGAACCAAGAGGACTGCACGTTCACAGTACTGGCCCTCCTGCCTACGGCGGCGACCAAGATCCTCGAGACACTCGACGTGGAGAAGATCACCCTCGAGATCCAGCAGCTGAAGAGCAGCAATGGCGCCAGGTCGATCAAGAACGGGAGCGGCGACTCGATGAGCCTACCCGAGACGACAGGCATGACGGACGAGGACGGCCGCAGTATGATCTCAGCAAGCGAGAGCGGTATACATGCGAGCCAGATCACGGTGCCGCCCGCGAGTCAGACATCAGAAGGCGAGCAGGCACAGCAGCAGCAGCAGCAGCAGCAGCAGCAGCAGCAGCAGCAAGAGAAGAAGCCAAAGAGGACCAAGAGGCAGCTGTGGGGCGATGTGACGATCAGCTGTGGGTGGCCCCTCTCGCAGACGACTGTCTCTGCGACCGAGTCACACCTGCTAACTAGATGCTGCAGCTATAACGAGGGCATTTACGCTCATGTACACCCTCGCCTTGCTGACCATGCTCACGCGTGTCCAGCTCAACCTCCTCGGGCGGCGGAGCTACCTCTCCAGCGTGGTGTCGCTGGCGGCGGGCTCCAACAGCGCGGCCATCAGCCTCGAGAACAAGGATGACGACAATGCGACCGAGGCGTACGGCGACGACTTCGAGGTCAACCGCAAGTATCTCACCTTCAGCTGGTGGCTGCTGAATAAGGGCTGGGTGGACGTGATGCAGCGGGTCGAGACCTCGGTCAGGCAGGTCTTTGGGCAGATGAGCCCGAGGGACCAGGTCACCTTCGACTTGTTCTCCAAGATGACGAAGCAAGTCAGAACGCTAGTCGAGGGGTCTTCGTCACAAGAGCAGCAGCAGCAGACGGATGGTGCGGTCACAACATGGCTACCCTTCCTCTTACCCCCGCAGGATATGGAAGATTTTGTCCTCAGGGAGTCTGGCATCCTAGACGACAGCGCCGCCTCGCAAACTCAGCTCACCGAGCGGGAACCCTCAAGTCCTGCCTCGGCCGCCTCACTCCGGCGTCTCCTAGATGAGACGTCTGATATCATCGAGTCACCCACCTTCACTCATGTCCTTACACAGATCCTCGACGCAGGTTTCTCTGTGCTCCTGGACAAGAAGCTGGCCGAGGGCCCTTTCGACCTGCCGCCACCACAACCGCCATCACCACCTGCTGCGGCACAGATCCTGGTCAATATTGACGGCATCAGCCCTGAGCTGCAGATCCTCCGGCAGGAGAGGAAGGTCCTCTTGCCAAAGTGCCTATCGACACTCACCCGACAGGCGCATTACATCGGCATCGGCATGCCCAACGAGTACCTCCAGGCCATGGAGAGCGTGCAGGACCTGGAGGGGTTCGCGGCGGTGGTGTATTCTAGCAACTGGGAAAACGAGATCCGCGAAGAAGGGATGATGCCGTCGTCCAATAGCGGCAGCGGGTCAACACAAGCCGGCACAGCGACGGCAGACTCGAGTGTACGGCACTCGACGGTCATGGGCGAGGAGAGCATGGTCCTGGTGGACCCCTCGCAGAGCTCTTTTGAGAGCGTGTGGGCAAAGGTCACGGACAAGACATGAAGAAGCCCGTGAACAAAGGGCAAGATATGTGTTATGAGAAGTGCCCACATGGACGAGGCGATATACCCAATTCAGATGCGTGGAATCGTAGCAGTCCGCTTGTAGCAGCATGTGTCATATGTACTTGTATATCCCAAGCCGTATCGACGGCCATGATATGAATGCAGGTGAACAGGGGTCAGACCTGTCCATGTCTCACCATTTGGCCCGTAAGCACATCTGTGTGCCTCTTGAGAACTGTATGCACTCTTGTGTCCGAGTCATTTGTCAATAGCGGGCTGCACTTCCCCATCTCCTGGCGTTCGTCAAGACGCTCAGAGAACAGACAAGTACACTTATGACAAGACGGCAAGACAGTTCGCCGTCGTGGTCTGTCAAACTGTCTGTCCTGCACTCTTCCTCCTCCTCCACTCTCGACGGTGGTCTGACCCTTGCCCCTACCGAGGCGCGACGTCCTCATCAGGAGAGGGATGCGACTAGTCGCGATGATTCTAGAGGGCAGCATTCACTCTCGGAGGGAACAACCGCTCCCAGGAAGAATCTAGACAACCTTGTTCGTCCGGTAGCTTCAAGCACCGCTTTCCGGGGGGGCAACCACATGCAATCCATTCCTCAAGAAGGGCGGGATGAACACATGCCATGCAATCTTCATGTGGCGCTGCCGTGTGGCTCACTGAAGACCCCTGATGAACTGGTCGAGACCCATCTCAAACAGCTCGTTCCTGACGCCCTCGCCGCCCTTGTGCTCGATGGGCGCGAGGGGATTCTTGATCACTACAACCACACACAAGAACGTCAGCAACTACTTTCCCATTCCCTTATGTTCCCCACCTTTAAGGACCTCTCTCTTTAAAACATACCATACTCCACCCAAAGGTTGATATAGATCTGATGCAGCACATTCCGCATGCTCAGGGTGGCCGTGTCCGTCAGTAGGACGAAGCGGAGATTGGTGGGGGTCTCATAGTAGTGCAGACGGTACTGGCCCGTGCGATACGAGATGAAGGCGTCGTCCTCGCCGCCGAGCTTGCGCACGATGTTGCGCAGGGAGAAGACGGTGCCGAAGATGAGTTTGGCGTCGTTCTGGGCGCGGGTGGACTTGGGCCCGCCGCCGTTGGTCTGGGGTCGAGGGCCGGGGGTGGTGATGGTCGTTGTTGTCGTCGAGGTGGGGAGGGCGGCCTGGGAGGGTTGGAGCCAGGACTTGGTATAGACACATTCGGCTGTGAGGGTGGAAGGAAGGTGAGTTAGTAAAGGGTTATGTCTCTCTGTGTTTTGGGATGCGGTTGGGCGGGCCAAATGCAAAGTTTCTTGAGGACATACTGTGCCTGTCAAAGATGTAGAATGAGTAGACAGGCATGATGGGCCTGTCTACATCACAACCTTTGAGGAGGTTGTTGCTGTTGTTGTTCTAGGGAAGGGGAGCGGTCGGGAGGAGGAGGAGTGAGGCTACAGGAAGTCAGTATGGTGCTGCTAGTTTGGTGGTGGTTGATGTTGGGCGCATGTCATCCCTGAGACACGAAGTTACAGGCTGCTGACTCCAGTGGGGCTTTAGCGGCTCCCCCAAGGGCACCAGGGGGGGTTCCCCCGGAACCCTGACGGTCTGCTTAGAAGGAGCTTGTCAACGCGGGGGAAAAGTTAGTGGTTCCTTCTGTTTTCTTGGTCGAGGAAACGAGATGTGGGCCAGCCAGCCCTGGGAAGGAAGCTTATCTGACTTGCAGGGGTTCGTGTGTGAGAAGTGTCGAAAGGAAGAAAGAGCGATCCAGCTCCTCTGACTCGTCCCACCTGCCCGGGCTTAGATCCCCAAAAAGGGCTTATTACTTGAGGCTGAGGAACAAGCACGACGGAGAACCGATCACTGAGCGGGAGGCGAGAGGAAGGAAAAGCCCCAACAGGTCCTTTGGTTGGTCAGAAGAGTTAAATGACATGTCAACCTGAATAAAATTGATGTACTGCCTCTTCTCGTGGCTGCTGTCCGCGTCCTGGCCCTCCCCTCCTCGTCTCTTGTTTCTACGCCTCGTCTCGAAAACGCTTCTTCCCCAGAGTCAGTCCACCTAGAGGAGCCTCCCCATAAGGCTGCGCCCGCTGCGACCCAGTTGCGACGAGACAAGGATCGATACGCTACTGTGGCGCCGTGTACAAGAAGGACGCAGTTGTCTCCTGCGCGGGACAAGATTTGCAAGGCAATCTATACAGGCAGAACATACAGCACGGCAGAGAGCATCGCACGAGGCAGCTCTTTTAGAGGAACGCACCCATGGAGGCGACCCTACAGCCACCAGCACCGCTCAAGTCGAGCAACAGCTCCCCAGGCGCTGCCACCAGGACCAGAGATGGAGATGACGCCCTCGACAGCACAGGCGTGAATAACAAGGATCCTTTAGTACCCAGCCTGCAGTCCCCTGGGATCAAGGTCGAGTTCCATGGCGCAGGCCTCGAGCACCAGCTTCAAGGCGCTGGGCAGGACGGTGGCGCACGGCCTGCGCTGCCTCCCCAACCCAGGTAAGTCTTCGAGCCAGCAAGACAAGCAACGGAAAGAAAAGAGAAAGGAGAGAGGGAATGTGATGGGAACGCAGCAATGAGGAAGGGCCTGTCTGACAAGTCGAGTCAATCTTCTAGATCTGCACCTGCTGTCCAGCAATTCCAGAGCCCATTGAGGCAGCACAAGAGAACCCCCAGCCAACATAGAGAGGTCAAGGTGTGCATTGCTCCCCATTCGTTACCTCTTCCTGCCACGATCCTCCTCAACTGCCTCGAGCTAGACTGACAGCTCCGGCTCCTGCTTCCAGGAAACCCTCAACGCGCGCTCCGAATACACCAACGACGATGCAGATGGCTCCTCGCATCACGTCATCAACCAATATACCGTTAAGGAGGACATAGGCCGTGGCTCGTACGGCGCCGTCCACCTCGCCCTCGACCAGTACGGGAACGAATATGTAGGTTGGACACACTCTGGGGAAAATCAAGAGCAATAGGATTGGTTGTCATGAGACCAGACAGATCAGGGAACTCATGCCCCCGGTGAAATTTTCTAGGCCGTCAAAGAGTTCTCAAAAACTCGCCTCCGCAAGCGGGCGCAGTCCAATATCCTTCGCCGTGGACCTCGTCGACCAGGCGCGCGACTGCCCTCAGGGTTTGGCCCCCGGTATGGGCCCGGCATGGACCCGACGGTGTCGAACCAGCTGTCTGATCAGAAAGCAGAAGAGGCCAAGGACGCTCTCTTCCTGATCAGGCAGGAGATCGCCATTATGAAGAAGCTGAACCACCCGAACCTCGTCTCGCTCATCGAGGTCCTCGACGACCCGGAGGAGGACTCGCTGTACATGGTCCTCGAGATGTGCAAGAAGGGCGTCATAATGAAGGTCGGCCTCGAGGAGTCGGCAAAGCCCTACAGCGAGGAGGAGTGCCGCTGCTGGTTCCGTGACCTGATCCTGGGCATCGAGTACCTGCACGCGCAGGGCGTGGTGCATCGCGACATCAAGCCGGATAATCTACTGCTCACCGAGGATGACGTCCTCAAGATTGTCGACTTTGGCGTGAGCGAGATGTTTGAGAAACCCGACGAAATGCGCACCGCCAAGTCGGCCGGGTCACCCGCCTTCCTGCCACCCGAGCTGTGCATCGCCAGGCATGGTGACGTGAGCGGCACGGCCGCGGACATCTGGAGCATGGGCGTGACGCTGTACTGCCTGCGATACGGGCGAATACCGTTCAATGAGTCTGGTGTGCTGGAAATGTATGAGGCCATCAAGACGAATACGCCAGAGCTTCCCGAGGACGAAAATCCGCTTTTCAGAGATCTCATCATGAGGTTGATGGAGAAGGATCCGGAGAAGAGGATCAGTATGCCTGAGATCAGAGTACGTTTTCTCGCCTGAGCTGGGACGGGCTTCTCATAACGACACCAGCTAATACAGGCACAGGAGCACCCTTGGGTCACAAAAGAAGGCGCAGATCCCCTGCTGAGCACAGAAGAGAACTGCTCGGACCCGGTAGAACCTCCAAATGCGCTCGAGGTCAGCCATGCCTTCACCAGAAGAATGAGCCACCTCTTATGCGTGGTAAGTAAAAGAAAAGTTTTTTGCTTTTCACACCATTTTCATTCTCCTTTTCTCTTCAGTTCACCCCAGGTGCTGACATTTCAATTAAAGATGAGAGCGATATCCAATTTCAAGGCCCTCCTCCACTCCCGTTCCCGCTTGAACAGCCCCCGCCTCAATCTGTCCCCCTCAGATGCCGTCTCAGGTGTCGCGTCTCATTATCAGCCGCACCTCCGCCACAGGCCTAAGCCTTCCATGGACGAGCAGGAGCTCGCCGACCTGAAGCGTGCCAACGAGGGGCACGCCGCGCGGCTGCTCGAGGAGCGCATGCGCGTGCTCAAAAACCGCGGCAAACACCCGGCCGGCGTACCGTATTCTGGTCTGCCCATCCAGGCAGGCCCAGCTGAGGAGGCATCTGACCCACCGCCCCCAGTACCAGAAGTAGCAGCCGAGGGCGATGGCGACAGCGCTTACAGGACTGAGCAACAGTACGGCGAGCCGCCTCGCCATTCGACCGCCCCCTCCTGTGCTGGGTATCGGCCTCGGCGGCGATGACCTGCCCCTGGCCTCCTGTAACGAACCCGCGACTGTGGTGGCCGACAGCCCGACGGCGGTCGACTTCAACGTGTACGACCGTGCGTATGCTGAGGAGGTAGAGCGCATCAAGCGCAGCGCGGGTCGACCCAGCGTATTTACAACTCGACACCTAGGTGAGGAGAAGGAGAGGTTCAAAGAGGAAGAAGGGGTGAACCTGCTGGACAATAGCAGCCGGCACCATTCGTGGCTGAGGGAGAAGAAGGGTGAGGGGGGGCATGAGGGACAGGGCGAAGGAATTATTCAAGCCGGCTCGGTTCGCAGATGTGGTGGCGCAGACGATCCAGAGCACGAAAGAGAAGGTTTCCAAGGATACAGGCGGCGGCAGTGGAGAAGAGAACGGGAAGAAGGAACGATGATGCTGAGGGTGGTGTTCAGTCTGGGATTCATTGAGACTATGGTAACGAACCTAGCAGCCAGCAGGGAGGTATTCTTCTTGGAAATAGGCTCGGGCGGGGTTGGGCCATCTCGTTCTCTTGAGACGACCGACGACTGGTGTATACACGGAGAGATGATCCAAGGTGGATCAAGCGAGGCGTCGTCAGGGTGAACTTTTTTTTTTTTTTTTTGTGTTTTCCTTGCTGGGTTTCCCTTCTTCGCCCTGATCATATTAAAGCAAGCAATATAGCAAGCATAATTCGGCTTGGTAAAAAGAGCCTAATTCGGCAGTGATATCTAACTGCAGATATATATATACACAGTATTCATATATGTACGTGCCTCAAGTTCTCGAATTCATGTTTGGATCAAAGCCTGATTAGTACTTTCTCAGTGGTTTTCTTTTCTTTTCTTGTCCTTTTTTTTAAAAAAAAAAAAAAAAAAAAAAGATCAGGGTCTGCACGTGTGTGCCATGATTAAAGGAGGGGCTCGGGAAGCGGATTAGCCTCACACAAGGGCTAAACTACTTAGACAAGCTTTTGCCAAGCGATAAACTCGATGATGATGAGTGCTAGGCCTGCAGGGAAGAGAGGTTGGGGCGTCCCTTTGACGTGCAGTCTCAAAGTGTTCACCATTGCAACAAAAAGAAGGGTGACTAGGAATTTTTTTTCGTGAGAGCCATAACTTCGTTGATTCCTGCAGTTTCCCCTAAACGCAGACGCCGAGGGGGAGAAAAGAGGAAAAAAAGAGCAGAGAAATATCATGTCTTGATAGACGGTGAGAGCGCACTTCTACAAACAACACAGCCGCCTGCCTTGCTAGTCCCTAGAGAAAGACCCTCCTCCAGCTGTCTGTCCCGCACCACCGGTTGTCGTCGCAATTATGTTGTTCTCTTTCTTTGTTGAATTTCTCGCACGCTGGACCGTTCCTCGACTCCAAGGCGTGTCATTTGACACTGTTGTCGGTCCCCCCTCCCCCCTGCCCCCTGTGTCTCGCATGATGATTGAACCTTTCCTGTAGCCTTGTCTGATGTTTTCCCGACTAGTATCGAGCCATGTTTGCAGAGCATCCGAGATGCAATCTCCCTCGTGCCGGATGTAGGGTATAGAAGCTGATGGTGTAACGAGCGGCACCTCGAGCATATTGACTTGGTTGCCTGCCTGCCCATCGGCCCGCTCGTGTTTATGAAGCAAAAAGAAGAAAGACAAAGAACAGTGTGGTGTAGTATAAAGACCAAGCACAATCATCAGGACAGCAAAGAGAGAAAAACAGAATCATCATCATCATCCCCGTACTCCAGTGCTGCTGTATCGAGCAGGCGCGCAAACCAGAAAAGTTCATGTGTTTGATCGTTAAGGTGTCATAATATATATTTTATGTTTTTTTCCTGTTGTTTCTTCTTTCTGTGGATGTATGAGGACGGCTTTCCTACTGAGGATGAAGAAAGCCCGTCGGCGGCCCTGTCGTGCAGGTGTCTGTCTGGTTCTCGGACACGTGCCGTGGGGGCCGCGGTCTGTTCTCACCGAAACGTGAAAGCTGCCGCCATCCCTCACCGGTGTTGAGCCGGTGGAAACGACGGGACATAGGTTAGAGGCCCTCCTCGCCGGCTTTGCAGAGTTTTATTTCTCGACCCCATTCTGACTTGAGGACTTGTGATGCTGTGATCCGTCGTGTGGGGTTGGGATCTAGTATCGAGTAGATAACGTTCCTACATCGTGCCTGTTCCGGGGGTGCGTTCTTGTCAGGAGGGCCCGAAGCGGACAGGAGAAGGAGGAGGATGATTTCAAAGATCCAGATGGCAATCAGATGGAAGAGAAGGGAGAGGGAGGGGGGGGGGGAAGAGCACTTACCCTGTGCAGAGACTCTATCGGTCCATATCCCTCCTCATCTCGCCGTCCCTCGAGATATCGGGCATAAAACTCGTCCTCCTCCTTCTTTGCGACCCGCCACAGGTGCCTGCCCGTCCTCATTGCCATATATATGACGCCGCAAGCCCAAACGTCCACCGCCCTGGCATCGAACTCCCTGTCGACATACTCCTCTGGTGCGATGTACGGTGCAGACCCGCAGAGCCCGGACACCATATGTGCATCGTTCTCCCAGGCCATGCGGAAGCACTCGCCATTACCAAAGTCGGTGATCTTCAGGCCACCATTCGTGGTGAGGAGCAGGTTTTCTGGCTTCAGGTCACGGTGTGCGACGCCCATCTCGTGCATGTACTCGACACCGCGCATCATCTGCTTGAAGTAGCAGTCTGCCTCCTGCACCTCCAGCTTGGAGGCTGCCAGGACCAGCGTGTAGAGGTCGCCGCCGGGACAAAACTCCATGACCTCGCAGTAGTCTCCTTTTGCGTCCTTGAGCAGGTCCAGGGTGTGTATGACGTTGGGGTGCCGCAGCGATGACGAGATGCAAAACTCGGCCGTCAGCCGCTTGCTGTACTTCTTCTCCGTCTCCTCTGGCCTGCGCCGAAACTCCTTGACGGCGTATAACTTTTCTCCCGGCTGCCCTTCAATCTTCTTGTGTGATATCCTCACGATGCCAAAGGCACCACGCCCGATGACCTCCTGGCATTTCCCGTACTTCTCCACGAGGGTGGCCGTCTGGTTGGGCCCGCCCCCTCTTCTCTGTCGATGCGTTCAGCGTGGCCTTCTCCTGCTTGAGCGTGTCTACCCAGCTCGAGACCAGCGACAGGTCGTTTTCTGGTGCGTGTTCCGTCTTCCTTCCCAGCAGGCCCTTGAACATGTCTGATAGCTTCTCCTGGCGGCGGCTCGACTTGAGGTGGTGCTCGTGGCCGCCCTGGACGTCGGGGTTCACAACAAAGCGCGTCGACACATGGCCATTTGTAGACCTGGCGGATTTTGGCTGCGACGCCTTGTCGACGGGCTTTGGGGCGTCTAGCCTCTCGGTGACGGAGGACTGGCGCGACGGGGCGCTGGGTTTCTGGGGAGGCGTCGAGGAGCCGGTGACAGTGGTGGCGGCGGCACCCGCGGGAGCGATCTGGGTTGTCGACATCTGCTTCTTGGACGGCGATGCGCCGGTCATGTCGAGCTTGGTGACGTCCTTTGTGGAAAACATGCGCGTGAGGCGATCCTTGACGGTAGGCTTGTCGCCGGTGACTGATCTGGGCAGTTGGTCTGCTGCAGGAACGTGGCCGTGACCGTTCTGGGGGTTCAGCCTGGGCGAGGCACCCTTGCTGGAGAGCTCGACAGACTTGATGGAGGCAGGTTGCGAGGAAGAGGAGGCGGTTGTCGACGACTTCGCAACGTGGATGGGTGGAGTGCTAGCCATGATTTTTAATTAGGACGGAGGGAGGGCGACGGGAACTTTTTTTTCCTTCCTTGGTCTTTTAAAAGAAGTTGCCCCCTTGTAAGCTGACCGGGGCAAAGTCTGGGCTGCCGCCGCAACGAAGACGACGCAGGCGAAACGCTACAGGCCAAACAAGTAGCCTGGCTGGTGGTTACTGGTACGGGGAGGGAGGGTCGCTGGGTGTGGGCGCCGAGTGTATTGGCCTATGGCCCCTACGGCCTGTGGACCTGGTGGCTGCAGAAGGCCACAAGGAGCAATGTAAAGCTGCAGGTGGACTTATTTTGACGTTCCGGGCCCCAGTGTAACGCGGGAAGGCTGTCCTGTCCGGAGAAAGCAAGTTTTCTGTGGTGGTGGTGGTGTTGGTGGTGGTAGTATCGACAGGGGGGGTGGGCGAACCGCAAGATCTGAGCCGAAGCAGAGCGCAAGACCAGTCGCTGGAGCGAGGAGAGAGGACGGGTGGTGGGGGGTGTGGGTGCACACGGCGCAGAAGTGTTGTGCGGCGACAGGAGCGCCTTGGAGGGGAGGAGTGGGCCAAGCCCAGGAAACGGGGAGTCTCTATGAGGCAGACAAAACGGCAGACGATGAGGGTGTCTGGTGGGTGTTGTGTTGTTGTTGTTGCAGTCCGAGTTGTAGCAGTAGTAGTAGAAAAGTAAGAATTTCTCTGGCGCCTTCTTTGTCTCTGGCTCGGAGAAAAAAAGTATGAGGGAATTGTGCTGGGGCTTTATTAGAGCAAGCAGCACAGTCCAGGCCAAGGCGCTCAGGTGCGTAGTCTGGATGACAAACCAGTGCAGGGTGCGTTGGAAATTAGAAATCGGGACCACTGGCTAGGCCTGAGAGGTGGGCGGGAGGGGGGGGGGGAGGTGATCCTCGACACAAGCGGTTCTGGGGTATCCTGCCCGCTGGAACTGTCCGCTACAGGCCTGTAGCCCTGTAGACGGAAGCAGTATGGGTGATGGGGGTGGCCGCTAGCTGGCGCTTTTTCGGGGGGAGTCACCGCTCTCAGTTTATAGGCGGGTAGTAGGCTAGGTACTTAAGAGGTTGGAACTGGGCGGGGTCATTATCATTGGGGGAGGGCGATAGAGAACTAGTTGATCTAGTAGTATTGGCCAGGATAGAACGGCAATAAAAATGGGAAGGGAAGAAAGGAAAAAGGAAACAGAATATTGTCAAGGGAAAGGGGTGAAAGCCAAAAGGGTCTCAGGGTCACGAGTGAAAAGAGAAATAGAGAGATGAGTAGGCAGTCAGTTGGCAGGCAATTAATGTAGGATAGGTCTTGGTTGTGTCTTGGACCTCGGAGGAGGTGAGTGTTTTAGGGCAGGTAATACAAGCTGGATGTTAGAGGAGGGCGGCGGCCCTGGTGTCCAAGAAATGGCTGGCCATTTTCATTGACAGGTTGGTTTATGTGTGGTTTGTTTGTGTGGCCGCGGGCGCGCGTGTGTGTGTGTGTGTGTGAGAGAGAGCGTGTGCGTGTGCGTGGGTGTGCGCGAGTCTAGGAAGGAGGAGTCCGGCCTGGTGAAGGGGCCGGGCCTGATGACGATAAGACAGAACAAGCTTAACAGCCGCAGCAAAGCCCTGGGCTACAACATGTTAGCTGACAAACCCTTTGTTAATCCGCCAAAAAACTCGTCACCACCCACTTTATTATTTTTCTTTCCAGGGTAACGTTTCCACAAGCACGGAACGGGAGATGGAGACACGGGCAGTGGGCAATGTCGGAGCTAGGTTAGAAAATACCTCGGGTCCTGCCAGGCCTCGACGGCAGTACTTGCTATATGCTATACCGTAGTAGGTTTGCCGGACAAACAGTCTGATGATGGCAGTGACGGTGGCAGTGCAACCTTTTCGATGACTGCCAAGGCGTCTCAAGACCAGGCCTGTGATGCTGCTGATGAACCAGATGACTCTGATGCGAAGAGACACATTCGAGGAGGCAAAGGGAGCGGAAAGAAAAGATGGCAAGATGGTACGAGTCTTGTTATGACAAGATTTAGCCGTAGGACCGCTGGCCAGCCGATGACCCGGCTCTATACTGTAGTTTCTTCTTCCTTATTTTTGTTTTTTCTCTTCTTCTTCTCAAGGTTGGTGACCTGGAGAGAGATTGACAGGGCTGGAGAATGGACCCACGATGTGTCCGTCCCAGGATCAGGTAGCGCCGTGGACAGAGTGGGAGGGGAAGGCGAGAAGAACCGGGGGAGAGAAGGAGGAGGAAGGGGAAAGAAAAAAAAAAAGGGAAAAAAAAAAAACAGCTGCAGGTGTTTTTGTCAGGTGCAGAGCTTAAGGCTGGCAGCTAGCATGAATCTAGAATTTCTTGAAAGGCTCTTTTGACTTTTGGGATTTCTCTTCTTCTTCGTCTTCTAGTTCTTCCTCCCTCTTTTTTAAAAAAAAAAAATCTGGAATGATGATCCCGCCTCTTTATTTGTCTTCTTCACCAAGAGGGGTCAGACGACGAGTCCCTTCTCTAGTGCTGTTCCTCGTAAACCGCATGGGTCGGGTAGCTGCAGCTGGCATCCAGGGTTCCTTTGCTTTTCTCACCCCCCTCCATGCAGGTTCCCTATCGCGAGGTGAGGAAGGGAGTCACTGGTTGACATGGTTGTACAGAGAGACGTATACATTGTACATCGGCACAGTAGGACAGTAAGCAGCGTAGATAGAGCTGTGCTTGGGTAGTTGGTAGTTGCTTGGCTGGCTGCAGGCCGCTATCCGCGCCCCTAAGTTCATCGTCTGTCCCTCCTTCCCTCAGAGCACGCCTTCGCTCCTAATCGTGGTAGGTGGTGCTACTAGGGTATGGTCTGGCATTACGGCAGGTACTACCACCACTACCACGACTTCCTATCTTTTCGATTTTCTGTTTCTTTTTTCCCGTGCCTCTTTCACATGTCCAAAGAAAATCACGATTACCACAAGACGATCCTCTTGTCCCCCCCACTGACGAAATTACCCGGCTGGAAAACGAAGGAGGCCTCCTGTTGATCCAATCAATCGCCAAAAGTCTCGCCGCATTTCGCAAGAAACGGGACCAAAAGACAGATCAGTATTTCGGCATCTCTGCCAACGCCAGAACTGTCTGGATGATGATGATAATGATGATGCTGACCCGTTAGATATCAGGCTATTTCTTCCCGTCTGCACCTCTCACCGCATGTCTACCTGGGCAACGTTGCGCAGGGTGACCAGACCAGGTCGGAACTTGGATGGTCCAGGCCCTTGCGAGCCGTCCCAGGGGGGGACGACCTCTGCGAGTTCGAAGGACTCGACCGGGCTGGCGAGAGCAACATACACACCTTCACGGAGGACGAGGATAAGGAAGGAAAAGTGGTGGCATTCTGGTACTTTGTCCAGAAGTATTTTTGGCGGCTGACAGCACATATGCTTCTAGTGCTTCTTGTTACTACTCTGCAATGCTACACGCACACCCACACGCCCCCCTACCAGCAGGGGCGGACATGGCGACATGTCAGCTGCAGCATACCATCGTCCAACCCACCATGGCACTATAGTACCTCGGTAGCGAGGTCCAGATAACCCCACCATTGCAGATTTGCAGCAAAAAAAAAAAAAAAAAGACAAGACGAAGGGGAGGGGCGAGTGAGAGGGGGGCACAAGGCTCGACAGCGACAAATAATATGGCTAGACGTCGAGGTAGGCCTGGACGAATAGTGCAAGAGCTATTTGACAACTTCCACGAAGGCCGTATCAATGCTCTCGTCGACTCGTGGATCTTTGTCATCATGGTACGAGAGACAGGGGCATGATGCCATTCTGATGGCCCTTCTGATACCAAGATAGCAGTCGCTGCCTGGGCCTGGTAAGTTTGTTGGCTGCATGGATCTTCAAGATGCCCATGCAGTGCAGTCGGTTTACCATACAGTACAACAACTCAATTATCCTGCACACGGCACGGCAATGCCATCCTCCTGGATTGAGCTTCCACTATGAGGGATTTAATTCCACCCTGGAGGGTTACAAGCAAACTACTGCACGCCTCCTGCCGTGTCTGTCAGTCGTGGCCGCTGCCCGCCGCATGTCGACATACATCCGCATTGTCACTGCTGTAGGCAGGCTGGGGAGCCATTGGCGCGGGCCGGGTTGGTCGAAGGGCAGAGGGCACACGCAACTGACAGACGACGGACGGTAATTGCATCCGAACTCTGGAAGAGGGGGGGAGCCGCGGGGGAGGGGGTCGCAGGACCATCTGTCCCGCAGCGACACACAATACCTCTGAACCTGCGTTCTCGCACCCTCGGACGAGATCTGATGGATAGGTTGGTGGGTGGATGGACGGTCGGCCGAGCAAAGCTGCAGCGCGCGCTCACATCCATTCCCCTCCATACTACCTACGAGAACGACTGCGTACCACGGCTGCAACCCACCCTGGGCACCACCCCATATCTCTCTTGCAGCAGCGGGGCAGCTCCCCGGCATGACGACGGGACGCCGTGGAGACGCTGGCGTGCTCTATGCCGGGTCGCTACGGAGCATACCCCCTGCATTCGGCAACACATGCTGAATTGTGTATTGCGGTAGACCTCAGCGGGTCGCGCTCTCTTTTTTCCAGCTGTCAGCACCTCTGAGCCATAACAAAATTCGAGACCATGTCCCGTGTCACCTGCCGCCGGAGCGGCGAGTCTCTCTGGCAAGAAGCAAGATGAACACACATACGGTAACAGGAGCAAAAGAGAGAAGAAGAAAAGACAGGAATGTCCGATAAAGGCACACCACGTGCCAGCGTGTCATCGTGCCGTCCACCTCAGGCCAGCCATAATCTTACCAGCCTTCAGAACGTCGACGTGGTGAGTGAGACCTTTTGTTTAGGCCAGAGCCAAGCCGAGCGGTGAGAACCACGAGATTAGGGGTCCAACAGTTTCCAACACGGGCCTGGACGACTGGCCATGAAACCCTGAGCCCTTACAACCCGGGAACGAGCGCGGGAAGGGGGGACAAGAGAAAATCTTGCGGTCAAATTTAAGCTCCCGAACGATTTGCGAAATTTGGATGATTTGTGCAAGGTATGTAATGATCACCAGAGGAAACGGCCCGGAACGACGACAGCGCCCACCCCCTGCTCGGCCATCCTGCCACCTTGTCAGGGTACCATAGTATCTGTTATGCGATTTGACGTCACGCATCCTCTCACATACGCACACGAAAGAAGCTCCCCTCCCACCCCCTCATGTGGGATCGCCATGGGGCCCGTGTCTCGTGTCCGATCGACCACAGAGAGAGCTCAGGTAGTCCCGAAGACGCGATAGCCCAAAATCTGGATGGTCGATGGACGCAGTACAACACACCAAGAAAAGGGATTATCTCTTGTGAAACCACCCACCCTCTCGTGAAGGAGCCCCGTGGTACCATCCTGTGCGCCGAGTGGTCGGCTCCTGTTTGACGGATTCTGGTCTCGATATTGCGAGGCTGCGGTGTTTCCCCGTTAAACAATCAGATAGTGGTGAGGTCACCAAAACCAGCGAGCTGACGCGAAACAACGAGCCACCTACCACACATTACCACATAGGATCGTCGCCCAGCCCACGCCAAGCAGTCTGACCTGGGGATATCTCGGCAAGGTCCCGGATCTGAAATCTGTGAAAGCGCGAGAGGGGAGGAGGAAGAATGGGGGACCAAGCCAGACTCGGAGATCTGGGTCCTTGGTGGCACATTGCACACCAACTCGGCATTCAGGTTGGGGCCTACATTGAGTACAGACGGCGAGTGTCGGAGAGACGAGGCTCCAGATCCGCCAGCCTTGGCCCCCGTTGCCCCTTGCCCATCACCTCTCTCCCATTTTGTTGTGTTCCCTGCCATATGGTTTAAACCCTCTTCTTAGGAGCTCAAAACCTGCTTGAGCCTCACTGCTGACGTCGGCAGTAAGGTCAGACATTGCTGCTACTGATACTGCCTAGCCACGCAAACTCAATCTCTTTTTGTAACCTGCCGAAGGGCACTCAAATCACTACCCACATGTCAGCTTGGCCAATCCCCGGCCGTTCCTGTTTCCGATGCCTCTGACGGCCGGTGGGTGAACTACAACTGCGGCCGGGCCTGACGACCAACCCGCAACCCCGGCATGAAAGAAATCCCTGTTTCAGGTTGGCGGCTTCTCCTGGGGTACTTACCTCCTATCGAGCTAAAATGTACATGCTATATACTAGGTAGTATTATGAAGAAGAAGAAAAATAAGGAATTAAAGTGCCATACATGAAACGAAACACTCTTTTTAACTGGTTGAATCATGCCACATTCAGTTCAGCGTGACAGGCAAATAGTGGAGTCCCACGACGCTGCAGGACCCTTATTTTCTTGTTTTGTTCTACAAATGCACCAACGGGTAAACACATCACCACCCCAAGTGACGTACGTGGGGATGCTTTTCCCTCGACGTCACTATCGTGATCGCGACGGGGTCCTCCTTTTCAGGAGATATCGACAGCCCCCTTCGGAAAAGGGCCTCGTCTGGCCGGCTTGCCTGTCAGAAGACCTGTCAAAAAGCCTGCTTTTAAGAAAGAAACAAGAAAGAGAAAAAAAAGATTCCGCTTCTTCCTCTTGTCGTTCCTGGGTCACCCTGAGGTAGTGCAGTGAGTCTGCTGCGGGTGGGCCTGCAGGGACGACGTCCAGCCATGCTGGACCTTTTGATGTGTAGTAGTACTAGCCGCCACTACCGCGAGTTCAAAGTATACATGCCAGGCATTCAATCGTAGGCATAGGCGTTTGGTAGCTGCTAGCTCGACAAGGGCTTGGTGATATTAGATTACTGCTTCGCCTGACGATGGGCTTGACCACATTAGAGAGAGAGAGAGAGAGAGAAAGAGAGTAGCCGTGGAAGCGGGTAGAGGCGGGGAAAGAGAATTCAAAAGGTCGTCGCCGCTTGGACGTGTCGCGTGACAGGGTGGATGGAAGAGAAAACAATGAATCAATACCGAAGGGGGGGAAAAGGAAATGTGAGTGCAGGACAAAGAACTGTGTGATGGGACCACACTTCCAAGAGTTTTGTCTATTGTATTTTCTTCCATTCAACAAGGCCCCAACCGTGATGAATGCTGCTCTGCAGATAATCTATCTGTAGTCTTCTGTATTCAAATTGATATATTCTCTCCGGCTGTCGCTTTCTCCTTCTCCCAAACTCCACGCAATTGGGGGGGGGGGTGTCTGTGTTTGTACTTGTGTGTAAAATCCAAAAGCCAGAAGGAAAAAAAAAAGGATAATTTTGAGCAGGGCAATCTTCTTTCTTATGTTGGCCCTTTGCAGGATGAAAGGCTTTCCAGGGCCTTCACTCCTTCTCCTCCTCATCTCACTGCCGCGTTTCCAAGAGCAGATCCTTCTCATCACCGCCGTCGTCTTCTTCTTCCCCGTCACCGTAGTCATCACCTTCGATACTCTCCAGCACCGTATCCCCGGGCTCAGCAAATTCATCGTCCTCTTCAACAACAGCACACTCGTCATCGTCCTCATAATCGATGCCATACCCGGCAGTTCCATCAGCCTCATCAGCAGTCGTCTCGTCCTCGGTGCCCGTGACGCTGCTGCTTGCCAGGACCCCGTCCCTCTCGGTGGAACCGCCTGATCCTCCTCCGTGCCGTGACCTGCCTGAGCGCCTGAGCAGACTCCGGAGGTCCTCCTCGCTGATGATGCTCTCGATGCTGGGGCGGACTCCGCCACCGCCACCAAGATCGAGCTCGAGACCCCTCGTCTGCCTTCGCCCGCGCTCGACGATCCTCTCGAGCTTGAGGCGGTTGGCGACGAACTTGACGGTGGGAAATGCTGACTGCTGGCCCTCGTGAATCATGCGGGCCAGCCTTGCCGGCGTGGGGTCGGTGAGGATGTGGACAAAGTCCATGGGGATGCTGCGGGGCCAGATGGTGATGGTACCGCCGAAACCCTGCTGCAGCCAGATTTGGCTCCAGTCCTGACCCACGAATCGAGGGAGCAGCTCCAGCTGCCGGAGGATCTTGAGCCACTTGGTCAGGTCGAGCTTGATGTACTGCTCGGCCGCCGTGCCCAGGAACCCGCCGCGCCAACCTCTGCCCTTCCGGTGCGTGACTGGCTGGCCCACGGAGCCGCGCGAGGAGAAGAAGAAGAGATTAATGTGCGGGTTGACTTGCGAAACGATGGTGAAGTTAACGTTGAAGTGCAAGTTCAGCGCCTTGAGCGGGATATCCGTTCGCAGGCTGCCGTCCTTCCACTTGTGTCCGAACGAGTAAGGAACCAGCGTCCCGTCGCGCTGCTTCATCATCAGCACGACAGGGTTCAGGATGCCCGGGACGGCGGCAGATGCCAGCACTGCCGACCACACGACGCAGTCCGGGCTGGTCAGGTAGTTGCACAGCATGGTCGGGCTGTGCGGGTCGGCGGGCACGCAGGACACATTGAGGATGCGCCCTGTGCGCTCGTAGGCCTCGCGGAAGGTCATGGACCCGTGGGTAAACCAGGAGCACTTCTTGGCCCAATCCACACTATCAAACCGCGCGCCCGTGCTGTACCATCGCCGGAACCAGGTGAAGAAGGGGTCGGAGCAGGCAGTGATCCTGTGTGCAAGGGCGGGCACGAGGAGCTGTTTCAACTCGTCATTTGTCCGCGTGGCCACGAGACCTGCGACGAGGGCGCCACCGCTGGTGCCCGTGATCACATCTGGGAGGAGGTCTTCCTCAAGGAGGGCCTTGACGACGCCAATGTGATAGTAGGCAAATGTCGCCCCTCCAGAGAGACAGAGGGCCGTTCGGCCGTAGTTGGCATGCAGGCTCTTGAAGAGCTCGCGCTTCTCGTCGAGCTGCATCTGTTTCGTCTCGAGAACGAACTTGAGGCTCTTCTCCACTATTCACCGTCAGTCAGTAGGTCAGTAGGGTACTACGCTAGGACCTCCACAGCAAAACAGGTCTCGACGTACCTTCATCAACGTGATTCTGCACCAGATTCTTGGTCCCATAATAGGTCTGCGAGTAGAGCCTAGGGTTCTCGACCCCCACAAAGTTATTCTTTACGCACGCCCCCAGCAGGGCGCGCAGCGCTTCCACAGCTTTCTCTCCCTCCTGCCGCTCCTCCAGATCCACGCTCTCGCCGTCGTCGAGCCGCCTCTCGATAGTCTCGGCCTTCTCCCTGCTCTTCTTCATAGAATCCCACACCCTCTTGACCGTCTTCCAGTCATAATATGCAAATTCGTTGGTTTCCTTCCACGCGGCGTTACCAAGAAACTCGTCCAGCTCCCTGGCGGCGGCGCGCCAGTCCTTGTAGTTGGCCGTGGCGCGCATATTGCGCCGCAGCTGCTCCCGCCGCCCGCGCCAGCTGATGAAGTACTCGTAGAACCAGATGTAGTAACGGGTCAGGACGTAGGCAGCGGACAGACCAAGGAGCCAGCATCCTACAAAAAGCAAGAACGGGTACTTGAGCAGGCCATAGAGGTAGCCCTCGCGGGTCTCGTCTTTGGTCCTGCGCCCTTGACGGACCGCCTTAGGCCGCCTGTGTCGCCTCTTGGCCTTGTTGCTACCGCCGGCGCCGGTCTTGGCTCCTGGACGCACAATCTTCTCGTGTACAGGTGCCCAGTCGTTCTGTGCCGTGATGAAGAGGCTGTCCCTCTGGTGCCCGCCTCCACCACTGCCGTTGGCGCCCTGCGTAGGAGAGGAGACATCCGCGGCGGCTGCTGCTGCGTGCGCAGCAACGGCCTGTGCCTCGTCATCCTCCTTCTCAGGTCTCGGGGGTCTGTCTGCGATGACGCTCGACTGCCGCCGTGTGATGTCGAAGGAGGTGCGCCCACCAGGGCTGCCAGCCCTCGGGCTCGAGGCCTCGTCGTGAGCCTGTGTCGGGTCTGGGGCCGACAGCGCCGAGATGAAGGCTTCGAGGTCTTCCTTGGAGAGGAAGTCGATGTCGACGCCGGGAAGGAGAGAAGGGTCGAAGGCTTCGCGGGGGAAACCGTAGTTCCTGTCTGGTACCACCACGGGAGGCCAGCCGTCTTCTTCCATCTCGTCGGTCGTCATGCTTGCTGCTATTGCTGCTTTCTGTTGTCACAGTTGATCTCAGACTTTGGGAGGTGCTCAAGGATTGCCTGCACGACCCTATGTGCTATGTGAGAGCTGGGGGCTCATCTCGGTTGCACGAAGACCGACGAGCACAAGAGACGGAATGGTTCGTGTTATCCGAGTCTGGAGCACGTTTGCTGTTACACGAAAGGGGGTATGCAAGGGAAATAGACCAATAGAAAAGGTAGACGATGAAAAAGCAAAGACGAGTTAGGGATAATCTATCGTGATTTCGTCAAACGAGGGTGGAGTCGTCGTCGTCGTTGAATCTGGTGATGCATTGCAAACTATTCCTCGTTGAGCTTCAACGACGACAGAGAAAGTGGTCACATGCGTGTGTGTGTGTGTGTGCTTCTTTCTCTTTTCGTCCAACTTGAGTGGCCCAGAGGCAATGACGTCGGCTGCAGGCATGTTTCGTTGGGGTGTTGGGGTTTCCTCCAGGGCAGGCCCAGACCTTCTAGCGCTGCTGCTGCCACTGTAATCTCGGCCCCTTGCCACTGGCTGCCAGACGAGCCCCTCTACTTGGTGGGGTGACAAGACTGTGCCTTGCATCCCCTGAGAAACTGAGAATAAATTTACAGAGAATTGTGTTTCTCGAAACAAAGAGTCTCAAGACTCGGTCCGCACCGCCAAACAGAATCTCAAAGTCTGCCGAGACGTCATTACGCCTCAATGTGTGCGTGACATGAGGAATGTCCTCAACTTGTCATTTGCAACCACGTCGTTGGGCATGGAGAGGAACTCCCCTCCCCGTCCAGCTGATTTCTAGAGATAAACTGTTCCGATTAAAAAAAAAAAAAAGCATCAACGCCATGGGGCCATAACTCTTCCTAATTGCAGACACATAAAAATAAAAAGAGGTGTATGTGGGTTCATCATGACTTTCTGGGTGTGCCTTTGTCTTTCCGATCTTGCCATGCATAAAGCAAAACTGTACCGCGTCGCAACCACCATCGTGCCCATCTCGGGCAACATATCTCTCCAGCGTGCTTCTCTCCTTCTGCTTGGCTGTGGAACCCGAGATCTTACTGCCGCGCCAGTTCAGAAACTGTCCTCAGGCTCGCAGCGGAGCCTCCCATGACCACGTCGCCAACTTCTCCCTCTCTCAACTTCCTTCGCCAGCTGTAATCCCGAGATGCAGGATCCACGAGCACTTAGACATACTGGCTCAGCCACCGGATACCCTCGCCATAGCCCTGTCGCATGACGACGGAGCACATGAAGACCTCGACAGGCCTGATGCCCTCCAGCGGAACCTTGCCCTTGCCCGTGGTCTGGTACATTCCGAGCTGGTGGCGGAGCTCGTCCTCGGAAACGGCATCGGGGTGGTCGATCTTGTTGCCCAGGACCACAAAGGGCACCTTGGCCAGCTCCTCCATCTGGAGCAGGGCGTCCAGCTCGGCCTTAGCCTCGGGGAACCGCTCGTGGTCCTTGGCGTCCACCAGGAAGACAATGCCGTTGACCTCGGGGAAGTAGTCTCTCCATAGACGGCGGGCTATGTTGAGGGACCGATTGTTAGTCTTGTCCTGCTTCTCCTTGCTTCAGGGATGGCAATGAGACGCGGGGAAAGCGCCCCCTTCGCAATGTCGTACCTTGCTGGTGACCGCCCAGGTCGAAAGTTGTGAACCTCACATTGCCAATCGCCAGCTCCTCAGAAGCTATGATTCCATGTCAGCACGGCTACACGCGCGTCTCCGGATTGGGCGCACACGTCGTCTTCGTCTTGGCCGGGAAGGGCTGGCTCTACTCACTAGGGTGGAGGGTAGGCTGAAGGATAGCGACACGGTCGTTCTGTAGACAAAAAATCCCGGTCAGCTTCTTGTTCGTTTCTTGTCCCGTCCAATCCGTATATCCCATCGACGCAGGAATGGTGCTCGCCAGGAAGGAAGGGTCCCGGCCGGTCCGTGGACTCTCGAGAGGGGAAGGCATCTATTTCGTCCGTCACGCACCTTCAACATGTGGAGCAGCGTCGTCTTGCCGGCATTGTCGAGACCCAAGAAGAGGAGCTTGGCGTGCTTGTTCAGCAGGCCGAGGGAAGAGAGGACATCGTAGACTAGATCGCAACAGGAAAAGAGAGAGAAAGTCAAACGTCAGCATCCACACGCCTCCTGCACATTTGCTCCTTGTGCTCGTCGGACCGCCGTTTCCTCTCTTTCTCTCCATATCATCCACGCCTGGGGACGGGGCTCGTGATCACATACACCAGTTGATAATCCACATCTTGAACGGGGATGCGTAATCCGAATTACGACAAGGCTGAGGATATGGACTGTAGGAAAAATAAGAAGAATGTCGTGAAGGGTTGGTCGGAGGACAAAAGATTGCTCCGTGAATACCTGTTTCGTCTCCGGGGGAAAGAGGAGGAAAGAAGGAGAGAGGCGTGTGTGTGCGTGTGTGTCTTGTCTCTGCTTTTGCTTCTGGAAAGATGACGGCAAGCTGGCAGGAATGGAAGCGGACCTTATGGAACTATTTAGCCCCTGCCGCAAAACCCCCCAGGCAAAGGCCTGGGCGAGCCCAGTCGGATCATCCCCTGATTGGCTGCAGAATTACTTACTAAGCCAAACCGATACCACTTATCTTAGCCTACAGCAGCGGACAGGCTCTAAGGTGTCCTAGGACAGAGGCAGACTCGCATAGTTCGACTCTTAGATGCCCAATTCCCAGAGTTGGATAGAGACAAGGTGTCCAGAGTGTGCAGTTTGACTCATTCTCCGCATGTGTCAATAACAGGTGAGTCAACGAGACTGCAACTACAGCAGAAAGTCTTTCATATGCCAGCGAGCCATTGTTGCACAAAGACATGACGGGGCCGAGGACATCAATAAACCCTCACATGTTTCAGCAAAAAATTAGTCATAGTGTTTTGTCCATGTTGTTGTTGTTGTTGTCATCATATATGTATTCATATATAGTAAGGCTCAGCTGTACTGAGGCCAGGTGTGTATGTACACAGACAACGAACGGAGTCGCCCTCAAGCCGTGTCAAGCAAATGCTGGATTGGGTATCGGATATCATATCCCCTGAGCTCCACGGATAAAGGGGGACAGAGAGGGAGAGAGAGAGAAAACAAAAAGGAGGAAAACGAATGCTAGGTACAAGCAGTCAAGAGTCAACGGCGTCTCCGTTCCTCTGATGCTTGTTTGTCATGACCAGTCGTTGTTGATAATCCCACGCAACCTCGCTCCCGAGGAAAAGAAAACAGGAAACCCCCCTTCCAAAAAGATCGCCAACCAAATCCGATGCGCCTGGGTATGAGTTGATGACGATAATCATGAGGCTCAAGGAAACGCAATGCTGTCTGTCTATCCCTCTTCTGGACGTATTAGATCGAAATCACGTAGTTGCCCTGGCCCATCTTGCCGGCCAGCTCCCGCATTCTCTCGGCTCCCTCGCCGGCCTTGGCCCTCTTCTCGGGGATCTGGCCCTTGCGCGCACGATTGCAGTACTTCTGATAGAACTTCTCCTTGCGCCGCTGCCGCTTCTGCTCGAGGCCCTTGACAATGTCAATAGCACCTCGCTTGTGGGTGGTGTCTTTGGCCGCCGCATTCGTCTTGCCCCGCTTGCCGTTCTTGATGTGGAAGGGCAGGTAGTTGGCCCGGGGCAGGGACTTGGTATGGGTCAGGCCAGGCCGGGCAGCGAGAGGCTTGAAGCCGATGGCATTGTTGACCTGTGTAGGTGACACGGCCGGAGACTTGGGGTGCTGGTTCGGTGCTGGAGACTTGATGCGCTTGGGAGATGACCTGTCAAAGAGGCGGCGGGGCGAGCGACCGCGTGCCTTGGGAGGTGGAGACTTGTACCGCTTCGCTGGAGGCGGGGACCGCAGTCTCTTGGGCGAGGGGCTCTTCCTGCGCCGCCGGTCTGGTCGCTCATCGTGGAGCTCCTCGAGCTCACCGTGGAGCCACACCGGCTCGCCGCTGTCGCGGTCGTGAGAAGAGACCTCATCCTCCTCGTCTTCTGGCTCCGAGGTTGGGAAGCTGGGGTCAATGTCCTGAGGGATGATGCGCAGCTTCTCCTGCTTGCGGGCGGCGAGCCGGGTCATGAAGGCCTCTTCTAGAGGTCTGTCTTCGTCCATCGTGCCGCAGACAAAGTCGGTGCTGTCAGGCAGCTCAGGGGTCATGGGACGTGGAATAGATCGCTGTCGGGAATGTTTGGTCCGGACAACCCTCCTCGAATATGTAGACGAGTCTGAGAACCCGCCGACAGACGCAGGGCGGAAGATAGGCGTGGCGTCAAAGACGTGTCCACCTGCAGACTGGTTCGCCGTCAGAGTCCAGAGGAGGAGATCATCGTCTTCCTCGTCGTCTGAGTCGGCAAAGCCCAAGTCTTCGTCGGTGTTGTAGCCATCCGAGAAGTCATCATCAGATCCGTATCCCGACTGATCATCGTCGTCGTCGAAGTCCTGATCGAGGTCTTCCTCATCGTCCATATTGTCTCCGTCCTCGTCGTCGTCCTCTTCAGCTCCTTCAGCATCATCCTCGGCTTCTGCCTCCTCGTCCTCCAGCTCAGCCTCCTCCTCTGCCTCCTTTCCAATACGTCGGATGTCGTTCTCCTTCTTCAGCAGGTCGTCAATAGTGAGCTTCACCCTGCGAGCGGCTGTCTCCTCGCGGATCCAGTCCTCCTGCTGCGGGTGGTCGCTGGCAAACTCGTGAAAGTGGCACACCTCGCCCTGCAGCTTGTCTGAGGTCGCGGTGATGTACTTCTTCTTGCGAAGAGGAGCTGGGCTTGGCAGGAATCTCCTGGGAGTCAAGGGCTTTGCGCGACGGGTGACAGGCGATCGTGCCTTGCAGATAGTGGAAGGAGTGCTGACCACGGTCGAGACGGACCCGCTCTCCTCGGCATTCTTGGGGATCGCGAGCCCCTCCCTAGGCGGGGGAGTGTGCTGCGTCGGTCGAGGCGGCTTGGCCGTGCAGGCAAATTTGATGCACGTCTTCCGCGGCTGTGCAACTGCAGGTGCTGCTGGAGCAGGAGCAGGAGCAGGAGCCGGAGCCACCCTGACATCGTCCTTGGGTTTGGCGGTGCAGGCAAATGAGATGCACCGCTTCTTCTCGAGCGTCTGCACAGCGGGATCCTTGGGGGCCTGAGCAGGACTAGCCGGCTTGGTGGGCGAAACCTGGCCCTTGCTCAAGGGATATGCAGGAATCGTCTTCTTAGGTAGTGAGCCCACGATCTGTACGGGCGCACCAGGCTGCTTCTCAAAGGACAGAGGAGCGAAACCGATGCTCCGCAGGCGGGGACTGGGGCTGTTCGTCCTCGCTGGAGTGCTCACGCCCGTGTCGCTCGTGAGATCGGCGGTTGATGCGATGGAGGCGTCGCTAGTGATTGATCTCCGTCGCCCTCGCCAGCTGTTGTTGCTCTGAGCAGGTGTGCTCTCGGTCGCCTCGCCCTCAGACGCGCTCTGCAGCGCTCTAGTCAGCAGAGACGCGTGGTTCTCCTTGGGTCTCGTAGGAGTCGACATCTTTCTCCTGAAATCTGGAGACATTCTTTGGTGCTGGTGGACAATACGTAAATCAGGTGGTTCGTCGGCGTCCGCGCCCGCATCCTCCTCGAGAGCGGACTCGACGTTGGCGGCAGTGGTGCTCCACGCCAGCACATTGGATGTAGCGTTATCGTGTAGTGTGTGTCTCAACATTGTGAAAGAAAAAAGGTGTCTGTGTCTTCTTGGTAGGGTTGTGTCTGCAGGTCGAAACAGTAAGGTGGTCGTCAAAGAGGGTATCTCGTGGGATAATATGGTCGTCGTGGATGACAATTCGGCCAGGCTCCAGACAGGTCAGGTCACTTGGCCGACTCCGCGTTCAAGGCTTCGGGAACGTGTCGACGACGAGCCTGGTGGGGATGCAGACCACCCTCTCAGGCAGATGTTGCGCTCAACGTTGCGCGTTGCGAGTGGTGTGTCCCTAGGGACAGATAGGCTATAAGCGCAGAGACATGGTCGAAAAGAAAAATACACAGAGGTAGGGCCAGACAGGTTTTGGGTGGTGTTGGAAGTTGGTGAGGGCCGTGGCCCAGCTCGAAGGGGGGTGGTGGTGGTGTTGAAGTTGGGCCGCGGGTCAGGTCCTGGGTTGTTTTCAATGGTTGACGAGATTCGAACTCGTCTTCAAATCCAGGGTCCGGCCGTTTCTTGTTTTGCTACCCTGCAGGTGCTGCTGGAGGCACACACGGGCTTGGTCGGAATCCTAGGGTGGGAAGGGGGATGACGTTGAACCGAGCGTCTCTCTGGTAGGGGTGGCGCAGAATGTAGTAAGCAGGACTGCTGACCCAAGGTCTTGGAAGCGAGTAAGTGAGTTGTCTCTGAGAGGGAGAACGAAACAAACACACAGGGTCGAAACCAGGCAACAGGTCTGGGAAGGGAGGACAAATAAGGCTTCTTCTAATGGGTGTGTATCGGAAGATCGAGATTTAATTTCTTGTTTGCCAGTGGGGACGAATAGGTAGCAAACGAGAAGGAGAAAGAAAAAAAAATATTGTAAAATAGGGCGGTCGAGGTTGTGCGGGAAAGTGAGAGATTTGATGGCCGCGGAAGAGGGCCAAGAGGGCGAGATGTTATTCCTGCGAGGCCCGCCTGTGGGACAGGGCGGCGACAGCGCCAAAAAGCCCCAGAGAACCCAGCAAGAGGAAAAGCCCCCCCCCCCCCCAGAGCGCTACCCCCCTGTAGAAGCTGGCAAGGTTTCTACGATAGTGCAAGAGGAAAGGGAATGCCCCTGTGGGCCTAGGTCTGCCAGGGTACCACACGGCCAAGGCGAGGAAGAGAAGAAGGAGGGAAGGTACGTACTGCAGTGCTACCAGAGGGGTACGTACTCTAACCGGTACGTACTAGTACATGCCTGTGGGTAGCACCACAGCGCACACCACAGTATATACAGTAGTAGCACTACATGATGCTAGCTTCGTAGCGAGTGGGAAGGCGGGAGAAGTGGCCGAAAGCAACGAGATGCATTGCCGCCGCTTGTTGGGGCAAAGATGGAAAATTCCTACTCTCTCTCTCCCCTGGTGACCCTTACTGACTGTGCTAGTGCGAGGAACAAGGCTTTGGCGGTCCACATGCAGACAGAGAGGCAAGAGGCAAACAGAGGCTGACGGCTGAGAGGGTTGAGACGGAAGAAACACAGAGCAGACAGTACTACTATGGCGGCAGTGGCAGTTAGTAGTGTGGGCATTTGCAAGCCCTTTGCCTCTCTCCACCAACCACCCACCCACCCAACGAGACCCTTTAGCCCTGCCGCCTATTGGACTGTGTGTTCCGACTTGGCCCGCTCTCGACCACCTTTTTTACCGTCATCCGTCACAGGTTACAGGTCACAGACAGGCCGACCGCTCCCACTCTGACTTCCACACTGGAATGATATGCAGCCGTGCCTTAGCTCGAGGATGGGGGGGAGGAAACGGGGTCTGGTGACGAGCAGACTGATAACTCACAAAAAGAAGAGGGAAAAGGCCCAGCAGGAATCCTCCTCCCCGCCGGCCGGGACAGTGCGTGCATGCCGGGGAAACGAAACCTGCTAGCCCCGAATGAGCTGAAATTATTGCCTCTCGGAAAAATCACCCCCAAAGACTCGTGTCTGGCGAGAGCGGCCTGTCTACGCAGTACAGTAACAGAGTCAGATTAATTACTGAGTGTTAGTTTCTTTTTTTCTTTTCTTTTTTTTCTCTCCCACCAGGTTGCATCCGCACTGACCGTTGTTTCCTCCAACAGAATACCGGGATTACGAATTTTTCGACGCTTAGGGGAGTGGGTGGTAGCAGCGGGACTTTCAGCGTGCCGTTAGCCACTGGTCCTGCCTGTGGCTTACTATGTAGCGCCGTACTGTATTTTCGTTTCCCACCGACAGTTCTCCGAACACTACCGTGGACTAGAACCTCAGGGCCAGCTCGGCTACACACAGAAAATGAGTGAAAAGTGCTGGAGAATATGCCAAATTTGCTGTTGTAGGTACCAAAAGAGCTCGATCTGACGTGTAACTTCTTTACTAGTCCACATCCCCTTAGCAGCCACAGGGGTTTTTCCCTCTCCTCTCGCTTGGTCTGAATCAGCCAACATTGCCCGAATACGGCGTGCATTGAAGGAGGGAATTTCTCTCTACTAATGTTTTCCCACCCGGCTCAAAGGAAGAAGGAAAAACCTAGGCCTGGACGCGAACGAGAGAAGCGGTGAACTAGTATCTGTCGCCCTTCGTGGTTTACTCGTCATAAACTAACAGGCCGAAGACGGACGAAATGCGACCAAATGGGGAAGAAAAAGTGCATGACTTCCGTCCCCCCCTCACGCTGTCAGGTCAGCAAACAATGAGACGAAACTGGTGATCATCAGCAGCTCGGGACTCCAGTAATGTCAACTAATATCGTTGCATCCTGTCAGCGCATGCGGCTGCTCCGTGCTGCCGCTCTGTGCAAGACGTGCACCCCTCCACCCCTTATGGCGGAATGCTGGCCCTGCCCTGGCAGTGCCTGGATCTGCATCCGCTTTCAGCACTATGTACCCTAAAAGTGAGACGTAGCATTGCAGCCACAGCGGCCCCCGCCATCTCCCCCCCCCCCTTCAACAAAATACCCCGTCTCCAGTATAGGAGAGGAGGATAGGAGAACACAGACCGCGTTTTGGGCTCGCCAGGTACTGCTTGCTTGTCTCGCGTGTTTCTTCTCAAATGCGCATTCAAGGGGCAACGGCGCCAAACGGCTCTAATTGGGGTACAAAGGCCAGAAGCTCAACCACGTGGAGCAGCAGACCGCGCTTTGTCGCTCATCCAGGATCCCCCTTCGTCTACCGAGCTTCGAGAAGCAGCAGCGGAAGCAGGAAAAAAAAAAAGCGTCGGATGAGGCCACAAGTATCCATGCATCTCTTAGTACAAAGGAAAGTTTTTTTTTTTTTTCTTCTTCTAACTTCTTCCTCCTCCTCCTCGAGGCCGTTCCAGGGATTTGAAATCCCGCATAGCCTTGAGCACTGACTGGACAGTCACAAGACATTGCATAATAGCGTCTCACATAGAGACGGCTCGACAATATCACCCAGACTGACTACTCACTTGCATGCCTGGTGCGTGTACTTTGTCATGTACCATCACGAGCTTATGAGGTGCTCCGTGCAGCAGGCCTGGTGTCATCAGCCAGCCACCCGCAGAATGGAGAGGGAGGGTCTCATCGGCTGCTGCAGGTTTAGACAACCTTTCGGATAGGCGCTTCTAGGCTCCTGACGAGAGAAAAGAACGCCACGAGGACAGCCCTCCCGGATGAGGGAATTCGTAGATTCAGAGTTCATCTCTCGATCTCATGCGCCCGCGATGGTAAAGTAAGCCGCATTGCATGTGCTGGCACCTCATCTTACCATGGTACTTACACATGCAGAGGGAAGGAGTTCAATCTTCCTGCAGCTCGTCTGGGCCTGGTGCTCGTCGCTACACCATAGTATGTACTACTGCAGGTAGGACAAGATTCCAGTACTTTGGTACACATACAGCACACACAAACACAGTATGAACCTGTCAACAGCGGCCACATCACATGTCAAGGTACATGCCATACCATACTATGCACACACACACACACACACACACACACACACACACACACACACACACACCCACCTCTCTAGCTCCCCAGCTCTCCCTCCCTTGGCCCATAGATCTTCCCAAGACTCTCATGCACCTTGGCGATCCCCGAGTCAATGCATGCACTTACATGCAACGTGCCGTTTTGGGATTTGGGGAACCATCATATTGCTGCAGTGATGGACAAACGGCAAGACCCCACGCGAAGAAGAAGGGGGAAGGGGAGAGGGGATGCAGAGCAGGGATGACGGGCGTCTCATACCCCGCAGTCCCTCTCCCACGCCTCGTTGAACCTGGAGAATAAAGAGAGAGTGTGTGTGGGCTGCTGCCACGACGCCTGCATGCATGCAGTCCACCCTTCTTTAGCAGCGGCCAGCTGTGTGGAGGTCCTAACAGTCCTCGTGAGTGGTTTGCGTCGAGGGCTATCGCGCGTATCTTTCAAATCTGAGGGAGCCTGCGTTTCTCTGGCGCGTCTGGGTGGTAAAGCTGCAGGAGAGAATGGATATCCATGGCCCCGCAGTGACGCCACAGGTGCATAAACGTTCAAGCTTGAAGCATGCACGGGATTTGCGCACGCAGGACAGGCGCACACCATCCTCAAACAACCATCATCAAGCCCATCTGCATACTTTACTTACACACTCCCGGCGCACCGGGGTGTGTTGTCGGTCCTCGTCCCTCGGCTAAATAAACAGCGCGGGACTGTTGTTGGCCGCGCAGCTGGTGAATCGGATCCGCATAGGTGCGTCTGTACGTGAAGGGTCCTAGGCCAGATGAAGCCTTCCCGGCTCTAGAGGATCACCTGCATATCTTCGGCCCATAACACCAGATAGGGTCGGGGTCTATCATAGGTCTCCTGGCATGCTGTGTTGTTTGTTTGGTAGTCGAAGTCCTCTGAGATTGCGGTGAAGGTGCAGAGAGTTGGTGTTGTGAGCCGAGAATCCCGAGTGGCGATGGGGTACGCCGCCTCTCTCTCTTCCTCTCTCTTGAGGTTTTTGTACTGGTAAAAGTACAAGAGGTAGTAGTAGCATACCATGAAGCTATGGTTGTGAGGCACAGCCTGGCTGTTGGACCCTGAACCTAACAAGCACCATTTAGGAGAGACAGCTGCGGATCACCAGGAATAGAAACCCGTCCGCAGCAGGATCAAAAGTCTAGCGATCCTTCTCTCCCCCCCCCCCCACACGCCCAGGCGACGATTGGGGGAAAGGGTCGACGTCTCTGTTCTGCACATTGCCGTCACCAGCCCCATCCCAGGTAGGGTCACGAAAACAGGCTGGCGCGGGGGTGGGCTTGAAACCCACACACAACAACTCGAGATCCAGCTTCATGGCCAGCAAGATGGGTCCCCCATGTATGTATTTTGCGTTTCAGAGAATGCGCGTGTGATGCAATCGACAAGGCAGTTGCATGACCAACTCCCAACCTTTACTTTTCTTTTTTTGTTTTGTCTTCTTTTCACGTGTGCATAGTGAAATCATATGTCCCCGCAGCTGGCTGGGTCCCCCAATTACTTGCCTTGTTGGCAAAGACGGCCCGCTGGACACCTACACATGTGTCGATCCGGATCTCGAAGGCCAAGAAAGAGAGATCAGCAGCGCTCGGAGAGATTTAGTGGTGACAGCTGTCCAGCCCCCTCTCTCTACCTCCGTCGCCACACTGCTACTGGCTTGTCGGGGCGTGCAGCTATTCGTCTCCTCAGGTTCGCATGTGTGCATGAGCTGTCCTGAGACTCCGCTTTGTGTGTGAACCGCTCGTGGACACGGGGGTCTTCGTCAAGACTGTACGTAGATCATCAGCTCATCCCGGGCATGCTGGACGAGCCGGGCGGCTACGTGTCGCCCAAACAAAGCCGTAACGGTGACGACGAGCCGCTGGACGAAACATTGGTTGGCAAGGTTGCCCTTGGCAAGCCTTGGCTGTGGCCCCTTGCCGGTGGGAGTGCAGATCTGCTCGCAGATGGCAGTGATTGTCAAGCTGCTGCTGTCAAAGACACACACACATGTGCACATGGACTCAGGACTATTGTATGGTAGCATGGGAAGTCGGAAGGGGGGGGGCACGGGAGGGGGGCGGATATCGGGGGCGCCAACTTTTGGTACCCAGAAAACGACAGACCGAGTCGCTGTTCGTACACGTTGGCGAATCTCTCTCAATAAAATATAAGAGAAATTAAAGAAAACGAAGAACAGAGGAGCAAGAGGAAGACATGAGGGCGAAAAGGGGGTTCCGAGCCACAGTAAGCTCGTATTTGGCACAGAGTGCTGCTTTCTAAGATTCGCGAAATTGCCCCAGCCTCGTGGCAAGTTCAGGTAGGAAAGTGCTGTGCGAGCTACTATGTTAGAGAGCTGAAGTAGTGCTTGGGCGGATGACTGATCGGCGGTTAGCTAGCTTAGCTTAGCTGGCTGTTGGGGGAAGGCTAGTATGCGCTTAGTGCATAGCTAGTTTTGTTGGATATTTATGCTTAGATGCATTTCACAATACTCTCTCGGGAAGTATCGCAAAAGACCATATATGCAGCAACCAGTTGCAGCTCCACGTGACGCCAAACTTTGGCTGCAGCGATCCGTTCTCTCTCGTCAACCCGACCGACCGGAGCTCTTTGCGACTGCTCGAAGCCGTACACATCAATTGGTCCCCACCACCACCATCATGAACTCCCTCCGCATCGCCCGTGCAGCTCTCCGGGCTCGCCCAGCCGCCATCCGAGCTCCTCTGCAGCGAAGAGGCTACGCTGAGGCTGTCAACGACAAGGCAAGTCTGTTCCCGGAAGAGCAAACTCCGGCATCACCCGCTTTTCTTTCGAGACCTGCAGACTGACCCTACGACCGCCGACAGATCAAGCTCAGCTTGACCCTTCCTCACCAGGTACGATGACGATCCACCCGGACTGGCAATATGCAAGAGAGACAAAGAAAGAAAAAAGTCCAAGACAAGCAAGATTGGGAACCAAGAGGAGGAGGGAAGAGTGACGTAGCGCGAACATATGAAGGCTAATTACCGCAACCCAACATCGCAGTCCCTCTACAAGTCCCAGGATGTCGTCCAGGTCAACATGCCAGCCGAGTCGGGAGAGATGGGTGTCCTCGCCAACCACGTCCCTTCCATCGAGCAGCTGAAGCCTGGCCTGATCGAGATCATCGAGGAGAGCGGCAGCAGCAAGCAGTTCTTCCGTACGTGAATTATCAACATCATCATGATCATCATAACCTGGACGGTCAGAAGCGAGAATGCAATGCAATTGAGGATACAGGAAAGCTTACACATGAGTCTACTCTACAGTGTCTGGCGGATTCGCCGTCGTCCAGCCCAACTCCGCCCTGAGCATCAACGCCGTCGAGGCATACCCCCTTGAGGACTTCAGCGCTGAGGCCGTCCGTGCCCAGATCTCTGAGGCGCAGAAGGTCGCCAGCGGCAGCGGGAGCGAGCAGGACATTGCTGAGGCCAAGATCGAGCTGGAGGCAAGTTAAATCCCTCGTCGTGCCCATAGCAAACAAGATACTGACCGTTCCCAACAGGTTCTGGAGACCCTGCAGGCTTCTCTGAAATAGACGTTTGAATTCTCTTTGCGCCTTTGTAGAATACCACACCAACGTCATCGTCAAATACTCGTGCGATGAACAGACGCAGGACAAATCCATCCATCGCACCTTCTCCTACTATTTGCAGGGCCTCCACCTGACGTCGTGACTACCTTCCAAGTGACTTCGTGAAGTGACGAAAGATTTATACGACCCGCGACTCTTTATCTCCGAGATCTGATGTGCGCCTCTAGGTACCTCATTATGTATTTCTTCTCTTCGGCTGGCTGTACTCATTACCATCCCTTGCCTGGGAGAGACCGTCATTCATCGCTCGTCCCCATCCATTAACCATCGTCTTCATCATTATGATTCATTCACACTCGTTTCGTCAATAGAATCACCGTCGCGACTGCCGCTCACCACATCACAGCAACCCCCCAAGACCCATCCAAGTGTGCCCTAAGCTCTCAAGGCGTAAACATTTCCTCGCCTGCTTTTTCTCGTCTTCATGAAAACCTGACCTACGGAAAACCCTAAAACTTGCTATTCGACCCATCAAGACGCCCTGTGTGGGCGGCTTCCGCAGACCTAACCCAACACCTCAAAGCTATACTTCTTTCTTCTCTGTCTGAAGTTTTGGGTAATGTCACTGGACAGGAGTCCATCCTTCGCACTGGCTTCACTGCCTTCGACTGATCAGACATATCGATTCTTCGGAAACAATAAGCCTGCCTCGTTTAAACAACATCTGACTGGATACGATCCTACTCACGCGCGGGATCTCCTCATCAAGAGCCAGGCAGGTTCATTACAGAACCCCGAACACGTCACCGCGTCAACACTGAGCAGGATAGCTGAAGAGGAGGAAGCCGATTGCATCATATTTGACCAGCTTATCCGCTCCGACGTCGACGTCCGACATCTTTGGGAAGACCAGGCAGTGCATGCTCTACATCCTGTGTGTTCAGATCAAGCTAAGCTCCACAATCCAGTCCGAGCCTCCGTGCCAACCACCATGATGACAGACGCCCGAGACATGTTCAAGGAATACGGGATCGACCGGCCTCCTGGGTAGCTCTCAGAAGACGCCAGTCTTGATGGCCTCATGTCCAAGGAGGTTTCAGCCAAAAATCTTGCCGAGCTAGACGGTACCAACAGCGCCATCGATACTGGCGTGCGCCTCTGTCACGTTTGTCAGGCCACCATCGCATCAGGCCGCACTTACTGCACATCTTGCGGTCACCCTCTTTGCAAGACATGCATTTGCCCTATTCCAGAGGGGGCAGAGGAGGCGCACGGAGTCTTTGAGGCTTCTGGGGGTGCTCATCTGACCGTTCGTGATGGCGAAACCCTTACGAGTTACAACAGGAGTGTACCTCCTTCGCCGTCCAAAGATGTTAGAGACCCGATGGAGGGTGTTGAGGCACGTTTCAGCAGGCAATCCACCACGAGACAGGAAGAGCCTGACCAATACGAGATTGTCGGTCGTCCGGCTCAAGCTACTGTGTCTTTCCCGCGTCCCCTTCCCCCAAGCAGATCCAAGGCGTCCAGGGAAGATACTGCTCACACCATGCCAGGCCGCGTCGCAAAGAGTCTCCCAGCTGCTTCATCGCAGCGTGTACAAAGGAGTCAAACACTGAGGGTGGAGACCACTCCGTCCGACTGCGTGTCACGTCGAACTAACAGCGGCTGTCGAGATGACTCATCCGAGTGTTGCAGTGATCTGGCCTGTCGAGCCACACATTCGGGATACCGGCCATACCGGCACAGTCTTACATGTACGAAGCGTCAGGTCACTCCTCACGGTGGAGAGACGTCCACAGAACCTAATGAGCAGACAGACACCTATTCTCCAACCGCGAAGGAATGCGCCCACCAATGCTACGAAGGCAGGGAGCCAGCCCATTATGAGAAGCACCGTCATCATGACCATGCTAGTCCTCGCGATCTTCATACTAGGACTTCGACCCATGATGCCGAACACCGTCGCTACCGCACCAGGGATCCTTCTCATGACGACAGCAAGGCAGTGCACCGCCACAACTCACATGGAAGGAAACATCAAGAGCGTGGTCATCAAGAGCGACGCAGTGACGATGTCCTTCAACAAGAGCATGGCTACTCTTCCGATCGCCGCGATCCCCAAACTCCTGAGCACCAGAGAAGCATCACGCATGAGCGCTACCATCATCACCCTCACATCCACTCGCCTAGACCTCAGGCACGGCCTAGAGCGGAATCTGCTCGTGAGAGCTCACACCAGCATGATCACCATCAAGCGCGTGTACCTGAAGTTCAGACTCAAGAAGGAGCACCAGTTCGCACCCAGAAAAGACTCCGTACAATGCACACCCAGAGTGCGCCAACGTTGCCAAAGCTGCCTATGCTGTCACCCACAAAAGGTGTAACTGAGGACTTTCGCGAAGTGCGCATGAAGCTTCGGCCAACCGGGTCTGTCACTTCGAGACAACCCCAGATTCAGACTGGAGGAGACACGAAACAAGCTGAGGAGGACTTTCGCGACACAAAGAAGCGTCTGAGTCACTACAGTCTGCCGTCCAAGGAGCCTCGCGTGAGCATGTCGTTGAAGGAGGTAGAAGAGCAACCTCGAAAGGCTGCCACTCCTTGCACGCCCCTTGGACACGAGGAGGGGGAGCCAGTTGCGCAGCAACCGGTCAACACACAAGGTATGGCGTCGAAGCCGGTTTCTCCTAGTGCCGAGTTGTCAGCAGCAATGACAGGCAGGAGTGATTCCCGAGAAGAACCGCGCAAGCGGTCTGAAGAGCCTGTCCAGCAGCCCGCGGGGGACACGCCTCTCGAGGATCAGCAGGACTGGAAGAACAAGTATGAAAAGCTCAAACAAAAGTTCGATGCCCAGAAGCAGTCGGACGATCTTGGACTGGAAGGTCTGACGATCGTGCTGCACTTGAAGGGAAGGGACGATTTGGTGATTAACACAGACCTGAGGAACCTTGAATGAGATGGCAGAAGGAGGTCAGTGAGCAGATCTTGAAATCGGTTGGGCCGTGAGTCCACCTGCACCTGCTCCTGTAGAAGGGGGGTGTGTAAGACTCTTCAGAAGTAAATTGAGATTTCTAGGACGGCGAGCTATTATTCTCGCTCTTCGCTTTTTTCTTCTTTCTTTTTTCACCCTTTGATAGAAGAGTACTAGAAGGTATTTCTACTATCCTAATCAGTATACGGCGATGAGCCGACTCTTATCGAGGCTTCCGGGCTGTAATCTTTTCCTTTCCTGTTTGTCCCGTACCCTGAAATGATTCACTCATTCTTTGCACAAAGGCTGTTAAGTGAAGACTGTGTTTGGTGAGTGCAGGGCTTGCTGGTACGAAATCGCATCGCATCGAAGCGTTTATTCAATTTTCAACAAGCTATTTCACAATTTACTACATAGGTTGTGCGTGTTCATAGAGACAACCGAAAAGCCAAAAGTCAACTGAAGGGCTAGTAATTATGAATTTGTCGTATAGACATATAGCTCTAGACTTGCTCGACTAGCTAGGTCTGTGTAATATGCAGTTTTATGCGTTGATATAATTTACCAATTCATCCCAACGCTAATAAATATAAGTACGAGGAGACGCTCTAAGATAAAGACGAAGAAGTAGAAGATATATGTATATACAAATCGAGATAGTGTTTATAATACATTGGACTAGCATAAATTTATATAATCAAAAAGCACATTAGGTCTGTTTTCCCAATAAAATCAATAAATACCTATGCTATAATTTAGAGATATTAAAATGTAGATTTTGCATTTATTAGCAGATAGTGGTTGGATGGGCCTGCTAGACAACCTATAACTATGCTAAAGTTACTGCCTTTGTGTATCTTTTCTTGTAAACACGGGGCTCGAGAGCATAGATTCTTTGATATGTTCGCTCAAGTTCAGAGGCTTCCCACTAAATATTCACTATAAATGGTGGTCAGTGAGTACGCAACGGCCCGCTGCTTGGCGTACAGTACCACTCTGCCACTCAACTAACACAAGCACTAAAGCGGTAGTCCTCGGGGGCCTCGGGATGAGACGTTATCGATAAAGCCTCGTGGACGTCACCCTTGCCACCACCACCACCAGGCACCCATCCATCCATTCATTCATTCTGTTCTGTTGACAAATATTTACATTGTTCAGTCACGTCTATTCACTGTACGACAGTTTAGAGTTCATCAGCCCGGCTCTCTTGGCTTCCTCCTTTTCCTTGCCGGGACTTGCATATATAAAAAAAAACATGATCGCGGCCATGTCATCAGAAGCATGCTGCACCTGCGCGACCATCATCCGCGACTCCATCCCAAGCACCACCAACTCCCATCTCGAGACCAAGACGGAAAAGCAGTTTGCGGACCCACAAGACAGGAGACTAGAGTGTTGTTCGAGGGTCATCTGTGGAAGATGTATAGATGTAAGCGATATAAACACATGATTTCCTCTTTCCCCCTTTGCTTTGCCCTAGATTCCTTAGGAGAGTAGGGACGCATCCTGTGAATAATGAAGGGTGGGTATGTGTATGTATGTGTGTACGGAGAGACTGACAAAACGAACCACCAACAAAAGAACAACGTCCGCTTCGCAACCTACTGTCCATACTGCCAACTCTCCTCCTCCCCCTCCAACCCCCTCCCGCACGGCCTGCGCGAGCCTCCATCCTACGACTTTGCGACAAGCAAAGACGCCGCCACCACCAACAAGCCCCCCCCAACAAGCCGACGCTGCACCACCCCCACCATACACAACCTCCCCAAACAAATGGTGCCCCCACCAGCCGTCATCCTCCGGCCCCCTCAGCGAGAAGTCCACAGGACAGGAACCCCCACCAGACACGCTACACTTCCTCCACCCCACCGACGACACCGTCCCCTCCCTCTCCCTGCGCTACAACGTCCCCGCCCCCGTCCTCCGGCGCTACAACAAGCTCACCTCGGACCACCTCCTCTCCGCCCGGCGCACCATCCTGATTCCCGGCTCGCACTACCCCGCCGGCGTCTCCCTCAGCCCCAGACCGGTCGAGGGCGAGGAGGAGGAGGCTCGCAGGGCCAAAGTGCGCCGGTGGATGGTCGCTTGCAAGTGCGCAGACTATGAGGTCGCGGAGCTGTACCTTGAGCAGGGCGCGTATGACCTGGACCGCGCCGTGGAGAAGTTCGTCGCGGATGAGGAGTGGGAGAGGGCGCATCCGCTTGAGACCAAGGGCAAGGGCAAGACCAAGTCGAGAGGAGGGGGTGTCGCCGGGACTGGTGGGACCTGGGCTAGCCAAGCTGCATTCCTGAGGAGATTGGGTCCTTCTTGATACCTGCTTTCATGCGAGGCCACAGCGAGTGTAAAACAACAGTTCGGTCTAGGTTGTTTGTTTGGTTATAACATCCTACCGGCATGTTAAATTGTCATTCCAACGAGCCAACCGCTCAAGCAAGAGTTTATTTTCCTCCGTAGTTTCTTCGCCCAACGCCAGCGCATAGCCCAACATGAAAACCCGTATGTATACATACACTACAGACTGCACATCTCAAGATTATAAGATGTCACGAGTCCCCAGTCCTCCCAACGCCAAGTCTTGTGAATTATTTGAGAAACTTAGAACGCCGATCGTGTGCGAATGTCCTGTTGCGTCTTTGTCAGCCAATATTCCTTTTTTTCTTCTTCTGATGGGGATAGGGACACGGGAGAACTCACCGATAGCTTTCGCTCAATCTCACGAACTGAACGGTCCAGCTCTCCTGCAATCATCTGTTTCTTGTCGGTTGGCAACAGGGCGAACCTCTCACAGAGATCACCGTCAATCACGCCTTTGACCGGTGCGTAGTAGCTCCGGTACATGAGGTGATCACGACCAGCGAGGGGAGGGTCTTCTTGCCGCATGTGCTGCTCCAGAGTCTGGAAGAAGTCGACATCTTCTCGACTGACAAAGGGGATCATCACACCAATGGTTCCCTGGATGCCGCCCCATAGCAATATCTCCTGCCCTCCGACTACCAGACTCGTCTTGCATATGCTCGTGGGCAGGTCTTGGGTATAGTAGTGCACCATCAGGTCGATACGGTGCTGTTGAGCGTGGAGGTAGGGCCGCGCGTGGGTGAGGTGGACCTCGGAGCCAGGCTCGTCTGCTTCGAGGCTGGCCTTCTCAGGACACCGCACGATCCAAATGTTACCAAACTTGTCGCTGCCGGCCGTGGACTCGTAGTCAACCATGGTTGTCGACGTCACCCACCGGGCGATTGTGTCCGAGACAAACGGGATAAGCTTGTTGGTCTCGGGCTTGTACACGACATAGATGATGCCCTGCTGCACGTCACCGACGACGATGCGGTTGTTTTGCGCCTCCAACGAGACGATCAGGTTCGGCGCGACATCTGCCTGCGCCTTTCTCAGCATCTGCCGCAAACCCAAATCATAAATCCGCAATGTCCTGCCGATGCCTGCGAGTAATCGTCCCTGGTATGGCAGAAGCGCCATTGGCGGCTCCTCGATCTTGGTCTTGTGGATGAATTCCAGCTCCCTTCCGTTCTCCTGGAACCGGTAAACGTGGATATAGCCTTCGCTAAAGTTCCGCGGGTTGAGAACCATGTCCTTGCCAGTGCCGACGATAAGGAAGCTCTCGCCGTCCTGGCTAGCAAAAGGCACGACGGCGGCGCTCACGGCTGCCTCGTTGTCCTCAAGCTCTATGCTGGACACTATGCCTGGTTCTTCTGAGATCGGATCCACCACGTTGATGCATGATGCCCATCGTCCTCTGCCTCGCGGATAGCCAAAGTCTTGAGGCGGCAGGACGGTCGAGTCGCCATTAACGACTCCTGGATCTGCAAGAAGTTTTTGTCTCAGCTCCGGCGGTAGTGTGTTGTTGTCGGCTTCGATTGTGTAGAAGTAAGGCTGTTCAGGATGCTTGACCAGTTTTCTGGGGGTGTAAGTAAGAGGAATGGACTTTTGTATCATGTTCTCGCTCAGTTTCTCCACCGAGAAAATCCTGTGATCGCCCGTCAGCATCTCGTTCCGAAGGGTGCGATTGGGAAGCATGCTTGACAACAAAAAACAGTTATGAAATCGTCAGAAGGAACAATTGGTATCAAAACTTGATACTCAGGCCTCATAGCCATGAAAGGCTTCGGTATCCCTTTTATCATCATCGAAAGGTATTTCAATATAGAGTGCAAGATACGGGGGGTGACTGACCTCAGATAGTTGGCATGTATGCCCACCATACTCTCCACACATTGCTCACTGCTGAAGTTCCACCCCCACTCCAACTCGGCATAGTCGAGAGGAGTCATCATGAAACTTCGGGTCAGAGGATCTGAGTAACCCAGCCATGACCTGGAGCTCAGGGCGAGTACGCAGGTCGATTTTTGGACGGAGACTTGGAACAGCTTGACTGGCTTTGGACCTAGGAACTTCTGACGGGTGTCCGTCAACTCACCCGTTATCTCATCCAGGACCGTCCTCAGATAGACACCAGAGTGGAGACCAATGTGCAGGTACAGCGTAGAGCCACCAGAGGACGAGTCGTCCATTGCCATGATGTTGAGTGAAGACGGAGCCGCGGACAAGGCCTGCACGGATTTATTCTCGAGAGTTGAGTCCGGATCCAGACTCAGAACACGGACGGTTCGGTCATCGCATCCAACGGCCAAGAAGGAACTCCTCTGGCGGCCTTCTGGCACCTCGCCGAGGCTCAAGCACGTCACCGTGCCGAACATCTCCTTCTTCTCATCATACTCAGCGAGAGAGCCATCCTCGTCCATCTCGAAGTACACAATCTCGCCAGAGCTGAGGGCGATGGCGACTTGTCTCGCGTTTGTTGCCGCAGCGACAATCGATCTGTGCTGAGGGGCACCCCATTCGTTGACCCGACCGTGGCGAATATGTCGAATGCCCTTGGGGTGGACTTGTATTAGACCATCGTCGCCAAGTTGTTGAACTGCAAGCGTCGTCACCGAGTCCAAAAAACCTGTGTCGCTGACCTGCTCCACCGTCTCACCAATACTGAGGACAAGTGTGCTATTTGTAGATGACAGAACAATGTACGCATCGTACTCATCATCGCTCCGAAGTTTGGTGGTCCAGACGGCAGACGGATTCCCAGGTAACTCCGAGGCCACAATCTCGTTGACCTCCAAGCCATGCTTCAAGGTGCGGAACGTGCTACGCGCCCCGTTACCGCATACCGAATAAATCTGCGGCGCATCCTCGTCGGTAAGGTTAGCGACCTTGCAGTCGGTCAGAGGATTCATCGAGTCGATGCTTTCTACCAGGGCCAGGTTCTCGTTTGGTCTAGGATGAAAGTACACCGGGTCATATGCTGCCTGTGGGTCTGTCGGGAAGTTGTCGCTGCTGAACTCGAGCTCCTCGTCGTCGTCGCCTAGCTTCTCAAACTGGTAGAAATGGTGGTTCCCGAACTCGCTCGCGACGTAGAGGAATCCACTCTTGAGGATGCAAAGACTAGACGCCACAGGAACCGTATCAAAATACTTGATCTTGAGGCGCTCAACTTCACCGGTGGGGTTGCCATCCGCATCTTCTACCATGTCGATTGAGAGCTTGAACAAATCGCCGTCTTCGGTCTGGAGAAGGAAGAAGAAGAGACCGGCGCTGTTTTTCAGCTTGTGCATGACACCTGCGACGATGCAGCGCTTGCGCTGAGGGTCCTCGGTCGCACCTCTCCGTCGCGGTATGGGCACTCGGAAGGCCTCTTGGTTGGAATGCCTGTATGTGATGTTCTCCTCACCGCAAACAAGGACGCCAGAAGGCCCATCATTGCCTCCAGGGACCTGGAACAACAATATCGATGATGGGTCGACAGGCTCCGACCACTTCCGCACCACGTGGTTCAGTCCCAAGTCAAGCTCGTAGTAGACAAGCTGTGTCTCGGCCTCCTTTGCGGCCTGGCCGCTTGCATCCTGGTCGGCTTCGGTATATTCGGTCTCCAAGGCCGCGAAGACCGGATTTGCATAACCGACATCAAGGGCCACAAGAGAGAAGACCAGCACTCCGGGCTTGTGCGCTTCCAGCGGGGACGAGATCGTGAGCTCGGCCTGAGAGTTGCGGTTCAGAACGTAGACGAGCTTGTTCTTCTCCACGGAAGCGATCAGGCAGGCCCTGCCCTTCGGATCAGCTGCCAGAAACTGACCTGGGATGACTCGACGGATGCCGGATTTCCCGAAAGTCTCAAGGTGGATGCGCGAGAAGCGATTCTGAGTGGGGAGATACTCGACGATGGCGATTCTGCCCGAGTCGGTTGCTAGGATGATGTAGTCTACAGGAACATTGTCAGCGATCGTTTGGTTAGACAATAGAGTTTTCCTCCCGTACAAAGACAGACGCATGCCGATCATGTTGGCACTAAAGAAAGATCTGGCAGGTCGGCTTTGAATCACTAAGAGCCCAAACAATAAGAAGGGATTCGCAGGAGCGCGTTGAGAGCTTACCTTTGCTGCTGCCTGCGAGACGGAAGGCGGCGACGGACCTGATGATACCAAACACGTCGTGTGAGAGGATCGTGATAACCTTGCCCTGGCTAGGATCAGGCTTCAGGAGAGAGAGACGCGTGCCGCAAGCCGTGATGATCTGCTGCTCCTTGGTTCCCGAGAACTGACCGACGATAGCCTGCGTGATGGTAGACGGAGGCTGAATCGTCAGCGAGTACAGAAACATGTTGGACGTGGTCGCCATCTTGACTCCTTGGGCACAGTAGACCTGTGCAGTGCCCTCATGAGTCTTCTGATGTTATCGAGCTGATTGTGTTGGGGGGGATTGTGTTGTCTTGATCGTGACAACCTGGAAAGGTTGTTGTTGAGGAGGAGAGTCTGCCTGCAGCCTGCCGCAGGACGAGCTTTGGTCGAAAAGAAGTTTGACTCGATACGATAACACAAGTGTGGCTCGAGCTATCCTGCCTGTGGCGCTAAACTGTGGCTGAGAAAATCCACCTGTTGACCTCACCCGATCGTCCCTGCCTGCAGCGAACTTCTTCAACAGCAGCACCAGGAGCCGATTTTCTTTTTCTTTTCGACCTCTTCTGCGGGGAACTCAGGGCTCGTTCCTGTAATAATCTCGTCATGGTCTTGTCAATCGACACTGCAGCGCGCTCTGCGCTGAGCACCATGTGTCGGCAATGCGCCAGGTCCACGGCAAAGCAAATGTCACGACTGGCGCCGTCGATGACGAGGACGATGCACTCAGGCAAGCCTGCAAGGACAGCAGACAAGACTCTGCACATGCCGAGATCGCATGGCATCACAAGATCATCCTCGAGCTTCGCGCAGGCAGCACATGCCTTTGCGTCGAGACACAACGGGGCGAACGACGAGACCTCGGGAGGAAAGCGCATCCTCGCCCAAGACGACCTCTTCCATTCGTATACCAACTCACCGATCCCCGAGATGCGCCAGCGAGCTGCCTTTATGCGACAGCATGCGTACTGTCCTTGTCCGGACCACCGACCGACAAGACTCTCAGAGAGCGGCCAGCCACTGCGCCAGTCACCAGAGAGCGCACAGTTGCCCCCGGCGCACGTCGACTTCGAGTGCCCTGACTGTGGCGTGCCCGTATACTGCTCCAAGGAGCACTGGATGGCGGACTACGAGGCCCATTTGGAGGTTTGCGATACGCTGAGACAGATTAACGAGGACGACCACGACTTGCGCTCGGGCAGATTCTTCCCAGAATTTGAGTATGCGGGGCCACAGCTGGAAGAGGCCATGGTGAACATGACCAACTGGGATACGTTTCTGTATACGAGAAGTTTCCAGGCAATCAATTCGGACCGCAGTATGAGGCAGGCGACGAGGATATTGACGTACCCTGTCACGGTGGGGAGTATCCTGCATGAGCTCAGTCCGTACAGCTTGCGGCAGGACAGCAGGCTGACCCCCGAGGGACTCAAGAGCTTCAGTGGTATGTTGTTGTCGTCATCTTTGATCTGAACCCTGCTTGCAGAACTTGTATGGCTGATGCTCGCATTCATAATATAGCTTTACGGTACACGCTGCATCCTCCGAGATCAGGTGGTGGCACTGGGGTCAAGAACCTGCGCCTCGAGGCACCGCCAGTCCGGCTGTTCATCTTGGGTGCACGCGCGGAGTCCTCTCTGCCGCGTGACGCCTGGGTTCAGCTAGCACACCTCTTTCCTCGCTCCAGTTTCCACCTTATCTTTATCGGCCCTGAGGCAATGGCCAACCGGGACGACGAGTTTCCCCCTCCCGGAGAGGACACCAGGAAATCCATACGGCGCTGTAGTCGAGCGGCCTTGGCACAGCATGAAGATCAGCACGATTGTGGACTACTACCACAACATTCACCGGACCGGCTACTTTTACCCATACGACCCCTACTTTGACTGCTTCGTCCTGTTCCACCCCGGTCTGGGCCACCCTGCCAGCTCGCATGAGTGGGCCGAGACGGTGCCGATGCTGCTCGAGACCAAGGCACCTATCATCGTGACGGGCTACACGCAGTACGATATGGAGAGGGATATCGAGTGGGTCAACAAGACGGCTGCTGGCGAGTTCGACCTCCTGATGAAGCCTGGCGAGAACATCTTCCGCAGCTTAAGGTGGGATCTGAACGACATGGACCCTCAGGATATCACTTGCGGCAACTGGGGTGCCTGGGCATTCCGCGGCAAGAGGTAGGTCTTTACCAGTATCCGAATCTGCTAAATGTGTGCAAATCACTGATTCAACTCCACAGGTACGAGACGACGAGGAAGGACGCCGAGTAGAGAGACGCACAGCCTGCCTTTCCAAAAAGAGATATCAAAGCGGCTATTCTACAGATTGCAGTTCATATTGTGTATGTATGTGTATATCATTGTGACTGACAAAGTCGAGAATGTCCGTTGGTGCTGATGGAGGGCAGTACTGGGTGTATCCGACATTTCGAGGCATTCGGACCAGGTGACTGCTCCATGATGGCCACGTGTTTGTTGTAGTATCAGGGCGGGCTCGTCATTACCACAGTTCCCGCCCGTGAGTCCGGGGGAGCTTTAGGCGAGACGACTGCTTAGAACTCTGCCGAAAATTTGGTGTTTAAGAAGGCCGAGATTTTTTTTTTTGGGGGGATGGGAATGGGCTTTTTAACCGGAGGACCGGTGTTATGCTGTCCCCTGGCCGAACTTCGTCGAGATAGTCATCCTGGGGCGCACCATGTCAGTTCAAGCAGACCTCAATATGATGTGTGAATGCGCGAGTCGGCCTTGAGCTTCTCGATCTTCTAGTGGCCCGAAGCTATTGGCTGTTGTAACCATCGAGCAGTATACGCTGCAACGATGGGAGTATTGGATAGTACCTAAGAAATCCAGACCGTAGAAGGAATCTTGAATACTCTGATCCAAACATAGAGATATTACTATTCATGATACATGTTAAGACTAAGTGAGGTGTGGTGGCCTGGGTGAGTAAGAGTAATTCATGTGTACTAAGGACCTATAGTTTATACCACTGAAACCCTAACCCGTTGGTGAATGGGCGCTGTACAAGCCACTACAGTTTGCATCACGTCACCCAAAGATTCAGGTTCCTTCCCTTATGTACTCAAACCACAAGTTGTTCCTTCCTCATAGAACCACCACGATGCGATGATGATTATGTAATAGAGAAAGGGACTCTCGACAATATGAGCTGAATCCTGTCCAATGACACTATATGTGAATCACAGACGACTGGATCTCATCACCGGGTCTGGCAGAGTGGCAGAGTCATGTTGATGTGGTAATCATTACGTGCCTGGGAACTAACTGAGCGTATGTGTATTAACTGTACCTGCCAAACGCCTCGTCCCGATAAATCCAGTGCCTCCTCATCTCGTCTGGACACGATACAAACGCCAGTCCCTCACTCAAACCACCTCCACCATACACACCACCATGGCTTCTTCGTTGAACAGGACCCCTCCGGACAGGCCGGATTACAGACTCTACCTGGTCACAGACTCCACGCCTGCGATACTCGGCGCCAAGGACATCTGTGACGTCGTCGACCGCGCGATCCAAGGCGGCGTCACCATTGTGCAGTACAGGGACAAGACAAGCGATACAGGCGTGCTCGTCTCGACTGCGAGGAGGCTCCTTGAGGTCACGAGGAGACATGGTATTCCATTGCTCATCAACGACAGGGTGGACGTAGCCCTCGCTGTAGGCTGCGAAGGGGTTCATCTGGGTCAGGATGATATGGGTGAGTCTCTTTGAGCGAGGGCCGTTAAGCTAGTTTCTTTCTGGGCCAGATACTTATTGCAAGCATACCAGACATCTCCACAGCAAGGAAGATCCTCGGTGAGGACAAGATCATCGGCATCACAGCCAACACAGTCGCAGAGGCTGTGACTGCCTGCGAGCAGGGAGCCGACTATCTTGGTATCGGGACGATATTTTCGACCCAGACGTAAGTTCTAGCCCCCGAGAACCGTGTATCTGCCAGCTACACACATGAACACACAAAGACGGAGACGGAGACGGAGACGAAAATTCTTCACCAGCAGCAGGCTGATGCTGCAGCAACAGCAAGAAGGATACAAAATCCGTGATTGGGCCCGAGGGACTTAGGCACACCCTCCAAGTGCTCAACGAGAAGGGCTTTCGGGACATACCCACTGTCTGCATCGGTGGCATCAACGCCTCCAATGTCATACAGGTCATGTTCCGGGGTAGTCCAGACGTCAATCCCGTGGACGGTGTCGCGGTCGTCAGCGCCATCATGGCTGCCGAGGACCCACGCGCAGCGTCTCAGCAGCTCCTAGAGCTCGTGCGGGAGAGTGAAAGGATCAACAAGGTGCCACAGCCCAAACAAACGGAGACAAAGGCACATCTCTTGGGAATGGTTCCCAGGGTCATCAAAACTATTCATGACTTGAAGCCACTGTCTCACAACATGACAAACCTGGTGAGCAAGGAATCCCCACAGAGAACTACACAGAGAGGTTTCCCAATCATCTTGAATGAGGAAGTCCTGACAGTTCCTGCCTCTCCAGGTCGTCCAAAACTTTGCAGCAAACGTGGCCTTGTCAATAGGCGCCTCTCCAATTATGGCAAACTACGGCGAGGAGGCGGCTGATCTGGCCAAGCTGGGAGGTGCCCTAGTCATCAACATGGGCACCGTGACGCCAGAAGGGCTGGAGAACTACAAGAAAGCCATCCGGGCGTACAATGCCGCCCGGCGGCCGATAGTCTTTGATCCAGTCGGGTGAGCCAACCTCTTTCCTTTCCTTTTCTTGTTTACTCCTCTTCTCCCTTGCCTGCTCGAGGCTTCACATGATAGCTCACACGAAATCCCCCCCTTGTCACTATTTTAGTGCTGGTGCAACAGCTGTACGGAGAGCGGCAGTCAAAGGTATCCTGGCTGCCGGCTACATAGACGTGATCAAAGGCAATGAGAGCGAGATCAAGACCATCTGGTATGGCGGCGGCGGCGGCGGAGGAGGAGGAGGAGGAGGAGAGAGCCAGCGCGGCGTAGATAGCAGCAGCACGCTGTCGCAAGAGGAAAAGACTGCCCTCGTCCAACAGCTCGCCGTGCGCGAAAAGGCCTTTGTCGTGATGACGGGCAAAACGGACCTCGTCAGTGACGGTTTGAGGACGGTCGTCATCGAAAACGGCCACGAGTACCTGGGCATGGTCACGGGAACGGGGTGCACACTCGGAACGACCATCTCTGCGGCGGTTGCTGCTTGGAACGAAGGAGATCGACTGGCAGCCATCGTGGCGGGGATCCTACTGTTTGAGATTGCAGCTGAGGAGGCGGCGAGGAAGAGCAGCGTGCAGGGTCCGGGAACGTTTGTGCCGGCCTTTCTGGATTCGCTATATAGGCTCCGGATGAGGATTGTCGAAGGGGATTTCGCATGGCTCAACCTAGCGAAGGTCACCATGTTGGGCCCGGCAGCGTAACTATGGTAGACTAGATTGAGCATTGACAAGATTTTTCTGGAGTAAAAGAGGATTGAGTGCCACTGGCAGAACATTGAATGCGTCGATCCTGAAATATCTGAGACCATACAGTAACCGGTTCGTGCCTCGTTCTCCGGGCCGTGCATCACGATCCGGGGCCGGCTCGGCTTTGGAACCCCGCGGCGGAACGGGTCCTCTTCACTCGTCCCCCGCTCCTCTCCTCGCAACCCTTCCCTTCCAGGATTCATCCTTCCTCCTCTGGTCTTCGTCGCCCGATACAATTGATTCGCCGACTGCTATGAACGGAGTCTTGCTGAGCTCGCCTAGGAACATCATTAGAGACTCAAGTCGTCCCCTGTGCCAACGAACCCTCCCAACCTTTGCCCCTACTCGTCTCAACAACAACAGCATCCTCCTCACCAACCATCACCCTCGTCGGACTTTCTCTTCCCCCACCATCATGACGGACGCTTCAGCTCCCAGGCGGCGCCTACGTGAGTTGTCTCTGAGTCCCACGACACATCCACCTCATCACTTTGTCTTGTTCACTGACATGATACAAAATGGTACACACAGACAACTCTGCCATCTTGTCAGTTTCCTCTGATCAACTCGTCCAGCTCACCTGTCCAGTTCTAGATTCACTTCAACATGATTTACTTACCTTCACCACCTCCACAGCGTCTGTGATATTCAAGAGAAATTCCGCCCCGCCATCCACGAATTCGACAAGGTGTAAGTCCCTCCTCATATTTACCCCCCCCCCCCGCGGGGCCTTCTTGCTCCAAGCTGCATGAATTTACTTAACCTCCCCCCCCCCCTCTCCTCCCAAATGACCAAAGCCATAAACATTAAACAAATAAATCCCCAGCGTCCGCACAGCAAACAAAGTCCTCCGCGCCGCCACAGCCCTCAACATCCCAACCTACTTCACCACCCAGAACCAAGCCCGCCTAGGCCCCGTAGTATCCGACCTCCACCCCCACCAGACAGCCCCCAACTGCCGCGTCCCGGACGCCGACAAGACCCTCTTCAGCATGTGGATCCCAGCCCTGACCGACCAGCTCGCGCCACCGACCCCGTCCACCGGCGGCGGCGGCGACAGGCCCGACGTCGTCCTCGTCGGCATCGAATCCCACATCTGCATCACCCAGACGGCCCTCGACGCCCTCGCCGCGGGCCACAGGGTCTACGTCCTCGCCGACGGCGTGAGCAGCTGCAACAGGGAGGAGGTGCCCCTCGCCCTCGCCCGGCTGCGCGCCGAGGGCGCCACCGTCACCACGAGCGAGAGCTGGCTGTATGAGGTCGTCGGGGACGCGGGCCTGCCCGAGTTCAAGCAGCTGATCGGGATCGTCAAGGACTCCATGGGGGATACTCGGACCGCGCTGCAGGCGTTGGTGCCTTTGCCTTCTGGGGGCTCCAAGATCTGAAAAGGTCAAGGGAGAGGGCGACTTTGGGACCATGGCGCTGGATGTGGTTCCTCTTAAGTTGCTCATGTGTCTGTCTGTCTGTCTTCAATACTTAAGTGAGCATGCCGTGCGAGGCTTGTTGAATGAGAAATGAGATTTGTCAGTGCCCATGACAAGAAGAACAAACAAACCTCCCACACGATACATCACAAGCACAGGTTTTTAATTCTGTTTCATTAAGATTTTCTGCTTTATTTTCTGTCTCTCTGGGACCAAAAAAATCTATTCAAGGCCTGCCTTTCGGCGCTGGCACTTGAAGGGGTCGGTCTGAAGGGCAAGAAAACGAAAAAGAATGGGACAACACAGGTATAGGTAGCGCTCTCGTACATGCGTGCCGTCAAGCGAGACTGATTGATTCTCATCTTGCGCGGCACGGCCCTCATGTCAACAACAGCATTAGGTATGGCCCATTCAGCGGCTTAATCATACAGAGCTCTCCCCCCCCCCCTCCACCTTCTCCTTCCTTTCTCTTCTCCCCCTTCTCTTCTCACTCTTGGGACGGCAGTCAAGGGAGGCTAGGCGGTCGTAGCTGGTGTCTTTGGCTTTCCAGCCGTAGGGTCCAGAGCCTTACCACCGCCGTTCGCGGGTGTCATCCAGGAGAAGGCCGAGGCGCCTCCGATAGGGTTGGACCGCGTTGCAGGTGCTGCTGCCTTGGTGGCCTTGGGGTCCACCGCAGCAGGTGGCGCTGTCGGTCCTGGTGTTGCGAGGCTGACGCTGCGCCTCACGTTCTCCCAGCGCACAGCCGGTGGCGGGGTTGCAGAGCCTCCATCATTGGGGTCCAGCACAGAGGCCGCGCCCTGGCTCTTTCGTCGAAGCTCCCCGCTCGGTCTCGACGGTGGAGACTGGTCATACGTCGTTCCAGGTCGGGCCGATGAGGACAGGGACGCTGATTTTTGGGGCTTCAAGATCTTCATGCTCCGTCCGCCTCGGCCACCAGCAGCTGGCTGGTACCCGCTCAGGCCATTCTCACGCTGAACAGGATCACTACCAGCGGTGGCTCCCTGTCTCCACGATCCCCAGATCCCAGCGGCGGAGTCGCGCCGCTTCTCCTCAGACTGACCCGCGTTCTCCTTGCCAGCGCTGCTGCTGTCTGCCACGCTCGGGGCTGTATCCCTCTGCTGTCGATCGCTGCCGCTGTCCGATGGTAGGCTGGTGCTCATGCTCTTGCCAGGGTAGCCTGACTGCGTGGTCATGGGAGAGAACGGAGAATGCATATCAGATGTCTCGGGCTCAGACTGCGGTACGCTGGCTTCTGCTGACTCTGGCGCTCGCACCGTCGCAGCCTGGGCTCGCGAGTCACCAGACACAAACTCGGGCGCGCTGGCGTTCAGCTTCGGCTTCTCCGGCACAACATTCACGGTCGTGATGTGCTTGTAGGTGGACTCATCCTCGGGCCTCACAAAGGGAACGGAGAGCCTATCACGATCATCTCCGTTTCCAAAGAGGGACATGCGGTTCTGCGACAAGAGCAGATCGGCACTGTACGTGCGCAGGGTGTCACTGCCAATGAAGATGCGGATTTCCTTCCGGTTCTCACTTCCTTCAGCCTGCTCTGCCCCAGTAACCTCAAAATCGACATTGATATAAGGCACCTGCTGAGACGAGATGGATCGGGAGTGCGGCTGTGAGACGGTAGCCTCTGCAAAGTAGACGGGCAAGTCGATGCGCATGACTCCGCTGCTGTTCCTGTGACATTCCTGCGAGAGCCCCAGGTCCTTGAGGACCGAGTAGTCCACAGTCGACCTCTGCGAGCCACTACACACAACAGCATACAGGAGCGTGTCGTGGGAGTACTGTGTAGTGAGCCAGCACCGGACAATCGATGGAAACGAGCCAAGGAACATCAGCCCTGGAGGGGGTCCGGCGATGTCCATCATGGATGAGTCCTCATCGTCGTCCCGAGTGCCCAGAAGCAGGTCCAGGCCGAGGCTGCTGGTTCGACCAGACGCCACGGAGTGGAATGAATGTACCGAGTGGCCTGCCGAGCTGTGTCTCCCGTCTGATTTGTGCGAATAGCTCCGTTCCATCAGGGACGGGCCACCCAGGCCACTCGAGGGTCTCGTGGGAGCAATCTCTCCGGTCTGCCGCCCAGCCTGGCCCCAGTTCGAACCGTGAAGAGTTGTCTCGTCGAACCGAACACTGTTGGCCCTGGATGCGGCACCTCGCCGGGTCGGCTCCTCGTCAGCGTCGAGGTGGAGTGAGCCTATGAGGTTTTGGCTCTGCTCGTCGTCGAATTCGTCAAAGACCTGGTTGTTTGGCATCTGTACCGGCCCTAGAAAAAGGTCAGTCAGACGCCATGTGGAGGAGGAGAGGAAGAACAACAGAACGGCGTCTAGCGGCTTACCATGTTGAGGGGTCCCCCCCTAGGGCGCTGGGGAATGGGGAGGGATTCCACACGGACTTGATGGCAGCATCCTCCGTCTGGCGCCTCTCGAGTCGCATCAGTCGCTCGGCATGGTTGGCCTGGACGAACTGAACCTGCTTCACTTCCATCTGGACATTGTGGAGGTCTTGGTGGAGGGGCGTGAGACGAGGATCCATGCCAAGGGGGCGAGCATCGATCAGAAACAAGAACTTCGGATGGAATGTCGTCCGACACGGGAGAATAGAGGCGAGGAAGAGAAGGGCTACCAGGTGCGCATACACACACGGCCAGTGCAGATTCTCACGGGAAGCGAGGCCAGGGGAGGAGGAACCGGATGTGGACGAGGAACTGAACGGCTGGTGTTGGAGTTCACGCTGGGGGGCTCTACCATGTGGTCTGCTTGTCTCTGTCTCTGTGGATGCTGCCAGCCCTCGGGATCGCCCTGTTTCTGTTTCTTTTCGCAGGTCCTGACCTTCGAGTTTATGATCAGATCACGAGTCCGCCCGCTCCCACATCGCACGCAAAAGACCGTAGAGGCCTTCCCTGCAGTGCCACCTGCCCCTTGTTCTGCCTGTACTGCCTGCCTTGTCCCTGTCTGTATGTTCCGGTATGTTCACGATTCGAGAAGGTTTGGGAGAGGGAGGGGGCGAGTCCAGGCAGTGGTTTCGAGGATCGAACGGCACCGAACGAGTGATAGGAGGGCAAGATGCTCGAGGACAGACGCGGTCGCTTGGGAAGGGCGGAGGCTCGTGGCAGTACTTCGCGAAAGGCCCTGGTACTCTTGGTGTTGTGTGGCCGGGCTGCCACGAGGCTGCGTGTGTTCTATTCACGGCAGGACGAGCTGACAGTCAGCTTTGGCGATGCTCCTTCAGAATTATGCCCCCAACCACTTCTGGATGTTTCTAGCAGGACGAATGCCAGTCCGGGTTGAGAAGAGTATTTTACAGATATCTAGACAAGAAGAAGGAAGGGGACAAGGAGAAGGAGGCAGGGAGAGAGAGAGAGAGAGGAGAGAAGATGGAAAGACAGAGAAGGAACAAGAAGAAGGAAAAATGGCTATGAATGGACAGATGACGAGGAGCTTCGTTCGCCCTTGAGGAATGTGTGGACTCGGTGACGGAGTATTAGCGGGCTGGGTTCGGTAACTGTGTCGAGGGCCGCTGGAGACTGGAATTCCAGGGTCAGGGACAAGGCTCCAGGGAGTGAGCTGTCGAGGGCGTGAGAGGGTCGTGTTCGTTTCTCGTGGACGTTATCTTGTTTGTTATTGTTGTTATTGTTGTTGTTGGTGTTTGAGGAGGAGTGGAGGAGGAAGAATTGAGACAAGGCAGCAGTTTGGGCGTAAGTGGGATGGATGGATTGACCTTTGGGTGGCTTTGAAGATGCAAGAAGAGGCGAGGCCTGGGCTTGGCCGCTGAGGAGCCAGCCGGTGGTGGTACTTGGTAGTAATTATTACTACGGGGATCCCGGCTCGACGCTGCAGTGAGTGACGACAGCGGGAAGGCCATGAGCCCGCAGCCGTTGAAGCAGAGCAGGAGCAATGCACAGCCGCGTCTTAGGTAAGCCACTCCCATGCCTGCACGCATCTTGTACCATAATGAGGACTCCTGTGACTCAACCCATCACACACATATGGTCAACATGTATAGTGGGGAATCGAGGATCCCTCAAGTTTTGGGGAAATAGTCTAGATTGCCTGTCTCAACCAGGTTTTCAGAAGAGATATGTTACGATACTTACTGTATGTATACTATAGAAGATTCTATCGAGGTTCCATCCAAAGCCCCTCGTCGTATGCTGGGTTGCATCCCTCTCTAAACGAATTGAGTCTTGTGCTCAGGTATTTTATCCAATTATACCCAGAAACCGTCTCGCTCATCGAACCAAGTCTATATCCGTAAATCTGCGCCGCCCACCCCCTCTCCCTCCTCTTCTTCTTTACTTCTCCTCCCAGGGCGCCGACCTCCACTCGGGAAAAATATAGCCCTCAGGCCCCTCGTTAGGGAATCTAGGCTGGATTTCCGGCTCGACGAGCCCCCAGAGCACCTTGTACGCCTCTCCGCTCAGGTGCAGCCCGTCCGGGAGCAGGTGCTCCAGGTAGCCCCGCCGCGCTCCCTCAAGCGAGCCCAGTGGGGGCTGGCTGACATCCCAGCCGGGCGTGCTCGCCGTAGCCTTGTCCATGAGGGCCTTCTGCAGGTCGAGCAGTACTGTTCCGGGCACCGAGGCGGCCACATCACGCGCGGCCTGGGAGTACGAGGCGCTGCGGGCCGTCTCCCGGAGCGTATGGCCGTACTTGGGCGTGTCGAGCTCTGTAGTGCGGATCTCGTCCAGGGGCGGAGGCGTAACGAGCAGGACCTTGGGCTTGTGGGCCGTGATGTTGGGGTGGGTGATGATGCGGTGCAGGTTGGTCTTGTACTGCTCGATGGGAAGGCCCTGATTCTCCACCTCTTGTGGCAGTGCGGCGTCGTTGGCGCCGAGCAGGACAATCTAGGTTTGTGGCTGTCAGCAGGGGCGGTGGGCTCGGCGACAAAGCGGTATTTTGTTCCGAGAGAGGGGGGACCTACGAGATACTTGAGCTGCGGGCTACCAGCCGCAGGCTTCGGGAAAATCTGCTCCAGGATCCTCAGCGCCTGCGAGGTGTTGTATCCCGAGAAACCCCTATTGACTACATCGTACCGGCGTAAACAGTCTACAAGTTCATCAGTGAGTCACTATGGACAATACTGCAACAGCCACCTGTGATGATGAGGGGATTGTATAGGACTACACCCACGCTTCTGCAGCGCCGCGTAGAAAGAGAAGCCATCCTGCGCATCCACGCAACCCTCGAACAGGGAGTCGCCAAAGAGAACGACTTGTGGGTAGGATGTCTGGAAGAGAAATATCGATGAGCTTACATCCCAGAAGAAACCACCAATGTCTGCTTATTGTATGTTTTGTATGTATGCACATGTGTGTGTGTGTGTGTGTGTGCATGATACTCACTGCCATGGCCAAACAATGGTCCGAAGAAGACAGATCCGTTCGGCCGAGAAGGAAGTCGAGGACAAGCGCTGGCGGCTTACAAGGAAAAGGATGATGATTGGGAAGAAGGGGGGAGAAAAAAGGGCCCGATCTCCAAGATTCAACAGCCGGAGAGTGCTCAAGCCTACAAAGAGCCGACAAATGTGGAGGAGAATCCTTACTGGATGCAAGACATGAGAGATACAAAGGGCGGCGTGATGACAAAACCCGAGGAGACGAAGGGCAGACTCGCAAACTCTTTATAGTTTTTCGAAATAATCTGGAACGGAAAGTATAGTAAGTACTTGCTGAGAAGTAGGTATTAAGAGAGGCTGTTGCGGAAGGGACGCCGACCCCACCGACGAGCAGCGGGGTCCGGGCCCTTCCTGCTGGGGCCAAGCGCTTCTGCTGGCCACGCCTTTTACTTTTGCCTTCGCGATATACAACAAGAAAAAAAATTAATATCCCAAAACCTTGCAGTGAGGGTAAACAGATAAGACAGATGGACAGATAATGATGATGATGATGATGATGATGATGGAGATGCAAGGGGAGATTCTTTTGTCGGTGAGAGGACGAGATTGTTTTTCGGTTACTGGCACAGCGCGGGTGAGACCATCGCCCCCAGGCCAAGCGAGACTTGCTTGTGTGGGCTTTGCTACATAGTAACTGCTCACTGCCGAGTTCGGCATATAAGAAAATAGCAAATTCGTCTTCCACGCGCCCACATATCACTACCTGTATAGCTGCAGCGAGCAGTAGAAGCGATCATACCCCAGGCTGGGAAGCATAAGGCAACGATATCATGAGATCATGACTTTGGCAGCCACGCTGAGCAGTGATGATGCCTCCTTCCACATGATGGCCTTCTCGGGAGACACAAATCTATATGAAGCACGGTCGTGCCAGCGCCATCAAGCCGTGGTACGAGGATAAGCCTCGAGTTCGTGTCCATCACAGCCTCTATCTCGTGTGAGGCCCAGTCGTTGCAGCACGGTGAGGTAACTCGTGTGTCTCTAGGCAGCGACCTGCCGTGCCGCCCTACGGATCCACCCGCGACCAGCCGAGCGAGAGAAAAAAGAAAAGAAAGAAGAGAGAAAAGCTTAATGAAAAAAGTGAGTTGGGAAAAGAAAGGCAAGACATAAAAATCAAGACGGCTGGGTGGTGGTCCGTCAATCAGACACCCGATCCCCATCTGCAAACCAGGTAGCTACAGATCTGAGGCGGCATCTCCCAAGAAAGCCCGTTCTTAGTGAGGACAAGATGATGAAGGGGCGCGATCAATCCTTGTGATAAGCACGGGCCAAGCATGTGAGGTTCTGTAGTAGTAGTAGTAGTGAGAAGCTTGGGCCACTTCGAACGCGCCTGGTGAAATCCAGAGTGGGTAGCCTCTACCCTCACTTACTTCTTCTCGGCCCCTCAGCAACCATCACATGACCCTCATCCCCCTCGAGACAATGGCTCATCTGGGTACTCCCCTTATGCCGCTGCTCTCAGCGAGCCCCGCCCAATGGGTCCAGGCAGCCATGACTCTGACATCGGCATGCGTTCTCGCCATCGCAATCTTACCTGCGGCAGAGCGCAAGCTCCTTCTCGCCTATGGACCGCGGAGGGCACACCAGGCCGCCAGCAGCAGGACCGAGAGAGGGACGGCAGCAGTCGACCAGGCTGGGCAGAAGGGACAGGAGACAGAGGGTCAGGGAGACTCTGTCTTCTGCGCCCTGAAAAGGTTCACATCATTGGGCCAGGTTCCCCACTCGTGGTTCTGCACGTATTACGCTTTCTATCTTGTGTGCACAGGGTTCTGGGCTACAGAGTACTTCCATGAGGGCCATGGCATTCTACACTTCATAGCTGCCCGCCAAGTTGGGGCCGAGACTGCCTCAGGACTGGGTACCATGAATGGATACCAGGTGGCCGTCGTCTGGTGCTTGATGGTTCTTCAGGCCGGAAGGCGTCTGTACGAGTGTTGGGCCGTCATGAAGCCATCCAGGTCTACCATGTGGTTTGTTCACTGGATGCTGGGCCTGGGGTTCTACCTGGGTGTCAGCGTGGCCATCTGGGTCGAGGGATCAGGTACGTCGGCCCTGGAGACGTCCCCTGTTTCGGAGATGCAGCTAAAGGTTATGGCAGCCGCCGTCCTGCAGGGCGATGTCCCTCTCACAGGACACAAGGACATCGTGGCAGGTGCCAGCTTCTTCAAGACAGCTGTGGCGCTGCCGCTGTTCTTGTTCGGCTGGGTCATGCAACACCGGTGCCACAAACACCTTGCAAGTCTCAGGAAATATTCACTTCCGGATCAGGGCTTGTTCCGTCACCTCATTTGTCCTCATTATGCCTGCGAGTGCCTGATCTACCTCTCACTGGCAGTCGCCGCAGCGCCCGAGGGACAGTGGTGCCACCGAACCCTGCTATCCGTGGTCGTGTTTGTGGCTGTTAATCTAGGTGTCACCGCCTACGGGACGAGGAGTTGGTATATCGAGAAATTTGGGCCACAGAAGGTGATGAGCAGGTGGATCATGATCCCCTTTTTGTTTTGAACGAGAGCGGCGGCGCCAGGAGCCCCTTTCGGTCATGTCGAACGCGGTTTACCGCTTGATGAGGAATTTCCCGAGGTTATTACCTAGTTTCGAGGTCTTCAGCACGTCACGATATGTGAGACTCGTCCGAATCGATCGTTGATTGTGCCCGTCAACAAAGCTGTCCGGGTTGCGGAGTAGCCCCCAGTTGGCGACCGTCTCAGCCGAAAGGTCTACATCTTCTGTAGCATCCGAGATGCCGTGCAAAAATTCAGTATAGATGTCGTCGGTCGAGATGAGGAGGCTCCGCGGCTCCTGGAGGATCCTGTAGGCTGGCTCAGGGTGCAACGCCCCATCTTCCTTGCTCTTGTAGATGTTGAGACAGAGACTGGCTCCCAGGCTCACGGTGCAGACAACCGGATGGTATGCCGAGCCGTCCTTATGCGGCATGATGCCAACGCCAGGAGGATATTCATTGATCAACACGTGGTTCGGACGCTGATGAGGGCTTGCGCTGTAGAGATGGGAGGGGTCCTCGGCAGATAGTGGCATGGAGAGTAGGCGCGCCACGACGGGTTCGTTCAGCCAGGGAGGAAGGGGCTCGTCAAGAAGTCTGTCCCGGACGAGATCAGACGGCCAGGTCTGCAGTCTTCGGTGCGAGAGCTGTTTCCACCGCGGCTTGGGTGCGCTGGCGACCTAAAAGAATGTTGTGAGTACAATCCAGTTGACCCCCCCCCCCTTCTTCTCCTCCTCTCCTTTCCACCTTGACCACCCCACAAGCCCCTGGGACGCCAACACCTGTAGCGTGCACGCACGGAGCAGACGCACCTTATCAAGGATGATCTTCTCCTCATCTTCACTTATGAAGTTGGGGATATAGTAAGCGGTGGCCGGGAGGCAGGGGATCTTGGCCTGATCGAGAGCAGAGGGGAGTGAGACCACGTTGGGTGGAGCCGCACGGTCCATGACGAGTGGCGGAGGCGCAGGAGAGACGCGGCAACCCGGAATGTAATGTCCTGTACTATGGTTCTATGCAGGCTGGCTCGGCTGGCTGGACTGACAGTGGGGTTTGGAGGCGGAAGAGGAGAAGGAGATACGGAGGTGGTACGCAGACGCTCGCCTCTTTCGTCCTTGGAGATGGAGGAGGCAGACAGCTCGTGCTTGGTGCCAGCGTTGAGCGGGGTCTATTGGACCCTGCCAGCGTGTCTTATGGTCCGTGAAGAGAAAAGTGAGACAAGGAGACCAAAGAAAGCCTCGTTGGGCCCCTCTTGTCTGGATGCCACGCGAAGTGTCGGTTCGTGTCAGACGCCAGCAAGAGGGCTGGCGAGGCGAGGCTGCAGCAGGGCGACAAAACCGTCATCAGAAAGTCTGGAACAGACGAAATGACCAGCTTCGAACAGCTGGCAGGCCATGTAACCTCGCAGTAGTCTCGAGCGCTAGGTGGGGTGCGCGGTGGGTGTGGAAGGGAGTGAAGGCTGCTGAACGATGTATGGATGGATGGCCGAAAACGAGGACCCAGTCAGTCAGGCCGTCTTCGAAAATCTGCCAGGACGCGCATGTCGGTGCGTGCGGGAAGGTGCAGGACGGCTGGCTGTACCACAGGCTGTAGGGATCCGCGTCTTGTTTCTTTGGCGTGCAACACAGGAGACAGGCACACGCCAGACGAGGCTTGCTGCGGCGCCGGACAAGATAAACAGCAAAGAGTTCCGTGCAGTGCAGTCCAATTCCAGTCCCAACCAAGCTTACACCCCCCCCCCCCCAAAATCAAGACACAAAGTTTTTTTTAATCCATCCCAATTCATCTCATCCCATGGTTTGGCCATCGGGTCAGGCTTAGGTCTCGCAATGTCGCGTCGAGTAGATACGAGAGAGAGGCCTCATGGTGGTCGATGCTACAGGACAAGCCGTTCTCGTCCCAGGAGCCATGCTTTGCTTATCTTGCACCGCTTCCGGAATATCGGATGTTGCAGCTCCTTTTTCTTCTTCTTTTCTGCAGAATCTAGGCAGCGCCGCCCAGACGGAAAAATAAAGAAAGAAAAAAAAAAAAAAGGAAAAGGACAAATTCTCGACCCTATTCATCAAAAGCAAGAGCTGCGTGTCCAGGCAGCGCATGCGTTTCCGTGGACTGGCGAATCTACAATACGCTCTGGATGTGGACGTAGCTACGTAGCGCTTGCGTCTCTCCTCCTGCCATCGATGAGGCTGCAAGTACTGTGACAGGGGCAGGACGAGCCTCGCAAGCCAGAGCGCTAGACAAGAGCCCCGATCGTGGAGGCTCTCAGTCGTTCGGATTTGGGGTCCCAGGATGGAGAGGCTGAGCCTCCCAAGAGAGACCAGACATCTGAGCCTTGTCGCCTTGAGGCGATCGTTTAGATTTTGTCGATATCAGTGGATGAGACCGATTCGCGGTCCACGTGATAATACTGGCGAGTCGCTGAGGTGAACACCTCACAGTGGCCGCCTTATCGATCTCGCTATGTCATACTCGTAGGGGATAGCAGATGAAGGCTTGGGAGGAGAGAGAGCCTCCATGGTGTGTGGTGTTGGCAAAAAGTAAAAGAGATAAAACAGAGGAGGCAGGAAAACAGATTAGCGCACGGCGGAGGCAGAGAGACGTTTCTCCTTCTTGAAGGTCCAGCGTGCCAACAAGTGCGGTACCTGGTACCTCCCAGCTCAGGTATCCGGTATCCGCATCTAGAGGCAGGCTGGGCGGGGACTCGAAACGGCACTTACGGTCGTTGTCACCTGCCGTAACTCTCCTTTTCTTCAGCCAATCACCGGCAGTGGCGACTGGAGGAGATCGCCCTAGTAGTGCAGGGGAGGGCGTAGTGGAGGGGACCATGCCCGCTTATTTACAGGGATGAGCCAGGATCAGGCTGGAAGGCGGGCAGGGGGCGCGACCATGGTGCTGGGCAAGCCGTGTTAGAGCGAGGCAAGAGCGAAAGAGAGAGAGAATCAAGACCGCGAAGGAAATCCCACATGCCCCCCTCCCTCTTGCCTTTCCCCCCCCCCCCCTCCTACTATGCACCCTGCCCACCTGCACCCTTCCCAGTTCCGGTCCACCCTCCTGCCAACCGCCACACCAACACACTACTAATTGTATGTATGCACTACTGAGTATGTACTAGTAAGTAGGAGAGTCCTACAGTAAGCCCACTAATGGGAAAGCCATGGAGTAGGTACAATGGAGCCAAGCGAGCGAACCCCCCCCCCCCGGCTGCCAGGTGCCTGCTCCCACCAGTACCTAGTACTGTGGTACTCAGGCTCAATTTTGGTTTCTTGTCTTTCTCAGTCACTCACTCAGTGTTTCTGTCTTGTTCAGTTCCTCTCAGGTCAGAGCAACCTGGAAGGAAGGAAAAAAAAAAAAAAAGGGACTAGTCTTTTTCAAGGTTTCTTGTCTCCTGGGGCATCTGCTGGACTGCCTGGTCTTCTTCTGTTTCTGCTTTTCTGTTTTCTCTCTCCTGTCCTGATTTCTGATTTCATACACACGGTACGCCTAGAGTAGGACCCAGCCCCGGATTTCCTCTAGTTCTTCTTACTCTCTTCCTACTCAGTACTAGATCTAGCTCTCTTTCTCTCTCTTCCTCTCTCTAGTTCTTTCATGAGAGTACAGACTCTTTCTTCACCCTCCCGAGCCCAGGCCACCACCACCACCACCGTCACCGTACTATACTCGATACTGTGTCCTTAGTCCCATCGACCATCCTTCGACTTACGTCTATACCAGCCTGGCAAGTCTCGTCCAAGGACCGTCCGGCACTACTACCACCTTGACCCAACCTCGGGCTCGCAGCTGTCCGGATCGCCTCACCATCCAGCCATCGATCCATTCAGGACCTGGACGAGGCCAGAGCATTTTTGATCCCCCCTCTCCCATCACGCATTGACGTTGTGGCCCGGCGTAGTGCGTGTGTCAACTCGGGGCTGCGACGAGATCGTGACATCCATCCGCTGGTGCTCACAACGATGAGTACCTACCGCGTCTTCCGGCTGTAAATGATATGGATGCGCAGAATGCTGCCGAGTCCACCTCCACGAAGCCTCCAGCTTCCTCTGCTTCTCCTTCCTCTCGTCCCAGGAAAGGCAGCACCTCCGAGGCCGACCACTCCAGCAGGACCACCACATCGTCTGCACTCCCCTTGAAGAAGTCGTCCACCACCTCTGCCTCAGTGCGACCTCCATCGCCACATGGCAGGGACAAGGAGCATCGGCACACCACGACGACGTCGACAACGGCCCCTCAGCACAACGGCGGCCAGGACGACGACGCTGCAGCAGACAACAACTCCGAGGCTGAGACGATCGTTCTCGCCGGCAAGGACAGCTCTCCTGTCAAGTCCCGCAAGGTCATCAAGCGGGAGGATAACAGTGACGATGACCGGAAAGGTCGGGGTGTTGACGCACCGCCAAAGCGCCATAATTCCGGCACCAAGACCGAGTCAAATGGCCCGGTCGACGGAGGTGACGGTGGTTCTCACGGCCATGCGCCGGCGGATGCCACGAAGAGGAAAAGGTTGATGGATCAGCCACGCAGCAAGGACCCAAGTGCGTTAAGCTCAGCACCTGAACCTACCTCTAAGCAACCAAGACGACACTCTGCTGATGGGCGTCCAGGGTCAGATGCGGAATCTGTTCATGCCAAGTTTTCTAAACCTTCCAGCAAGGAGCGAGATCACGGGGACAAGGACCAGGCCAAACCCAGGTCTGGAGACCGACTGGTCTCGTCACACAAAAGGAAGGCCCCAAGGGCTGATTCCGATGACGAGGCTGAGCATGACAACCACAAGGCTCGCAGGCAACGCACCTCTGCATCCATTGACGCGTCGTCTGCCTCGCAACGGTTGCCACCACCACCACCACCAGCACCAACACAACAACAACACAAGGAGCGCGACCACGCAAAATCTGCAGCCTCCAACAAATCCACCCATGACTCTCTGCATCACCGGTCCACATCACCACACCCACGGACCCACAGGCGCAGTGCTTCCACCCAGATCGTATCCCAATCCTCGAGCGGCCTCAGTCAGAAGAAGAAGCGGGTCCCCCCTCCCCTCGCTACCGATTACCACTCAGATGAGTCCTCTGCAGGCGGTAGTCCTCATGTTCGCAGCTCGACCGCACGCAGCCTCGCCACGCCCGCGACCGCAGAATCTACCATGTCTTCGGTCAAGAACACCACCGCACACAAGAAACACGTCGACGCTCACGGCCAAACACAGCTCGCCAAGGCATGTTCGAACGGAAATTACGAGCTCGTCAGGAGGCGCCTGCTCGAGCGTCCCCAGGACCTGAACCTGCCCGACTATGCAGGCAACACCCCGTTGCAGATAGCAGCCATCAATGGACACGACGAGATCGTCCAGCTTCTGGTGGATGCAGGCTGCGATATCGACTGTGTGAACCACGACAAGGACACTCCCCTTCTTGACGCTGTCGACAACGGGCACCTGGACGTCATCAAGGTTCTGCTGGAGGCTGGAGTGAACCCACGGAAAGCCAACGTCAACGGGCAGGAGCCACTGGACCGAGTGGACGATGATCTGGACAACGCCGATGAGATTCGGACCGCGCTGGTGGAAGCGAGGAAGAAGGCCGGCGGCGGTCGTAGAAAGACCTCGGAGGAACGCCCAGATCATGTGGATGCGCGCTCTTCACATGGTGCTGACAGCCCACGGCGGTCACCTGCCGTGCCCGAGCCAGCTTCTAGCTCGCGGCGTGCGGCTAGTTCCCGCTCCCACAAGCTGAGCAATCAGATGTTGTACTTACACATGAATGACGACAAGACAATGCGGTCCGCCGCCGGAAAAGGCGACATCGAGACCGTGGAACGGTTTCTCCAAGTTAGAGACCGCTTTGATGATCCGGAATCGATGGTCGCCGCCGCCAGAGGCGGACACGACACCGTCATGAACCTGCTGTTGGCCATAGGTGGCGCCAACCCAGACCCGTCTCCTATCCGAACAGTGTCTGACGACTTTGCAACTCCAATACTGGCTGCCATCGGACAAGAAAATATTAAGGTTATCAATCTGCTCCTGGCGCAGTCCAACTTTGATCCTACCAAGAAATATCAAGGACACACATACTTCGAGATCGCTCGGAAAAGACAAGGTCCAAATTGGAAAGATGAGGAGCAGATCTTGAAGGATGCCTATGACGCATACAGGAAGGCTCACCGGGATCCTTCCAAGAAGGCGTCGCCGAACAGAAAGGAGCAGGAAGCCAAGCGAAGCGGCCGGTCAGAGGCCAGAGAGGAGACAGCTAAGACGTCCAAGCGGAAGGCTAGCAGCCCCGGTCGGGAGGCTACGCGGGCCTCCAGCAAGTCCAGACCAGGCGAGAGAGAACACAAGGCCACGAATTCACATGCCCCGAAATCCGACGACCTGACCTCTCCCAAACGAGTTCCCACTAGGCCCAAGAAGGACGACCGAGGATTACCCACCATTGCTATCTCTGATGGAGAAACCTCACCGCCCACCACCACCAAGGCTGCCAAATCAAAACGCCCCGATCCGGACACTGCAGCTCTATCGTCGGAAGGCGAAGCCAAACCCCGCAAGAGGCTAATGTCTGGCCGAGATCTGAAGGAGCAGAGGGAGAAGAACAGGCGCGCCAGCATGGTGTCCAATTCTTCCTCGCTGCGGGAGCCCTCCAGCCCGCGAGACGCGCGCCATGACGAACTTCACGAACTTCCGACGGAGAGGTATCACGACAGAGCCAAGGCGCTGAAGAGGGACGAATCCCGTGACCGACTGTCTGTCTCTGGTGAACACTCGGCCAAGCGCAACCGGACGAGCGCCACACCCGATCACGCAGTCTCTGAAAAGGAGGGTGAGCCCGTCAAGAAGAGGCGACTCGACGGCGACAAGAAGGAGCGACTGGTCAAGCCCAGCACATCGCCCGACCGCAATCGCAAGACGGCGTCCCGTGACGCTCTCGGGTCGTCGTCGAAGCATGATGACAACAAGCCCGCACGCAAGCAGGGCGACCAGCTTGCAGAGAAACGGGATCCATCTAAGCCTCGTCGGGCTGACTCCACATCTCATCATGAGAACCGTCGGGAGGCTGGCACCAAGCCTTTGCCCCCGGAGAATAGCATTCACGTCAAGTCCGAGGACTCTGACGTTGTGATGCGTGACGTGGGATCAAGCCAGAGCGAGGAGAGCAAGCCGCGCGCTCGGGACGACGACAAGAAACGACGGGCCGAGCTCGAAACCAAGAAGAGAGAGAAAGAAAAAGAAAAGGAACGAGAGAGGGAGAAGGAGAAGGAGAAAGAAGCTGAGGAGCGGAAACGCCGGGAGGAGGAGGAGAGGCGCCAGCTCGAGGCCAAGAAACGCAAGGAGGAGGAGCAGCAGCAGCAGCAACAACAAGAGCAAGAGAAGAAGAGGCGCGCCGAGGAAGAGGCGCGCAAGCGTGAAGAGGACGCCCGCAAGAGACGCGAGGAGGAGGAGGAAGCCCAACAGCGAGAGAGACAGCGGAAAGAGATGGAGGAGGAGGAGCAGCGCCAGGCCGCTCGTATCCGTCAGGAGAAGGAGGAGGAAGCCCAGCGCAAGAGACTGGAGGAGGAGGAGGAGCGCGCCCGCAGGGAGCAGGAGGCTGCCGAGGAAGCCCGACGCAAGCACGAGGAAGAGGAGCGCAGAGAACAGGAAAGACGAGCCCGAGAGGAAGACCGGCTGCGCAAAATACGTGAAGAAAAGGAGAGGAAGCGTCTTGAGAAACTCCCCGCCTTTCTGCGCTGGCTGGATTGCAGCCCCAATACCAAAACGCCGACAATTGCCAAACGGTGGTTCGCGCTCCGAGGCGTGCGATTCGACAGCATCCGACCTGAGGCCGAAGGCACTTCAGAGGGTCGTGAACTGTGGGTTCTGAACACGCAGGTCGCCATGCTCCTCGGGGAAAGTGATATCCAGCTCACCCGGTTCTCTGACTGGGATCGCGTGCCTGCGTCTCTGCCAGCTAAGCACTTGGTGATGGGCTTGGCGGCACCCAGGCCTGCTCTGGTCGCGCGGGCAGAATGGGATCTGGGCAGAGAAATCCCTGGCTACTACTACGGGAAAGCACCAGAGCAGTTGACTCGCGACGAGGCGCGCCAGCTTGAGCAGGAGTCCAAGGCTAAGTTCCTCGCGCTGGACCTGTTCTTTGTCAAGGTCTCTGACCTGATGCTTGCCATTCCAAGCTTCCCCCACCTACGCAACCTCGAGATCAAGGTCTCGTTCCACGAAGCTGCCGAGACAATGGAGCAGTACGACAAACTGCAACACCCGAACCGTTATCATCGTGATCCGGATGCGGCTCGTTACATGGGATTCAGCCCCCGGCCCAAGTACTACGTCAACGGTCAACTGGTCCGTGAGGGCAAGGTGGATATGTCTTCAGCCAGCCTCACGCCCTGGCCCGAGGCTCGCGTGCCTCGCAACGGGCTCACTGCTATCGCCCCCTCGGATCCGAATTACGTCCGCCTTGCCAAGGAGCAAGGCCTCGAGCACCTGCTCTCGGGTCTGCGCACGCCGCCTATGATTGGTGCCCAGGCGTCACCGGGTCGCATCTTCTCGCAGCGAGCCTTTGGCGATCTCTCGCCACCGCAGTCTGAGTCTACCGCTACTGCAAACGGCCAACCGCGCTCTTCTACTTCTTCGACTGCCGAGCAAGATAGGCCTCTCATCAGTGACAGCGCCAACCCAGCCCTGGGTGAGACTGCTACAACGAACGGCAACATTTGATGTCGAGATATACAAGACGACCTGAATCTCATACCGACTGAGACGCCTCATCTGGCACATGAATGATCATAGTGTTCACACCTCGTGAACGGTGGCAAGCGGGTGGCACGCCAACAAACTGCGCCAGGTCTACACACTGGCTACTCTAGGAAGTCATTTCATCTGGCACTCAAATGCGCCCGGTTCTAGGTGTGCCTTTGCGCTAGAACGAGGCTGGCAGGACTAGTCAACTCCGTCCCCTGAAACGACTCGTCTTGTGTCAAGCCATGATACCCGCGCGACGATCTTCAGGCGTGCGTCACCACTATTCACCTTCCCCGTACAAAGGGTAACATATCAAGGTGGAAACTTTAGTGGATGGCGATGGTAGGAGAGAGACGAGTAGTCACGGTGTATCAATCGCCCACACACCACTCGGCACCCGTCGCCGGGCCTCTGTTAGCTGTGCTTTCCCAGCATGACCATAGCATAGCAATTGAATTACAAGAACCCAACAACGCCAGGATAGGATGGCAGCAAGGGTGTACATGTACAGTCCCATCAAGTGAGTGAATGTCCGTATGCGGCCGACCTCGACAGCATCGCAGTCGCACGACGCAACGCCACACAGCACGACTCTTGAGCAATGCGAGGAGAACACCTCTGATGAATGGTGGTGGTGGAATGCGGCCCTGCGCTCTACTGATAGCGATATCTTCATCTATATATATATGCTGGGGTCTAAGGCGTATGTCCTTGGGGTCATATGTTGTTCCTCTGCAAAGGTTCTCATCCCGAAGTGATGTATCTGTCCCTGTCCCTCGAGGGGCGCTGCTACTCCTCCCTCAGCGAGGTCCCCTCCTTTTCATCCCCTGTTTCATTTTTGGATGATGAATCAATGATAGCGATACTAGTGACGAGATCCCGAAATCTATTCAAAGCGCTTGTGATGTCAGGCTGGTTCAAGACGGCCACGATCTTGTCCCTCGAGCTGGGATCTTCCAATGTTGGCGGCGACGGCGTCGGCATCCTCCTGCCCCTGGCGATGTAAGATGCCTCTATGGCATTGATGAGCTGCGCGTCGAGCACAGTGTCTCCTTCAAGGTGACCAGTGGAGGTTGTGAGATCCACGCCGAGGCCGTCGTCCTTGATGCGGCCCAAAAAGCTGTGCGCAGCGCCAGAAGGCGCCCACAAACAGGTCGACGTCTTGCTCTTGTTGGGTGCGGTAGTAATGCCACAGCAGGCGCAGGGCGCCTAGCTCGCCCATCATGCGCACGCGCAGCTCAGACTCAGCACCATTCTCCTGCTGCCGTACGACGAGGAGGGATGGCAGCAGCTGCCCCTGCTGCTCCGGGCTATCTGAGCTCCAGCCTGTCAGCATGGCGAATATCTGCGGGCGGGTACCCCTCGCTCTGCCGTCTCCGCGCTCGAGAGCGGCCAGGACTGCCTGGCAGGCTTCGTAGCATGCCTTGGCGACGTCGTCGTCGACTGGTTGTGCGATGAGATCCATCGACAAACAAATCTGAATGTACTGAAGGATGCAGGGCAGCAGGCCAAGCCGGGTGGACAGCTGCAGGCCAAGGAGCGGCATGGAGCGGGCGAGTGGCCTATCGGCGGAAAGGCTCCTGATGGTCAAGTTGTTGACAAATTTGAGACATTGCTCCCCCAGAGAAGACTCCCACTCGGATGCCTGCATGATGTGCTGGAGTTTGTCGTGCACAAGATGCATGAGGTCGACGCTGTACTCAAAGCCGCCGGCGGATGGCGGGTCGTTGATCTGGGCACACAGCTTCTTCACAGCCTCAAGACTGTGACAATCTTCCAATTCTCGTCCAAAAAGAACAGCCTGGCCGCCTGTGGTCTCCTCCTCGGCGCGCAGCAGCGAGGAGTCCTCCAGCGCGGCCAGAGCGTGCTTCTGACGGTGAAGCATGAACGGAATGACCCTGCTGGCACTCAACTTGAGGATGGCTGTCGGGACTCCATAATCTCTCAGGGTCCGGTGCAGCATCTCCTTGCTGTCGTGCTGCAGCATTTTGTGGACATCGGAGCCACCGAGAAGGGCGACAGTCATGACCTCGTGGTCTGATATCTGCAGACTACGCAGCGCCTTCTGGGGGCTCGTCGTGACACTGCGCAGTTTCTGGAGGTCTGCATGGCTCTGGTCTGTCATCTCCTGCGAGAACCTCACAGCCTCGTCGACGGCGGGATCGTATCCCCATTTCCATTGCTGCAGCTGGCCGTCCTTTTCGCGGTCAAAGGGACGCACATGAGGGCTGTCCTCGGCATCAAGATCCAGCACCAGATCCGGCACCTCAAAGATCGGAGAGTTCTTCTTGCGCTGTTCCGCGCTCTGAAAGAGGCCAGCGCCGCGAGGGCTGTTGTCCAGATAGCATCGCTGCTGTGCATGCCATGGGCCCCTATGTCTCTGTTGCTGGTAGTATTGATGTTGCTGCTGGAGGATGAGTCTTCTCTGACAGAGGCCAGTGGTGGGCCCTGCGAGCCGTCGCATCTCTCTCCCCCGTGGGTGTTGCGTGGGTCTCCTCAGAAGGACGACGACTCATGAGCACTGTGGGTCTCGGAGCTTGAGGGAGTCATTCGAGCTGGGCATCAAGATCGTAAATACATCGGGTCTGTTTTGTGTATGTGCGTGTGTGGGTGTGTGTGTGTGAGAGAGAGGAAGAGACTGAGACAAAGACAAAAGAGGTGCAATGTGAGGAGGAAAAGTGATCCTTGAATCTTGCATGCATGGTAATTTCTCCAGTTGCCAGTTGGAGGTCGCGTATGACTTTGTGGCAGGGGTTCAGCCGTACTTACCCCCCCCATTGCACCACAGTACCTAGGTACCGGTCATGCTTACCTAATATCACCATTCGTTTACCTCCCAACCCTGACGCCTCAAACCAGACCAGCGTCATCCCTCTCTACTCCCTCTTTCAGCAGACACCCGACACTCGACTTCAGACAACACTCGCATCCAGCCACACGCGTCCCAACATGCCTCCAGCAAAGAAGAGAAAGACCGCTGCAAAGGCAGCCGGCAAGAAGAAGAATCATGTCGTGACCGCGAGGCACTCGTCCCCACCTCCAGCCGAGACCCAAGACCCAGAACCACCGTCACAACCAGCACCAGCAGAAGAGCCCGCCGAGGAGGATGCCCAGCTTTCCGTTTCAAACACCCAGCCTGCTCCCGACGCTGCAGAAGCACAACTACAAGGAGGAAAAGAAGAGCAGCCCAAGTCGGCAAAAAGACCACCACCGGCAGCGGAACCAGAACCCGAGCCAGCACCCGAGCCCGCAGCCAGACAACCCACCCCGCCGCCGAGCACCACCCTCGCCGACCGCATGGCACGCTTTCGCGCCCTCCAGACCCGCGCCAAGACCTCCTCCGCCTCGAACCTGACAGCCGCCCAGACAGAGGCCCACCGCCTCGCCAACGACCCGGCCCAGCTGTCGGCCGTGCAGCGGCGGTCGGCCGTGGCATCGCATAAGCTGCTGCGTGCCGATGTGGAGGACGCAGGCGGCGACTTCGAGCGCAAGCGGGCGTGGGACTGGACGGTGGACGAGTCGGAGCGGTGGGACGAGCGGCAGCGGGAGCGCGCGGCGCGGCGGGATGACAATGCCTTTAGCGATTATCGGCAGGAGGCCGGGAAAGTGTACGAGCGGCAGGTGCGGAATCTGGGCGGGCCGGACCTGGAGCGGTACACGGCGGACAGGATGCGTGCTGTCGAGGAGGCTGCGCGGCGCGGCACGCTGGAGATTGTCGAGACGGAGGATGGCGAGATGGTGGCCGTGGACAAGGACGGGACGTTCTATGGGGGCGGTGGCGGTAGCGGGGATATCATCTCGAGCTTCGCCGACAACAAGCCCGACAAGAAGGCTGTGGACCGGCTGGTGGGCGAGATGAAGAAGGCCGAAGAGGTCGCGGCCAGAAAGAGGAAGGAGAGGGCTGCGAGGAACGGCGATGATGCGGACGTCACCTACATCAACGACAAGAACAGTAAGCCTGTCTTCTGGAGTCTCTCTTCCCCTTTCCCTGCAGGACTCTGGCCCTGTTGGCCGTCCCTCTCTCGGGTGGTGGAATCTTTATCGTGTGTACTGACACTCCATCACAGAACAGTTCAACCAGAAGCTGGCGCGTTTCTACAACAAGTACACGGCAGAGATCAGGGACAGTTTCGAGCGTGGTACTATGATCTAAGGAACATGAAAGGCTCAGTCCTCCTCGGCGTCATTTCAGCCTTGAGAGGCCGCGTATCATGTTCCACTTGTTCTTCCCTTCTCCATTTTAGCAGCGTCATCATTCAGACTCGGAGTTGGCAGAGACGGAGGAAGGTTCACTTATTATGGTGCACAGTTGATCAAAATTGATACCAGAGAGGCCTCCTTGATTAAAAAGTCGTTATTAGTCGATCGCATAAGACCGAGTCTGTAGGTGTGCGTGCCGTGAGGCAGGCTGCATGCATGCACGATGCGATGCTCTAAATTATCCAAAATAACAGAAACAGGACTGTAAAGTACACGTTCGTGTGTATGTTTGAGATCTGACTGGACCAGACCTCAACCGCAGTAACTATTACTACAGGAGCCCTCCAACGTCTCCTCAGGGATTAAGTGTGTTTTCTTTTTGTTGTTGTTCTTCTTTTTCATATCATTCTCTCTCCTTTCTCTTGTCCTCTTCATACCCTGCAGGGTCAGACGCCCACATAATACCGCCGCAGCTCCTCCGACAGGTCCCTCCTTGCCCTGTAGAAGGGAAGCTGACAGTCGGCGAGCGCCGAAGCCAGGTTGTTGGTGTTCCTCATGTAAACACCGCTGTCGTGGAACTCTTTCTCCATATTCATCCAGTACTCCTTCTTTACGGCAATGTTCTTCATGTCCGTGTCGCCCAGCTTGGCCACCACCTCGGCCGGCGGGGCGGCAGCCCTGCTGGGGACGAGGACCAGGAGACTGCAGTCCCTGAGGGTCATAGCCAGGGAGTAGCCGTCGTCATCGGTTATGCGTGCATCGTGGTCGTTCTCCCACTGGACCTTCCGCAGCCGTTGAAAGAGAGCGCACGTCCGTAGCCAGCTGGTCAGATTTCTTGCTTCGGCATCGGGCATGTCGTAGCACCTGCGCAGAGCGGCGGTGATGTCGGCGGCGACAACCGCGTCATTTGGGAAATCGGCGGCCTTGACGAGGTTGAGGGGGCAAAAGACCTGGTTCTGGGTCTTGTTTTTCATGTTGCGCCAGACCTCGCGGGCGCAGTTCCGGCATTGCTCGGCGTCCTTGGGTGCCCGGGGCGACTGGGCCAGCCACTTGGGCTTGATCTCGTGCATGGTGGCGGCGCCGTCCACCCTGGTGGCAGCCTCTGCCCTCATGTCCTCGACCAGCATGCCAAGGCCTACAGCCTCGCTGACGGCATGGCCGATAAAGTCGCGGCGTCGGGACCCGGACTTGTCGAGCTTACGAAGCTGCTCGTTGAGCGCCTTGAAGAAATTGGGATCGCGCGGCAGCTTCACAAGTCTCTGCTGGACGAGCTCGTGGGGCCCAAACAGCGGCGAGATCCTGGTCTCCCAGTATCGCTGGAGGTCGCTGTACGGCAGCGCCTTATAGTTGTGTTTGGGCACCCTGAGAAGTTGACCTAGTGACAGATAGATTGTTCAGCGTGAGTTATCTTCATTCCCTTCCGCTCGGAATGTGACTACCGAGAAATTTTCCGCCGGGGGGGGGGGCCTAAGACGACATGTAATACCTCGAAGATTGGGATGGTCATCCACACCGGTGAGCGAGAAGACGACATTGGCCCTACCCTCGCCAACAAACCTGCAGACCGCAGACCCCGGTAGGATGTCCATGTCGCTGTATGCAGTCATGGCATGTATGAATTCACCCTTTTTTCCCCTCCTCCTGCTTTTCCTTCTCTTCCCGTCCTTGGTCTTCCTCTTCAGCCTCTTTTATGCTGGCTACGTCCGCTCTGATTCCTATGCAAGCTCCCCCCAGACCATGAACGCTACTGTGAGCGCTCTTACTTGACCATTGACGCTGGTATTCGTACTGTGTGCCGAAGTAGCGTCCTGGATGGATGATGATTCACGAGCTGACTGATTGACAAAAACATTCGTCTCAGTCACTGGGAGTGTTGGTGGGATCGCTATCGTGCTGCTGGAGTCTGGTCGTACCCCGGCAAAAGCGTCAGTTGAGGCTCTGCTGGTGAAGATCTGGGGCGACACTGTATTTCAATGGTGTGTAGCATCCGTGGTTGGCGACGAGGGGCAGCAGAAGGGGCAAGACCACGAGCGGTCAGCTTGAGGGAGTGTCCAGAAGGGCAGCACAACGAGTCGCAGGAGCCACACATGGTTGGTTGTCTAATCAAGGCCGGGGAAAGCGCTGTCGAGCGGAATGGAATTATCAGTGTCAAGCTTGGCTATAACTGTTTTAGCAGCCGTGGGCCGAGGACACATTCAGTCGTAGGGTTCGTTAGCGGGCGAACAAATTGTTACAGGTGTTCCCAGCTTAGATCCAGGTCCAGGTCCAGGCGCGGGTTGTGCAAGATGCATCCGAGCACACACTGCCAGATCTGAGGGAGCCCCTCGTTCGCTTGTGTCCCTGTTCCCAAAGCTGATTCGAGCCCCCTCGACACGGTGCTGACCCGAGAATACGCGCGACAACCGTTTTATTTCTAGGTGGGGGAATATGTGGGCGAACACGACACGAGAGGGTGGGAATCGAACACCGACGCGAGGGGGAGAACTGGGTAGCTGCTTGCACACAAGGATGATCAGAACAATGACCTTCGTCCCGTGTGTGGAAGATGAAGGTCTAGATGTTCGAAATGTGGCGTTCGTTGTGGGCTGCTTTCCCACAGTCTGCAAGCTGCGCCCCTTTGCGGCGGTGGACCCCCCTGAACATGCATGCAGGCACCTGCAAACAATTGCCAAATGTGACCATGATACTGAGTAGGTACACACAATAGCACATAGTACCGTACATTCATTGTCTTGTTCCCATCAGTAGGACTTTCGAGAGGTAGGACGGGCTAGAGGGCCGGATCGAGTATGGTACCAGATGAGGTCGCAGATCGTGTCTTAGATGACCTGGCAACGGAGAGCGAAGACAGAACAACAAACAGCCAACCGTGTAGAATGGTTCGTGTATTGTTTTCCCTTGTTGGTGCGACAATGTCTGACTGGCTCAAGTTGGTCTAGGAGCGGCTCGAGGGCAAAAGTTCGTCGGTGCTGCTGTACCATTTAGTGCATGCAATGGTATAGCACTGTACGTGCTGCTATACAAAGTAGCATCCATGGTAGGCTACAGCTCGCCTACTGTTTGCTGTCGCACTTGTCAAAGTACCACAATTCGGCTTCGAGAGTATGAGGTGTGTGTCGGATTCGGCCCAGAGGAAGCGAGCAGGATGAAGAGAGGGGGTCTGTCACTGGCGACCTTGGATTTTGGGGAGGATCACAGATCGCATGATGCTTTCAACTGGGAAAGAAGGATTGACCAGATCAGGTCAGGTCATCCAGGTCAGGTCAGATAGATCAGGTCATGTCAGGCAAGGCAAAGAGCAGGCCAAGGAAGGCACAGGTCAGTCAGGCAGGCCAGGTGTACACGGGCCCCCATGGGGATCAAACTGCAGGCGCCCTCTCCGTGTTGTTCTTTCCACGAAAAATCTCCGGCCTGGGGGGCAGCTCGGCTAGACCAGATACGTTCAGATCAACTCACCAAGGCCTCCTCCTGGCCCTTTTTGGCCACTCTAGGATCTGATGTCACACCATTCTCTCCGCCTCTCCCCGCGTTTTTTCTTTCTAATGTCCCATTCCTCCGGCACCTCGACTAAAAGAAAGAGAGAATGAAAAAAAAGCCAAAACCATACAAACCAAAAATTATCAGGTTAGAAGAAAGGGAAATGCTGATCTATTGAATCTTGTTTCCCCCCCCCTCCCCCTCTCTCCTATCCCATCGTTCCGATTCTTTTCTTAGCCCAGAATCAAAAGTAATGATAGACAGGATCATGCAGCCTGAGTGCTTCTCCACCTAAATGGCAGCTGTGTGCCATGCACCGTGATGCACACAGTACTTACATTGCTATAGTACTGAATGACTATAGCCATACTTTGGTAGGGCATCTGACTCCGTTTCCTTTCTCTCGCCTACAGAATTCTGAGACCACCTCCATTCCTTACAAGGCCTGTTCGGGGAAAGGACCCAGCAATGAACGCTAAATCGCCAGGGTCATCCTGTCCTAGCACGGGGCAGCGCAGAGCACCTGTTAGCCTGTCACGATGCCCGCATGAAAAATTAATCAATAGGAATATTCGTCATAATAAGAAAACAAATGCGCGATTAGAAGAGTGAAAGGGAGAATAGATAAAAGTTATAATTCCAGAAACAAATGAAGCGAAAAAACAGTATGCGGAGGGGGAGGGAACCAAGCAAAGAAGGTGGGAAAGAAAAGAAAGAGAGGAGGGCCGGGGGGGGAACACTTGCTTGCTCCACCTGCCTACCACTCACTGTGTGCACTATGTAGGGCGTGCTGCTGCTTCCGCTTACTACTGCCCTTGCCCTGTAAGCAACAAAACAAACCTCTGGAATTAAGAGCAAACGTCCCCATCAGTGGCCCCACCCCACCCAGACTTTCCTAGCCTCCGCGGGTTTCCCTCGCCCAGTCAAAAAAAAAAAATTGGAGTAGAGCTCTTTTTTTTCTGTGATCCGCCTGGCCTGCTGCAGCAGCAGCACGCGAGCCCGTGCTCTCAATTTTCGTCATTCCGTGCCCTGCCATTCCTCCCATTGTTATCATCATCATTCAACTTCTACCCACAACCACCCTCCTTCACGCTCCCAAACCTTCCACCCATCTATCCTACTCCACATACTTCCTTTCTTTATCGAATCGACCATCTCGAAGCATCGATCGATTGTACAGTCAGTCATCAGCACCATCACGACGACATAGCATTGATTACGCCGTCTGCCGAATCCCGCCCGGCGCATCCCGATTCTTTTTTTCCTTCGAGAATCCTCAGCATCGCCAACGCTCGCTCGACGATGACGAGACACATGCCATCCTAAACACGCCCGCGCGATGGCCTTCAACTTTAACTGGTCGCCTCTAACGGCCGACGAGGACTTTTACCAGCGCGCACGCGACCTGCTCACGACCGCCCTGAATAAGTCCCCGAAGCCTCCCATCATCGTCGATGACATCCTCGTCACCGAGCTCAACCTCGGCTCCGTGCCGCCCGAGCTGGAAATACTCGAGATAGGGGATCTGGCTGAGGATCGTTTCAGGGGCATCTTCAAGATGTGTTACAGCGGCGATGCCTTTTTGACCTTGAAGACAAGAGTTCAGGTAGGTGTTTGATTGATGTTGCCTCCATACGTCTGTTTTATCTGCTTGGTGGTGGCAATCTGCGCTACCCCGACATTACCCGCCGGGCAACAAACGCTGCGGGCTCCGGAATGATCTTCAACCTCACTTCGACGAGACCAGCTGTTCGCTGCTCAGAAGCTTTCAGCAGAAAACACTCTGATACAATGCAATCCGGCAAGTGCCGATTGTGCAAACATCTCTGTCGGTGCTCATATCATCATATGGGCGGCAAGCAACCGCCTCGCTTGGTTTTTCCTTTTGGGTCGGGGAGAGGAGGGCACGCGTGGGGGCCACATTCCCACAGGCCCGCTGCCACAACATCGAAGACACAGTCTGGTCCTCAAGACGATCATTGGGCGGCCACAGCGGTGTGCGAGTTCTGTCTGTCTGCACCTGGGCTCTTCGCGCCTCTGCCGCTTTCCAGCCCACCTCGATGACTCTTCGCCCTGCCCCAGAAATTCCTTGGACCCACGCGCCTCGCATGAATGGGGAAGAGATGACTGGACAAGGATGCGCGTCTGCTGCTGCAGTCTATCCCAGCATGATGCATATAACAGGGCTAATATATATTCATCACACAGGCAAATCCCCTGAACACGTACCTGCATTCCAAGCCAGACTTCACGTCCCCACAGCCCCTGGCCGCCTCGTCGGGGCTCACGATCCCTCTGTCGCTGACGCTTTCCGACATCAAGCTGTCAGCCTTCATCATCGTCGTCTTTTCCAAGCAGAAGGGTCTCACCATCGTCTTTCGAAATGACCCGCTCGAATCGCTCAAGGTCTCATCGACCTTTGACTCGATCCAGTTCGTCAGGGACTACCTGCAGAAGACGATCGAAGGCAAGCTTCGCGACCTGATGATGGACGAGCTGCCGGCCATCATCCACCGGCTGTCGCTACGTCTTTGGTGCCCGGACCAGATTCCTCGGGATGAGGACGGCGTGCCAGAGACCAGCGAAGCCGCCGTTGATCCCTTCGCCAGCCCGCCGCAAGATGCGGTGGACGCCAACGGCAACCTCTTAGATCCCAGCGAGATCTCCAGCCTGTCTCTGGACGGAGGGCCGGAGCTGCAGACATTGTTCTCTCAGAAGAACCTCACCAGGCTGGCATCGCTCAACGACTGCAACCGCACCATGTCTCTGTTCACCCCGTCCCTGCGTGACGTTGTCTTCAGGGCCTGGGCTGGCTCTCAGGAGAAATCTGATTTCACCAGCCCTCCGCTGGCAACCCCCAGCCTGACCAAGGCCCACTCATTCCAGGCGAACTCAACAACCTACACCTTTTCGGACACGAGCAGCTTGGATCAGGGTTATATGCCATCATCACGGTCATCCATGGTGAACCTAAACTCGGCCGCGACAGGGCTGTCGCTCGGCTCAGGGAGGAATTCGAGGTCGAATGCCGGTCGCAAGAAGAAGACGCGCGTGGTGAATCTACGGCGCAGGCAGACCGAAGGCACGGCCGAGAGTGCGCCCGTCAGCGATGCAAGTGATACTGCCACCGAGACGGCGTCCGTAGAGGGACCTCTGTCAGAGCCCCTCATGACTACCGCCATTCCAGAAGAAGAGCCCGAAGACCATGCTCCATTGTCGCCGACCAAGGTGCGGTTTGACAGCGTCGCTGCAGCCGACGGTCTGACCCGACCACCCTTGAAAGCGGAACTGTACAACACCGAAGTATCTCAGGCACTGTCTTCTTCCTCTGAGAAGAAGCCCCAGAAGCCACAGCAGACGGGGTATGTTCCTGTGGCGACTGCGCCAGAGAAGGCGTCCATACCTGTCGACACCAAGACGCCCTTTGAGTTCAGCCCACGAAGAGGACCACCCTCCGAAACGTCGTCTGCAATTTTTGAGCAAGCCTGGATTCAGAAGATGGCCGGCGAGATTGCCCGGCGGGTATACGACGAGAAGCGACGCAACCCCAGCTTCTGGGAAGACCGCGAAGACGGGCCTCCTCCAGCATATGAGGCCCAGTGATAGCATAGCGACACAGTGTGCACACTATTTCCTTATGTCTCAAGAGCATTTCTCTCTTTCGGGTCTCGGCGTTATACCCCATGGAGCCACGAGAATGGTACCTTTTCTTGTTTTGCTTTTTTTTTCTTCTTTCTCTCTTCATCAAGAGATTGATCCTGCATGGCGTTCAGGCTCTGGGGTGGACCATTAAAAAGGGATCTTTTTGGCGGCGAGACGATGTGATCTCGGTTTGGATATTAAATGGTATGGCCTGGCTGTAGGGGGGTTTACATGACATAGATGGACCAGAGAACCAGGCCATTCCTTCACCAAGCGTTATGCTCACACTCGTTCTCGCTTTATTTCCTCTCTCCTTTTTTCTCCTCCTCAGACGAGGTTTCTTTTGTTGGTTGGTTGATCGGAATGGCACAAGGAAAGAGAGAGATTCGCACCTTGATGGGTGTTTGCGAACGGTTGTAAAGTACAGCAGAGGAAGATGGTGAACAAGAAGAAGCACCACAATCCAGTCGTCGTCACATAACGACGATGCATATAGTCGGGTTGTGTGCGCCAAGATGAGGCAAGAGAGCGCCTTCGTTGCTGGGCAAACCTGGGACGTTCCCGTAATGATGAGACTCCCACCTCTACTCTTTACAAATACAAATCCCACAAAACAAAAATTCTCTGTAAAAACTTTTCCCCCGAAAAAGGCTCATCTGGCTGGTGTCTTGATGTCGTGAATGTGTGTGTGTGTGTGTGTGTGTGTGTGTGTGTGTGTGTACTGTTGAAGGCCTTGAGGCGGGTAGCAAATCCCATACGAGAAAGCGTTTGTTGTAATGCGACTGTTACTGAGGTCTGTATGTATCACTTAAGAAAGGGCAGCATTGGATGACATGTGTCTCACAACGTAAATGCACGATCGTTCGAGTCAATCAAGCACATGATAGGTATACAAGTCAGGTCACAAAGTTGACAGAATGGCAAACAAGACATCTATCTGTGCGAGGTTGCATTTGAAAGCCCATTGAGATCCGCCGCCCATTGGTATAGTATAGTAATGACTTGGTCAGTCCATGAAACGCCTTGCCGTCAACTCCGATCCCAGATCAAATACACCGCCAGCACCCCTTCCTTATAGAACTCCGAAATGAACAATTCTAATACATATCGGCCTGACACTGTGGGGAGCAGCCAGTGCAAGGTTTGTTTCCTGGTAGATCCTTCTCCACAGATGGCCTGTAGCCAAGCGAGCGTGTTCACACACATACGCACCACGCACAGCAACTTCTCAAAGCGACGGCTTGTTTCCCTTCTTCCTCCCACGGGTGGGGACTCTGGTCATCATCCCGCGCGCCAGATGGACCCTATGCCGTCATGGCAAGCTCCCCTCTGCCCTCCTCCTTGAGGCGCTGCAGCCTGGCGGTCATGTCCTCGATGGCCTTCTCGTCCTTCTCGCGCATCTGACGGACCTCGTCCATGGCGCGGCGGATCATGTCCATCTCGAGCTTCTCGGCCTCGGCGCTGAAGGGCTGGCCTGGGCTGGACCGCATGGGGATCATGGCGCTGCGCTCAATCACGCCGCCCTCGCTCCGCTTCGGCTGGCCGTCCTTTGGTCCACCGCCAGCAGCCCCGCCCTTGCCCTCTTGCCCCCGCAGCGCTGCTGCTACCGCCCTTCCTAGAGGTCGCCGGGGCGGTGAAGTTTGGGTTGGAGGGGGCGACGGCGCCGCTGGTGAGTATGTCGAAGAAGTGCTCAAAGGGCTCGTTGAAGAGCTGCTCCTCGTAGACCCAGCTGACGACCTCGCCGTTGGCGACCATGGCGGCACGCTCGGCATCGGAGCCGTAGGCGTGCAGGCGCAGGTGGTGGTAGAGGGTCTGGGGCTTCTCGCCGGACTCGGGAACGTAGTAGAGCTTGATGGCGATCTCGAACTCGCCCCAGCCCGTCTCCTCGACGACAAAGGCACGGCCGTGCTGGCCGTCGATCATGCGCACGTGGTTCGGGATGGACTCGTGCAGCTTGAACTGGACGCGGCGGAGCCAGTAGGTGATGTCGGTGTCGTCGACGCCCTTGACAAAGACGGTCCAGCTGTGGGTGTGGTCATCGGGCACATGGCTGGGTTTGGGGTTCTTCTCCGGGTCAAAAGGCCTCGCGGTGGTGCCGTAGACGAATGGGCGTGACACCTGGCGGCCCTTGACGCGTTTTCCCTGGGCTGAAGACGGGGCCATGATGGCTGCTGCTTGGGCGGTGGAGAGAGACTTGCGAGGTGCATGGCGGGACATCCTTTTTTTTTTTTTTTCTAGGGCCACCGGCGGGCGGGCGCTTTATCTCTTATAGGCGATTCTAACGTGACTGGGTTGGGGGTCCTTTGGGGGACGGGCAGGCGGCACACAGGCACACAGAGGCACACGCTCACACAATCCAACGGCAGGAAGGAAAGCAGTCCCTGTTAGGCGGGAACTAGGTGAGGAAGGTCTCACTCTCGGGGGGGCACCTGAACTAGGAACTCAAAAAGTATGTATCCTTTCTTGCAGAGGAAATCGTCAATGTGAACGCCTGGTGAAGATAAAGAAGAAAAAAAAATGGGACAGACACAAGAGATGAAAGCTCGTCATGCAGCAGATGGAGGAGGAGACAAAAAGGTTTTATACTGGGGGAAAATATGCACGACACAGGACTGGATGTTGACAAGTCGGCAGCAGCAGCGTCGAGGTTGGGGACCAAACCCACCACTCACTCTTCTCCGCCATACAGACACGCCCAAGTGATGTGAAAAGTACCCGCTTAACACGGACCAGCTGGCTGCTAGCGTGTTTGGGTGTCTGCAGTTGCCTTTTCTTCAGTGGGGACCTGACCCTGCAGCTTTTCTTCTGCACGCCCCCCAAGGCCCTGTACCCCTGCACTGACCCCTCCTTTAGCGCAGTAGCACAAGCAACAGCACAGCACAGGCCTCAGCTCCCCTAGCTTCCCAGAGCTTGGTTGGGCAGCTGCAGCTGTGGGCAGCATCCATGATCTCATCATCGACAAGGTGTTAGTTACTACTATATTGCTGTAATCACCACCATGAAATATTATTTTGAACTTGCATGACGAGCTTGGAAGTATGTCTGGGTGAAGATACCTATCACTCTTTACACATATATCCATTTTCAACCAAAGTAGACAAGGCTGGGACTGGCTTACTTGGGCTTATGAACTGGTAAGGGTCCTTCTACCTTCCTTACTCAGTTTACGTACATCTCTTTGGGGGGAATGACTTCAAAATAGCTGACCCTTACTCTTAAACATAACCTCTAACCTCGCCCTGCTAATTGTTTGCCAGGCTGACCTTTTCCCTCGTCGCCACTCATTCATCATATAAGAGGACCTTCCAGTTGTTTGGACAGAAGATTCTGAGCTACTCTCTATTCATAATACACCCTGATCAGCTTGGACAAAAGTCTTATTAAAAAGTGGCCTGACTCCTGTCTACCATCATACTCATTCCAACACCATAACACACACACACACACACACACACACACACACACACACACACACACACACACACACACTCGGTCATCATGTCAAAGGCAGCAACAGCAAAGAAGATCATCGTCTGTGGAGGAAACGGCTTCCTCGGCTCAAGGATATGTAAATACGCCGTCGCCAGAGGGTGGGACGTCACCTCGATCAGGTGAGAGCTCTCCTCGTCCCTCTGTCTTGCTGCTCTTCATCACTGACATCCTCTCCTCCTCTTTTTCTTTCCCCCTTTCCAGTCGCTCAGGCGAGCCCAAGTGGTCAGCCGTAACCTCCTCCCCAGATCCGCCCTCCTGGTCCCACAAGGTCGCCTGGGAGCGTGCCGACATCTTCCAGCCCGCCACCTACGCGCCCCTCCTCACCGGCGCCGACTACGTCGTCCACTCCATGGGCATCCTCCTCGAGGCAGACTACAAGGGTGTCGTGTCAGGCCAGGAGTCGCCCATCTCAGGCCTCCGCAAGGCCTTCTCCCCCGACAAGGCCCGCGGCAGCCCCAACCCCCTTGAGCAGCAGCAGCAGCAGCAGCAGCAGCAGCAGCAACGGAACGACGCCGGCGACAGCAGCAGCTACAGGAAGCCCGCGGCGGCGGCGGCAGACGGCCAGCTGACCTACGAGATGATGAACCGCGACTCGGCCGTCCTCCTCGCCCGCGCCGCAAACGAAAAGAACGCCTCCGCCTTCCTCTACGTCTCCGCCGCGGGCGGCGCCCCCGTCCTTCCATCCCGCTACATCACCACCAAGCGCGACGCAGAGGGCCTCATCGCCAGCGAGTTCCCCCGCATGCGCGGCGTCTTCATCCGCCCGCCTTTTCTCTACGACTCCAGCCGCGCCTTCACGCTGCCCATGGCGGCGGCCGCCGGGGCCGGGGCCCTGTTCAACGGGCTGACGCGCGGCGTCCTGGGCGGGTTCCTGGGTGCGGCTGGGGCGAAGCCCCTGCGGGTGGACGTTGTTGCCAGGGCGGCCGTGGAGGCGCTCGAGGAGGAGGGGACGAGGGGGCCCGTCGAGGTGCCGGAGCTGGAGGACCTGGCCGAGAGGGCGTGGAGGAAGGGAATGCTGTGAGGTGGTTTGTGTGTGTAGATGTACGTATTGTATGATTATAGGGCGGGTTCTGGATGGATATATAGAAGGGGAAGGGCAAAAAAAAAAAAAAAGGGGGGAAAAAAAAATAGAATCTAGAACGATACATACAAGCTGGGGCACTCTTGATACCTCTCTTATTTTGTCAATAAAGGAACAAAAGTTTATATGTTGCGCCCTGTTGGATCCAAGCCTGCGTCTGCAGCTCGTGCCTCACCCTACCATAGGAGTATCTATAGTCCCAACAATTACTCCAAGCGGTACGCACTATCCCAGATGCTCACTCATGATATCCTATTCTGAAAGACAAAGAGCCAGCCAGCCATGTCCAACGCCGAATCTATGCAATAAGAAATCCACACTCACCAACAACACCCTTGGGCCCCTCTCCCTACAGTCCCGTGACCGTAAAGCTCAAGAGACTCCCGGCTGCCAGCCCGATGACCAGGCAGAGCCCCATGAACCCGCCCGCAGCCTCCCTCTCGGCCTCGTCCACACCCTCAGCAGCCGCCATCATCGCATTCGACGCCAGCCAGCCGTTGCTCAGCCCGAACGGCACCTGGACGACAACCAGATAAAACAGGTCGCTGCTCACGACGGCGCCGGCGCCATGCAGGTTGCACAGCAGGTATAGAGGCAGTGCGGCGAACCGCACGAGGCCGAACAGGAACAAGGAGGCGGGTCGGCGGCGGGCGCGGGCGTTGAGGGGTCCGGTGGTAGTCACACGGCCGGCGAGGTCGCCCGTGTTCCAGGCGAGGAAGGACAGCGGGATGAAGACCTCTGGGTCGAGGAGACGGCTGCGCGGCGGTGGGTGCACCGAGAGGATCTTGGACGTGAAGACGGGGAACAGGCCGATGGTTGCCACGAAGCAGATGGCCACGGAGCCCGCGGCCCAGTGGAGCTTGCGGAAGAGGGCCGCGATGGAGACCACTTTGCGTGTCGTCCGCTGTTGGTGGCCACCACCAGCCGCCCCATCATCGTCGTTGTCGTCGATATTGTCGTCCAGTCTCGCGACACGGGCCGCGGTGAGGCGATGGTGGCGCCTAGCCAGTGGGATGAATGACACCAGCGTGACGACGGACATGAATACAGCCGTCAGGAAGTATATGAAAGCTGCGTCACCTAGGGCATCGTCCTCTCCGTTCGTCCGTGCGCCAACGTTCTTAGGAGGACTCTCAGCAGCGTCGGTTGTTGGTTTCGGCGGTCGCACGACCAGCACCGAAACCATCTGCGCCAGAGCGGGCAGCACGCCGGCAAGACCCTGGCCCGCCATGATGGCCTGGGTGTACTCGGACCGCCCGAAGCTGGCGGCAAAGGCAAAGGCACCGTTCTGGAAGAGGCCGGTGGCCAGCGCCGAGAAACACACGTCTATCAGCAGGAATCCGAGGTAGGCTTCGGGAGAGATGTCGCGGAAGAGGGAGGTGGAGAGGGTTAGCAGGGCAAAGGCGAGGGTGTTGATGACGAGCCCCAGCTTGATACGGTTGGCGTAGTCGGCACCACGCTGCATGTGGGTGAGGAGGAGGGTCGCGGCCAGGTTGGTGATGGTCGAGACGGTGAGGATGGAGGACTGGAACGTGCGCGCGATAGACGGGTGCGCAAAGAAGCGCGAGGCAAAGTACGGAGCGGCGGCTAGGAACATATTCCTGCATCAGAGAGACGGTGCACACAGAGTCAGCAAGGCAGGTAGGTACTTGGTGATGATGGTTGAGACCATGGAGGACGAGAAGCAGAGACGACGGAAGAGGCATCTTTACCAGGCCCATAGCATGGCCACGCCGAGGAGGGCAAAGATGGTGTACTCGAACCACGAGAACGGCACATCTCCGACCTCGAAGCTGTCGCCCTCGCCCTCTGTCGTGTTGCCCTCCTCAATGACACCGTCTGATGATGTCCGCAGCGGCTCATACTCCTCCGGGTTGGCACTGCGCGTGCTCTTTGCGCTGCCTCTGCCGGTGAGGATGCCTCGTAGCCTGTTCATGTTGATGATGTCGGTCAGGGAAGAAGACGAGGAGGTGGTTGATGGGCCAGCATCTGTCGTCCTCGGCATGTCGCCCGAGAGGAACAAGGCGGGGAGGGAGATGGCCAAGAAATTAAAAGATGGGACGGCCCGTTGAGCCACGACGACTGGTGATCTATTCCAGCTCTTGACTGCTTCTCCTCGACCTTGGCTGACCACCTCCCACGACGACCGGCGGTGCAACAATCAACAGCTACTCCCCGTGACGAGCGCCACAGCAGAGTTGTGTTATCTCCCGCAACAGCCACTGCGCTGCGGGTTCGGCCGTGCGTCCTGTATTGTCATGTGTTGTCGACAGCTGTGGATGTCGTCTGTCTCGGACAGATCACAAGGGCGTTGTCGAAGGCGGGACGTTGGAAATGCTACGGATACAATTGGCGGCAGTGGGGGCGAGGAGGGGGTTACATACAGTCAGTAGTACCTCGTAGTGCTAGGTACGTGCTGTGGTGCCCGGGGTAATTACTGCGCTATAGTACGCTGTAGCAGGTACCACTAATCTGGTCCCGTCCAGACCTGCTCAGGTGGTCCCCTGTACCGTGCCCCTCCCCCCACGCATCTGACCCCACGAGGCTCCACCTGGTCAGGGCCTACGTTGTAGTTGTTGTACTGTACCTTTTGGGGTTTTACTGCACAACCCTCCTCAGCTTTCAGTCTCGAGGCGACAGGTCAGTCCATTCTGGCGAACAGGTGAGGAAGAGGACGAGGACGAGGACGGAAGAAGGCAGAAGCGATCTAGCCTGATTTCGAATGAATCAAACAAATCAGCCTATGTTTTTTTTTTTTCAATATATATATATATACTTGCCCTTAGCAGCAGCTGCTTAGACAGACAACCTGGCGAGGTAACTCTCTCCACAGAGCCATGCTCAATCTTTCCATGTTCAAAGATGGAATAGGACAGTCACACAAAGGCTATCCCACATGTGCCGCCCAAGGCAGGTGAGTTATACTTGTGCCCGAGAAAGGCTGCTCTTCATAGACATCTGCCCAGCGCCATCATTAATTTGCACTCTTCAACACACTACTTTCACGGCTTATGGGCAAGGGATGGCCAGCCGCTCCGAGATCACATTGCTGTGGCGGTTGAGGTGTTGTAGATTGTCATCAGCAGAAGAGCCAGCAGTCTTGACAGCATGAGCCCCAGATGCTCTGATAGATGAGGTGCTAACATCAGATGTCAACTGCTGCTCCATCTCATACAGATTCATGTCGTAACTCCTTCAGATCATCCATCCATTGGTCTTTGGTGTGTCTTCTTCCTCCTCAAAATGCTGTTGTGTGAACAACACATGACGCTTGAGACTTCACCCCAGCCCCTCGACTTTGGGAATTATTCCATCACCCTAGGCAACCTCCTCATGACTGGCGCCCGCAGAAAGCCCTCCTTCAACTTCCCAGCTATTGCAACAGCCATATTGTCCCTGCCATCACAGAAAAGATAAAAATCACACAATCGCTCGTCAGCAAGAAATTCCAATTCATCAGAGACAAGTTGGGGTCGGAAATGGATGAGCATATATATATATATGTCTCTCATTTGGCTTACCCCCAATCCTCCCCTTGTCTCCTCACAATGCCAAACTGTCCCGTGATATCCAGATCCTGGGCGTCAACATCCTCGAAGCCGTACTTGCTGTACAATGTATACCCGTACGCCGAGGATTCCAGGAATGCAGGTATGCCCTCTGCATCTGCGAGCTCAGTGCCCCACCTCAGCAGGGCGGACGCTGCGCCGAGGCCGCGATGGGCTGGGTGACAGACCAATGTGCCCAGGTCTGATGCAGTTTCATGTAACAATTAGATCAGGATCTCTGTTCCGGGGCCCCAGAGCTTCCATGAACACTCTTTCCCTAGCTTCAAGCAAAGATAGAAGTAATGTGGCGAGCAGGAAGGCGCATAAATATGTATAGATACAGTCATAGAGGCACACCAAAGTGAGGGATACAGAGGAGCAAGACTCACGCAGACAAGCAACTCTCGCCATCCACTTCCTCCGAAACTCATGCAGTCCCCCAACAAAAGCATTATACACCCGAGGATTCGTCCCCTTCCCGAGAATTTCCTCCGTCATGTCCACATAAGCGGCATACTCCTCTTGAGGGGCTCCGGCCTCCCGGACGAGTCTCCATTTGGCGATCGCCACGATCTCGCTCTTGCCCTCATCGAGTGATACCAGCTCAGCAACCATGATGAAGGTCTCGACGGGAGGGGGAGGTGACGTTGTGTCCTGCCCTCCCGGTCCGGCGCCGCCAGTGTCCGGCGGGAACAGCCTG